>OX638073.1:15302948-16502948 GCA_951804385.1 Trifolium dubium
TAGAGTCTAAATGTCTCTAACTTTCATATACCGGAAGGATAAAATGATTTGACGGTTTTATGGCTTAATGGTTTTGTGGTTTGGATAAAATGATTTGACGGTTGAATAAAATGATTTGAGGGTTTTGTGGCTTAATTTTATTGATAATGAAATGTGTAGAGTCTAAATGGCTCTAACTTTCATATACCGAAAGGATAAAATGATTTGACGGTTGGATAAAATGATGTGACGGTTTTGTGGCTTAACAATGGTTTTGTGGTTTAATTATATTAATAATGAAATGTCTAGAGTCTAAATGTCTCTAAGTTCGGTGTTTGAAGGATAAAATGATTAGACGGTTTTGTGGCTTAATTATATTCATAATGAAATGTCTAGAGTCTAAATGGCTCTAACTTTCATATACCGAAAGGATAAAATGATTTGACGGTTGGATAAAATGATGTGACGGTTTTGTGGCTTAATAATGGTTTTGTGGCTTAATTATATTCATAATGAAATGTCTAGAGTCTAAATGTCTCTAACTTTCATATACCGGAAGGATAAAATGATTTGACGGTGGGATAAAATGATTTGACGGTTTTGTAGCTTAATAATGGTTTTGTGGCTTAATTATATTCATAATGAAATGTCTAGAGTCTAAATGTCTCTAACTTTCATATACCGGAAGGATAAAATGATTTGACGGTTTTATGGCTTAATGGTTTTGTGGTTTGGATAAAATGATTTGACGGTTGAATAAAATGATTTGAGGGTTTTGTGGCTTAATTTTATTGATAATGAAATGTGTAGAGTCTAAATGGCTCTAACTTTCATATTCCGGAAGAATAAAATGATTTGACGGTTTTGTGGGTTAATGGTTTTGTGGCTTAATTTTATTGATAATGAAATGTGTAGAGTCTAAATGGCTCTAACTTTCATATACCGGAAGAATAAAATGATTTGACGGTTTTGTGGGTTAATGGTTTTGTGGCTTAATTATATTCATAATGAAATGTCTAGAGTCTAAATGGCTCTAACTTTCATATACCGGAAGGATAAAATGATTTGACGGTTGGATAAAATGATGTGACGGTTTTGTGGCTTAACAATGGTTTTGTGGTTTAATTATATTAATAATGAAATGTCTAGAGTCTAAATGTCTCTAAGTTCGGTGTTTGAAGGATAAAATGATTAGACGGTTTTGTGGCTTAATTATATTCATAATGAAATGTCTAGAGTCTAAATGGCTCTAACTTTCATATACCGAAAGGATAAAATGATTTGACGGTTGGATAAAATGATGTGACGGTTTTGTGGCTTAATAATGGTTTTGTGGCTTAATTATATTCATAATGAAATGTCTAGAAGGATAAAATGATTTGACGGTTGGATAAAATGATTTGACGGTTTTGTGGATTAATTATATTCATAATGAAATGTCTAGAGTCTAAATGTCTCTAACTTTCATATACCGGAAGGATAAAATGAATTGACGGTTTTATGGCTTAATGGTTTTGTGGTTTGGATAAAATGATTAGACGGTTGAATAACATGATTTGAGGGTTTTGTGGCTTAATTTTATTGATAATGAAATGTGTAGAGTCTAAATGGCTCTAACTTTCATATACCGGAAGAATAAAATGATTTGACGGTTTTGTGGGTTAATGGTTTTGTGGCTTAATTATATTCATAATGAAATGTCTAGAGTCTAAATGGCTCTAACTTTCATATACCGAAAGGATAAAATGATTTGACGGTTGGATAAAATGATGTGACGGTTTTGTGGCTTAACAATGGTTTTGTGGTTTAATTATATTAATATTGAAATGTCTAGAGTCTAAATGTCTCTAAGTTCGGTGTTTGAAGGATAAAATGATTAGACGGTTTTGTGGCTTAATTATATTCATAATGAAATGTCTAGAGTCTAAATGGCTCTAACTTTCATATACCGAAAGGATAAAATGATTTGACGGTTGGATAAAATGATGTGACGGTTTTGTGGCTTAATAATGGTTTTGTGGCTTAATTATATTCATAATGAAATGTCTAGAGTCTAAATGTCTCTAACTTTCATATACCGGAAGGATAAAATGATTTGACGGTGGGATAAAATGATTTGACGGTTTTGTAGCTTAATAATGGTTTTGTGGCTTAATTATATTCATAATGAAATGTCTAGAGTCTAAATGTCTCTAACTTTCATATACCGGAAGGATAAAATGATTTGACGGTTTTATGGCTTAATGGTTTTGTGGTTTGGATAAAATGATTTGACGGTTGAATAAAATGATTTGAGGGTTTTGTGGCTTAATTTTATTGATAATGAAATGTGTAGAGTCTAAATGGCTCTAACTTTCATATACCGGAAGAATAAAATGATTTGACGGTTTTGTGGGTTAATGGTTTTGTGGCTTAATTTTATTGATAATGAAATGTGTAGAGTCTAAATGGCTCTAACTTTCATATACCGGAAGAATAAAATGATTTGACGGTTTTGTGGGTTAATGGTTTTGTGGCTTAATTATATTCATAATGAAATGTCTAGAGTCTAAATGGCTCTAACTTTCATATACCGGAAGGATAAAATGATTTGACGGTTGGATAAAATGATGTGACGGTTTTGTGGCTTAACAATGGTTTTGTTGTTTAATTATATTCATAATGAAATGTCTAGAGTTTAAATGTCTCTAAGTTCGGTGTTTGAAGGATAAAATGATTAGACAGTTTTGTGGCTTAATTATATTCATAATGAAATGTATAGAGTCTAAATGGCTCTAACTTTCATATACCGAAAGGATAAAATGATTTGACGGTTAGATAAAATGATGTGACGGTTTTGTGGCTTAATAATGGTTTTGTGGCTTAATTATATTCATAATGAAATGTCTAGAGTCTAAATGTCTCTAACTTTCATATACCGGAAGGATAAAATGATTTGACGGTTGGAAAAAATGATTTGACGGTTTTGTAGCTTAATAATGGTTTTGTGGCTTAATTATATTCATAAAGAAATGTCTAGAGTGTAAATGTCTCTAACTTTCATAAACCGGAAGGATAAAATGATTTGACGGTTTTGTGGCTTAATGATTTTGTGGTTTGGATAAAATAATTTGACGGTTGAATAAAATGATTTGAGGGTTTTGTGGCTTAATTTTATTGATAATGAAATGTGTAGAGTCTAAATGGCTCTAACTTTCATATACCGGAAGAATAAAATGATTTGACGGTTTTGTGGGTTAATGGTTTTGTGGCTTAATTTTATTGATAATGAAATGTGTAGAGTCTAAATGGCTCTAACTTTCATATACCGGAGGAATAAAATGATTTGACGGTTTTGTGGGTTAATGGTTTTGTGGCTTAATTATATTCATAATGAAATGTCTAGAGTCTAAATGGCTCTAACTTTCATATACCGGAAGGATAAAATGATTTGACGGTTGGATAAAATGATGTGACGGTTTTGTGGCTTAACAATGGTTTTGTTGTTTAATTATATTCATAATGAAATGTCTAGAGTTTAAATGTCTCTAACTTCGTTGTTTGAAGGATAAAATGATTAGACAGTTTTGTGGCTTAATTATATTCATAATGAAATGTATAGAGTCTAAATGGCTCTAACTTTCATATACCGAAAGGATAAAATGATTTGACGGTTAGATAAAATGATGTGACGGTTTTGTGGCTTAATAATGGTTTTGTGGCTTAATTATATTCATAATGAAATGTCTAGAGTCTAAATGTCTCTAACTTTCATATACCGGAAGGATAAAATGATTTGACGGTTGGATAAAATGATTTGACGGTTTTGTAGCTTAATAATGGTTTTGTGGCTTAATTATATTCATAAAGAAATGTCTAGAGTGTAAATGTCTCTAACTTTCATAAACCGGAAGGATAAAATGATTTGACGGTTTTGTGGCTTAATGATTTTGTGGTTTGGATAAAATAATTTGACGGTTGAATAAAATGATTTGAGGGTTTTGTGGCTTAATTTTATTGATAATGAAATATCTAGAGTCTAAATGGCTCTAACTTTCATATACCGAAAGGATAAAATGATTTGACGGTTGGATAAAATGATGTGACGGTTTTGTGGCTTAACAATGGTTTTGTGGTTTAATTATATTAATATTGAAATGTCTAGAGTCTAAATGTCTCTAAGTTCGGTGTTTGAAGGATAAAATGATTAGACGGTTTTGTGGCTTAATTATATTCATAATGAAATGTCTAGAGTCTAAATGGCTCTAACTTTCATATACCGAAAGGATAAAATGATTTGACGGTTGGATAAAATGATGTGACGGTTTTGTGGCTTAATAATGGTTTTGTGGCTTAATTATATTCATAATGAAATGTCTAGAGTCTAAATGTCTCTAACTTTCATATACCGGAAGGATAAAATGATTTGACGGTGGGATAAAATGATTTGACGGTTTTGTAGCTTAATAATGGTTTTGTGGCTTAATTATATTCATAATGAAATGTCTAGAGTCTAAATGTCTCTAACTTTCATATACCGGAAGGATAAAATGATTTGACGGTTTTATGGCTTAATGGTTTTGTGGTTTGGATAAAATGATTTGACGGTTGAATAAAATGATTTGAGGGTTTTGTGGCTTAATTTTATTGATAATGAAATGTGTAGAGTCTAAATGGCTCTAACTTTCATATACCGGAAGAATAAAATGATTTGACGGTTTTGTGGGTTAATGGTTTTGTGGCTTAATTTTATTGATAATGAAATGTGTAGAGTCTAAATGGCTCTAACTTTCATATACCGGAAGAATAAAATGATTTGACGGTTTTGTGGGTTAATGGTTTTGTGGCTTAATTATATTCATAATGAAATGTCTAGAGTCTAAATGGCTCTAACTTTCATATACCGGAAGGATAAAATGATTTGACGGTTGGATAAAATGATGTGACGGTTTTGTGGCTTAACAATGGTTTTGTTGTTTAATTATATTCATAATGAAATGTCTAGAGTTTAAATGTCTCTAAGTTCGGTGTTTGAAGGATAAAATGATTAGACAGTTTTGTGGCTTAATTATATTCATAATGAAATGTATAGAGTCTAAATGGCTCTAACTTTCATATACCGAAAGGATAAAATGATTTGACGGTTAGATAAAATGATGTGACGGTTTTGTGGCTTAATAATGGTTTTGTGGCTTAATTATATTCATAATGAAATGTCTAGAGTCTAAATGTCTCTAACTTTCATATACCGGAAGGATAAAATGATTTGACGGTTGGAAAAAATGATTTGACGGTTTTGTAGCTTAATAATGGTTTTGTGGCTTAATTATATTCATAAAGAAATGTCTAGAGTGTAAATGTCTCTAACTTTCATAAACCGGAAGGATAAAATGATTTGACGGTTTTGTGGCTTAATGATTTTGTGGTTTGGATAAAATAATTTGACGGTTGAATAAAATGATTTGAGGGTTTTGTGGCTTAATTTTATTGATAATGAAATGTGTAGAGTCTAAATGGCTCTAACTTTCATATACCGGAAGAATAAAATGATTTGACGGTTTTGTGGGTTAATGGTTTTGTGGCTTAATTTTATTGATAATGAAATGTGTAGAGTCTAAATGGCTCTAACTTTCATATACCGGAGGAATAAAATGATTTGACGGTTTTGTGGGTTAATGGTTTTGTGGCTTAATTATATTCATAATGAAATGTCTAGAGTCTAAATGGCTCTAACTTTCATATACCGGAAGGATAAAATGATTTGACGGTTGGATAAAATGATGTGACGGTTTTGTGGCTTAACAATGGTTTTGTTGTTTAATTATATTCATAATGAAATGTCTAGAGTTTAAATGTCTCTAAGTTCGTTGTTTGAAGGATAAAATGATTAGACAGTTTTGTGGCTTAATTATATTCATAATGAAATGTATAGAGTCTAAATGGCTCTAACTTTCATATACCGAAAGGATAAAATGATTTGACGGTTAGATAAAATGATGTGACGGTTTTGTGGCTTAATAATGGTTTTGTGGCTTAATTATATTCATAATGAAATGTCTAGAGTCTAAATGTCTCTAACTTTCATATACCGGAAGGATAAAATGATTTGACGGTTGGATAAAATGATTTGACGGTTTTGTAGCTTAATAATGGTTTTGTGGCTTAATTATATTCATAAAGAAATGTCTAGAGTGTAAATGTCTCTAACTTTCATAAACCGGAAGGATAAAATGATTTGACGGTTTTGTGGCTTAATGATTTTGTGGTTTGGATAAAATAATTTGACGGTTGAATAAAATGATTTGAGGGTTTTGTGGCTTAATTTTATTGATAATGAAATGTGTAGAGTCTAAATGGCTCTAACTTTCATATACCGGAAGGATAAAATGATTTGACGGTTGGATAAAATGATGTGACGGTTTTGTGGCTTAACAATGGTTTTGTGGTTTAATTATATTAATAATGAAATGTCTAGAGTCTAAATGTCTCTAAGTTCGGTGTTTGAAGGATAAAATGATTAGACGGTTTTGTGGCTTAATTATATTCATAATGAAATGTCTAGAGTCTAAATGGCTCTAACTTTCATATACCGAAAGGATAAAATGATTTGACGGTTGGATAAAATGATGTGACGGTTTTGTGGCTTAATAATGGTTTTGTGGCTTAATTATATTCATAATGAAATGTCTAGAGTGTAAATGTCTCTAACTTTCATATACCGGAAGGATAAAATGATTTGACGGTTGGATAAAATGATTTGACGGTTTTGTGGCTTAATAATGGTTTTGTGGCTTAATTATATTCATAATGAAATGTCTAGAAGGATAAAATGATTTGACGGTTTTGTGGCTTAATTATATTCATAATGAAATGTCTAGAGTCTAAATGTCTCTAACTTTCATATACCGGAAGGATAAAATGATTTGACGGTTTTATGGCTTAATGGTTTTGTGGTTTGGATAAAATGATTTGACGGTTGAATAAAATGATTTGAGGGTTTTGTGGCTTAATTTTATTGATAATGAAATGTGTAGAGTCTAAATGGCTCTAACTTTCATATACCGGAAGAATAAAATGATTTGACGGTTTTGTGGGTTAATGCTTTTGTGGCTTAATTATATTCATAATGAAATGTCTAGAGTCTAAATGGCTCTAACTTTCATATACCGGAAGGATAAAATGATTTGACGGTTGCATAAAATGATGTGACGGTTTTGTGGCTTAATAATGGTTTTGTGGCTTAATTATATTCATAATGAAATGTCTAGAGTCTAAATGTCTCTAACTTTCATATACCGGAAGGATAAAATGATTTGACGGTTGGATAAAATGATTTGACGGTTTTGTAGCTTAATAATGGTTTTGTGGCTTAATTATATTCATAAAGAAATGTCTAGAGTGTAAATGTCTCTAACTTTCATAAACCGGAAGGATAAAATGATTTGACGGTTTTGTGGCTTAATTATTTTGTGGTTTGGATAAAATAATTTGACGGTTGAATAAAATGATTTGAGGGTTTTGTGGCTTAATTTTATTGATAATGAAATATCTAGAGTCTAAATGGCTCTAACTTTCATATACCGAAAGGATAAAATGATTTGACGGTTGGATAAAATGATGTGACGGTTTTGTGGCTTAACAATGGTTTTGTGGTTTAATTATATTAATATTGAAATGTCTAGAGTCTAAATGTCTCTAAGTTCGGTGTTTGAAGGATAAAATGATTAGACGGTTTTGTGGCTTAATTATATTCATAATGAAATGTCTAGAGTCTAAATGGCTCTAACTTTCATATACCGAAAGGATAAAATGATTTGACGGTTGGATAAAATGATGTGACGGTTTTGTGGCTTAATAATGGTTTTGTGGCTTAATTATATTCATAATGAAATGTCTAGAGTCTAAATGTCTCTAACTTTCATATACCGGAAGGATAAAATGATTTGACGGTGGGATAAAATGATTTGACGGTTTTGTAGCTTAATAATGGTTTTGTGGCTTAATTATATTCATAATGAAATGTCTAGAGTGTAAATGTCTCTAACTTTCATAAACCGGAAGGATAAAATGATTTGACGGTTTTGTGGCTTAATTATATTCATAATGAAATGTCTAGAGTCTAAATGTCTCTAACTTTCATATACCGGAAGGATAAAATGATTTGACGGTTTTATGGCTTAATGGTTTTGTGGTTTGGATAAAATGATTTGACGGTTGAATAAAATGATTTGAGGGTTTTGTGGCTTAATTTTATTGATAATGAAATGTGTAGAGTCTAAATGGCTCTAACTTTCATATACCGGAAGAATAAAATGATTTGACGGTTTTGTGGGTTAATGGTTTTGTGGCTTAATTTTATTGATAATGAAATGTGTAGAGTCTAAATGGCTCTAACTTTCATATACCGGAAGAATAAAATGATTTGACGGTTTTGTGGGTTAATGGTTTTGTGGCTTAATTATATTCATAATGAAATGTCTAGAGTCTAAATGGCTCTAACTTTCATATACCGGAAGGATAAAATGATTTGACGGTTGGATAAAATGATGTGACGGTTTTGTGGCTTAACAATGGTTTTGTTGTTTAATTATATTCATAATGAAATGTCTAGAGTTTAAATGTCTCTAAGTTCGGTGTTTGAAGGATAAAATGATTAGACAGTTTTGTGGCTTAATTATATTCATAATGAAATGTATAGAGTCTAAATGGCTCTAACTTTCATATACCGAAAGGATAAAATGATTTGACGGTTAGATAAAATGATGTGACGGTTTTGTGGCTTAATAATGGTTTTGTGGCTTAATTATATTCATAATGAAATGTCTAGAGTCTAAATGTCTCTAACTTTCATATACCGGAAGGATAAAATGATTTGACGGTTGGAAAAAATGATTTGACGGTTTTGTAGCTTAATAATGGTTTTGTGGCTTAATTATATTCATAAAGAAATGTCTAGAGTGTAAATGTCTCTAACTTTCATAAACCGGAAGGATAAAATGATTTGACGGTTTTGTGGCTTAATGATTTTGTGGTTTGGATAAAATAATTTGACGGTTGAATAAAATGATTTGAGGGTTTTGTGGCTTAATTTTATTGATAATGAAATGTGTAGAGTCTAAATGGCTCTAACTTTCATATACCGGAAGAATAAAATGATTTGACGGTTTTGTGGGTTAATGGTTTTGTGGCTTAATTTTATTGATAATGAAATGTGTAGAGTCTAAATGGCTCTAACTTTCATATACCGGAGGAATAAAATGATTTGACGGTTTTGTGGGTTAATGGTTTTGTGGCTTAATTATATTCATAATGAAATGTCTAGAGTCTAAATGGCTCTAACTTTCATATACCGGAAGGATAAAATGATTTGACGGTTGGATAAAATGATGTGACGGTTTTGTGGCTTAACAATGGTTTTGTTGTTTAATTATATTCATAATGAAATGTCTAGAGTTTAAATGTCTCTAAGTTCGTTGTTTGAAGGATAAAATGATTAGACAGTTTTGTGGCTTAATTATATTCATAATGAAATGTATAGAGTCTAAATGGCTCTAACTTTCATATACCGAAAGGATAAAATGATTTGACGGTTAGATAAAATGATGTGACGGTTTTGTGGCTTAATAATGGTTTTGTGGCTTAATTATATTCATAATGAAATGTCTAGAGTCTAAATGTCTCTAACTTTCATATACCGGAAGGATAAAATGATTTGACGGTTGGATAAAATGATTTGACGGTTTTGTAGCTTAATAATGGTTTTGTGGCTTAATTATATTCATAAAGAAATGTCTAGAGTGTAAATGTCTCTAACTTTCATAAACCGGAAGGATAAAATGATTTGACGGTTTTGTGGCTTAATGATTTTGTGGTTTGGATAAAATAATTTGACGGTTGAATAAAATGATTTGAGGGTTTTGTGGCTTAATTTTATTGATAATGAAATGTGTAGAGTCTAAATGGCTCTAACTTTCATATACCGGAAGGATAAAATGATTTGACGGTTGGATAAAATGATGTGACGGTTTTGTGGCTTAACAATGGTTTTGTGGTTTAATTATATTAATAATGAAATGTCTAGAGTCTAAATGTCTCTAAGTTCGGTGTTTGAAGGATAAAATGATTAGACGGTTTTGTGGCTTAATTATATTCATAATGAAATGTCTAGAGTCTAAATGGCTCTAACTTTCATATACCGAAAGGATAAAATGATTTGACGGTTGGATAAAATGATGTGACGGTTTTGTGGCTTAATAATGGTTTTGTGGCTTAATTATATTCATAATGAAATGTCTAGAGTGTAAATGTCTCTAACTTTCATATACCGGAAGGATAAAATGATTTGACGGTTGGATAAAATGATTTGACGGTTTTGTGGCT
Organism: Trifolium dubium; assembly: GCA_951804385.1. NCBI lineage: Eukaryota > Viridiplantae > Streptophyta > Magnoliopsida > Fabales > Fabaceae > Trifolium > Trifolium dubium. The sequence goes on from OX638073.1 coordinate 15,313,287, forward strand.
TAATAATGGTTTTGTGGCTTAATTATATTCATAATGAAATGTCTAGAAGGATAAAATGATTTGACGGTTGGATAAAATGATTTGACGGTTTTGTGGCTTAATTATATTCATAATGAAATGTCTAGAGTCTAAATGTCTCTAACTTTCATATACCGGAAGGATAAAATGATTTGACGGTTTTATGGCTTAATGGTTTTGTGGTTTGGATAAAATGATTTGACGGTTGAATAAAATGATTTGAGGGTTTTGTGGCTTAATTTTATTGATAATGAAATGTGTAGAGTCTAAATGGCTCTAACTTTCATATACCGGAAGAATAAAATGATTTGACGGTTTTGTGGGTTAATGGTTTTGTGGCTTAATTTTATTGATAATGAAATGTGTAGAGTCTAAATGGCTCTAACTTTCATATACCGAAAGGATAAAATGATTTGATGGTTGGATAAAATGATGTGACGGTTTTGTGGCTTAACAATGGTTTTGTGGTTTAATTATATTAATAATGAAATGTCTAGAGTCTAAATGTCTCTAAGTTCGGTGTTTGAAGGATAAAATGATTAGACGGTTTTGTGGCTTAATTATATTCATAATGAAATGTCTAGAGTCTAAATGGCTCTAACTTTCATATACCGAAAGGATAAAATGATTTGACGGTTGGATAAAATGATGTGACGGTTTTGTGGCTTAATAATGGTTTTGTGGCTTAATTATATTCATAATGAAATGTCTAGAGTCTAAATGTCTCTAACTTTCATATACCGGAAGGATAAAATGATTTGACGGTGGGATAAAATGATTTGACGGTTTTGTAGCTTAATAATGGTTTTGTGGCTTAATTATATTCATAATATGTCTAGAGTCTAAATGTCTCTAACTTTCATATACCGGAAGGATAAAATGATTTGACGGTTTTATGGCTTAATGGTTTTGTGGTTTGGATAAAATGATTTGACGGTTGAATAAAATGATTTGAGGGTTTTGTGGCTTAATTTTATTGATAATGAAATGTGTAGAGTCTAAATGGCTCTAACTTTCATATACCGGAAGAATAAAATGATTTGACGGTTTTGTGGGTTAATGGTTTTGTGGCTTAATTTTATTGATAATGAAATGTGTAGAGTCTAAATGGCTCTAACTTTCATATACCGGAGGAATAAAATGATTTGACGGTTTTGTGGGTTAATGGTTTTGTGGCTTAATTATATTCATAATGAAATGTCTAGAGTCTAAATGGCTCTAACTTTCATATACCGGAAGGATAAAATGATTTGACGGTTGGATAAAATGATGTGACGGTTTTGTGGCTTAACAATGGTTTTGTTGTTTAATTATATTCATAATGAAATGTCTAGAGTTTAAATGTCTCTAAGTTCGGTGTTTGAAGGATAAAATGATTAGACAGTTTTGTGGCTTAATTATATTCATAATGAAATGTATAGAGTCTAAATGGCTCTAACTTTCATATACCGAAAGGATAAAATGATTTGACGGTTAGATAAAATGATGTGACGGTTTTGTGGCTTAATAATGGTTTTGTGGCTTAATTATATTCATAATGAAATGTTTAGAAGGATAAATTGATTTGACGGTTGGATAAAATGATTTGACGGTTTTGTAGCTAAATAATGGTTTTGTGGCTTAATTATATTCATAATGAAATGTCTAGAGTCTAAATGTCTCTAACTTTCATAAACCGGAAGGATAAAATGATTTGACGGTTTTATGGCTTAATGGTTTTGTGGTTTGGATAAAATGATTTGACGGTTGAATAAAATGATTTGAGGGTTTTGTGGCTTAATTTTATTGATAATGAAATGTGTAGAGTCTAAATGGCTCTAACTTTCATATACCGGAAGAATAAAATGATTTGTTGGTTTTGTGGGTTAATGGTTTTGTGGCTTAATTTTATTGATAATGAAATGTGTAGAGTCTAAATGGCTCTAACTTTCATATACCGGAAGAATAAAATGATTTGACAGTTTTGTGGGTTAATGGTTTTGTGGCTTAATTATATTCATAATGAAATGTCTAGAGTCTAAATGGCTCTAACTTTCATATACCGGAAGGATAAAATGATTTGACGGTTGGATAAAATGATGTGACGGTTTTGTGGCTTAACAATGGTTTTGTGGTTTAATTATATTAATAATGAAATGTCTAGAGTCTAAATGTCTCTAAGTTCGGTGTTTGAAGGATAAAATGATTAGACGGTTTTGTGGCTTAATTATATTCATAATGAAATGTCTAGAGTCTAAATGGCTCTAACTTTCATATACCGAAAGGATAAAATGATTTGACGGTTGGATAAAATGATGTGACGGTTTTGTGGCTTAATAATGGTTTTGTGGCTTAATTATATTCATAATGAAATGTCTAGAGTCTAAATGTCTCTAACTTTCATATACCGGAAGGATAAAATGATTTGACGGTTGGATAAAATGATTTGACGGTTTTGTAGCTTAATAATGGTTTTGTGGCTTAATTATATTCATAATGAAATGTCTAGAGTCTAAATGTCTCTAACTTTCATATACCGGAAGGATAAAATGATTTGACGGTTTTATGGCTTAATGGTTTTGTGGTTTGGATAAAATGATTTGACGGTTGAATAAAATGATTTGAGGGTTTTGTGGCTTAATTTTATTGATAATGAAATGTGTAGAGTCTAAATGGCTCTAACTTTCATATACCGGAAGAATAAAATGATTTGACGGTTTTGTGGGTTAATGGTTTTGTGGCTTAATTTTATTGATAATGAAATGTGTAGAGTCTAAATGGCTCTAACTTTCACATACCGGAAGAATAAAATGATTTGACGGTTTTGTGGGTTAATGGTTTTGTGGCTTAATTTTATTGATAATGAAATGTGTAGAGTCTAAATGGCTCTAACTTTCATATACCGGAAGAATAAAATGATTTGACGGTTTTGTGGGTTAATGGTTTTGTGGCTTAATTATATTCATAATGAAATGTCTAGAGTCTAAATGGCTCTAACTTTCATATACCGGAAGGATAAAATTATTTGACGGTTGGATAAAATGATGTGACGGTTTTGTGGCTTAACAATGGTTTTGTTGTTTAATTATATTCATAATGAAATGTCTAGAGTTTATATGTCTCTAAGTTCGGTGTTTGAAGGATAAAATGATTAGACAGTTTTGTGGCTTAATTATATTCATAATGAAATGTATAGAGTCTAAATGGCTCTAACTTTCATATACCGAAAGGATAAAATGATTTGACGGTTAGATAAAATGATGTGACGGTTTTGTGGCTTAATAATGGTTTTGTGGCTTAATTATATTCATAATGAAATGTCTAGAGTCTAAATGTCTCTAACTTTCATATACCGGAAGGATAAAATGATTTGACGGTTTTGTAGCTTAATAATGGTTTTGTGGCTTAATTATATTCATAAAGAAATGTCTAGAGTGTAAATGTCTCTAACTTTCATAAACCGGAAGGATAAAATGATTTGACGGTTTTGTGGCTTAATGATTTTGTGGTTTGGATAAAATAATTTGACGGTTGAATAAAATGATTTGAGGGTTTTGTGGCTTAATTTTATTGATAATGAAATGTGTAGAGTCTAAATGGCTCTACTTTTCATATTCCGGAAGAATAAAATGATTTGACGGTTTTGTGGGTTAATGGTTTTGTGGCTTAATTTTATTGATAATGAAATGTGTAGAGTCTAAATGGCTCTAACTTTCATATACCGGAAGAATAAAATGATTTGACGGTTTTGTGGGTTAATGGTTTTGTGGCTTAATTATATTCATAATGAAATGTCTAGAGTCTAAATGGCTCTAACTTTCATATACCGGAAGGATAAAATGATTTGACGGTTGGATAAAATGATGTGACGGTTTTGTGGCTTAACAATGGTTTTGTGGTTTAATTATATTAATAATGAAATGTCTAGAGTCTAAATGTCTCTAAGTTCGGTGTTTGAAGGATAAAATGATTAGACGGTTTTGTGGCTTAATTATATTCATAATGAAATGTCTAGAGTCTAAATGGCTCTAACTTTCATATACATAAAGAATAAAATGATTTGACGGTTGGATAAAATGATGTGACGGTTTTGTGGCTTAATAATGGTTTTGTGGCTTAATTATATTCATAATGAAATGTGTAGAAGGATAAAATGATTTGACGGTTGGATAAAATGATTTGACGGTTTTGTAGCTTAATAATGGTATTGTGGCTTAATTATATTCATAATGAAATGTCTAGAGTCTAAATGTCTCTAACTTTCATAAACCGGAAGGATAAAATGATTTGACGGTTTTATGGCTTAATGGTTTTGTGGTTTGGATAAAATGATTTGACGGTTGAATAAAATGATTTGAGGGTTTTGTGGCTTAATTTTATTGATAATGAAATGTGTAGAGTCTAAATGGCTCTAACTTTCATATACCGGAAGAATAAAATGATTTGACGGTTTTGTGGGTTGATGGTTTTGTGGCTTAATTTTATTGATAATGAAATGTGTAGAGTCTAAATGGCTCTAACTTTCATATACCGGAAGAATAAAATGATTTGACGGTTTTGTGGGTTAATGGTTTTGTGGCTTAATTATATTCATAATGAAATGTCTAGAGTCTAAATGGCTCTAACTTTCATATACCGGAAGGATAAAATGATTTGACGGTTGGATAAAATGATGTGACGGTTTTGTGGCTTAACAATGGTTTTGTGGTTTAATTATATTAATAATGAAATGTCTAGAGTCTAAATGTCTCTAAGTTCGGTGTTTGAAGGATAAAATGATTAGACGGTTTTGTGGCTTAATTATATTCATAATGAAATGTCTAGAGTCTAAATGGCTCTAACTTTCATATACCGAAAGGATAAAATGATTTGACGGTTGGATAAAATGATGTGACGGTTTTGTGGCTTAATAATGGTTTTGTGGCTTAATTATATTCATAATGAAATGTCTAGAGTCTAAATGTCTCTAACTTTCATATACCGGAAGGATAAAATGATTTGACGGTTGGATAAAATGATTTGACGGTTTTGTAGCTTAATAATGGTTTTGTGGCTTAATTATATTCATAATGAAATGTCTAGAGTCTAAATGTCTCTAACTTTCATATACCGGAAGGATAAAATGATTTGACGGTTTTGTGGGTTAATGGTTTTGTGGCTTAATTATATTCATAATGAAATGTCTAGAGTCTAAATGTCTCTAAGTTCGGTGTTTGAAAGATAAAATGATTTGACGGTTTTGTGGGTTAATGGTTTTGTGGCTTAATTATATTCATAATGAAATGTCTAGAGTCTAAATGGCTCTAACTTTCATATACCGGAAGGATAAAATGATTTGACGGTTGGATAAAATGATGTGACGGTTTTGTGGCTTAACAATGGTTTTGTAGTTTAATTATATTAATAATGAAATGTCTAGAGTCTAAATGTCTCTAAGTTCGGTGTTTGAAGGATAAAATGATTAGACGGTTTTGTGGCTTAATTATATTCATAATGAAATGTCTAGAGTCTAAATGGCTCTAACTTTCATATACCGAAAGGATAAAATGATTTGACGGTTGGATAAAATGATGTGACGGTTTTGTGGCTTAATAATGGTTTTGTGGCTTAATTATATTCATAATGAAATGTCTAGAAGGATAAAATGATTTGACGGTTGGATAAAATGATTTGACGGTTTTGTGGCTTAATTATATTCATAATGAAATGTCTAGAGTCTAAATGTCTCTAACTTTCATATACCGGAAGGATAAAATGATTTGACGGTTTTATGGCTTAATGGTTTTGTGGTTTGGATAAAATGATTTGACGGTTGAATAAAATGATTTGAGGGTTTTGTGGCTTAATTTTATTGATAATGAAATGTGTAGAGTCTAAATGGCTCTAACTTTCATATACCGGAAGAATAAAATGATTTGACGGTTTTGTGGGTTAATGGTTTTGTGGCTTAATTTTATTGATAATGAAATGTGTAGAGTCTAAATGGCTCTAACTTTCATATACCGGAAGAATAAAATGATTTGACGGTTTTGTGGGTTAATGGTTTTGTGGCTTAATTATATTCATAATGAAATGTCTAGAGTCTAAATGGCTCTAACTTTCATATACCGAAAGGATAAAATGATTTGACGGTTGGATAAAATGATGTGACGGTTTTGTGGCTTAACAATGGTTTTGTGGTTTAATTATATTAATAATGAAATGTCTAGAGTCTAAATGTCTCTAAGTTCGGTGTTTGAAGGATAAAATGATTAGACGGTTTTGTGGGTTAATGGTTTTGTGGCTTAATTTTATTGATAATGAAATGTGTAGAGTCTAAATGGCTCTAACTTTCATATACCGAAAGGATAAAATGATTTGACGGTTGGATAAAATGATGTGACGGTTTTGTGGTTTAATTATATTAATAATGAAATGTCTAGAGTCTAAATGTCTCTAAGTTCAGTGTTTGAAGGATAAAATGATTAGACGGTTTTGTGGCTTAATTATATTCATAATGAAATGTCTAGAGTCTAAATGGCTCTAACTTTCACATACCGAAAGGATAAAATGATTTGACGGTTGGATAAAATGATGTGACGGTTTTGTGGCTTAATAATGGTTTTGTGGCTTAATTATATTCATAATGAAATGTCTAGAGTCTAAATGTCTCTAACTTTCATATACCGGAAGGATAAAATGATTTGACGGTTGGATAAAATGATTTGACGGTTTTGTAGCTTAATAATGGTTTTGTGGCTTAATTATATTCATAATGAAATGTCTAGAGTCTAAATGTCTCTAACTTTCATATACCGGAAGGATAAAATGATTTGACGGTTTTATGGCTTAATGGTTTTGTGGTTTGGATAAAATGATTTGACGGTTGAATAAAATGATTTGAGGGTTTTGTGGCTTAATTTTATTGATAATGAAATGTGTAGAGTCTAAATGGCTCTAACTTTCATATACCGGAAGAATAAAATGATTTGACGGTTTTGTGGGTTAATGGTTTTGTGGCTTAATTTTATTGATAATGAAATGTGTAGAGTCTAAATGGCTCTAACTTTCACATACCGGAAGAATAAAATGATTTGACGGTTTTGTGGGTTAATGGTTTTGTGGCTTAATTTTATTGATAATGAAATGTGTAGAGTCTAAATGGCTCTAACTTTCATATACCGGAAGAATAAAATGATTTGACGGTTTTGTGGGTTAATGGTTTTGTGGCTTAATTATATTCATAATGAAATGTCTAGAGTCTAAATGGCTCTAACTTTCATATACCGGAAGGATAAAATGATTTGACGGTTGGATAAAATGATGTGACGGTTTTGTGGCTTAACAACGGTTTTGTTGTTTAATTATATTCATAATGAAATGTCTAGAGTTTATATGTCTCTAAGTTCGGTGTTTGAAGGATAAAATGATTAGACAGTTTTGTGGCTTAATTATATTCATAATGAAATGTATAAAGTCTAAATGGCTCTAACTTTCATATACCGAAAGGATAAAATGATTTGACGGTTAGATAAAATGATGTGACGGTTTTGTGGCTTAATAATGGTTTTGTGGCTTAATTATATTCATAATGAAATGTCTAGAGTCTAAATGTCTCTAACTTTCATATACCGGAAGGATAAAATGATTTGACGGTTGGATAAAATGATTTGACGGTTTTGTAGCTTAATAATGGTTTTGTGGCTTAATTATATTCATAAAGAAATGTCTAGAGTGTAAATGTCTCTAACTTTCATAAACTGGAAGGATAAAATGATTTGACGGTTTTGTGGCTTAATGATTTTGTGGTTTGGATAAAATAATTTGACGGTTGAATAAAATGATTTGAGGGTTTTGTGGCTTAATTTTATTGATAATGAAATGTGTAGAGTCTAAATGGCTCTAACTTTCATATACCGGAAGAATAAAATGATTTGACGGTTTTGTGGGTTAATGGTTTTGTGGCTTAATTTTATTGATAATGAAATGTGTAGAGTCTAAATGGCTCTAACTTTCATATACCGGAAGAATAAAATGATTTGACGGTTTTGTGGGTTAATGGTTTTGTGGCTTAATTATATTCATAATGAAATGTCTAGAGTCTAAATGGCTCTAACTTTCATATACCGGAAGGATAAAATGATTTGACGGTTGGATAAAATGATGTGACGGTTTTGTGGCTTAACAATGGTTTTGTGGTTTAATTATATTAATAATGAAATGTCTAGAGTCTAAATGTCTCTAAGTTCGGTGTTTGAAGGATAAAATGATTAGACGGTTTTGTGGCTTAATTATATTCATAATGAAATGTCTAGAGTCTAAATGGCTCTAACTTTCATATACCGAAAGGACAAAATGATTTGACGGTTGGATAAAATGATGTGACGGTTTTGTGGCTTAATAATGGTTTTGTGGCTTAATTATATTCATAATGAAATGTCTAGAGTCTAAATGTCTCTAACTTTCATATACCGGAAGGATAAAATGATTTGACGGTTTTGTGGGTTAATGGTTTTTGTGGCTTAATTATATTCATAATGAAATGTGTAGAGTCTAAATGTCTCAAAGTTCGGTGTTTGAAAGATAAAATGATTTGACGGTTTTGTGGCTTAATTATATTCATAATGAAATGTCTAGAGTCTAAATGTCTCTAACTTTCATAAACCGGAAGGATAAAATGATTTGACGGTTAGGTGGCTTAATGATTTTGTGGCTTGGATAAAATGATTTGACGGTTGAATAAAATGATTTGAGGGTTTTGTGGCTTAATTTTATTGATAATGAAATGTGTAGAGTCTAAATGGCTCTAACTTTCATATACCGGAAGAATAAAATGATTTGTCGGTTTTGTGGGTTAATGGTTTTGTGGCTTAATTTTATTGATAATGAAATGTGTAGAGTCTAAATGGCTCTAACTTTCATATACCGGAAGAATAAAATGATTTGACGGTTTTGTGGGTTAATGGTTTTGTGGCTTAATTATATTCATAATGAAATGTCTAGAGTCTAAATGGCTCTTACTTTCATATACCGGAAGGATAAAATGATTTGACGGTTGGATAAAATGATGTGACGGTTTTGTGGTTTAACAATGATTTTGTGGTTTAATTATATTCATAATGAAATGTCTAGAGTCTAAATGTCTCTAAGTTCGGTGTTTGAAGGATAAAATGATTAGACGGTTTTGTGGCTTAATTATATTCATAATGAAATGTCTAGAGTCTAAATGGCTCTAACTTTCATATACCGAAAGGATAAAATGATTTGACGGTTGGATAAAATGATGTGACGGTTTTGTGGCTTAATAATGGTTTTGTGGCTTAATTATATTCATAATGAAATGTCTAGAGTCTAAATGTCTCTAACTTTCATATACCGGAAGGATAAAATGATTTGACGGTTGGATAAAATGATTTGACGGTTTTGTAGCTTAATAATGGTTTTGTGGCTTAATTATATTCATAATGAAATGTCTAGAGTCTAAATGTCTCTAACTTTCATATACCGGAAGGATAAAATGATTTGACGGTTTTGTGGGTTAATGGTTTTGTGGCTTAATTATATTCATAATGAAATGTCTAGAGTCTAAATGTCTCTAAGTTCGGTGTTTGAAAGATAAAATGATTTGACGGTTTTGTGGGTTAATGGTTTTGTGGCTTAATTATATTCATAATGAAATGTCTAGAGTCTAAATGGCTCTAACTTTCATATACCGGAAGGATAAAATGATTTGACGGTTGGATAAAATGATGTGACGGTTTTGTGGCTTAACAATGGTTTTGTAGTTTAATTATATTAATAATGAAATGTCTAGAGTCTAAATGTCTCTAAGTTCGGTGTTTGAAGGATAAAATGATTAGACGGTTTTGTGGCTTAATTATATTCATAATGAAATGTCTAGAGTCTAAATGGCTCTAACTTTCATATACCGAAAGGATAAAATGATTTGACGGTTGGATAAAATGATGTGACGGTTTTGTGGCTTAATAATGGTTTTGTGGCTTAATTATATTCATAATGAAATGTCTAGAAGGATAAAATGATTTGACGGTTGGATAAAATGATTTGACGGTTTTGTGGCTTAATTATATTCATAATGAAATGTCTAGAGTCTAAATGTCTCTAACTTTCATATACCGGAAGGATAAAATGATTTGACAGTTTTATGGCTTAATGGTTTTGTGGTTTGGATAAAATGATTTGACGGTTGAATAAAATGATTTGAGGGTTTTGTGGCTTAATTTTATTGATAATGAAATGTGTAGAGTCTAAATGGCTCTAACTTTCATATACCGGAAGAATAAAATGATTTGACGGTTTTGTGGGTTAATGGTTTTGTGGCTTAATTTTATTGATAATGAAATGTGTAGAGTCTAAATGGCTCTAACTTTCATATACCGGAAGAATAAAATGATTTGACGGTTTTGTGGGTTAATGGTTTTGTGGCTTAATTATATTCATAATGAAATGTCTAGAGTCTAAATGGCTCTAACTTTCATATACCGAAAGGATAAAATGATTTGACGGTTGGATAAAATGATGTGACGGTTTTGTGGCTTAACAATGGTTTTGTGGTTTAATTATATTAATAATGAAATGTCTAGAGTCTAAATGTCTCTAAGTTCGGTGTTTGAAGGATAAAATGATTAGACGGTTTTGTGGGTTAATGGTTTTGTGGCTTAATTTTATTGATAATGAAATGTGTAGAGTCTAAATGGCTCTAACTTTCATATACCGAAAGGATAAAATGATTTGACGGTTGGATAAAATGATGTGACGGTTTTGTGGCTTAACAATGGTTTTGTGGTTTAATTATATTAATAATGTAATGTCTAGAGTCTAAATGTCTCTAAGTTCGGTGTTTGAAGGATAAAATGATTAGACGGTTTTGTGGCTTAATTATATTCATAATGAAATGTCTAGAGTCTAAATGGCTCTAACTTTCATATACCGAAAGGATAAAATGATTTGACGGTTGGATAAAATGATGTGACGGTTTTGTGGCTTAATAATGGTTTTGTGGCTTAATTATATTCATAATGAAATGTCTAGAGTCTAAATGTCTCTAACCTTCATATACCGGAAGGATAAAATGATTTGACGGTGGGATAAAATGATTTGACGGTTTTGTAGCTTAATAATGGTTTTGTGGCTTAATTATATTCATAATGAAATGTCTAGAGTCTAAATGTCTCTAACTTTCATATACCGGAAGGATAAAATGATTTGACGGTTTTATGGCTTAATGGTTTTGTGGTTTGGATAAAATGATTTGACGGTTGAATAAAATGATTTGAGGGTTTTGTGGCTTAATTTTATTGATAATGAAATGTGTAGAGTCTAAATGGCTCTAACTTTCATATACCGGAAGAATAAAATGATTTGACGGTTTTGTGGGTTAATGGTTTTGTGGCTTAATTTTATTGATAATGAAATGTGTAGAGTCTAAATGGCTCTAACTTTCATATACTGGAAGAATAAAATGATTTGACGGTTTTGTGGGTTAATGGTTTTGTGGCTTAATTATATTCATAATGAAATGTCTAGAGTCTAAATGGCTCTAACTTTCATATACCGGAAGGATAAAATGATTTGACGGTTGGATAAAATGATGTGACGGTTTTGTGGCTTAACAATGGTTTTGTTGTTTAATTATATTCATAATGAAATGTCTAGAGTTTAAATGTCTCTAAGTTCGGTGTTTGAAGGATAAAATGATTAGACAGTTTTGTGGCTTAATTATATTCATAATGAAATGTCTAGAGTCTAAATGGCTCTAACTTTCATATACCGAAAGGATAAAATGATTTGACGGTTAGATAAAATGATGTGACGGTTTTGTGGCTTAATAATGGTTTTGTGGCTTAATTATATTCATAATGAAATGTCTAGAGTCTAAATGTCTCTAACTTTCATATACCGAAAGGATAAAATGATTTGACGGTTGGATAAAATGATGTGACGGTTTTGTGGCTTAATAATGGTTTTGTGGCTTAATTATATTCATAATGAAATGTCTAGAGTCTAAATGTCTCTAACCTTCATATACCGGAAGGATAAAATAATTTGACGGTGGGATAAAATGATTTGACGGTTTTGTAGCTTAATAATGGTTTTGTGGCTTAATTATATTCATAATGAAATGTCTAGAGTCTAAATGTCTCTAACTTTCATATACCGGAAGGATAAAATGATTTGACGGTTTTATGGCTTAATGGTTTTGTGGTTTGGATAAAATGATTTGACGGTTGAATAAAATGATTTGAGGGTTTTGTGGCTTAATTTTATTGATAATGAAATGTGTAGAGTCTAAATGGCTCTAACTTTCATATACCGGAAGAATAAAATGATTTGACGGTTTTGTGGGTTAATGGTTTTGTGGCTTAATTTTATTGATAATGAAATGTGTAGAGTCTAAATGGCTCTAACTTTCATATACCGGAAGAATAAAATGATTTGACGGTTTTGTGGGTTAATGGTTTTGTGGCTTAATTATATTCATAATGAAATGTCTAGAGTCTAAATGGCTCTAACTTTCATATACCGGAAGGATAAAATGATTTGACGGTTGGATAAAATGATGTGACGGTTTTGTGGCTTAACAATGGTTTTGTTGTTTAATTATATTCATAATGAAATGTCTAGAGTTTAAATGTCTCTAAGTTCGGTGTTTGAAGGATAAAATGATTAGACAGTTTTGTGGCTTAATTATATTCATAATGAAATGTCTAGAGTCTAAATGGCTCTAACTTTCATATACCGAAAGGATAAAATGATTTGACGGTTAGATAAAATGATGTGACGGTTTTGTGGCTTAATAATGGTTTTGTGGCTTAATTATATTCATAATGAAATGTCTAGAGTCTAAATGTCTCTAACTTTCATATACCGGAAGGATAAAATGATTTGACAGTTAGATAAAATGATTTGACGGTTTTGTAGCTTAATAATGGTTTTGTGGCTTAATTATATTCATAAAGAAATGTCTAGAGTGTAAATGTCTCTAACTTTCATAAACCGGATGGATAAAATGATTTGACGGTTGGATAAAATGATTTGACGGTTTTGTAGCTTAATAATGGTATTGTGGCTTAATTATATTCATAAAGAAATGTCTAGAGTGTAAATGTCTCTAACTTTCATAAACCGGAAGGATAAAATGATTTGACGGTTTTGTGGCTTAATGATTTTGTGGCTTGGATAAAATAATTTGACGGTTGAATAAAATGATTTGAGGGTTTTGTGGCTTAATTTTATTGATAATGAAATGTGTAGAGTCTAAATGGCTCTAACTTTCATATACCGGAAGAATAAAATGATTTGACGGTTTTGTGGGTTAATGGTTTTGTGGCTTAATTATATTCATAATGAAATGTCTAGAGTCTAAATGGCTCTAATTTTCATATACCGGAAGGATAAAATGATTTGACGGTTGGATAAAATGATGTGACGGTTTTGTGGCTTAACAATGGTTTTGTGGTTTAATTATATTAATAATGAAATGTCTAGAGTCTAAATGTCTCTAAGTTCGGTGTTTGAAGGATAAAATGATTAGACGGTTTTGTGGCTTAATTATATTCATAATGAAATGTCTAGAGTCTAAATGGCTCTAACTTTCATATACCGAAAGGATAAAATGATTTGACGGTTGGATAAAATGATGTGACGGTTTTGTGGCTTAATAATGGTTTTGTGGCTTAATTATATTCATAATGAAATGTCTAGAGTCTAAATGTCTCTAACTTTCATATACCGGAAGGATAAAATGATTTGACGGTTGGATAAAATGATTTGACGGTTTTGTAGCTTAATAATGGTTTTGTGGCTTAATTATATTCATAATGAAATGTCTAGAGTCTAAATGTCTCTAACTTTCATATACCGGAAGGATAAAATGATTTGACGGTTGAATAAAATGATTTGAGGGTTTTGTGGCTTAATTTTATTGATAATGAAATGTGTAGAGTCTAAATGGCTCTAACTTTCATATACCGGAAGAATAAAATGATTTGACGGTTATGTGGGTTAATGGTTTTGTGGCTCAATTTTACTGATAATGAAATGTGTAGAGTCTAAATGGCTCTAACTTTCATATACCGGAAGAATAAAATGATTTGACGGTTTTGTGGGTTAATGGTTTTGTGGCTTAATTATATTCATAATGAAATGTCTAGAGTCTAAATGGCTCTAACTTTCATATACCGGAAGGATAAAATGATTTGACGGTTGGATAAAATGATGTGACGGTTTTGTGGCTTAACAATGGTTTTGTTGTTTAATTATATTCATAATGAAATGTCTAGAGTTTAAATGTCTCTAAGTTCGGTGTTTGAAGGATAAAATGATTAGACAGTTTTGTGGCTTAATTATATTCATAATGAAATGTCTAGAGTCTAAATGACTCTAACTTTCATATACCGAAAGGATAAAATGATTTGACGGTTAGATAAAATGATGTGACGGTTTTGTGGCTTAATAATGGTTTTGTGGCTTAATTATATTCATAATGAAATGTCTAGAGTCTAAATGTCTCTAACTTTCATATACCGGAAGGATAAAATGATTTGACGGTTAGATAAAATGATTTGACGGTTTTGTAGCTTAATAATGGTTTTGTGGCTTAATTATATTCATAAAGAAATGTCTAGAGTGTAAATGTCTCTAACTTTCATAAACCGGAAGGATAAAATGATTTGACGGTTTTGTGGCTTAATGATTTTGTGGCTTGGATAAAATAATTTGACGGTTGAATAAAATGATTTGAGGGTTTTGTGGCTTAATTTTATTGATAATGAAATGTGTAGAGTCTAAATGGCTCTAACTTTCATATACCGGAAGAATAAAATGATTTGACGGTTTTGTGGGTTAATGGTTTTGTGGCTTAATTATATTCATAATGAAATGTCTAGAGTCTAAATGGCTCTAACTTTCATATACCGGAAGGATAAAATGATTTGACGGTTGGATAAAATGATGTGACGGTTTTGTGGCTTAACAATGGTTTTGTGGTTTAATTATATTAATAATGAAATGTCTAGAGTCTAAATGTCTCTAAGTTCGGTGTTTGAAGGATAAAATGATTAGACGGTTTTGTGGCTTAATTATATTCATAATGAAATGTCTAGAGTCTAAATGGCTCTAACTTTCACATACCGAAAGGATAAAATGATTTGACGGTTGGATAAAATGATGTGACGGTTTTGTGGCTTAATAATGGTTTTGTGGCTTAATTATATTCATAATGAAATGTCTAGAAGGATAAAATGATATGACGGTTTTGTAGCTTAATAATGGTTTTGTGGCTTAATTATATTCATAATGAAATGTCTAGAGTCTAAATGTCTCTAACTTTCATATACCGGAAGGATAAAATGATTTGACGGTTTTATGGCTTAATGGTTTTGTGGTTTGGATAATATGATTTGACGGTTGAATAAAATGATTTGAGGGTTTTGTGGCTTAGTTTTATTGATAATGAAATGTGTAGAGTCTAAATGGCTCTAACTTTCATATACCGGAAGAATAAAATGATTTGACGGTTTTGTGGGTTAATGGTTTTGTGGCTTAATTTTATTGATAATGAAATGTGTAGAGTCTAAATGGCTCTAACTTTCATATACCGGAAGAATAAAATGATTTGACGGTTTTGTGGGTTAATGGTTTTGTGGCTTAATTATATTCATAATGAAATGTCTAGAGTCTAAATGGCTCTAACTTTCATATACCGGAAGGATAAAATGATTTGACGGTTGGATAAAATGATGTGACGGTTTTGTGGCTTAACAATGGTTTTGTGGTTTAATTATATTAATAATGAAATGTCTAGAGTCTAAATGTCTCTAAGTTCGGTGTTTGAAGGATAAAATGATTAGACGGTTTTGTGGCTTAA
Organism: Trifolium dubium; assembly: GCA_951804385.1. Classification (NCBI taxonomy): domain Eukaryota; kingdom Viridiplantae; phylum Streptophyta; class Magnoliopsida; order Fabales; family Fabaceae; genus Trifolium; species Trifolium dubium. The sequence continues at coordinate 15,329,152 of OX638073.1, forward strand.
TTATATTCATAATGAAATGTCTAGAGTCTAAATGGCTCTAACTTTCATATACCGAAAGGATAAAATGATTTGACGGTTGGATAAAATGATGTGACGGTTTTGTGGCTTAATAATGGTTTTGTGGCTTAATTATATTCATAATGAAATGTCTAGAGTCTAAATGTCTCTAACTTTCATATACCGGAAGGATAAAATGATTTGACGGTTGGACAAAATGATTTGACGGTTTTGTAGCTTAATAATGGTTTTGTGGCTTAATTATATTCATAATGAAATGTCTAGAGTCTAAATGTCTCTAACTTTCATATACCGGAAGGATAAAATGATTTGACGGTTTTATGGCTTAATGGTTTTGTGGTTTGGATAAAATGATTTGACGGTTGAATAAAATGATTTGAGGGTTTTGTGGCTTAATTTTATTGATAATGAAATGTGTAGAGTCTAAATGGCTCTAACTTTCATATACCGGAAGAATAAAATGATTTGACGGTTTTGTGGGTTAATGGTTTTGTGGCTTAATTTTATTGATAATGAAATGTGTAGAGTCTAAATGGCTCTAACTTTCATATACCGGAAGGATAAAATGATTTGACGGTTTTGTGGGTTAATGGTTTTGTGGCTTAATTATATTCATAATGAAATGTCTAGAGTCTAAATGGCTCTAACTTTCATATACCGGAAGGATAAAATGATTTGACGGTTGGATAAAATGATGTGACGGTTTTGTGGCTTAACAATGGTTTTGTTGTTTAATTATATTCATAATGAAATGTCTAGAGTTTAAATGTCTCTAAGTTCGGTGTTTGAAGGATAAAATGATTAGACAGTTTTGTGGCTTAATTATATTCATAATGAAATGTCTAGAGTCTAAATGGCTCTAACTTTCATATACCGAAAGGATAAAATGATTTGACGGTTAGATAAAATGATGTGACGGTTTTGTGGCTTAATAATGGTTTTGTGGCTTAATTATATTCATAATGAAATGTCTAGAGTCTAAATGTCTCTAACTTTCATATACCGAAAGGATAAAATGATTTGACGGTTGGATAAAATGATGTGACGGTTTTGTGGCTTAATAATGGTTTTGTGGCTTAATTATATTCATAATGAAATGTCTAGAGTCTAAATGTCTCTAACCTTCATATACCGGAAGGATAAAATAATTTGACGGTGGGATAAAATGATTTGACGGTTTTGTAGCTTAATAATGGTTTTGTGGCTTAATTATATTCATAATGAAATGTCTAGAGTCTAAATGTCTCTAACTTTCATATACCGGAAGGATAAAATGATTTGACGGTTTTATGGCTTAATGGTTTTGTGGTTTGGATAAAATGATTTGACGGTTGAATAAAATGATTTGAGGGTTTTGTGGCTTAATTTTATTGATAATGAAATGTGTAGAGTCTAAATGGCTCTAACTTTCATATACCGGAAGAATAAAATGATTTGACGGTTTTGTGGGTTAATGGTTTTGTGGCTTAATTTTATTGATAATGAAATGTGTAGAGTCTAAATGGCTCTAACTTTCATATACCGGAAGAATAAAATGATTTGACGGTTTTGTGGGTTAATGGTTTTGTGGCTTAATTATATTCATAATGAAATGTCTAGAGTCTAAATGGCTCTAACTTTCATATACCGGAAGGATAAAATGATTTGACGGTTGGATAAAATGATGTGACGGTTTTGTGGCTTAACAATGGTTTTGTTGTTTAATTATATTCATAATGAAATGTCTAGAGTTTAAATGTCTCTAAGTTCGGTGTTTGAAGGATAAAATGATTAGACAGTTTTGTGGCTTAATTATATTCATAATGAAATGTCTAGAGTCTAAATGGCTCTAACTTTCATATACCGAAAGGATAAAATGATTTGACGGTTAGATAAAATGATGTGACGGTGTTGTGGCTTAATAATGGTTTTGTGGCTTAATTATATTCATAATGAAATGTCTAGAGTCTAAATGTCTCTAACTTTCATATACCGGAAGGATAAAATGATTTGACAGTTAGATAAAATGATTTGACGGTTTTGTAGCTTAATAATGGTTTTGTGGCTTAATTATATTCATAAAGAAATGTCTAGAGTGTAAATGTCTCTAACTTTCATAAACCGGAAGGATAAAATGATTTGACGGTTTTGTGGCTTAATGATTTTGTGGCTTGGATAAAATAATTTGACGGTTGAATAAAATGATTTGAGGGTTTTGTGGCTTAATTTTATTGATAATGAAATGTGTAGAGTCTAAATGGCTCTAACTTTCATATACCGGAAGAATAAAATGATTTGACGGTTTTGTGGGTTAATGGTTTTGTGGCTTAATTATATTCATAATGAAATGTCTAGAGTCTAAATGGCTCTAACTTTCATATACCGGAAGGATAAAATGATTTGACGGTTGGATAAAATGATGTGACGGTTTTGTGGCTTAACAATGGTTTTGTGGTTTAATTATATTAATAATGAAATGTCTAGAGTCTAAATGTCTCTAAGTTCGGTGTTTGAAGGATAAAATGATTAGACGGTTTTGTGGCTTAATTATATTCATAATGAAATGTCTAGAGTCTAAATGGCTCTAACTTTCATATACCGAAAGGATAAAATGATTTGACGGTTGGATAAAATGATGTGACGGTTTTGTGGCTTAATAATGGTTTTGTGGCTTAATTATATTCATAATGAAATGTCTAGAGTCTAAATGTCTCTAACTTTCATATACCGGAAGGATAAAATGATTTGACGGTTGGATAAAATGATTTGACGGTTTTGTAGCTTAATAATGGTTTTGTGGCTTAATTATATTCATAATGAAATGTCTAGAGTCTAAATGTCTCTAACTTTCATATACCGGAAGGATAAAATGATTTGACGGTTTTATGGCTTAATGGTTTTGTGGTTTGGATAAAATGATTTGACGGTTGAATAAAATGATTTGAGGGTTTTGTGGCTTAATTTTATTGATAATGAAATGTGTAGAGTCTAAATGGCTCTAACTTTCATATACCGGAAGAATAAAATGATTTGACGGTTATGTGGGTTAATGGTTTTGTGGCTTAATTTTACTGATAATGAAATGTGTAGAGTCTAAATGGCTCTAACTTTCATATACCGGAAGAATAAAATGATTTGACGGTTTTGTGGGTTAATGGTTTTGTGGCTTAATTATATTCATAATGAAATGTCTAGAGTCTAAATGGCTCTAACTTTCATATACCGGAAGGATAAAATGATTTGACGGTTGGATAAAATGATGTGACGGTTTTGTGGCTTAACAATGGTTTTGTTGTTTAATTATATTCATAATGAAATGTCTAGAGTTTAAATGTCTCTAAGTTCGGTGTTTGAAGGATAAAATGATTAGACAGTTTTGTGGCTTAATTATATTCATAATGAAATGTCTAGAGTCTAAATGACTCTAACTTTCATATACCGAAAGGATAAAATGATTTGACGGTTAGATAAAATGATGTGACGGTTTTGTGGCTTAATAATGGTTTTGTGGCTTAATTATATTCATAATGAAATGTCTAGAGTCTAAATGTCTCTAACTTTCATATACCGGAAGGATAAAATGATTTGACGGTTAGATAAAATGATTTGACGGTTTTGTAGCTTAATAATGGTTTTGTGGCTTAATTATATTCATAAAGAAATGTCTAGAGTGTAAATGTCTCTAACTTTCATAAACCGGAAGGATAAAATGATTTGACGGTTTTGTGGCTTAATGATTTTGTGGCTTGGATAAAATAATTTGACGGTTGAATAAAATGATTTGAGGGTTTTGTGGCTTAATTTTATTGATAATGAAATGTGTAGAGTCTAAATGGCTCTAACTTTCATATACCGGAAGAATAAAATGATTTGACGGTTTTGTGGGTTAATGGTTTTGTGGCTTAATTATATTCATAATGAAATGTCTAGAGTCTAAATGGCTCTAACTTTCATATACCGGAAGGATAAAATGATTTGACGGTTGGATAAAATGATGTGACGGTTTTGTGGCTTAACAATGGTTTTGTGGTTTAATTATATTAATAATGAAATGTCTAGAGTCTAAATGTCTCTAAGTTCGGTGTTTGAAGGATAAAATGATTAGACGGTTTTGTGGCTTAATTATATTCATAATGAAATGTCTAGAGTCTAAATGGCTCTAACTTTCACATACCGAAAGGATAAAATGATTTGACGGTTGGATAAAATGATGTGACGGTTTTGTGGCTTAATAATGGTTTTGTGGCTTAATTATATTCATAATGAAATGTCTAGAAGGATAAAATGATTTGACGGTTTTGTAGCTTAATAATGGTTTTGTGGCTTAATTATATTCATAATGAAATGTCTAGAGTCTAAATGTCTCTAACTTTCATATACCGGAAGGATAAAATGATTTGACGGTTTTATGGCTTAATGGTTTTGTGGTTTGGATAATATGATTTGACGGTTGAATAAAATGATTTGAGGGTTTTGTGGCTTAGTTTTATTGATAATGAAATGTGTAGAGTCTAAATGGCTCTAACTTTCATATACCGGAAGAATAAAATGATTTGACGGTTTTGTGGGTTAATGGTTTTGTGGCTTAATTTTATTGATAATGAAATGTGTAGAGTCTAAATGGCTCTAACTTTCATATACCGGAAGAATAAAATGATTTGACGGTTTTGTGGGTTAATGGTTTTGTGGCTTAATTATATTCATAATGAAATGTCTAGAGTCTAAATGGCTCTAACTTTCATATACCGGAAGGATAAAATGATTTGACGGTTGGATAAAATGATGTGACGGTTTTGTGGCTTAACAATGGTTTTGTGGTTTAATTATATTAATAATGAAATGTCTAGAGTCTAAATGTCTCTAAGTTCGGTGTTTGAAGGATAAAATGATTAGACGGTTTTGTGGCTTAATTATATTCATAATGAAATGTCTAGAGTCTAAATGGCTCTAACTTTCATATACCGAAAGGATAAAATGATTTGACGGTTGGATAAAATGATGTGACGGTTTTGTGGCTTAATAATGGTTTTGTGGCTTAATTATATTCATAATGAAATGTCTAGAGTCTAAATGTCTCTAACTTTCATATACCGGAAGGATAAAATGATTTGACGGTTGGACAAAATGATTTGACGGTTTTGTAGCTTAATAATGGTTTTGTGGCTTAATTATATTCATAATGAAATGTCTAGAGTCTAAATGTCTCTAACTTTCATATACCGGAAGGATAAAATGATTTGACGGTTTTATGGCTTAATGGTTTTGTGGTTTGGATAAAATGATTTGACGGTTGAATAAAATGATTTGAGGGTTTTGTGGCTTAATTTTATTGATAATGAAATGTGTAGAGTCTAAATGGCTCTAACTTTCATATACCGGAAGAATAAAATGATTTGACGGTTTTGTGGGTTAATGGTTTTGTGGCTTAATTTTATTGATAATGAAATGTGTAGAGTCTAAATGGCTCTAACTTTCATATACCGGAAGAATAAAATGATTTGACGGTTTTGTGGGTTAATGGTTTTGTGGCTTAATTATATTCATAATGAAATGTCTAGAGTCTAAATGGCTCTAACTTTCATATACCGGAAGGATAAAATGATTTGACGGTTGGATAAAATGATGTGACGGTTTTGTGGCTTAACAATGGTTTTGTTGTTTAATTATATTCATAATGAAATGTCTAGAGTTTAAATGTCTCTAAGTTCGGTGTTTGAAGGATAAAATGATTAGACAGTTTTGTGGCTTAATTATATTCATAATGAAATGTCTAGAGTCTAAATGGCTCTAACTTTCATATACCGAAAGGATAAAATGATTTGACGGTTAGATAAAATGATGTGACGGTTTTGTGGCTTAATAATGGTTTTGTGGCTTAATTATATTCATAATGAAATGTCTAGAGTCTAAATGTCTCTAACTTTCATATACCGGAAGGATAAAATGATTTGACGGTTGGATAAAATGATTTGACGGTTTTGTAGCTTAATAATGGTTTTGTGGCTTAATTATATTCATAAAGAAATGTCTAGAGTGTAAATGTCTCTAACTTTCATAAACCGGAAGGATAAAATGATTTGACGGTTTTGTGGCTTAATGATTTTGTGGCTTGGATAAAATAATTTGACGGTTGAATAAAATGATTTGAGGGTTTTGTGGCTTAATTTTATTGATAATGAAATGTGTAGAGTCTAAATGGCTCTAACTTTCATATACCGGAAGAATAAAATGATTTGACGGTTTTGTGGGTTAATGGTTTTGTGGCTTAATTTTATTGATAATGAAATGTGTAGAGTCTAAATGGCTCTAACTTTCATATACCGGAAGAATAAAATGATTTGACGGTTTTGTGGGTTAATGGTTTTGTGGCTTAATTATATTCATAATGAAATGTCTAGAGTCTAAATGGCTCTAACTTTCATATACCGGAAGGATAAAATGATTTGACGGTTGGATAAAATGATGTGACGGTTTTGTGGCTTAACAATGGTTTTGTTGTTTAATTATATTCATAATGAAATGTCTAGAGTTTAAATGTCTCTAAGTTCGGTGTTTGAAGGATAAAATGATTAGACAGTTTTGTGGCTTAATTATATTCATAATGAAATGTCTAGAGTCTAAATGGCTCTAACTTTCATATACCGAAAGGATAAAATGATTTGACGGTTAGATAAAATGATGTGACGGTTTTGTGGCTTAATAATGGTTTTGTGGCTTAATTATATTCATAATGAAATGTCTAGAGTCTAAATGTCTCTAACTTTCATAAACCGGAAGGATAAAATGATTTGACGGTTTTATGGCTTAATGGTTTTGTGGTTTGGATAAAATGATTTGACGGTTGAATAAAATGATTTGAGGGTTTTGTGGCTTAATTTTATTGATAATGAAATGTGTAGAGTCTAAATGGCTCTAACTTTCATATACCGGAAGAATAAAATGATTTGACGGTTTTGTGGGTTAATGGTTTTGTGGCTTAATTATATTCATAATGAAATGTCTAGAGTCTAAATGGCTCTAACTTTCATATACCGGAAGGATAAAATGATTTGACGGTTGGATAAAATGATGTGACGGTTTTGTGGCTTAATAATGGTTTTGTGGCTTAATTATATTCATAATGAAATGTCTAGAGTCTAAATGTCTCTAACTTTCATAAACCGGAAGGATAAAATGATTTGACGGTTTTATGGCTTAATGGTTTTGTGGTTTGGATAAAATGATTTGACGGTTGAATAAAATGATTTGAGGGTTTTGTGGCTTAATTTTATTGATAATGAAATGTGTAGAGTCTAAATGGCTCTAACTTTCATATACCGGAAGAATAAAATGATTTGACGGTTTTGTGGGTTAATGGTTTTGTGGCTTAATTATATTCATAATGAAATGTCTAGAGTCTAAATGGATCTAACTTTCATATACCGGAAGGATAAAATGATTTGACGGTTGGATAAAATGATGTGACGGTTTTGTGGCTTAATAATGGTTTTGTGGCTTAATTATATTCATAATGAAATGTCTAGAGTCTAAATGTCTCTAACTTTCATAAACCGGAAGGATAAAATGATTTGACGGTTTTATGGCTTAATGGTTTTGTGGTTTGGATAAAATGATTTGACGGTTGAATAAAATGATTTGAGGGTTTTGTGGCTTAATTTTATTGATAATGAAATGTGTAGAGTCTAAATGGCTCTAACTTTCATATACCGGAAGAATAAAATGATTTGACGGTTTTGTGGGTTAATGGTTTTGTGGCTTAATTATATTCATAATGAAATGTCTAGAGTCTAAATGGCTCTAACTTTCATATACCGGAAGGATAAAATGATTTGACGGTTGGATAAAATGATGTGACGGTTTTGTGGCTTAACAATGGTTTTGTGGTTTAATTATATTAATAATGAAATGTCTAGAGTCTAAATGTCTCTAAGTTCGGTGTTTGAAGGATAAAATGATTAGACGGTTTTGTGGCTTAATTATATTCATAATGAAATGTCTAGAGTCTAAATGTCTCTAACTTTCATATACCGGAAGGATAAAATGATTTGACGGTTGGACAAAATGATTTGACGGTTTTGTAGCTTAATAATGGTTTTGTGGCTTAATTATATTCATAATGAAATGTCTAGAGTCTAAATGTCTCTAACTTTCATATACCGGAAGGATAAAATGATTTGACGGTTTTATGGCTTAATGGTTTTGTGGTTTGGATAAAATGATTTGACGGTTGAATAAAATGATTTGAGGGTTTTGTGGCTTAATTTTATTGATAATGAAATGTGTAGAGTCTAAATGGCTCTAACTTTCATATACCGGAAGAATAAAATGATTTGACGGTTTTGTGGGTTAATGGTTTTGTGGCTTAATTTTATTGATAATGAAATGTGTAGAGTCTAAATGGCTCTAACTTTCATATACCGGAAGAATAAAATGATTTGACGGTTTTGTGGGTTAATGGTTTTGTGGCTTAATTATATTCATAATGAAATGTCTAGAGTCTAAATGGCTCTAACTTTCATATACCGGAAGGATAAAATGATTTGACGGTTGGATAAAATGATGTGACGGTTTTGTGGCTTAACAATGGTTTTGTTGTTTAATTATATTCATAATGAAATGTCTAGAGTTTAAATGTCTCTAAGTTCGGTGTTTGAAGGATAAAATGATTAGACAGTTTTGTGGCTTAATTATATTCATAATGAAATGTCTAGAGTCTAAATGGCTCTAACTTTCATATACCGAAAGGATAAAATGATTTGACGGTTAGATAAAATGATGTGACGGTTTTGTGGCTTAATAATGGTTTTGTGGCTTAATTATATTCATAATGAAATGTCTAGAGTCTAAATGTCTCTAACTTTCATATACCGGAAGGATAAAATGATTTGACGGTTGGATAAAATGATTTGACGGTTTTGTAGCTTAATAATGGTTTTGTGGCTTAATTATATTCATAAAGAAATGTCTAGAGTGTAAATGTCTCTAACTTTCATAAACCGGAAGGATAAAATGATTTGACGGTTTTGTGGCTTAATGATTTTGTGGCTTGGATAAAATAATTTGACGGTTGAATAAAATGATTTGAGGGTTTTGTGGCTTAATTTTATTGATAATGAAATGTGTAGAGTCTAAATGGCTCTAACTTTCATATACCGGAAGAATAAAATGATTTGACGGTTTTGTGGGTTAATGGTTTTGTGGCTTAATTTTATTGATAATGAAATGTGTAGAGTCTAAATGGCTCTAACTTTCATATACCGGAAGAATAAAATGATTTGACGGTTTTGTGGGTTAATGGTTTTGTGGCTTATTATATTCATAATGAAATGTCTAGAGTCTAAATGGCTCTAACTTTCATATACCGGAAGGATAAAATGATTTGACGGTTGGATAAAATGATGTGACAGTTTTGTGGCTTAACAATGGTTTTGTGGTTTAATTATATTAATAATGAAATGTCTAGAGTCTAAATGTCTCTAAGTTCGGTGTTTGAAGGATAAAATGATTAGACGGTTTTGTGGCTTAATTATATTCATAATGAAATGTCTAGAGTCTAAATGGCTCTAACTTTCATATACCGAAAGGATAAAATGATTTGACGGTTGGATAAAATGATGTGACGGTTTTGTGGCTTAATAATGGTTTTGTGGCTTAATTATATTCATAATGAAATGTCTAGAAGGATAAAATGATTTGACGGTTGGATAAAATGATTTGACGGTTTTGTAGCTTAATAATGGTTTTGTGGCTTAATTATATTCATAATGAAATGTCTAGAGTCTAAATGTCTCTAACTTTCATAAACCGGAAGGATAAAATGATTTGACGGTTTTATGGCTTAATGGTTTTGTGGTTTGGATAAAATGATTTGACGGTTGAATAAAATGATTTGAGGGTTTTGTGGCTTAATTTTATTGATAATGAAATGTGTAGAGTCTAAATGGCTCTAACTTTCATATACCGGAAGAATAAAATGATTTGACGGTTTTGTGGGTTAATGGTTTTGTGGCTTAATTATATTCATAATGAAATGTCTAGAGTCTAAATGGCTCTAACTTTCATATACCGGAAGGATAAAATGATTTGACGGTTGGATAAAATGATGTGACGGTTTTGTGGCTTAACAATGGTTTTGTGGTTTAATTATATTAATAATGAAATGTCTAGAGTCTAAATGTCTCTAAGTTCGGTGTTTGAAGGATAAAATGATTAGCCGGTTTTGTGGCTTAATTATATTCATAATGAAATGTCTAGAGTCTAAATGGCTCTAACTTTCATATACCGGAAGGATAAAATGATTTGACGGTTGGATAAAATGATTTGACGGTTTTTTAGCTTAATAATGGTTTTGTGGCTTAATTATATTCATAAAGAAATGTCTAGAGTGTAAATGTCTCTAACTTTCATAAACCGGAAGGATAAAATGATTTGACGGTTTTGTGGCTTAATGATTTTGTGGCTTGGATAAAATAATTAGACGGTTGAATAAAATGATTTGAGGGTTTTGTGGCTTAATTTTATTGATAATGAAATGTGTAGAGTCTAAATGGCTCAAACTTTCATATACCGGAAGAATAAAATGATTTGACGGTTTTGTGGGTTAATGGTTTTGTGGCTTAATTTTATTGATAATGAAATGTGTAGAGTCTAAATGGCTCTAACTTTCATATACCGGAAGAATAAAATAATTTGACGGTTTTGTGGGTTAATGGTTTTGTGGCTTAATTATATTCATAATGAAATGTCTAGAGTCTAAATGGCTCTAACTTTCATATACCGGAAGGATAAAATGATTTGACGGTTGGATAAAATGATGTGACGGTTTTGTGGCTTAACAATGGTTTTGTTGTTTAATTATATTCATAATGAAATGTCTAGAGTCTAAATGTCTCTAAGTTCGGTGTTTGAAGGATAAAATGATTAGACGGTTTTGTGGCTTAATTATATTCATAATGAAATGTCTAGAGTCTAAATGGCTCTAACTTTCATATACCGAATGGATAAAATGATTTGACGGTTGGATAAAATGATGTGACGGTTTTGTGGCTTAATAATGGTTTTGTGGCTTAATTATATTCATAATGAAATGTCTAGAGTCTAAATGTCTCTAACTTTCATATACCGGAAGGATAAAATGATTTGACGGTTGGATAAAATGATTTGACGGTTTTGTAGCTTAATAATGGTTTTGTGGCTTAATTATATTCATAATGAAATGTCTAGAGTCTAAATGTCTCTAACTTTCATATACCGGAAGGATAAAATGATTTGACGGTTTTATGGCTTAATGGTTTTGTGGTTTGGATAAAATGATTTGACGGTTGAATAAAATGATTTGAGGGTTTTGTGGCTTAATTTTATTGATAATGAAATGTGTAGAGTCTAAATGGCTCTAACTTTCATATACCGGAAGAATAAAATGATTTGACGGTTTTGTGGGTTAATGGTTTTGTGGCTTAATTATATTCATAATGAAATGTCTAGAGTCTAAATGGCTCTAACTTTCATATACCGGAAGGATAAAATGATTTGACGGTTGGATAAAATGATGTGACGGTTTTGTGGCTTAACAATGGTTTTGTGGCTTAATTATATTAATAATGAAATGTCTAGAGTCTAAATGTCTCTAAGTTCGGTGTTTGAAGGATAAAATGATTAGACGGTTTTGTGGCTTAATTATATTCATAATGAAATGTCTAGAGTCTAAATGGCTCTAACTTTCATATACCGGAAGGATAAAATGATTTGACGGTTGGATAAAATGATTTGACGGTTTTGTAGCTTAATAATGGTTTTGTGGCTTAATTATATTCATAAAGAAATGTCTAGAGTGTAAATGTCTCTAACTTTCATAAACCGGAAGGATAAAATGATTTGACGGTTTTGTGGCTTAATGATTTTGTGGCTTGGATAAAATGATTTGACGGTTGAATAAAATGATTTGAGGGTTTTGTGGCTTAATTTTATTGATAATGAAATGTGTAGAGTCTAAATGGCTCTAACTTTCATATACCGGAAGAATAAAATAATTTGACGGTTTTGTGGGTTAATGGTTTTGTGGCTTAATTATATTCATAATGAAATGTCTAGAGTCTAAATGGCTCTAACTTTCATATACCGGAAGGATAAAATGATTTGACGGTTGGATAAAATGATGTGACGGTTTTGTGGCTTAATAATGGTTTTGTGGCTTAATTATATTCATAATGAAATGTCTAGAAGGATAAAATGATTTGACGGTTGGATAAAATGATTTGACGGTTTTGTAGCTTAATAATGGTTTTGTGGCTTAATTTTATTCATAATGAAATGTCTAGAGTCTAAATGTCTCTAACTTTCATAAACCGGAAGGATAAAATGATTTGACGGTTTTATGGCTTAATGGTTTTGTGGTTTGGATAAAATGATTTGACGGTTGAATAAAATGATTTGAGGGTTTTGTGGCTTAATTTTATTGATAATGAAATGTGTAGAGTCTAAATGGCTCTAACTTTCATATACCGGAAGAATAAAATGATTTGACGGTTTTGTGGGTTAATGGTTTTGTGGCTTAATTATATTCATAATGAAATGTCTAGAGTCTAAATGGCTCTAACTTTCATATACCGAATGGATAAAATGATTTGACGGTTGGATAAAATGATGTGACGGTTTTGTGGCTTAATAATGGTTTTGTGGCTTAATTATATTCATAATGAAATGTCTAGAGTCTAAATGTCTCTAACTTTCATATACCGGAAGGATAAAATGATTTGACGGTTGGATAAAATGATTTGACGGTTTTGTAGCTTAATAATGGTTTTGTGGCTTAATTATATTCATAATGAAATGTCTAGAGTCTAAATGTCTCTAACTTTCATATACCGGAAGGATAAAATGATTTGACGGTTTTATGGCTTAATGGTTTTGTGGTTTGGATAAAATGATTTGACGGTTGAATAAAATGATTTGAGGGTTTTGTGGCTTAATTTTATTGATAATGAAATGTGTAGAGTCTAAATGGCTCTAACTTTCATATACCGGAAGAATAAAATGATTTGACGGTTTTGTGGGTTAATGGTTTTGTGGCTTAATTATATTCATAATGAAATGTCTAGAGTCTAAATGGCTCTAACTTTCATATACCGGAAGGATAAAATGATTTGACGGTTGGATAAAATGATGTGACGGTTTTGTGGCTTAACAATGGTTTTGTGGCTTAATTATATTAATAATGAAATGTCTAGAGTCTAAATGTCTCTAAGTTCGGTGTTTGAAGGATAAAATGATTAGACGGTTTTGTGGCTTAATTATATTCATAATGAAATGTCTAGAGTCTAAATGGCTCTAACTTTCATATACCGGAAGGATAAAATGATTTGACGGTTGGATAAAATGATTTGACGGTTTTGTAGCTTAATAATGGTTTTGTGGCTTAATTATATTCATAAAGAAATGTCTAGAGTGTAAATGTCTCTAACTTTCATAAACCGGAAGGATAAAATGATTTGACGGTTTTGTGGCTTAATGATTTTGTGGCTTGGATAAAATGATTTGACGGTTGAATAAAATGATTTGAGGGTTTTGTGGCTTAATTTTATTGATAATGAAATGTGTAGAGTCTAAATGGCTCTAACTTTCATATACCGGAAGAATAAAATAATTTGACGGTTTTGTGGGTTAATGGTTTTGTGGCTTAATTATATTCATAATGAAATGTCTAGAGTCTAAATGGCTCTAACTTTCATATACCGGAAGGATAAAATGATTTGACGGTTGGATAAAATGATGTGACGGTTTTGTGGCTTAATAATGGTTTTGTGGCTTAATTATATTCATAATGAAATGTCTAGAAGGATAAAATGATTTGACGGTTGGATAAAATGATTTGACGGTTTTGTAGCTTAATAATGGTTTTGTGGCTTAATTTTATTCATAATGAAATGTCTAGAGTCTAAATGTCTCTAACTTTCATAAACCGGAAGGATAAAATGATTTGACGGTTTTATGGCTTAATGGTTTTGTGGTTTGGATAAAATGATTTGACGGTTGAATAAAATGATTTGAGGGTTTTGTGGCTTAATTTTATTGATAATGAAATGTGTAGAGTCTAAATGGCTCTAACTTTCATATACCGGAAGAATAAAATGATTTGACGGTTTTGTGGGTTAATGGTTTTGTGGCTTAATTATATTCATAATGAAATGTCTAGAGTCTAAATGGCTCTAACTTTCATATACCGGAAGGATAAAATGATTTGACGGTTGGATAAAATGATTTGACGGTTTTGTAGCTTAATAATGGTTTTGTGGCTTAATTATATTCATAAAGAAATGTCTAGAGTGTAAATGTCTCTAACTTTCATAAACCGGAAGGATAAAATGATTTGACGGTTTTGTGGCTTAATGATTTTGTGGCTTGGATAAAATGATTTGACGGTTGAATAAAATGATTTGAGGGTTTTGTGGCTTAATTTTATTGATAATGAAATGTGTAGAGTCTAAATGGCTCTAACTTTCATATACCGGAAGAATAAAATAATTTGACGGTTTTGTGGGTTAATGGTTTTGTGGCTTAATTATATTCATAATGAAATGTCTAGAGTCTAAATGGCTCTAACTTTCATATACCGGAAGGATAAAATGATTTGACGGTTGGATAAAATGATGTGACGGTTTTGTGGCTTAACAATGGTTTTGTTGTTTAATTATATTCATAATGAAATGTCTAGAGTCTAAATGTCTCTAAGTTCGGTGTTTGAAGGATAAAATGATTAGACGGTTTTGTGGCTTAATTATATTCATAATGAAATGTCTAGAGTCTAAATGGCTCTAACTTTCATATACCGAATGGATAAAATGATTTGACGGTTGGATAAAATGATGTGACGGTTTTGTGGCTTAATAATGGTTTTGTGGCTTAATTATATTCATAATGAAATGTCTAGAGTCTAAGTGTCTCTAACTTTCATATACCGGAAGGATAAAATGATTTGACGGTTGGATAAAATGATTTGACGGTTTTGTAGCTTAATAATGGTTTTGTGGCTTAGTTATATTCATAATGAAATGTCTAGAGTCTAAATGTCTCTAACTTTCATATACCGGAAGGATAAAATGATTTGACGGTTTTATGGCTTAATGGTTTTGTGGTTTGGATAAAATGATTTGACGGTTGAATAAAATGATTTGAGGGTTTTGTGGCTTAATTTTATTGATAATGAAATGTGTAGAGTCTAAATGGCTCTAACTTTCATATACCGGAAGAATAAAATGATTTGACGGTTTTGTGGGTTAATGGTTTTGTGGCTTAATTTTATTGATAATGAAATGTGTAGAGTCTAAATGGCTCTAACTTTCATATACCGGAAGAATAAAATGATTTGACGGTTTTGTGGGTTAATGGTTTTGTGGCTTAATTATATTCATAATGAAATGTCTAGAGTCTAAATGGCTCTAACTTTCATATACCGGAAGGATAAAATGATTTGACGGTTGGATAAAATGATGTGACGGTTTTGTGGCTTAACAATGGTTTTGTGGTTTAATTATATTAATAATGAAATGTCTAGAGTCTAAATGTCTCTAAGTTCGGTGTTTGAAGGATAAAATGATTAGACGGTTTTGTGGCTTAATTTTATTCATAATGAAATGTCTAGAGTCTAAATGGCTCTAACTTTCATATACCGAAAGGATAAAATGATTTGACGGTTGGATAAAATGATGTGACGGTTTTGTGGCTTAATAATGGATTTGTGGCTTAATTATATTCATAATGAAATGTCTAGAAGGATAAAATGATTTGACGGTTGGATAAAATGATTTGACGGTTTTGTAGCTTAATAATGGTTTTGTGGCTTAATTATATTCATAATGAAATGTCTAGAGTCTAAATGTCTCTAACTTTCATAAACCGGAAGGATAAAATGATTTGACGGTTTTATGGCTTAATGGTTTTGTGGTTTGGAGAAAATGATTTGACGGTTGAATAAAATGATTTGAGGGTTTTGTGGCTTAATTTTATTGATAATGAAATGTGTAGAGTCTAAATGGCTCTAACTTTCATATACCGGAAGAATAAAATGATTTGACGGTTTTGTGGGTTAATGGTTTTGTGGCTTAATTATATTCATAATGAAATGTCTAGAGTCTAAATGGCTCTAACTTTCATATACCGGAAGGATAAAATGATTTGACGGTTGGATAAAATGATGTGACGGTTTTGTGGCTTAACAATGGTTTTGTGGCTTAATTATATTAATAATGAAATGTCTAGAGTCTAAATGTCTCTAAGTTCGGTGTTTGAAGGATAAAATGATTAGACGGTTTTGTGGCTTAATTATATTCATAATGAAATGTCTAGAGTCTAAATGGCTCTAACTTTCATATACCGGAAGGATAAAATGATTTGACGGTTGGATAAAATGATTTGACGGTTTTGTAGCTTAATAATGGTTTTGTGGCTTAATTATATTCATAATGAAATGTCTAGAGTCTAAATGGCTCTAACTTTCATATACCGGAAGGATAAAATGATTTGACGGTTGGATAAAATGATGTGACGGTTTTGTGGCTTAACAATGGTTTTGTGGTTTAATTATATTAATAATGAAATGTCTAGAGTCTAAATGTCTCTAAGTTCGGTGTTTGAAGGATAAAATGATTAGACGGTTTTGTGGCTTAATTTTATTCATAATGAAATGTCTAGAGTCTAAATGGCTCTAACTTTCATATACCGAAAGGATAAAATGATTTGACGGTTGGATAAAATGATGTGACGGTTTTGTGGCTTAATAATGGATTTGTGGCTTAATTATATTCATAATGAAATGTCTAGAAGGATAAAATGATTTGACGGTTGGATAAAATGATTTGACGGTTTTGTAGCTTAATAATGGTTTTGTGGCTTAATTATATTCATAATGAAATGTCTAGAGTCTAAATGTCTCTAACTTTCATAAACCGGAAGGATAAAATGATTTGACGGTTTTATGGCTTAATGGTTTTGTGGTTTGGAGAAAATGATTTGACGGTTGAATAAAATGATTTGAGGGTTTTGTGGCTTAATTTTATTGATAATGAAATGTGTAGAGTCTAAATGGCTCTAACTTTCATATACCGGAAGAATAAAATGATTTGACGGTTTTGTGGGTTAATGGTTTTGTGGCTTAATTATATTCATAATGAAATGTCTAGAGTCTAAATGGCTCTAACTTTCATATACCGGAAGGATAAAATGATTTGACGGTTGGATAAAATGATGTGACGGTTTTGTGGCTTAACAATGGTTTTGTGGCTTAATTATATTAATAATGAAATGTCTAGAGTCTAAATGTCTCTAAGTTCGGTGTTTGAAGGATAAAATGATTAGACGGTTTTGTGGCTTAATTATATTCATAATGAAATGTCTAGAGTCTAAATGGCTCTAACTTTCATATACCGGAAGGATAAAATGATTTGACGGTTGGATAAAATGATTTGACGGTTTTGTAGCTTAATAATGGTTTTGTGGCTTAATTATATTCATAATGAAATGTCTAGAGTCTAAATGGCTCTAACTTTCATATACCGGAAGGATAAAATGATTTGACGGTTGGATAAAATGATGTGACGGTTTTGTGGCTTAACAATGGTTTTGTGGTTTAATTATATTAATAATGAAATGTCTAGAGTCTAAATGTCTCTAAGTTCGGTGTTTGAAGGATAAAATGATTAGACGGTTTTGTGGCTTAATTTTATTCATAATGAAATGTCTAGAGTCTAAATGGCTCTAACTTTCATATACCGAAAGGATAAAATGATTTGACGGTTGGATAAAATGATGTGACGGTTTTGTGGCTTAATAATGGATTTGTGGCTTAATTATATTCATAATGAAATGTCTAGAAGGATAAAATGATTTGACGGTTGGATAAAATGATTTGACGGTTTTGTAGCTTAATAATGGTTTTGTGGCTTAATTATATTCATAATGAAATGTCTAGAGTCTAAATGTCTCTAACTTTCATAAACCGGAAGGATAAAATGATTTGACGGTTTTATGGCTTAATGGTTTTGTGGTTTGGAGAAAATGATTTGACGGTTGAATAAAATGATTTGAGGGTTTTGTGGCTTAATTTTATTGATAATGAAATGTGTAGAGTCTAAATGGCTCTAACTTTCATATACCGGAAGAATAAAATGATTTGACGGTTTTGTGGGTTAATGGTTTTGTGGCTTAATTATATTCATAATGAAATGTCTAGAGTCTAAATGGCTCTAACTTTCATATACCGGAAGGATAAAATGATTTGACGGTTGGATAAAATGATGTGACGGTTTTGTGGCTTAACAATGGTTTTGTGGCTTAATTATATTAATAATGAAATGTCTAGAGTCTAAATGTCTCTAAGTTCGGTGTTTGAAGGATAAAATGATTAGACGGTTTTGTGGCTTAATTATATTCATAATGAAATGTCTAGAGTCTAAATGGCTCTAACTTTCATATACCGGAAGGATAAAATGATTTGACGGTTGGATAAAATGATTTGACGGTTTTGTAGCTTAATAATGGTTTTGTGGCTTAATTATATTCATAAAGAAATGTCTAGAGTGTAAATGTCTCTAACTTTCATAAACCGGAAGGATAAAATGATTTGACGGTTTTGTGGCTTAATGATTTTGTGGCTTGGATAAAATGATTTGACGGTTGAATAAAATGATTTGAGGGTTTTGTGGCTTAATTTTATTGATAATGAAATGTGTAGAGTCTAAATGGCTCTAACTTTCATATACCGGAAGAATAAAATAATTTGACGGTTTTGTGGGTTAATGGTTTTGTGGCTTAATTATATTCATAATGAAATGTCTAGAGTCTAAATGGCTCTAACTTTCATATACCGGAAGGATAAAATGATTTGACGGTTGGATAAAATGATGTGACGGTTTTGTGGCTTAACAATGGTTTTGTTGTTTAATTATATTCATAATGAAATGTCTAGAGTCTAAATGTCTCTAAGTTCGGTGTTTGAAGGATAAAATGATTAGACGGTTTTGTGGCTTAATTATATTCATAATGAAATGTCTAGAGTCTAAATGGCTCTAACTTTCATATACCGGAAGGATAAAATGATTTGACGGTTGGATAAAATGATTTGACGGTTTTGTAGCTTAATAATGGTTTTGTGGCTTAATTATATTCATAAAGAAATGTCTAGAGTGTAAATGTCTCTAACTTTCATAAACCGGAAGGATAAAATGATTTGACGGTTTTGTGGCTTAATGATTTTGTGGCTTGGATAAAATGATTTGACGGTTGAATAAAATGATTTGAGGGTTTTGTGGC
Organism: Trifolium dubium; assembly: GCA_951804385.1. NCBI lineage: Eukaryota > Viridiplantae > Streptophyta > Magnoliopsida > Fabales > Fabaceae > Trifolium > Trifolium dubium. The sequence goes on from OX638073.1 coordinate 15,348,451, forward strand.
TTAATTTTATTGATAATGAAATGTGTAGAGTCTAAATGGCTCTAACTTTCATATACCGGAAGAATAAAATAATTTGACGGTTTTGTGGGTTAATGGTTTTGTGGCTTAATTATATTCATAATGAAATGTCTAGAGTCTAAATGGCTCTAACTTTCATATACCGGAAGGATAAAATGATTTGACGGTTGGATAAAATGATGTGACGGTTTTGTGGCTTAACAATGGTTTTGTTGTTTAATTATATTCATAATGAAATGTCTAGAGTCTAAATGTCTCTAAGTTCGGTGTTTGAAGGATAAAATGATTAGACGGTTTTGTGGCTTAATTATATTCATAATGAAATGTCTAGAGTCTAAATGGCTCTAACTTTCATATACCGAATGGATAAAATGATTTGACGGTTGGATAAAATGATGTGACGGTTTTGTGGCTTAATAATGGTTTTGTGGCTTAATTATATTCATAATGAAATGTCTAGAGTCTAAATGTCTCTAACTTTCATATACCGGAAGGATAAAATGATTTGACGGTTGGATAAAATGATTTGACGGTTTTGTAGCTTAATAATGGTTTTGTGGCTTAATTATATTCATAATGAAATGTCTAGAGTCTAAATGTCTCTAACTTTCATATACCGGAAGGATAAAATGATTTGACGGTTTTATGGCTTAATGGTTTTGTGGTTTGGATTAAATGATTTGACGGTTGAATAAAATGATTTGAGGGTTTTGTGGCTTAATTTTATTGATAATGAAATGTGTAGAGTCTAAATGGCTCTAAATTTCATATACCGGAAGAATAAAATGATTTGACGGTTTTGTGGGTTAATGGTTTTGTGGCTTAATTTTATTGATAATGAAATGTGTAGAGTCTAAATGGCTCTAACTTTCATATACCGGAAGAATAAAATGATTTGACGGTTTTGTGGGTTAATGGTTTTGTGGCTTAATTATATTCATAATGAAATGTCTAGAGTCTAAATGGCTCTAACTTTCATATACCGGAAGGATAAAATGATTTGACGGTTGGATAAAATGATGTGACGGTTTTGTGGCTTAACAATGGTTTTGTTGTTTAATTATATTCATAATGAAATGTCTAGAGTTTAAATGTCTCTAAGTTCAGTGTTTGAAGGATAAAATGATTAGACAGTTTTGTGGCTTAATTATATTCATAATGAAATGTCTAGAGTCTAAATGGCTCTAACTTTCATATACCGAAAGGATAAAATGATTTGACGGTTAGATAAAATGATGTGACGGTTTTGTGGCTTAATAATGGTTTTGTGGCTTAATTATATTCATAATGAAATGTCTAGAGTCTAAATGTCTCTAACTTTCATATATCGGAAGGATAAAATGATTTTGCGGTTGGATAAAATGATTTGACGGTTTTGTAGCTTAATAATGGTTTTGTGGCTTAATTATATTCATAAAGAAATGTCTAGAGTGTAAATGTCTCTAACTTTCATAAACCGGAAGGATAAAATGATTTGACGGTTTTGTGGCTTAATGATTTTGTGGCTTGGATAAAATGATTTGACGGTTGAATAAAATGATTTGAGGGTTTTGTGGCTTAATTTTATTGATAATGAAATGTGTAGAGTCTAAATGGCTCTAACTTTCATATACCGAAAGGATAAAATGATTTGACGGTTGGATAAAATGATGTGACGGTTTTGTGGCTTAATAATGGTTTTGTGGCTTAATTATATTCATAATGAAATGTCTAGAAGGATAAAATGATTTGACGGTTGGATAAAATGATTTGACGGTTTTGTAGCTTAATAATGGTTTTGTGGCTTAATTATATTAATAATGAAATGTCTAGAGTCTAAATGTCTCTAAGTTCGGTGTTTGAAGGATAAAATGTTTAGACGGTTTTGTGGCTTAATTATATTCATAATGAAATGTCTAGAGTCTAAATGGCTCTAACTTTCATATACCGAAAGGATAAAATGATTTGACGGTTGGATAAAATGATGTGACGGTTTTGTGGCTTAATAATGGTTTTGTGGCTTAATTATATTCATAATGAAATGTCTAGAAGGATAAAATGATTTGACGGTTGGATAAAATGATTTGACGGTTTTGTAGCTTAATAATGGTTTTGTGGCTTAATTATATTCATAATGAAATGTCTAGAGTCTAAATGTCTCTAACTTTCATAAACCGGAAGGATAAAATGATTTGACGGTTTTATGGCTTAATGGTTTTGTGGTTTGGATAAAATGATTTGACGGTTGAATAAAATGATTTGAGGGTTTTGTGGCTTAATTTTATTGATAATGAAATGTGTAGAGTCTAAATGGCTCTAACTTTCATATACCGGAAGAATAAAATGATTTGACGGTTTTGTGGGTTAATGGTTTTGTGGCTTAATTATATTCATAATGAAATGTCTAGAGTCTAAATGGCTCTAACTTTCATATACCGGAAGGATAAAATGATTTGACGGTTGGATAAAATGATGTGACGGTTTTGTGGCTTAACAATGGTTTTGTGGCTTAATTATATTAATAATGAAATGTCTAGAGTCTAAATGTCTCTAAGTTCGGTGTTTGAAGGATAAAATGATTAGACGGTTTTGTGGCTTAATTATATTCATAATGAAATGTCTAGAGTCTAAATGGCTCTAACTTTCATATACCGGAAGGATAAAATGATTTGACGGTTGGATAAAATGATTTGACGGTTTTGTAGCTTAATAATGGTTTTGTGGCTTAATAATATTCATAAAGAAATGTCTAGAGTGTAAATGTCTCTAACTTTCATAAACCGGAAGGATAAAATGATTTGACGGTTTTGTGGCTTAATGATTTTGTGGCTTGGATAAAATAATTAGACGGTTGAATAAAATGATTTGAGGGTTTTGTGGCTTAATTTTATTGATAATGAAATGTGTAGAGTCTAAATGGCTCTAACTTTCATATACCGGAAGAATAAAATGATTTGACGGTTTTGTGGGTTAATGGTTTTGTGGCTTAATTTTATTGATAATGAAATGTGTAGAGTCTAAATGGCTCTAACTTTCATATACCGGAAGAATAAAATAATTTGACGGTTTTGTGGGTTAATGGTTTTGTGGCTTAATTATATTCATAATGAAATGTCTAGAGTCTAAATGGCTCTAACTTTCATATACCGGAAGGATAAAATGATTTGACGGTTGGATAAAATGATGTGACGGTTTTGTGGCTTAACAATGGTTTTGTTGTTTAATTATATTCATAATGAAATGTCTAGAGTCTAAATGTCTCTAAGTTCGGTGTTTGAAGGATAAAATGATTAGACGGTTTTGTGGCTTAATTATATTCATAATGAAATGTCTAGAGTCTAAATGGCTCTAACTTTCATATACCGAAAGGATAAAATGATTTGACGGTTGGATAAAATGATGTGACGGTTTTGTGGCTTAATAATGGTTTTGTGGCTTAATTATATTCATAATGAAATGTCTAGAGTCTAAATGTCTCTAACTTTCATATACCGGAAAGATAAAATGATTTGACGGTTGGATAAAATGATATGACGGTTTTGTAGCTTAATAATGGTTTTGTGGCTTAATTATATTCATAATGAAATGTCTAGAGTCTAAATGTCTCTAACTTTCATATACCGGAAGGATAAAATGATTTGACAGTTTTATGGCTTAATGGTTTTGTGGTTTGGATAAAATGATTTGACGGTTGAATAAAATGATTTGAGGGTTTTGTGGCTTAATTTTATTGATAATGAAATGTGTAGAGTCTAAATGGCTCTAACTTTCATATACCGGAAGAATAAAATGATTTGACGGTTTTGTGGGTTAATGGTTTTGTGGCTTAATTTTATTGATAATGAAATGTGTAGAGTCTAAATGGCTCTAACTTTCATATACCGGAAGAATAAAATGATTTGACGGTTTTGTGGGTTAATGGTTTTGTGGCTTAATTATATTCATAATGAAATGTCTAGAGTCTAAATGGCTCTAACTTTCATATACCGGAAGGATAAAATGATTTGACGGTTGGATAAAATGATGTGACGGTTTTGTGGCTTAACAATGGTTTTGTGGTTTAATTATATTAATAATGAAATGTCTAGAGTCTAAATGTCTCTAAGTTCGGTGTTTGAAGGATAAAATGATTAGACGGTTTTGTGGCTTAATTATATTCATAATGAAATGTCTAGAGTCTAAATGGCTCTAACTTTCATATACCGAAAGGATAAAATGATTTGACGGTTAGATAAAATGATGTGACGGTTTTGTGGCTTAATAATGGTTTTGTGGCTTAATTATATTCATAATGAAATGTCTAGAGTCTAAATGTCTCTAACTTTCATATACCGGAAGGATAAAATGATTTGACGGTTGGATAAAATGATTTGACGGTTTTGTAGCTTAATAATGGTTTTGTGGCTTAATTATATTCATAAAGAAATGTCTAGAGTGTAAATGTCTCTAACTTTCATAAACCGGAAGGATAAAATGATTTGACGGTTTTGTGGCTTAATGATTTTGTGGCTTGGATAAAATAATTTGACGGTTGAATAAAATGATTTGAGGGTTTTGTGGCTTAATTTTATTGATAATGAAATGTGTAGAGTCTAAATGACTCTAACTTTCATATACCGGAAGAATAAAATGATTTGACGGTTTTGTGGGTTAATGGTTTTGTGCCTTAATTTTATTGATAATGAAATGTGTAGAGTCTAAATGGCTCTAACTTTCATATACCGGAAGAATAAAATGATTTGACGGTTTTGTGGGTTAATGGTTTTGTGGCTTAATTATATTCATAATGAAATGTCTAGAGTCTAAATGGCTCTAACTTTCATATACCGGAAGGATAAAATGATTTGACGGTTGGATAAAATGATGTGACGGTTTTGTGGCTTAACAATGGTTTTGTTGTTTAATTATATTCATAATGAAATGTCTAGAGTTTAAATGTCTCTAAGTTCAGTGTTTGAAGGATAAAATGATTAGACAGTTTTGTGGCTTAATTATATTCATAATGAAATGTCTAGAGTCTAAATGGCTCTAACTTTCATATACCGAAAGGATAAAATGATTTGACGGTTAGATAAAATGATGTGACGGTTTTGTGGCTTAATAATGGTTTTGTGGCTTAATTATATTCATAATGAAATGTCTAGATTCTAAATGTCTCTAACTTTCATATATCGGAAGGATAAAATGATTTTGCGGTTGGATAAAATGATTTGACGGTTTTGTAGCTTAATAATGGTTTTGTGGCTTAATTATATTCATAAAGAAATGTCTAGAGTGTAAATGTCTCTAACTTTCATAAACCGGAAGGATAAAATGATTTGACGGTTTTGTGGCTTAATGATTTTGTGGCTTGGATAAAATGATTTGACGGTTGAATAAAATGATTTGAGGGTTTTGTGGCTTAATTTTATTGATAATGAAATGTGTAGAGTCTAAATGGCTCTAACTTTCATATACCGGAAGAATAAAATAATTTGACGGTTTTGTGGGTTAATGGTTTTGTGGCTTAATTATATTCATAATGAAATGTCTAGAGTCTAAATGGCTCTAACTTTCATATACCGGAAGGATAAAATGATTTGACAGTTGGATAAAATGATGTGACGGTTTTGTGGCTTAACAATGGTTTTGTTGTTTAATTATATTCATAATGAAATGTCTAGAGTCTAAATGTCTCTAAGTTCGGTGTTTGAAGGATAAAATGATTAGACGGTTTTGTGGCTTAATTATATTCATAATGAAATGTCTAGAGTCTAAATGGCTCTAACTTTCATATACCGAATGGATAAAATGATTTGACGGTTGGATAAAATGATGTGACGGTTTTGTGGCTTAATAATGGTTTTGTGGCTTAATTATATTCATAATGAAATGTCTAGAGTCTAAATGTCTCTAACTTTCATATACCGGAAGGATAAAATGATTTGACGGTTGGATAAAATGATTTGACGGTTTTGTAGCTTAATAATGGTTTTGTGGCTTAATTATATTCATAATGAAATGTCTAGAGTCTAAATGTCTCTAACTTTCATATACCGGAAGGATAAAATGATTTGACGGTTTTATGGCTTAATGGTTTTGTGGTTTGGATAAAATGATTTGACGGTTGAATAAAATGATTTGAGGGTTTTGTGGCTTAATTTTATTGATAATGAAATGTGTAGAGTCTAAATGGCTCTAACTTTCATATACCGGAAGAATAAAATGATTTGACGGTTTTGTGGGTTAATGGTTTTGTGGCTTAATTTTATTGATAATGAAATGTGTAGAGTCTAAATGGCTCTAACTTTCATATACCGGAAGAATAAAATGATTTGACGGTTTTGTGGGTTAATGGTTTTGTGGCTTAATTATATTCATAATGAAATGTCTAGAGTCTAAATGGCTCTAACTTTCATATACCGGAAGGATAAAATGATTTGACGGTTGGATAAAATGATGTGACGGTTTTGTGGCTTAACAATGGTTTTGTTGTTTAATTATATTCATAATGAAATGTCTAGAGTTTAAATGTCTCTAAGTTCGGTGTTTGAAGGATAAAATGATTAGACAGTTTTGTGGCTTAATTATATTCATAATGAAATGTCTAGAGTCTAAATGGCTCTAACTTTCATATACCGAAAGGATAAAATGATTTGACGGTTAGATAAAATGATGTGACGGTTTTGTGGCTTAATAATGGTTTTGTGGCTTAATTATATTCATAATGAAATGTCTAGAGTCTAAATGTCTCTAACTTTCATATACCGGAAGGATAAAATGATTTGACGGTTGGATAAAATGATTTGACGGTTTTGTAGCTTAATAATGGTTTTGTGGCTTAATTATATTCATAAAGAAATGTCTAGAGTGTAAATGTCTCTAACTTTCATAAACCGGAAGGATAAAATGATTTGACGGTTTTGTCGCTTAATGATTTTGTGGCTTGGATAAAATAATTTGACGGTTGAATAAAATGATTTGAGGGTTTTGTGGCTTAATTTTATTGATAATGAAATGTGTAGAGTCTAAATGGCTCTAACTTTCATATACCGGAAGAATAAAATGATTTCACGGTTTTGTGGGTTAATGGTTTTGTGGCTTAATTTTATTGATAATGAAATGTGTAGAGTCTAAATGGCTCTAACTTTCATATACCGGAAGAATAAAATGATTTGACGGTTTTGTGGGTTAATGGTTTTGTGGCTTAATTATATTCATAATGAAATGTCTAGAGTCTAAATGGCTCTAACTTTCATATACCGGAAGGATAAAATGATTTGACGGTTGGATAAAATGATGTGACGGTTTTGTGGCTTAACAATGGTTTTGTGGTTTAATTATATTAATAATGAAATGTCTAGAGTCTAAATGTCTCTAAGTTCGGTGTTTGAAGGATAAAATGTTTAGACGGTTTTGTGGCTTAATTATATTCATAATGAAATGTCTAGAGTCTAAATGGCTCTAACTTTCATATACCGAAAGGATAAAATGATTTGACGGTTGGATAAAATGATGTGACGGTTTTGTGGCTTAATAATGGTTTTGTGGCTTAATTATATTCATAATGAAATGTCTAGAAGGATAAAATGATTTGACGGTTGGATAAAATGATTTGACGGTTTTGTAGCTTAATAATGGTTTTGTGGCTTAATTATATTCATAATGAAATGTCTAGAGTCTAAATGTCTCTAACTTTCATATACCGAAAGGATAAAATGATTTGACGGTTGGATAAAATGATGTGACGGTTTTGTGGCTTAATAATGGTTTTGTGGCTTAATTATATTCATAATGAAATGTCTAGAAGGATAAAATGATTTGACGGTTGGATAAAATGATTTGACGGTTTTGTAGCTTAATAATGGTTTTGTGGCTTAATTATATTCATAATGAAATGTCTAGAGTCTAAATGTCTCTAACTTTCATAAACCGGAAGGATAAAATGATTTGACGGTTTTATGGCTTAATGGTTTTGTGGTTTGGATAAAATGATTTGACGGTTGAATAAAATGATTTGAGGGTTTTGTGGCTTAATTTTATTGATAATGAAATGTGTAGAGTCTAAATGGCTCTAACTTTCATATACCGGAAGAATAAAATGATTTGACGGTTTTGTGGGTTAATGGTTTTGTGGCTTAATTATATTCATAATGAAATGTCTAGAGTCTAAATGGCTCTAACTTTCATATACCGGAAGGATAAAATGATTTGACGGTTGGATAAAATGATGTGACGGTTTTGTGGCTTAACAATGGTTTTGTGGCTTAATTATATTAATAATGAAATGTCTAGAGTCTAAATGTCTCTAAGTTCGGTGTTTGAAGGATAAAATGATTAGACGGTTTTGTGGCTTAATTATATTCATAATGAAATGTCTAGAGTCTAAATGGCTCTAACTTTCATATACCGGAAGGATAAAATGATTTGACGGTTGGATAAAATGATTTGACGGTTTTGTAGCTTAATAATGGTTTTGTGGCTTAATAATATTCATAAAGAAATGTCTAGTGTGTAATGTCTCTAACTTTCATAAACCGGAAGGATAAAATGATTTGACGGTTTTGTGGCTTAATGATTTTGTGGCTTGGATAAAATAATTAGACGGTTGAATAAAATGATTTGAGGGTTTTGTGGCTTAATTTTATTGATAATGAAATGTGTAGAGTCTAAATGGCTCTAACTTTCATATACCGGAAGAATAAAATGATTTGACGGTTTTGTGGGTTAATGGTTTTGTGGCTTAATTTTATTGATAATGAAATGTGTAGAGTCTAAATGGCTCTAACTTTCATATACCGGAAGAATAAAATAATTTGACGGTTTTGTGGGTTAATGGTTTTGTGGCTTAATTATATTCATAATGAAATGTCTAGAGTCTAAATGGCTCTAACTTTCATATACCGGAAGGATAAAATGATTTGACGGTTGGATAAAATGATGTGACGGTTTTGTGGCTTAACAATGGTTTTGTTGTTTAATTATATTCATAATGAAATGTCTAGAGTCTAAATGTCTCTAAGTTCGGTGTTTGAAGGATAAAATGATTAGACGGTTTTGTGGCTTAATTATATTCATAATGAAATGTCTAGAGTCTAAATGGCTCTAACTTTCATATACCGAAAGGATAAAATGATTTGACGGTTGGATAAAATGATGTGACGGTTTTGTGGCTTAATAATGGTTTTGTGGCTTAATTATATTCATAATGAAATGTCTAGAGTCTAAATGTCTCTAACTTTCATATACCGGAAAGATAAAATGATTTGACGGTTGGATAAAATGATATGACGGTTTTGTAGCTTAATAATGGTTTTGTGGCTTAATTATATTCATAATGAAATGTCTAGAGTCTAAATGTCTCTAACTTTCATATACCGGAAGGATAAAATGATTTGATGGTTTTATGGCTTAATGGTTTTGTGGTTTGGATAAAATGATTTGACGGTTGAATAAAATGATTTGAGGGTTTTGTGGCTTAATTTTATTGATAATGAAATGTGTAGAGTCTAAATGGCTCTAACTTTCATATACCGGAAGAATAAAATGATTTGACGGTTTTGTGGGTTAATGGTTTTGTGGCTTAATTTTATTGATAATGAAATGTGTAGAGTCTAAATGGCTCTAACTTTCATATACCGGAAGAATAAAATGATTTGACGGTTTTGTGGGTTAATGGTTTTGTGGCTTAATTATATTCATAATGAAATGTGTAGAGTCTAAATGGCTCTAACTTTCATATACCGGAAGGATAAAATGATTTGACGGTTGGATAAAATGATGTGACGGTTTTGTGGCTTAACAATGGTTTTGTTGTTTAATTATATTCATAATGAAATGTCTAGAGTTTAAATGTCTCTAAGTTCGGTGTTTGAAGGATAAAATGATTAGACAGTTTTGTGGCTTAATTATATTCATAATGAAATGTCTAGAGTCTAAATGGCTCTAACTTTCATATACCGAAAGGATAAAATGATTTGACGGTTAGATAAAATGATGTGACGGTTTTGTTGCTTAATAATGGTTTTGTGGCTTAATTATATTCATAATGAAATGTCTAGAGTCTAAATGTCTCTAACTTTCATATATCGGAAGGATAAAATGATTTTGCGGTTGGATAAAATGATTTGACGGTTTTGTAGCTTAATAATGGTTTTGTGGCTTAATTATATTCATAAAGAAATGTCTAGAGTGTAAATGTCTCTAACTTTCATAAACCGGAAGGATAAAATGATTTGACGGTTTTGTGGCTTAATGATTTTGTGGCTTGGATAAAATAATTTGACGGTTGAATAAAATGATTTGAGGGTTTTGTGGCTTAATTTTATTGATAATGAAATGTGTAGAGTCTAAATGGCTCTAACTTTCATATACCGGAAGAATAAAATGATTTGACGGTTTTGTGGGTTAATGGTTTTGTGGCTTAATTTTATTGAAAATGAAATGTGTAGAGTCTAAATGGCTCTAACTTTCATATACCGGAAGAATAAAATGATTTGACGGTTTTGTGGGTTAATGGTTTTGTGGCTTAATTATATTCATAATGAAATGTCTAGAGTCTAAATGGCTCTAACTTTCATATACCGGAAGGATAAAATGATTTGACGGTTGGATAAAATGATGTGACGGTTTTGGGGCTTAACAATGGTTTTGTGGTTTAATTATATTAATAATGAAATGTCTAGAGTCTAAATGTCTCTAAGTTCGGTGTTTGAAGGATAAAATGATTTGACGGTTGGATAAAATGATGTGACGGTTTTGTGGCTTAACAATGGTTTTGTGGCTTAATTATATTAATAATGAAATGTCTAGAGTCTAAATGTCTCTAAGTTCGGTGTTTGAAGGATAAAATGATTAGACGGTTTTGTGGCTTAATTATATTCATAATGAAATGTCTAGAGTCTAAATGGCTCTAACTTTCATATACCGGAAGGATAAAATGATTTGACGGTTGGATAAAATGATTTGACGGTTTTGTAGCTTAATAATGGTTTTGTGGCTTAATTATATTCATAAAGAAATGTCTAGAGTGTAAATGTCTCTAACTTTCATAAACCGGAAGGATAAAATGATTTGACGGTATTGTGGCTTAATGATTTTGTGGCTTGGATAAAATAATTAGACGGTTGAATAAAATGATTTGAGGGTTTTGTGGCTTAATTTTATTGATAATGAAATGTGTAGAGTCTAAATGGCTCTAACTTTCATATACCGGAAGAATAAAATGATTTGACGGTTTTGTGGGTTAATGGTTTTGTGGCTTAATTTTATTGATAATGAAATGTGTAGAGTCTAAATGGCTCTAACTTTCATATACCGGAAGAATAAAATAATTTGACGGTTTTGTGGGTTAATGGTTTTGTGGCTTAATTATATTCATAATGAAATGTCTAGAGTCTAAATGTCTCTAACTTTCATATATCGGAAGGATAAAATGATTTTGCGGTTGGATAAAATGATTTGACGGTTTTGTAGCTTAATAATGGTTTTGTGGCTTAATTATATTCATAAAGAAATGTCTAGAGTGTAAATGTCTCTAACTTTCATAAACCGGAAGGATAAAATGATTTGACGGTTTTGTGGCTTAATGATTTTGTGGCTTGGATAAAATAATTTGACGGTTGAATAAAATGATTTGAGGGTTTTGTGGCTTAATTTTATTGATAATGAAATGTGTAGAGTCTAAATGGCTCTAACTTTCATATACCGGAAGAATAAAATGATTTGACGGTTTTGTGGGTTAATGGTTTTGTGGCTTAATTTTATTGATAATGAAATGTGTAGAGTCTAAATGGCTCTAACTTTCATATACCGGAAGAATAAAATGATTTGACGGTTTTGTGGGTTAATGGTTTTGTGGCTTAATTATATTCATAATGAAATGTCTAGAGTCTAAATGGCTCTAACTTTCATATACCGGAAGGATAAAATGATTTGACGGTTGGATAAAATGATGTGACGGTTTTGTGGCTTAACAATGGTTTTGTGGTTTAATTATATTAATAATGAAATGTCTAGAGTCTAAATGTCTCTAAGTTCGGTGTTTGAAGGATAAAATGATTTGACGGTTGGATAAAATGATGTGACGGTTTTGTGGCTTAACAATGGTTTTGTGGCTTAATTATATTAATAATGAAATGTCTAGAGTCTAAATGTCTCTAAGTTCGGTGTTTGAAGGATAAAATGATTAGACGGTTTTGTGGCTTAATTATATTCATAATGAAATGTCTAGAGTCTAAATGGCTCTAACTTTCATATACCGGAAGGATAAAATGATTTGACGGTTGGATAAAATGATTTGACGGTTTTGTAGCTTAATAATGGTTTTGTGGCTTAATTATATTCATAAAGAAATGTCTAGAGTGTAAATGTCTCTAACTTTCATAAACCGGAAGGATAAAATGATTTGACGGTTTTGTGGCTTAATGATTTTGTGGCTTGGATAAAATAATTAGACGGTTGAATAAAATGATTTGAGGGTTTTGTGGCTTAATTTTATTGATAATGAAATGTGTAGAGTCTAAATGGCTCTAACTTTCATATACCGGAAGAATAAAATGATTTGACGGTTTTGTGGGTTAATGGTTTTGTGGCTTAATTTTATTGATAATGAAATGTGTAGAGTCTAAATGGCTCTAACTTTCATATACCGGAAGAATAAAATAATTTGACGGTTTTGTGGGTTAATGGTTTTGTGGCTTAATTATATTCATAATGAAATGTCTAGAGTCTAAATGGCTCTAACTTTCATATACCGGAAGGATAAAATGATTTGACGGTTGGATAAAATGATGTGACGGTTTTGTGGCTTAACAATGGTTTTGTTGTTTAATTATATTCATAATGAAATGTCTAGAGTCTAAATGTCTCTAAGTTCGGTGTTTGAAGGATAAAATGATTAGACGGTTTTGTGGCTTAATTATATTCATAATGAAATGTCTAGAGTCTAAATGGCTCTAACTTTCATATACCGAAAGGATAAAATGATTTGACGGTTGGATAAAATGATGTGACGGTTTTGTGGCTTAATAATGGTTTTGTGGCTTAATTATATTCATAATGAAATGTCTAGAGTCTAAATGTCTCTAACTTTCATATACCGGAAGGATAAAATGATTTGACGGTTGGATAAAATGATTTGACGGTTTTGTAGCTTAATAATGGTTTTGTGGCTTAATTATATTCATAATGAAATGTCTAGAGTCTAAATGTCTCTAACTTTCATATACCGGAAGGATAAAATGATTTGACGGTTTTATGGCTTAATGGTTTTGTGGTTTGGATAAAATGATTTGACGGTTGAATAAAATGATTAGAGGGTTTTGTGGCTTAATTTTATTGATAATGAAATGTGTAGAGTCTAAATGGCTCTAACTTTCATATACCGGAAGAATAAAATGATTTGACGGTTTTGTGGGTTAATGGTTTTGTGGCTTAATTTTATTGATAATGAAATGTGTAGAGTCTAAATGGCTCTAACTTTCATATACCGGAAGAATAAAATGATTTGACGGTTTTGTGGGTTAATGGTTTTGTGGCTTAATTATATTCATAATGAAATGTGTAGAGTCTAAATGGCTCTAACTTTCATATACCGGAAGGATAAAATGATTTGACGGTTGGATAAAATGATGTGACGGTTTTGTGGCTTAACAATGGTTTTGTTGTTTAATTATATTCATAATGAAATGTCTAGAGTTTAAATGTCTCTAAGTTCGGTGTTTGAAGGATAAAATGATTAGACAGTTTTGTGGCTTAATTATATTCATAATGAAATGTCTAGAGTCTAAATGGCTCTAACTTTCATATACTGAAAGGATAAAATGATTTGACGGTTAGATAAAATGATGTGACGGTTTTGTTGCTTAATAATGGTTTTGTGGCTTAATTATATTCATAATGAAATGTCTAGAGTCTAAATGTCTCTAACTTTCATATATCGGAAGGATAAAATGATTTTGCGGTTGGATAAAATGATTTGACTGTTTTGTAGCTTAATAATGGTTTTGTGGCTTAATTATATTCATAAAGAAATGTCTAGAGTGTAAATGTCTCTAACTTTCATAAACCGGAAGGATAAAATGATTTGACGGTTTTGTGGCTTAATGATTTTGTGGCTTGGATAAAATAATTTGACGGTTGAATAAAATGATTTGAGGGTTTTGTGGCTTAATTTTATTGATAATGAAATGTGTAGAGTCTAAATGGCTCTAACTTTCACATACCGGAAGAATAAAATGATTTGACGGTTTTGTGGGTTAATGGTTTTGTGGCTTAATTTTATTGATAATGAAATGTGTAGAGTCTAAATGGCTCTAACTTTCATATACCGGAAGAATAAAATGATTTGACGGTTTTGTGGGTTAATGGTTTTGTGGCTTAATTATATTCATAATGAAATGTCTAGAGTCTAAATGGCTCTAACTTTCATATACCGGAAGGATAAAATGATTTGACGGTTGGATAAAATGATGTGACGGTTTTGTGGCTTAACAATGGTTTTGTGGTTTAATTATATTAATAATGAAATGTCTAGAGTCTAAATGTCTCTAAGTTCGGTGTTTGAAGGATAAAATGATTGGACGGTTTTGTGGCTTAATTATATTCATAATGAAATGTCTAGAGTCTAAATGGCTCTAACTTTCATATACCGAAAGAATAAAATGATTTGACGGTTGGATAAAATGATGTGACGGTTTTGTGGCTTAATAATGGTTTTGTGGCTTAATTATATTCATAATGAAATGTCTAGAAGGATAAAATGATTTGACGGTTGGATAAAATGATTTGACGGTTTTGTAGCTTAATAATGGTTTTGTGGCTTAATTATATTCATAATGAAATGTCTAGAGTCTAAATGTCTCTAACTTTCATATACCGGAAGGATAAAATGATTTGACGGTTTTGTAGCTTAATAATGGTTTTGTGGCTTAATTATATTCATAATGAAATGTCTAGAGTCTAAATGTCTCTAACTTTCATATACCGGAAGGATAAAATGATTTGACGGTTTTATGGCTTAATGGTTTTGTGGTTTGGATAAAATAATTAGACGGTTGAATAAAATGATTTGAGGGTTTTGTGGCTTAATTTTATTGATAATGAAATGTGTAGAGTCTAAATGGCTCTAACTTTCATATACCGGAAGAATAAAATGATTTGACGGTTTTGTGGGTTAATGGTTTTGTGGCTTAATTTTATTGATAATGAAATGTGTAGAGTCTAAATGGCTCTAACTTTCATATACCGGAAGAATAAAATAATTTGACGGTTTTGTGGGTTAATGGTTTTGTGGCTTAATTATATTCATAATGAAATGTCTAGAGTCTAAATGGCTCTAACTTTCATATACCGGAAGGATAAAATGATTTGACGGTTGGATAAAATGATGTGACGGTTTTGTGGCTTAACAATGGTTTTGTTGTTTAATTATATTCATAATGAAATGTCTAGAGTCTAAATGTCTCTAAGTTCGGTGTTTGAAGGATAAAATGATTAGACGGTTTTGTGGCTTAATTATATTCATAATGAAATGTCTAGAGTCTAAATGGCTCTAACTTTCATATACCGAAAGGATAAAATGATTTGACGGTTGGATAAAATGATGTGACGGTTTTGTGGCTTAATAATGGTTTTGTGGCTTAATTATATTCATAATGAAATGTCTAGAGTCTAAATGTCTCTAACTTTCATATACCGGAAGGATAAAATGATTTGACGGTTGGATAAAATGATTTGACGGTTTTGTAGCTTAATAATGGTTTTGTGGCTTAATTATATTCATAATGAAATGTCTAGAGTCTAAATGTCTCTAACTTTCATATACCGGAAGGATAAAATGATTTGACGGTTTTATGGCTTAATGGTTTTGTGGTTTGGATAAAATGATTTGACGGTTGAATAAAATGATTAGAGGGTTTTGTGGCTTAATTTTATTGATAATGAAATGTGTAGAGTCTAAATGGCTCTAACTTTCATATACCGGAAGAATAAAATGATTTGACGGTTTTGTGGGTTAATGGTTTTGTGGCTTAATTTTATTGATAATGAAATGTGTAGAGTCTAAATGGCTCTAACTTTCATATACCGGAAGAATAAAATGATTTGACGGTTTTGTGGGTTAATGGTTTTGTGGCTTAATTATATTCATAATGAAATGTGTAGAGTCTAAATGGCTCTAACTTTCATATACCGGAAGGATAAAATGATTTGACGGTTGGATAAAATGATGTGACGGTTTTGTGGCTTAACAATGGTTTTGTTGTTTAATTATATTCATAATGAAATGTCTAGAGTTTAAATGTCTCTAAGTTCGGTGTTTGAAGGATAAAATGATTAGACAGTTTTGTGGCTTAATTATATTCATAATGAAATGTCTAGAGTCTAAATGGCTCTAACTTTCATATACTGAAAGGATAAAATGATTTGACGGTTAGATAAAATGATGTGACGGTTTTGTTGCTTAATAATGGTTTTGTGGCTTAATTATATTCATAATGAAATGTCTAGAGTCTAAATGTCTCTAACTTTCATATATCGGAAGGATAAAATGATTTTGCGGTTGGATAAAATGATTTGACTGTTTTGTAGCTTAATAATGGTTTTGTGGCTTAATTATATTCATAAAGAAATGTCTAGAGTGTAAATGTCTCTAACTTTCATAAACCGGAAGGATAAAATGATTTGACGGTTTTGTGGCTTAATGATTTTGTGGCTTGGATAAAATAATTTGACGGTTGAATAAAATGATTTGAGGGTTTTGTGGCTTAATTTTATTGATAATGAAATGTGTAGAGTCTAAATGGCTCTAACTTTCACATACCGGAAGAATAAAATGATTTGACGGTTTTGTGGGTTAATGGTTTTGTGGCTTAATTTTATTGATAATGAAATGTGTAGAGTCTAAATGGCTCTAACTTTCATATACCGGAAGAATAAAATGATTTGACGGTTTTGTGGGTTAATGGTTTTGTGGCTTAATTATATTCATAATGAAATGTCTAGAGTCTAAATGGCTCTAACTTTCATATACCGGAAGGATAAAATGATTTGACGGTTGGATAAAATGATGTGACGGTTTTGTGGCTTAACAATGGTTTTGTGGTTTAATTATATTAATAATGAAATGTCTAGAGTCTAAATGTCTCTAAGTTCGGTGTTTGAAGGATAAAATGATTGGACGGTTTTGTGGCTTAATTATATTCATAATGAAATGTCTAGAGTCTAAATGGCTCTAACTTTCATATACCGAAAGAATAAAATGATTTGACGGTTGGATAAAATGATGTGACGGTTTTGTGGCTTAATAATGGTTTTGTGGCTTAATTATATTCATAATGAAATGTCTAGAAGGATAAAATGATTTGACGGTTGGATAAAATGATTTGACGGTTTTGTAGCTTAATAATGGTTTTGTGGCTTAATTATATTCATAATGAAATGTCTAGAGTCTAAATGTCTCTAACTTTCATATACCGGAAGGATAAAATGATTTGACGGTTTTGTAGCTTAATAATGGTTTTGTGGCTTAATTATATTCATAATGAAATGTCTAGAGTCTAAATGTCTCTAACTTTCATATACCGGAAGGATAAAATGATTTGACGGTTTTATGGCTTAATGGTTTTGTGGTTTGGATAAAATGATTTGACGGTTGAATAAAATGATTTGAGGGTTTTGTGGCTTAATTTTATTGATAATGAAATGTGTAGAGTCTAAATGGCTCTAACTTTCATATACCGGAAGAATAAAATGATTTGACGGTTTTGTGGGTTAATGGTTTTGTGGCTTAATTTTATTGATAATGAAATGTGTAGAGTCTAAATGGCTCTAACTTTCATATACCGGAAGAATAAAATGATTTGACGGTTTTGTGGGTTAATGGTTTTGTGGCTTAATTATATTCATAATGAAATGTGTAGAGTCTAAATGGCTCTAACTTTCATATACCGGAAGGATAAAATGATTTGACGGTTGGATAAAATGATGTGACGGTTTTGTGGCTTAACAATGGTTTTGTTGTTTAATTATATTCATAATGAAATGTCTAGAGTTTAAATGTCTCTAAGTTCGGTGTTTGAAGGATAAAATGATTAGACAGTTTTGTGGCTTAATTATATTCATAATGAAATGTCTAGAGTCTAAATGGCTCTAACTTTCATATACCGAAAGAATAAAATGATTTGACGGTTGGATAAAATGATGTGACGGTTTTGTGGCTTAATAATGGTTTTGTGGCTTAATTATATTCATAATGAAATGTCTAGAAGGATAAAATGATTTGACGGTTGGATAAAATGATTTGACGGTTTTGTAGCTTAATAATGGTTTTGTGGCTTAATTATATTCATAATGAAATGTCTAGAGTCTAAATGTCTCTAACTTTCATATACCGGAAGTATAAAATGATTTGACGGTTTTGTGGCTTAATGATTTTGTGGCTTGGATAAAATAATTTGACGGTTGAATAAAATGATTTGAGGGTTTTGTGGCTTAATTTTATTGATAATGAAATGTGTAGAGTCTAAATGGCTCTAACTTTCATATACCGGAAGAATAAAATGATTTGACGGTTTTGTGGGTTAATGGTTTTGTGGCTTAATTTTATTGATAATGAAATGTGTAGAGTCTAAATGGCTCTAACTTTCATATACCGGAAGAATAAAATGATTTGACGGTTTTGTGGGTTAATGGTTTTGTGGCTTAATTATATTCATAATGAAATGTCTAGAGTCTAAATGGCTCTAACTTTCATATACCGGAAGGATAAAATGATTTGACGGTTGGATAAAATGATGTGACGGTTTTGTGGCTTAACAATGGTTTTGTGGTTTAATTATATTAATAATGAAATGTCTAGAGTCTAAATGTCTCTAAGTTCGGTGTTTGAAGGATAAAATGATTAGACGGTTTTGTGGCTTAATTATATTCATAATGAAATGTCTAGAGTCTAAATGGCTCTAACTTTCATATACCGAAAGAATAAAATGATTTGACGGTTGGATAAAATGATGTGACGGTTTTGTGGCTTTATAATGGTTTTGTGGCTTAATTATATTCATAATGAAATGTCTAGAAGGATAAAATGATTTGACGGTTGGATAAAATGATTTGACGGTTTTGTAGCTTAATAATGGTTTTGTGGCTTAATTATATTCATAATGAAATGTCTAGAGTCTAAATGTCTCTAACTTTCATATACCGGAAGGATAAAATGATTTGACGGTTTTATGGCTTAATGGTTTTGTGGTTTGGATAAAATGATTTGACGGTTGAATAAAATGATTTGAGGGTTTTGTGGCTTAATTTTATTGATAATGAAATGTGTAGAGTCTAAATGGCTCTAACTTTCATATACCGGAAGAATAAAATGATTTGACGGTTTTGTGGGTTAATGGTTTTGTGGCTTAATTTTATTGATAATGAAATGTGTAGAGTCTAAATGGCTCTAACTTTCATATACCGGAAGAATAAAATGATTTGACGGTTTTGTGGGTTAATGGTTTTGTGGCTTAATTATATTCATAATGAAATGTGTAGAGTCTAAATGGCTCTAACTTTCATATACCGGAAGGATAAAATGATTTGACGGTTGGATAAAATGATGTGACGGTTTTGTGGCTTAACAATGGTTTTGTTGTTTAATTATATTCATAATGAAATGTCTAGAGTTTAAATGTCTCTAAGTTCGGTGTTTGAAGGATAAAATGATTAGACAGTTTTGTGGCTTAATTATATTCATAATGAAATGTCTAGAGTCTAAATGGCTCTAACTTTCATATACCGAAAGGATAAAATGATTTGACGGTTAGATAAAATGATGCGACGGTTTTGTTGCTTAATAATGGTTTTGTGGCTTAATTATATTCATAATGAAATGTCTAGAGTCTAAATGTCTCTAACTTTCATATATCGGAAGGATAAAATGATTTTGCGGTTGGATAAAATGATTTGACGGTTTTGTAGCTTAATAATGGTTTTGTGGCTTAATTATATTCATAAAGAAATGTCTAGACTGTAAATGTCTCTAACTTTCATAAACCGGAAGGATAAAATGATTTGACGGTTTTGTGGCTTAATGATTTTGTGGCTTGGATAAAATAATTTGACGGTTGAATAAAATGATTTGAGGGTTTTGTGGCTTAATTTTATTGATAATGAAATGTGTAGAGTCTAAATGGCTCTAACTTTCATATACCGGAAGAATAAAATGATTTGACGGTTTTGTGGGTTAATGGTTTTGTGGCTTAATTTTATTGATAATGAAATGTGTAGAGTCTAAATGGCTCTAACTTTCATATACCGGAAGAATAAAATGATTTGACGGTTTTGTGGGTTAATGGTTTTGTGGCTTAATTATATTCATAATGAAATGTCTAGAGTCTAAATGGCTCTAACTTTCATATACCGGAAGGATAAAATGATTTGACGGTTGGATAAAATGATGTGACGGTTTTGTGGCTTAACAATGGTTTTGTGGTTTAATTATATTAATAATGAAATGTCTAGAGTCTAAATGTCTCTAAGTTCGGTGTTTGAAGGATAAAATGATTAGACAGTTTTGTGGCTTAATTATATTCATAATGAAATGTCTAGAGTCTAAATGGCTCTAACTTCATATACCGAAAGGATAAAATGATTTGACGGTTGGATAAAATGATGTGACGGTTTTGTGGCTTAATAATGGTTTTGTGGCTTAATTATATTCATAATGAAATGTCTAGAAGGATAAAATGATTTGACGGTTGGATAAAATGATTTGACGGTTTTGTAGCTTAATAATGGTTTTGTGGCTTAATTATATTCATAATGAAATGTCTAGAGTCTAAATGTCTCTAACTTTCATAAACCGGAAGGATAAAATGATTTGACGGTTTTATGGCTTATTGGTTTTGTGGTTTGGATAAAATGATTTGACGGTTGAATAAAATGATTTGAGGGTTTTGTGGCTTAATTTTATTGATAATGAAATGTTTAGAGTCTAAATGGCTCTAACTTTCATATACCGGAAGAATAAAATGATTTGACGGTTTTGTGGGTTAATGGTTTTGTGGCTTAATTATATTCATAATGAAATGTCTAGAGTCTAAATGGCTCTAACTTTCATATACCGGAAGGATAAAATGATTTGACGGTTGGATAAAATGATGTGACGGTTTTGTGGCTTAACAATGGTTTTGTGGTTTAATTATATTAATAATGAAATGTCTAGAGTCTAAATGTCTCTAAGTTCGGTGTTTGAAGGATAAAATGATTAGACGGTTTTGTGGCTTAATTATATTCATAATGAAATGTCTAGAGTCTAAATGGCTCTAACTTTCATATACCGAAAGGATAAAATGATTTGACGGTTGGATAAAATGATGTGACGGTTTTGTGGCTTAATAATGGTTTTGTGGCTTAATTATATTCATAATGAAATGTCTAGAAGGATAAAATGATTTGACGGTTGGATAAAATGATTTGACGGTTTTGTAGCTTAATAATGGTTTTGTGGCTTAATTATATTCATAATGAAATGTCTAGAGTCTAAATGTCTCTAACTTTCATAAACCGGAAGGATAAAATGATTTGACGGTTTTATGGCTTAATGGTTTTGTGGTTTGGATAAAATGATTTGACGGTTGAATAAAATGATTTGAGGGTTTTGTGGCTTAATTTTATTGATAATGAAATGTGTAGAGTCTAAATGGCTCTAACTTTCATATACCGGAAGAATAAAATGATTTGACGGTTTTGTGGGTTAATGGTTTTGTGGCTTAATTATATTCATAATGAAATGTCTAGAGTCTAAATGGCTCTAACTTTCATATACCGGAAGGATAAAATGATTTGACGGTTGGATAAAATGATGTGACGGTTTTGTGGCTTAACAATGGTTTTGTGGTTTAATTATATTAATAATGAAATGTCTAGAGTCTAAATGTTTCTAAGTTCGGTGTTTGAAGGATAAAATGATTAGACGGTTTTGTGGCTTAATTATATTCATAATGAAATGTCTAGAGTCTAAATGGCTCTAACTTTCATATACCGAAAGGATAAAATGATTTGACGGTTGGATAAAATGATGTGACGGTTTTGTGGCTTAATAATGGTTTTGTGGCTTAATTATATTCATAATGAAATGTCTAGAGTCTAAATGTCTCTAACTTTCATATACCGGAAGGATAAAATGATTTGACGGTTGGATAAAATGATTTGACGGTTTTGTAGCTTAATAATGGTTTTGTGGCTTAATTATATTCATAAAGAAATGTCTAGAGTGTAAATGTCTCTAACTTTCATAAACCGGAAGGATAAAATGATTTGACGGTTTTGTGGCTTAATGATTTTGTGGCTTGGATAAAATAATTTGACGGTTGAATAAAATGATTTGAGGGTTTTGTGGCTTAATTTTATTGATAATGAAATGTGTAGAGTCTAAATGGCTCTAACTTTCATATACCGGAAGAATAAAATGATTTGACGGTTTTGTGGGTTAATGGTTTTGTGGCTTAATTTTATTGATAATGAAATGTGTAGAGTCTAAATGGCTCTAACTTTCATATACCGGAAGAATAAAATAATTTGACGGTTTTGTGGGTTAATGGTTTTGTGGCTTAATTATATTCATAATGAAATGTCTAGAGTCTAAATGGCTCTAACTTTCATATACCGGAAGGATAAAATGATTTGACGGTTGGATAAAATGATGTGACGGTTTTGTGGCTTAACAATGGTTTTGTTGTTTAATTATATTCATAATGAAATGTCTAGAGTCTAAATGTCTCTAAATTCGGTGTTTGAAGGATAAAATGATTAGACGGTTTTGTGGCTTAATTATATTCATAATGAAATGTCTAGAGTCTAAATGGCTCTAACTTTCATATACCGAAAGGATAAAATGATTTGACGGTTGGATAAAATGATTTGACGGTTTTGTAGCTTAATAATGGTTTTGTGGCTTAATTATATTCATAATGAAATGTCTAGAGTCTAAATGTCTCTAACTTTCATAAACCGGAAGGATAAAATGATTTGACGGTTTTATGGCTTAATGGTTTTGTGGTTTGGATAAAATGATTTGACGGTTGAATAAAATGATTTGAGGGTTTTGTGGCTTAATTTTATTGATAATGAAATGTGTAGAGTCTAAATGGCTCTAACTTTCATATACCGGAAGAATAAAATGATTTGACGGTTTTGTGGGTTAATGGTTTTGTGGCTTAATTATATTCATAATGAAATGTCTAGAGTCTAAATGGCTCTAACTTTCATATACCGGAAGGATAAAATGATTTGACGGTTGGATAAAATGATGTGACGGTTTTGTGGCTTAACAATGGTTTTGTGGTTTAATTATATTAATAATGAAATGTCTAGAGTCTAAATGTTTCTAAGTTCGGTGTTTGAAGGATAAAATGATTAGACGGTTTTGTGGCTTAATTATATTCATAATGAAATGTCTAGAGTCTAAATGGCTCTAACTTTCATATACCGAAAGGATAAAATGATTTGACGGTTGGATAAAATGATGTGACGGTTTTGTGGCTTAATAATGGTTTTGTGGCTTAATTATATTCATAATGAAATGTCTAGAGTCTAAATGTCTCTAACTTTCATATACCGGAAGGATAAAATGATTTGACGGTTGGATAAAATGATTTGACGGTTTTGTAGCTTAATAATGGTTTTGTGGCTTAATTATATTCATAAAGAAATGTCTAGAGTGTAAATGTCTCTAACTTTCATAAACCGGAAGGATAAAATGATTTGACGGTTTTGTGGCTTAATGATTTTGTGGCTTGGATAAAATAATTTGACGGTTAAATAAAATGATTTGAGGGTTTTGTGGCTTAATTTTATTGATAATGAAATGTGTAGAGTCTAAATGGCTCTAACTTTCATATACCGGAAGAATAAAATGATTTGACGGTTTTGTGGGTTAATGGTTTTGTGGCTTAATTTTATTGATAATGAAATGTGTAGAGTCTAAATGGCTCTAACTTTCATATACCGGAAGAATAAAATAATTTGACGGTTTTGTGGGTTAATGGTTTTGTGGCTTAATTATATTCATAATGAAATGTCTAGAGTCTAAATGGCTCTAACTTTCATATACCGGAAGGATAAAATGATTTGACGGTTGGATAAAATGATGTGACGGTTTTGTGGCTTAACAATGGTTTTGTTGTTTAATTATATTCATAATGAAATGTCTAGAGTCTAAATGTCTCTAAGTTCGGTGTTTGAAGGATAAAATGATTAGACGGTTTTGTGGCTTAATTATATTCATAATGAAATGTCTAGAGTCTAAATGGCTCTAACTTTCATATACCGAAAGGATAAAATGATTTGACGGTTGGATAAAATGATGTGACGGTTTTGTGGCTTAATAATGGTTTTGTGGCTTAATTATATTCATAATGAAATGTCTAGAGTCTAAATGTCTCTAACTTTCATATACCGGAAGGATAAAATGATTTGACGGTTGGATAAAATGATTTGACGGTTTTGTAGCTTAATAATGGTTTTGTGGCTTAATTATATTCATAATGAAATGTCTAGAGTCTAAATGTCTCTAACTTTCATATACCGGAAGGATAAAATGATTTGACGGTTTTATGGCTTAATGGTTTTGTGGTTTGGATAAAATGATTTGACGGTTGAATAAAATGATGTGACGGTTTTGTGGCTTAAAAATGGTTTTGTGGCTTAATTATATTCATAATGAAATGTCTAGAAGGATAAAATGATTTGACGGTTGGATAAAATGATTTGACGGTTTTGTAGCTTAATAATGGTTTTGTGGCTTAATTATATTCATAATGAAATGTCTAGAGTCTAAATGTCTCTAACTTTCATATACCGGAAGGATAAAATGATTTGACGGTTTTATGGCTTAATGGTTTTGTGGTTTGGATAAAATGATTTGACGGTTGAATAAAATGATTTGAGGGTTTTGTGGCTTAATTTTATTGATAATGAAATGTGTAGAGTCTAAATGGCTCTAACTTTCATATACCGGAAGAATAAAATGATTTGACGTATTTGTGGGTTAATGGTTTTGTGGCTTAATTTTATTGATAATGAAATGTGTAGAGTCTAAATGGCTCTAACTTTCATATACCGGAAGAATAAAATGATTTGACGGTTTTGTGGGTTAATGGTTTTGTGGCTTAATTATATTCATAATGAAATGTGTAGAGTCTAAATGGCTCTAACTTTCATATACCGGAAGGATAAAATGATTTGACGGTTGGATAAAATGATGTGACGGTTTTGTGGCTTAACAATGGTTTTGTTGTTTAATTATATTCATAATGAAATGTCTAGAGTTTAAATGTCTCTAAGTTCGGTGTTTGAAGGATAAAATGATTAGACAGTTTTGTGGCTTAATTATATTCATAATGAAATGTCTAGAGTCTAAATGGCTCTAACTTTCATATACCGAAAGGATAAAATGATTTGACGGTTAGATAAAATGATGTGACGGTTTTGTTGCTTAATAATGGTTTTGTGGCTTAATTATATTCATAATGAAATGTCTAGAGTCTAAATGTCTCTAACTTTCATATACCGGAAGGATAAAATGATTTGACGGTTGGATAAAATGATTTGACGGTTTTGTAGCTTACTTATGGTTTTGTGGCTTAATTATATTCATAAAGAAATGTCTAGAGTGTAAATGTCTCTAACTTTCATAAACCGGAAGGATAAAATGATTTGACGGTTTTGTGGCTTAATGATTTTGTGGCTTGGATAAAATAATTTGACGGTTGAATAAAATGATTTGAGGGTTTTGTGGCTTAATTTTATTGATAATGAAATGTGTAGAGTCTAAATGGCTCTAACTTTCATATACCGGAAGAATAAAATGATTTGACGGTTTTGTGGGTTAATGGTTTTGTGGCTTAATTTTATTGATAATGAAATGTGTAGAGTCTAAATGGCTCTAACTTTCATATACCGGAAGAATAAAATGATTTGACGGTTTTGTGGGTTAATGGTTTTGTGGCTTAATTATATTCATAATGAAATGTCTAGAGTCTAAATGGCTCTAACTTTCATATACCGGAAGGATAAAATGATTTGACGGTTGGATAAAATGATGTGACGGTTTTGTGGCTTAACAATGGTTTTGTGGTTTAATTATATTAATAATGAAATGTCTAGAGTCTAAATGTCTCTAAGTTCGGTGTTTGAAGGATAAAATGATTAGACGGTTTTGTGGCTTAATTATATTCATAATGAAATGTCTAGAGTCTAAATGGCTCTAACTTTCATATACCGAAAGGATAAAATGATTTGACGGTTGGATAAAATGATGTGACGGTTTTGTTGCTTAATAATGGTTTTGTGGCTTAATTATATTCATAATGAAATGTCTAGAGTCTAAATGTCTCTAACTTTCATATACCGGAAGGATAAAATGATTTGACGGTTGGATAAAATGATTTGACGGTTTTGTAGCTTAATAATGGTTTTGTGGCTTAATTATATTCATAATGAAATGTCTAGAGTCTAAATGTCTCTAACTTTCATATACCGGAAGGATAAAATGATTTGACGGTTTTATGGCTTAATGGTTTTGTGGTTTGGATAAAATGATTTGACGGTTGAATAAAATGATGTGACGGTTTTGTGGCTTAAAAATGGTTTTGTGGCTTAATTATATTCATAATGAAATGTCTAGAAGGATAAAATGATTTGACGGTTGGATAAAATGATTTGACGGTTTTGTAGCTTAATAATGGTTTTGTGGCTTAATTATATTCATAATGAAATGTCTAGAGTCTAAATGTCTCTAACTTTCATATACCGGAAGGATAAAATGATTTGACGGTTTTATGGCTTAATGGTTTTGTGGTTTGGATAAAATGATTTGACGGTTGAATAAAATGATTTGAGGGTTTTGTGGCTTAATTTTATTGATAATGAAATGTGTAGAGTCTAAATGGCTCTAACTTTCATATACCGGAAGAATAAAATGATTTGACGTATTTGTGGGTTAATGGTTTTGTGGCTTAATTTTATTGATAATGAAATGTGTAGAGTCTAAATGGCTCTAACTTTCATATACCGGAAGAATAAAATGATTTGACGGTTTTGTGGGTTAATGGTTTTGTGGCTTAATTATATTCATAATGAAATGTGTAGAGTCTAAATGGCTCTAACTTTCATATACCGGAAGGATAAAATGATTTGACGGTTGGATAAAATGATGTGACGGTTTTGTGGCTTAACAATGGTTTTGTTGTTTAATTATATTCATAATGAAATGTCTAGAGTTTAAATGTCTCTAAGTTCGGTGTTTGAAGGATAAAATGATTAGACAGTTTTGTGGCTTAATTATATTCATAATGAAATGTCTAGAGTCTAAATGGCTCTAACTTTCATATACCGAAAGGATAAAATGATTTGACGGTTAGATAAAATGATGTGACGGTTTTGTTGCTTAATAATGGTTTTGTGGCTTAATTATATTCATAATGAAATGTCTAGAGTCTAAATGTCTCTAACTTTCATATACCGGAAGGATAAAATGATTTGACGGTTGGATAAAATGATTTGACGGTTTTGTAGCTTACTTATGGTTTTGTGGCTTAATTATATTCATAAAGAAATGTCTAGAGTGTAAATGTCTCTAACTTTCATAAACCGGAAGGATAAAATGATTTGACGGTTTTGTGGCTTAATGATTTTGTGGCTTGGATAAAATAATTTGACGGTTGAATAAAATGATTTGAGGGTTTTGTGGCTTAATTTTATTGATAATGAAATGTGTAGAGTCTAAATGGCTCTAACTTTCATATACCGGAAGAATAAAATGATTTGACGGTTTTGTGGGTTAATGGTTTTGTGGCTTAATTTTATTGATAATGAAATGTGTAGAGTCTAAATGGCTCTAACTTTCATATACCGGAAGAATAAAATGATTTGACGGTTTTGTGGGTTAATGGTTTTGTGGCTTAATTATATTCATAATGAAATGTCTAGAGTCTAAATGGCTCTAACTTTCATATACCGGAAGGATAAAATGATTTGACGGTTGGATAAAATGATGTGACGGTTTTGTGGCTTAACAATGGTTTTGTGGTTTAATTATATTAATAATGAAATGTCTAGAGTCTAAATGTCTCTAAGTTCGGTGTTTGAAGGATAAAATGATTAGACGGTTTTGTGGCTTAATTATATTCATAATGAAATGTCTAGAGTCTAAATGGCTCTAACTTTCATATACCGAAAGGATAAAATGATTTGACGGTTAGATAAAATGATGTGACGGTTTTGTTGCTTAATAATGGTTTTGTGGCTTAATTATATTCATAATGAAATGTCTAGAGTCTAAATGTCTCTAACTTTCATATACCGGAAGGATAAAATGATTTGACGGTTGGATAAAATGATTTGACGGTTTTGTAGCTTAATAATGGTTTTGTGGCTTAATTATATTCATAAAGAAATGTCTAGAGTGTAAATGTCTCTAACTTTCATAAACCGGAAGGATAAAATGATTTGACGGTTTTGTGGCTTAATGATTTTGTGGCTTGGATAAAATAATTTGACGGTTGAATAAAATGATTTGAGGGTTTTGTGGCTTAATTTTATTGATAATGAAATGTGTAGAGTCTAAATGGCTATAACTTTCATATACCGGAAGAATAAAATGATTTGACGGTTTTGTGGGTTAATGGTTTTGTGGCTTAATTTTATTGATAATGAAATGTGTAGAGTCTAAATGGCTCTAACTTTCATATACCGGAAGAATAAAATGATTTGACGGTTTTGTGGGTTAATGGTTTTGTGGCTTAATTATATTCATAATGAAATGTCTAGAGTCTAAATGGCTCTAACTTTCATATACCGGAAGGATAAAATGATTTGACGGTTGGATAAAATGATGTGACGGTTTTGTGGCTTAACAATGGTTTTGTGGTTTAATTATATTAATAATGAAATGTCTAGAGTCTAAATGTCTCTAAGTTCGGTGTTTGAAGGATAAAATGATTAGACGGTTTTGTGGCTTAATTATATTCATAATGAAATGTCTAGAGTCTAAATGGCTCTAACTTTCATATACCGAAAGGATAAAATGATTTGACGGTTGGATAAAATGATGTGACGGTTTTGTGGCTTAATAATGGTTTTGTGGCTTAATTATATTCATAATGAAATGTCTAGAGTCTAAATGTCTCTAACTTTCATATACCGGAAGGATAAAATGATTTGACGGTTGGATAAAATGATTTGACGGTTTTGTAGCTTAATAATGGTTTTGTGGCTTAATTATATTCATAATGAAATGTCTAGAGTCTAAATGTCTCTAACTTTCATATACCGGAAGGATAAAATGATTTGACGGTTTTATGGCTTAATGGTTTTGTGGTTTGGATAAAATGATTTGACGGTTGAATAAAATGATGTGACGGTTTTGTGGCTTAAAAATGGTTTTGTGGCTTAATTATATTCATAATGAAATGTCTAGAAGGATAAAATGATTTGACGGTTGGATAAAATGATTTGACGGTTTTGTAGCTTAATAATGGTTTTGTGGCTTAATTATATTCATAATGAAATGTCTAGAGTCTAAATGTCTCTAACTTTCATATACCGGAAGGATAAAATGATTTGACGGTTTTATGGCTTAATGGTTTTGTGGTTTGGATAAAATGATTTGACGGTTGAATAAAATGATTTGAGGGTTTTGTGGCTTAATTTTATTGATAATGAAATGTGTAGAGTCTAAATGGCTCTAACTTTCATATACCGGAAGAATAAAATGATTTGACGTATTTGTGGGTTAATGGTTTTGTGGCTTAATTTTATTGATAATGAAATGTGTAGAGTCTAAATGGCTCTAACTTTCATATACCGGAAGAATAAAATGATTTGACGGTTTTGTGGGTTAATGGTTTTGTGGCTTAATTATATTCATAATGAAATGTGTAGAGTCTAAATGGCTCTAACTTTCATATACCGGAAGGATAAAATGATTTGACGGTTGGATAAAATGATGTGACGGTTTTGTGGCTTAACAATGGTTTTGTTGTTTAATTATATTCATAATGAAATGTCTAGAGTTTAAATGTCTCTAAGTTCGGTGTTTGAAGGATAAAATGATTAGACAGTTTTGTGGCTTAATTATATTCATAATGAAATGTCTAGAGTCTAAATGGCTCTAACTTTCATATACCGAAAGGATAAAATGATTTGACGGTTAGATAAAATGATGTGACGGTTTTGTTGCTTAATAATGGTTTTGTGGCTTAATTATATTCATAATGAAATGTCTAGAGTCTAAATGTCTCTAACTTTCATATACCGGAAGGATAAAATGATTTGACGGTTGGATAAAATGATTTGACGGTTTTGTAGCTTACTTATGGTTTTGTGGCTTAATTATATTCATAAAGAAATGTCTAGAGTGTAAATGTCTCTAACTTTCATAAACCGGAAGGATAAAATGATTTGACGGTTTTGTGGCTTAATGATTTTGTGGCTTGGATAAAATAATTTGACGGTTGAATAAAATGATTTGAGGGTTTTGTGGCTTAATTTTATTGATAATGAAATGTGTAGAGTCTAAATGGCTCTAACTTTCATATACCGGAAGAATAAAATGATTTGACGGTTTTGTGGGTTAATGGTTTTGTGGCTTAATTTTATTGATAATGAAATGTGTAGAGTCTAAATGGCTCTAACTTTCATATACCGGAAGAATAAAATGATTTGACGGTTTTGTGGGTTAATGGTTTTGTGGCTTAATTATATTCATAATGAAATGTCTAGAGTCTAAATGGCTCTAACTTTCATATACCGGAAGGATAAAATGATTTGACGGTTGGATAAAATGATGTGACGGTTTTGTGGCTTAACAATGGTTTTGTGGTTTAATTATATTAATAATGAAATGTCTAGAGTCTAAATGTCTCTAAGTTCGGTGTTTGAAGGATAAAATGATTAGACGGTTTTGTGGCTTAATTATATTCATAATGAAATGTCTAGAGTCTAAATGGCTCTAACTTTCATATACCGAAAGGATAAAATGATTTGACGGTTGGATAAAATGATGTGACGGTTTTGTTGCTTAATAATGGTTTTGTGGCTTAATTATATTCATAATGAAATGTCTAGAGTCTAAATGTCTCTAACTTTCATATACCGGAAGGATAAAATGATTTGACGGTTGGATAAAATGATTTGACGGTTTTGTAGCTTAATAATGGTTTTGTGGCTTAATTATATTCATAATGAAATGTCTAGAGTCTAAATGTCTCTAACTTTCATATACCGGAAGGATAAAATGATTTGACGGTTTTATGGCTTAATGGTTTTGTGGTTTGGATAAAATGATTTGACGGTTGAATAAAATGATGTGACGGTTTTGTGGCTTAAAAATGGTTTTGTGGCTTAATTATATTCATAATGAAATGTCTAGAAGGATAAAATGATTTGACGGTTGGATAAAATGATTTGACGGTTTTGTAGCTTAATAATGGTTTTGTGGCTTAATTATATTCATAATGAAATGTCTAGAGTCTAAATGTCTCTAACTTTCATATACCGGAAGGATAAAATGATTTGACGGTTTTATGGCTTAATGGTTTTGTGGTTTGGATAAAATGATTTGACGGTTGAATAAAATGATTTGAGGGTTTTGTGGCTTAATTTTATTGATAATGAAATGTGTAGAGTCTAAATGGCTCTAACTTTCATATACCGGAAGAATAAAATGATTTGACGTATTTGTGGGTTAATGGTTTTGTGGCTTAATTTTATTGATAATGAAATGTGTAGAGTCTAAATGGCTCTAACTTTCATATACCGGAAGAATAAAATGATTTGACGGTTTTGTGGGTTAATGGTTTTGTGGCTTAATTATATTCATAATGAAATGTGTAGAGTCTAAATGGCTCTAACTTTCATATACCGGAAGGATAAAATGATTTGACGGTTGGATAAAATGATGTGACGGTTTTGTGGCTTAACAATGGTTTTGTTGTTTAATTATATTCATAATGAAATGTCTAGAGTTTAAATGTCTCTAAGTTCGGTGTTTGAAGGATAAAATGATTAGACAGTTTTGTGGCTTAATTATATTCATAATGAAATGTCTAGAGTCTAAATGGCTCTAACTTTCATATACCGAAAGGATAAAATGATTTGACGGTTAGATAAAATGATGTGACGGTTTTGTTGCTTAATAATGGTTTTGTGGCTTAATTATATTCATAATGAAATGTCTAGAGTCTAAATGTCTCTAACTTTCATATACCGGAAGGATAAAATGATTTGACGGTTGGATAAAATGATTTGACGGTTTTGTAGCTTACTTATGGTTTTGTGGCTTAATTATATTCATAAAGAAATGTCTAGAGTGTAAATGTCTCTAACTTTCATAAACCGGAAGGATAAAATGATTTGACGGTTTTGTGGCTTAATGATTTTGTGGCTTGGATAAAATAATTTGACGGTTGAATAAAATGATTTGAGGGTTTTGTGGCTTAATTTTATTGATAATGAAATGTGTAGAGTCTAAATGGCTCTAACTTTCATATACCGGAAGAATAAAATGATTTGACGGTTTTGTGGGTTAATGGTTTTGTGGCTTAATTTTATTGATAATGAAATGTGTAGAGTCTAAATGGCTCTAACTTTCATATACCGGAAGAATAAAATGATTTGACGGTTTTGTGGGTTAATGGTTTTGTGGCTTAATTATATTCATAATGAAATGTCTAGAGTCTAAATGGCTCTAACTTTCATATACCGGAAGGATAAAATGATTTGACGGTTGGATAAAATGATGTGACGGTTTTGTGGCTTAACAATGGTTTTGTGGTTTAATTATATTAATAATGAAATGTCTAGAGTCTAAATGTCTCTAAGTTCGGTGTTTGAAGGATAAAATGATTAGACGGTTTTGTGGCTTAATTATATTCATAATGAAATGTCTAGAGTCTAAATGGCTCTAACTTTCATATACCGAAAGGATAAAATGATTTGACGGTTAGATAAAATGATGTGACGGTTTTGTTGCTTAATAATGGTTTTGTGGCTTAATTATATTCATAATGAAATGTCTAGAGTCTAAATGTCTCTAACTTTCATATACCGGAAGGATAAAATGATTTGACGGTTGGATAAAATGATTTGACGGTTTTGTAGCTTAATAATGGTTTTGTGGCTTAATTATATTCATAAAGAAATGTCTAGAGTGTAAATGTCTCTAACTTTCATAAACCGGAAGGATAAAATGATTTGACGGTTTTGTGGCTTAATGATTTTGTGGCTTGGATAAAATAATTTGACGGTTGAATAAAATGATTTGAGGGTTTTGTGGCTTAATTTTATTGATAATGAAATGTGTAGAGTCTAAATGGCTATAACTTTCATATACCGGAAGAATAAAATGATTTGACGGTTTTGTGGGTTAATGGTTTTGTGGCTTAATTTTATTGATAATGAAATGTGTAGAGTCTAAATGGCTCTAACTTTCATATACCGGAAGAATAAAATGATTTGACGGTTTTGTGGGTTAATGGTTTTGTGGCTTAATTATATTCATAATGAAATGTCTAGAGTCTAAATGGCTCTAACTTTCATATACCGGAAGGATAAAATGATTTGACGGTTGGATAAAATGATGTGACGGTTTTGTGGCTTAACAATGGTTTTGTGGTTTAATTATATTAATAATGAAATGTCTAGAGTCTAAATGTCTCTAAGTTCGGTGTTTGAAGGATAAAATGATTAGACGGTTTTGTGGCTTAATTATATTCATAATGAAATGTCTAGAGTCTAAATGGCTCTAACTTTCATATACCGAAAGGATAAAATGATTTGACGGTTGGATAAAATGATGTGACGGTTTTGTGGCTTAATAATGGTTTTGTGGCTTAATTATATTCATAATGAAATGTCTAGAGTCTAAATGTCTCTAACTTTCATATACCGGAAGGATAAAATGATTTGACGGTTGGATAAAATGATTTGACGGTTTTGTAGCTTAATAATGGTTTTGTGGCTTAATTATATTCATAATGAAATGTCTAGAGTCTAAATGTCTCTAACTTTCATATACCGGAAGGATAAAATGATTTGACGGTTTTATGGCTTAATGGTTTTGTGGTTTGGATAAAATGATTTGACGGTTGAATAAAATGATGTGACGGTTTTGTGGCTTAAAAATGGTTTTGTGGCTTAATTATATTCATAATGAAATGTCTAGAAGGATAAAATGATTTGACGGTTGGATAAAATGATTTGACGGTTTTGTAGCTTAATAATGGTTTTGTGGCTTAATTATATTCATAATGAAATGTCTAGAGTCTAAATGTCTCTAACTTTCATATACCGGAAGGATAAAATGATTTGACGGTTTTATGGCTTAATGGTTTTGTGGTTTGGATAAAATGATTTGACGGTTGAATAAAATGATTTGAGGGTTTTGTGGCTTAATTTTATTGATAATGAAATGTGTAGAGTCTAAATGGCTCTAACTTTCATATACCGGAAGAATAAAATGATTTGACGTATTTGTGGGTTAATGGTTTTGTGGCTTAATTTTATTGATAATGAAATGTGTAGAGTCTAAATGGCTCTAACTTTCATATACCGGAAGAATAAAATGATTTGACGGTTTTGTGGGTTAATGGTTTTGTGGCTTAAATATATTCATAATGAAATGTGTAGAGTCTAAATGGCTCTAACTTTCATATACCGGAAGGATAAAATGATTTGACGGTTGGATAAAATGATGTGACGGTTTTGTGGCTTAACAATGGTTTTGTTGTTTAATTATATTCATAATGAAATGTCTAGAGTTTAAATGTCTCTAAGTTCGGTGTTTGAAGGATAAAATGATTAGACAGTTTTGTGGCTTAATTATATTCATAATGAAATGTCTAGAGTCTAAATGGCTCTAACTTTCATATACCGAAAGGATAAAATGATTTGACGGTTAGATAAAATGATGTGACGGTTTTGTTGCTTAATAATGGTTTTGTGGCTTAATTATATTCATAATGAAATGTCTAGAGTCTAAATGTCTCTAACTTTCATATACCGGAAGGATAAAATGATTTGACGGTTGGATAAAATGATTTGACGGTTTTGTAGCTTACTTATGGTTTTGTGGCTTAATTATATTCATAAAGAAATGTCTAGAGTGTAAATGTCTCTAACTTTCATAAACCGGAAGGATAAAATGATTTGACGGTTTTGTGGCTTAATGATTTTGTGGCTTGGATAAAATAATTTGACGGTTGAATAAAATGATTTGAGGGTTTTGTGGCTTAATTTTATTGATAATGAAATGTGTAGAGTCTAAATGGCTCTAACTTTCATATACCGGAAGAATAAAATGATTTGACGGTTTTGTGGGTTAATGGTTTTGTGGCTTAATTTTATTGATAATGAAATGTGTAGAGTCTAAATGGCTCTAACTTTCATATACCGGAAGAATAAAATGATTTGACGGTTTTGTGGGTTAATGGTTTTGTGGCTTAATTATATTCATAATGAAATGTCTAGAGTCTAAATGGCTCTAACTTTCATATACCGGAAGGATAAAATGATTTGACGGTTGGATAAAATGATGTGACGGTTTTGTGGCTTAACAATGGTTTTGTGGTTTAATTATATTAATAATGAAATGTCTAGAGTCTAAATGTCTCTAAGTTCGGTGTTTGAAGGATAAAATGATTAGACGGTTTTGTGGCTTAATTATATTCATAATGAAATGTCTAGAGTCTAAATGGCTCTAACTTTCATATACCGAAAGGATAAAATGATTTGACGGTTAGATAAAATGATGTGACGGTTTTGTTGCTTAATAATGGTTTTGTGGCTTAATTATATTCATAATGAAATGTCTAGAGTCTAAATGTCTCTAACTTTCATATACCGGAAGGATAAAATGATTTGACGGTTGGATAAAATGATTTGACGGTTTTGTAGCTTAATAATGGTTTTGTGGCTTAATTATATTCATAAAGAAATGTCTAGAGTGTAAATGTCTCTAACTTTCATAAACCGGAAGGATAAAATGATTTGACGGTTTTGTGGCTTAATGATTTTGTGGCTTGGATAAAATAATTTGACGGTTGAATAAAATGATTTGAGGGTTTTGTGGCTTAATTTTATTGATAATGAAATGTGTAGAGTCTAAATGGCTATAACTTTCATATACCGGAAGAATAAAATGATTTGACGGTTTTGTGGGTTAATGGTTTTGTGGCTTAATTTTATTGATAATGAAATGTGTAGAGTCTAAATGGCTCTAACTTTCATATACCGGAAGAATAAAATGATTTGACGGTTTTGTGGGTTAATGGTTTTGTGGCTTAATTATATTCATAATGAAATGTCTAGAGTCTAAATGGCTCTAACTTTCATATACCGGAAGGATAAAATGATTTGACGGTTGGATAAAATGATGTGACGGTTTTGTGGCTTAACAATGGTTTTGTGGTTTAATTATATTAATAATGAAATGTCTAGAGTCTAAATGTCTCTAAGTTCGGTGTTTGAAGGATAAAATGATTAGACGGTTTTGTGGCTTAATTATATTCATAATGAAATGTCTAGAGTCTAAATGGCTCTAACTTTCATATACCGAAAGGATAAAATGATTTGACGGTTGGATAAAATGATGTGACGGTTTTGTGGCTTAATAATGGTTTTGTGGCTTAATTATATTCATAATGAAATGTCTAGAAGGATAAAATGATTTGACGGTTGGATAAAATGATTTGACGGTTTTGTAGCTTAATAATGGTTTTGTGGCTTAATTATATTCATAATGAAATGTCTAGAGTCTAAATGTCTCTAACTTTCATAAACCGGAAGGATAAAATGATTTGACGGTTTTATGGCTTAATGGTTTTGTGGTTTGGATAAAATGATTTGACGGTTGAATAAAATGATTTGAGGGTTTTGTGGCTTAATTTTATTGATAATGAAATGTGTAGAGTCTAAATGGCTCTAACTTTCATATACCGGAAGAATAAAATGATTTGACGGTTTTGTGGGTTAATGGTTTTGTGGCTTAATTATATTCATAATGAAATGTCTAGAGTCTAAATGGCTCTAACTTTCAAATACCGGAAGGATAAAATGATTTGACGGTTGGATAAAATGATGTGACGGTTTTGTGGCTTAACAATGGTTTTGTGGTTTAATTATATTAATAATGAAATGTCTAGAGTCTAAATGTCTCTAAGTTCGGTGTTTGAAGGATAAAATGATTAGACAGTTTTGTGGCTTAATTATATTCATAATGAAATGTCTAGAGTCTAAATGGCTCTAACTTTCATATACCGAAAGGATAAAATGATTTGACGGTTGGATAAAATGATGTGACGGTTTTGTGGCTTAATAATGGTTTTGTGGCTTAATTATATTCATAATGAAATGTCTAGAGTCTAAATGTCTCAAACTTTCATATACCGGAAGGATAAAATGATTTGACGGTTGGATAAAATGATTTGACGGTTTTGTAGCTTAATAATGGTTTTGTGGCTTAATTATATTCATAATGAAATGTCTAGAGTCTAAATGTCTCTAACTTTCATATACCGGAAGGATAAAATGATTTGACGGTTTTATGGCTTAATGGTTTTGTGGTTTGGAAAAAATGATTTGACGGTTGAATAAAATGATTTGAGGGTTTTGTGGCTTAATTTTATTGATAATGAAATGTGTAGAGTCTAAATGGCTCTAACTTTCATATACCGGAAGAATAAAATGATTTGACGGTTTTGTGGGTTAATGGTTTTGTGGCTTAATTTTATTGATAATGAAATGTGTAGAGTCTAAATGGCTCTAACTTTCATATACCGGAAGAATAAAATGATTTGACGGTTTTGTGGGTTAATGGTTTTGTGGCTTAATTATATTCATAATGAAATGTGTAGAGTCTAAATGGCTCTAACTTTCATATACCGGAAGGATAAAATGATTTGACGGTTGGATAAAATGATGTGACGGTTTTGTGGCTTAACAATGGTTTTGTTGTTTAATTATATTCATAATGAAATGTCTAGAGTTTAAATGTCTCTAAGTTCGGTGTTTGAAGGATAAAATGATTAGACAGTTTTGTGGCTTAATTATATTCATAATGAAATGTCTAGAGTCTAAATGGCTCTAACTTTCATATACCGAAAGGATAAAATGATTTGACGGT
This sequence comes from Trifolium dubium, assembly GCA_951804385.1. Classification (NCBI taxonomy): domain Eukaryota; kingdom Viridiplantae; phylum Streptophyta; class Magnoliopsida; order Fabales; family Fabaceae; genus Trifolium; species Trifolium dubium. The sequence goes on from OX638073.1 coordinate 15,386,597, forward strand.
TAGATAAAATGATGTGACGGTTTTGTTGCTTAATAATGGTTTTATGGCTTAATTATATTCATAATGAAATGTCTAGAGTCTAAATGTCTCTAACTTTCATATACCGGAAGGATAAAATGATTTGACGGTTGGATAAAATGATTTGACGGTTTTGTAGCTTAATAATGGTTTTGTGGCTTAATTATATTCATAAAGAAATGTCTAGAGTGTAAATGTCTCTAACTTTCATAAACCGGAAGGATAAAATGATTTGACGGTTTTGTGGCTTAATGATTTTGTGGCTTGGATAAAATAATTTGACGGTTGAATAAAATGATTTGAGGGTTTTGTGGCTTAATTTTATTGATAATGAAATGTGTAGAGTCTAAATGGCTCTAACTTTCATATACCGGAAGAATAAAATGATTTGACGGTTTTGTGGGTTAATGGTTTTGTGGCTTAATTTTATTGATAATGAAATGTGTAGAGTCTAAATGGCTCTAACTTTCATATACCGGAAGAATAAAATGATTTGACGGTTTTGTGGGTTAATGGTTTTGTGGCTTAATTATATTCATAATGAAATGTCTAGAGTCTAAATGGCTCTAACTTTCATATACCGGAAGGATAAAATGATTTGACGGTTGGATAAAATGATGTGACGGTTTTGTGGCTTAACAATGGTTTTGTGGTTTAATTATATTAATAATGAAATGTCTAGAGTCTAAATGTCTCTAAGTTCGGTGTTTGAAGGATAAAATGATTAGACGGTTTTGTGGCTTAATTATATTCATAATGAAATGTCTAGAGTCTAAATGGCTCTAACTTTCATATACCGAAAGGATAAAATGATTTGACGGTTGGATAAAATGATGTGACGGTTTTGTGGCTTAATAATGGTTTTGTGGCTTAATTATATTCATAATGAAATGTCTAGAGTCTAAATGTCTCTAACTTTCATATACCGGAAGGATAAAATGATTTGACGGTTGGATAAAATGATTTGACGGTTTTGTAGCTTAATAATGGTTTTGTGGCTTAATTATATTCATAATGAAATGTCTAGAGTCTAAATGTCTCTAACTTTCATATACCGGAAGGATAAAATGATTTGACGGTTTTATGGCTTAACGGTTTTGTGGTTTGGATAAAATGATTTGACGGTTGAATAAAATGATTTGAGGGTTTTGTGGCTTAATTTTATTGATAATGAAATGTGTAGAGTCTAAATGGCTCTAACTTTCATATACCGGAAGAATAAAATGATTTGACGGTTTTGTGGGTTAATGGTTTTGTGGCTTAATTTTATTGATAATGAAATGTGTAGAGTCTAAATGGTTCTAACTTTCATATACCGGAAGGATAAAATGATTTGACGGTTGGATAAAATGATGTGACGGTTTTGTGGCTTAACAATGGTTTTGTGGCTTAATTATATTCATAATGAAATGTCTAGAGTCTAAATGTCTCTAACTTTCATATACCGGAAGGATAAAATGATTTGACGGTTGGATAAAATGATTTGACGGTTTTGTAGCTTAATAATGGTTTTGTGGCTTAATTATATTCATAAAGAAATGTCTAGAGTGTAAATGTCTCTAACTTTCATAAACCGGAAGGATAAAATGATTTGACGGTTTTGTGGCTTAATGATTTTGTGGCTTGGATAAAATAATTTGACGGTTGAATAAAATGATTTGAGGGTTTTGTGGCTTAATTTTATTGATAATGAAATGTGTAGAGTCTAAATGGCTCTTACTTTCATATACCGGAAGAATAAAATGATTTGACGGTTTTGTGGGTTAATGGTTTTGTGGCTTAATTTTATTGATAATGAAATGTGTAGAGTCTAAATGGCTCTAACTTTCATATACCGGAAGAATAAAATGATTTGACGGTTTTGTGGGTTAATGGTTTTGTGGCTTAATTATATTCATAATGAAATGTGTAGAGTCTAAATGGCTCTAACTTTCATATACCGGAAGGATAAAATGATTTGACGGTTGGATAAAATGATGTGACGGTTTTGTGGCTTAAAAATGGTTTTGTTGTTTAATTATATTCATAATGAAATGTCTAGAGTTTAAATGTCTCTAAGTTCGGTGTTTGAAGGATAAAATGATTAGACAGTTTTGTTGCTTAATTATATTCATAATGAAATGTCTAGAGTCTAAATGGCTCTAACTTTCATATACCGAAAGGATAAAATGATTTGACGGTTAGATAAAATGATGTGACGGTTTTGTTGCTTAATAATGGTTTTGTGGCTTAATTATATTCATAATGAAATGTCTAGAGTCTAAATGTCTCTAACTTTCATATACCGGAAGGATAAAATGATTTGACGGTTGGATAAAATGATTTGACGGTTTTGTAGCTTAATACTGGTTTTGTGGCTTAATTATATTCATAAAGAAATGTCTAGAGTGTAAATGTCTCTAACTTTCATAAACCGGAAGGATAAAATGATTTGACGGTTTTGTGGCTTAATGATTTTGTGGCTTGGATAAAATAATTTGACGGTTGAATAAAATGATTTGAGGGTTTTGTGGCTTAATTTTATTGATAATGAAATGTGTAGAGTCTAAATGGCTCTAACTTTCATATACCGGAAGAATAAAATGATTTGACGGTTTTGTGGGTTAATGGTTTTGTGGCTTAATTTTATTGATAATGAAATGTGTAGAGTCTAAATGGCTCTAACTTTCATATACCGGAAGAATAAAATGATTTGACGGTTTTGTGGGTTAATGGTTTTGTGGCTTAATTATATTCATAATGAAATGTCTAGAGTCTAAATGGCTCTAACTTTCATATACCGGAAGGATAAAATGATTTGACGGTTGGATAAAATGATGTGACGGTTTTGTGGCTTAACAATGGTTTTGTGGTTTAATTATATTAATAATGAAATGTCTAGAGTCTAAATGTCTCTAAGTTCGGTGTTTGAAGGATAAAATGATTAGACGGTTTTGTGGCTTAATTATATTCATAATGAAATGTCTAGAGTCTAAATGGCTCTAACTTTCATATACCGAAAGGATAAAATGATGTGACGGTTTTGTGGCTTAATAATGGTTTTGTGGCTTAATTATATTCATAATGAAATGTCTAGAAGGATAAAATGATTTGACGGTTTTGTAGCTTAATAATGGTTTTGTGGCTTAATTATATTCATAATGAAATGTCTAGAGTCTAAATGTCTCTAACTTTCATATACCGGAAGGATAAAATGATTTGACGGTTTTATGGCTTAATGGTTTTGTGGTTTGGATAAAATGATTTGACGGTTGAATAAAATGATTTGAGGGTTTTGTGGCTTAATTTTATTGATAATGAAATGTGTAGAGTCTAAATGGCTCTAACTTTCATATACCGGAAGAATAAAATGATTTGACGGTTTTGTGGGTTAATGGTTTTGTGGCTTAATTTTATTGATAATGAAATGTGTAGAGTCTAAATGGCTCTAACTTTCATATACCGGAAGAATAAAATGATTTGACGGTTGGATAAAATGATGTGACGGTTTTGTGGCTTAACAATGGTTTTGTGGTTTAATTATATTAATAATGAAATGTCTAGAGTCTAAATGTCTCTAAGTTCGGTGTTTGAAGGATAAAATGATTAGACGGTTTTGTGGCTTAATTATATTCATAATGAAATGTCTAGAGTCTAAATGGCTCTAACTTTCATATACCGAAAGGATAAAATGATTTGACGGTTGGATAAAATGATGTGACGGTTTTGTGGCTTAATAATGGTTTTGTGGCTTAATTATATTCATAATGAAATGTCTAGAGTCTAAATGTCTCTAACTTTCATATACCGGAAGGATAAAATGATTTGACGGTTGGATAAAATGATTTGACGGTTTTGTAGCTTAATAATGGTTTTGTGGCTTAATTATATTCATAATGAAATGTCTAGAGTCTAAATGTCTCTAACTTTCATATACCGGAAGGATAAAATGATTTGACGGTTTTATGGCTTAATGGTTTTGTGGTTTGGAAAAAATGATTTGACGGTTGAATAAAATGATTTGAGGGTTTTGTGGCTTAATTTTATTGATAATGAAATGTGTAGAGTCTAAATGGCTCTAACTTTCATATACCGGAAGAATAAAATGATTTGACGGTTTTGTGGGTTAATGGTTTTGTGGCTTAATTTTATTGATAATGAAATGTGTAGAGTCTAAATGGATCTAACTTTCATATACCGGAAGAATAAAATGATTTGACGGTTTTGTGGGTTAATGGTTTTGTGGCTTAATTATATTCATAATGAAATGTGTAGAGTCTAAATGGCTCTAACTTTCATATACCGGAAGGATAAAATGATTTGACGGTTGGATAAAATGATGTGACGGTTTTGTGGCTTAACAATGGTTTTGTTGTTTAATTATATTCATAATGAAATGTCTAGAGTTTAAATGTCTCTAAGTTCGGTGTTTGAAGGATAAAATGATTAGACAGTTTTGTGGCTTAATTATATTCATAATGAAATGTCTAGAGTCTAAATGGCTCTAACTTTCATATACCGAAAGGATAAAATGATTTGACGGTTAGATAAAATGATGTGACGGTTTTGTTGCTTAATAATGGTTTTGTGGCTTAATTATATTCATAATGAAATGTCTAGAGTCTAAATGTCTCTAACTTTCATATACCGGAAGGATAAAATGATTTGACGGTTGGATAAAATGATTTGACGGTTTTGTAGCTTAATAATGGTTTTGTGGCTTAATTATATTCATAAAGAAATGTCTAGAGTGTAAATGTCTCTAACTTTCATAAACCGGAAGGATAAAATGATTTGACGGTTTTGTGGCTTAATGATTTTGTGGCTTGGATAAAATAATTTGACGGTTGAATAAAATGATTTGAGGGTTTTGTGGCTTAATTTTATTGATAATGAAATGTGTAGAGTCTAAATGGCTCTAACTTTCATATACCGGAAGAATAAAATGATTTGACGGTTTTGTGGGTTAATGGTTTTGTGGCTTAATTTTATTGATAATGAAATGTGTAGAGTCTAAATGGCTCTAACTTTCATATACCGGAAGAATAAAATGATTTGACGGTTTTGTGGGTTAATGGTTTTGTGGCTTAATTATATTCATAATGAAATGTCTAGAGTCTAAATGGCTCTAACTTTCATATACCGGAAGGATAAAATGATTTGACGGTTGGATAAAATGATGTGACAGTTTTGTGGCTTAACAATGGTTTTGTGGTTTAATTATATTAATAATGAAATGTCTAGAGTCTAAATGTCTCTAAGTTCGGTGTTTGAAGGATAAAATGATTAGACGGTTTTGTGGCATAATTATATTCATAATGAAATGTCTAGAGTCTAAATGGCTCTAACTTTCATATACCGAAAGGATAAAATGATTTGACGGTTGGATAAAATGATGTGACGGTTTTGTGGCTTAATAATGGTTTTGTGGCTTAATTATATTCATAATGAAATGTCTAGAGTCTAAATGTCTCTAACTTTCATATACCGGAAGGATAAAATGATTTGACGGTTGGATAAAATGATTTGACGGTTTTGTAGCTTAATAATGGTTTTGTGGCTTAATTATATTCATAATGAAATGTCTAGAGTCTAAATGTCTCTAACTTTCATATACCGGAAGGATAAAATGATTTGACGGTTTTATGGCTTAATGGTTTTGTGGTTTGGATAAAATGATTTGACGGTTGAATAAAATGATTTGAGGGTTTTGTGGCTTAATTTTATTGATAATGAAATGTGTAGAGTCTAAATGGCTCTAACTTTCATATACCGGAAGAATAAAATGATTTGACGGTTTTGTGGGTTAATGGTTTTGTGGCTTAATTTTATTGATAATGAAATGTGTAGAGTCTAAATGGCTCTAACTTTCATATACCGGAAGAATAAAATGATTTGACGGTTTTGTGGGTTAATGGTTTTGTGGCTTAATTATATTCATAATGAAATGTGTAGAGTCTAAATGGCTCTAACTTTCATATACCGGAAGGATAAAATGATTTGACGGTTGGATAAAATGATGTGACGGTTTTGTGGCTTAAAAATGGTTTTGTTGTTTAATTATATTCATAATGAAATGTCTAGAGTTTAAATGTCTCTAAGTTCGGTGTTTGAAGGATAAAATGATTAGACAGTTTTGTGGCTTAATTATATTCATAATGAAATGTCTAGAGTCTAAATGTCTCTAAGTTCGGTGTTTGAAGGATAAAATGATTAGACGGTTTTGTGGCTTAATTATATTCATAATGAAATGTCTAGAGTCTAAATGGCTCTAACTTTCATATACCGAAAGGATAAAATGATTTGACGGTTGGGTAAAATGATGTGACGGTTTTGTGGCTTAATAATGGTTTTGTGGCTTAATTATATTCATAATGAAATGTCTAGAGTCTAAATGTCTCTAACTTTCATATACCGGAAGGATAAAATGATTTGACGGTTTTGTGGGTTAATGGTTTTGTGGCTTAATTATATTCATAATGAAATGTCTAGAGTCTAAATGTCTCTAAGTTTGGTGTTTGAAAGATAAAATGATTTGACGGTTTTGTGGCTTAATTATATTCATAATGAAATGTCTAGAGTCTAAATGTCTCTAACTTTCATAAACCGGAAGGATAAAATGATTTGACGGTTTTGTGGCTTAATGATGTTGTGGCTTGGATAAAATGATTTGAAGGTTGAATAAAATGATTTGACGGTTTTGTGGCTTAATTTTATTAATAATGAAATGTGTAGAGTCTAAATGGCTCTAACTTTCATATACCGGAAGAATAAAATGATTTGACGGTTTTGTGGGTTAATGGTTTTGTGGCTTAATTATATTCATAATGAAATGTGTAGAGTCTAAATGTCTCTAACTTTCATATACCGGAAGGATAAAATGATTTGACGGTTGGATAAAATGATTTGACGGTTTTGTAGCTTAATAATGGTTTTGTGGCTTAATTATATTCATAAAGAAATGTCTAGAGTGTAAATGTCTCTAACTTTCATAAACCGGAAGGATAAAATGATTTGACGGTTTTGTGGCTTAATGATTTTGTGGCTTGGATAAAATAATTTGACGGTTGAATAAAATGATTTGAGGGTTTTGTGGCTTAATTTTATTGATAATGAAATGTGTAGAGTCTAAATGGCTCTAACTTTCATATACCGGAAGAATAAAATGATTTGACGGTTTTGTGGGTTAATGGTTTTGTGGCTTAATTTTATTGATAATGAAATGTGTAGAGTCTAAATGGTTCTAACTTTCATATACCGGAAGAATAAAATGATTTGACGGTTTTGTGGGTTAATGGTTTTGTGGCTTAATTATATTCATAATGAAATGTCTAGAGTCTAAATGGCTCTAACTTTCATATACCGGAAGGATAAAATGATTTGACGGTTGGATAAAATGATGTGACGGTTTTGTGGCTTAACAATGGTTTTGTGGTTTAATTATATTAATAATGAAATGTCTAGAGTCTAAATGTCTCTAAGTTCGGTGTTTGAAGGATAAAATGATTAGACGGTTTTGTGGCTTAATTATATTCATAATGAAATGTCTAGAGTCTAAATGGCTCTAACTTTCATATACCGAAAGGATAAAATGATTTGACGGTTGGATAAAATGATGTGACGGTTTTGTGGCTTAATAATGGTTTTGTGGCTTAATTATATTCATAATGAAATGTCTAGAGTCTAAATGTCTCTAACTTTCATATACCGGAAGGATAAAATGATTTGACGGTTGGATAAAATGATTTGACGGTTTTGTAGCTTAATAATGGTTTTGTGGCTTAATTATATTCATAATGAAATGTCTAGAGTCTAAATGTCTCTAACTTTCATATACCGGAAGGATAAAATGATTTGACGGTTTTATGGCTTAATGGTTTTGTGGTTTGGATAAAATGATTTGACGGTTGAATAAAATGATTTGAGGGTTTTGTGGCTTAATTTTATTGATAATGAAATGTGTAGAGTCTAAATGGCTCTAACTTTCATATACCGGAAGAATAAAATGATTTGACGGTTTTGTGGGTTAATGGTTTTGTGGCTTAATTTTATTGATAATGAAATGTGTAGAGTCTAAATGGCTCTAACTTTCATATACCGGAAGAATAAAATGATTTGACGGTTTTGTGGGTTAATGGTTTTGTGGCTTAATTATATTCATAATGAAATGTGTAGAGTCTAAATGGCTCTAACTTTCATATACCGGAAGGATAAAATGATTTGACGGTTGGATAAAATGATGTGACGGTTTTGTGGCTTAAAAATGGTTTTGTTGTTTAATTATATTCATAATGAAATGTCTAGAGTTTAAATGTCTCTAAGTTCGGTGTTTGAAGGATAAAATGATTAGACAGTTTTGTGGCTTAATTATATTCATAATGAAATGTCTAGAGTCTAAATGTCTCTAAGTTCGGTGTTTGAAGGATAAAATGATTAGACGGTTTTGTGGCTTAATTATATTCATAATGAAATGTCTAGAGTCTAAATGGCTCTAACTTTCATATACCGAAAGGATAAAATGATTTGACGGTTGGATAAAATGATGTGACGGTTTTGTGGCTTAATAATGGTTTTGTGGCTTAATTATATTCATAATGAAATGTCTAGAGTCTAAATGTCTCTAACTTTCATATACCGGAAGGATAAAATGATTTGACGGTTTTGTGGGTTAATGGTTTTGTGGCTTAATTATATTCATAATGAAATGTCTAGAGTCTAAATGTCTATAAGTTTGGTGTTTGAAAGATAAAATGATTTGACGGTTTTGTGGCTTAATTATATTCATAATGAAATGTCTAGAGTCTAAATGTCTCTAACTTTCATAAACCGGAAGGATAAAATGATTTGACGGTTTTGTGGCTTAATGATGTTGTGGCTTGGATAAAATGATTTGACGGTTGAATAAAATGATTTGACGGTTTTGTGGCTTAATTTTATTAATAATGAAATGTGTAGAGTCTAAATGGCTCTAACTTTCATATACCGGAAGAATAAAATGATTTGACGGTTTTGTGGGTTAATGGTTTTGTGGCTTAATTATATTCATAATGAAATGTGTAGAGTCTAAATGTCTCTAACTTTCATATACCGGAAGGATAAAATGATTTGACGGTTGGATAAAATGATTTGACGGTTTTGTAGCTTAATAATGGTTTTGTGGCTTAATTATATTCATAAAGAAATGTCTAGAGTGTAAATGTCTCTAACTTTCATAAACCGGAAGGATAAAATGATTTGACGGTTTTGTGGCTTAATGATTTTGTGGCTTGGATAAAATAATTTGACGGTTGAATAAAATGATTTGAGGGTTTTGTGGCTTAATTTTATTGATAATGAAATGTGTAGAGTCTAAATGGCTCTAACTTTCATATACCGGAAGAATAAAATGATTTGACGGTTTTGTGGGTTAATGGTTTTGTGGCTTAATTTTATTGATAATGAAATGTGTAGAGTCTAAATGGCTCTAACTTTCATATACCGGAAGAATAAAATGATTTGACGGTTTTGTGGGTTAATGGTTTTGTGGCTTAATTATATTCATAATGAAATGTCTAGAGTCTAAATGGCTCTAACTTTCATATACCGGAAGGATAAAATGATTTGACGGTTGGATAAAATGATGTGACGGTTTTGTGGCTTAACAATGGTTTTGTGGTTTAATTATATTAATAATGAAATGTCTAGAGTCTAAATGTCTCTAAGTTCGGTGTTTGAAGGATAAAATGATTAGACGGTTTTGTGGCTTAATTATATTCATAATGAAATGTCTAGAGTCTAAATGGCTCTAACTTTCATATACCGAAAGGATAAAATGATTTGACGGTTGGATAAAATGATGTGACGGTTTTGTGGCTTAATAATGGTTTTGTGGCTTAATTATATTCATAATGAAATGTCTAGAGTCTAAATGTCTCTAACTTTCATATACCGGAAGGATAAAATGATTTGACGGTTGGATAAAATGATTTGACGGTTTTGTAGCTTAATAATGGTTTTGTGGCTTAATTATATTCATAATGAAATGTCTAGAGTCTAAATGTCTCTAACTTTCATATACCGGAAGGATAAAATGATTTGACGGTTTTATGGCTTAATGGTTTTGTGGTTTGGATAAAATGATTTGACGGTTGAATAAAATGATTTGAGGGTTTTGTGGCTTAATTTTATTGATAATGAAATGTGTAGAGTCTAAATGGCTCTAACTTTCATATACCGGAAGAATAAAATGATTTGACGGTTTTGTGGGTTAATGGTTTTGTGGCTTAATTTTATTGATAATGAAATGTGTAGAGTCTAAATGGCTCTAACTTTCATATACCGGAAGAATAAAATGATTTGACGGTTTTGTGGGTTAATGGTTTTGTGGCTTAATTATATTCATAATGAAATGTGTAGAGTCTAAATGGCTCTAACTTTCATATACCGGAAGGATAAAATGATTTGACGGTTGGATAAAATGATGTGACGGTTTTGTGGCTTAAAAATGGTTTTGTTGTTTAATTATATTCATAATGAAATGTCTAGAGTTTAAATGTCTCTAAGTTCGGTGTTTGAAGGATAAAATGATTAGACAGTTTTGTGGCTTAATTATATTCATAATGAAATGTCTAGAGTCTAAATGTCTCTAAGTTCGGTGTTTGAAGGATAAAATGATTAGACGGTTTTGTGGCTTAATTATATTCATAATGAAATGTCTAGAGTCTAAATGGCTCTAACTTTCATATACCGAAAGGATAAAATGATTTGACGGTTGGATAAAATGATGTGACGGTTTTGTGGCTTAATAATGGTTTTGTGGCTTAATTATATTCATAATGAAATGTCTAGAGTCTAAATGTCTCTAACTTTCATATACCGGAAGGATAAAATGATTTGACGGTTTTGTGGGTTAATGGTTTTGTGGCTTAATTATATTCATAATGAAATGTCTAGAGTCTAAATGTCTCTAAGTTTGGTGTTTGAAAGATAAAATGATTTGACGGTTTTGTGGCTTAATTATATTCATAATGAAATGTCTAGAGTCTAAATGTCTCTAACTTTCATAAACCGGAAGGATAAAATGATTTGACGGTTTTGTGGCTTAATGATGTTGTGGCTTGGATAAAATGATTTGACGGTTGAATAAAATGATTTGACGGTTTTGTGGCTTAATTTTATTAATAATGAAATGTGTAGAGTCTAAATGGCTCTAACTTTCATATACCGGAAGAATAAAATGATTTGACGGTTTTGTGGGTTAATGGTTTTGTGGCTTAATTATATTCATAATGAAATGTGTAGAGTCTAAATGTCTCTAACTTTCATATACCGGAAGGATAAAATGATTTGACGGTTTTGTGGCTTAATTATATTCATAATGAAATGTGTAAAGTCTAAATGGCTCTAACTTTCGTATACCGGAAGAATAAAATGATTTGACGATTTTGTGGGTTAATGGTTTTGTGGCTTCATTATATTTATAATGAAATGTGTAGAGTCTATATGTCTCTAACTTTCATATACCGGAAGGATAAAATGATTTGACGGTTTTGTGGCTTAATTATATTCATAATGAAATGTGTAAAGTCTAAATGGCTCTAACTTTCATATACCGGAAGGATAAAATGATTTGACGGTTTTGTGGCTTAATGGTTTTGTGGCTTACTTATATTCATAATGAAGGTACTAGAGTCTAAATGTCTCTAACTTTCATATACCGGAAGGATAAAATGATTTGACGGTTGGTTAAAATGATTTGACGGTTTTGTGGCTTAATGTTTTTGTGGCTTAATTATATTCATAATGAAATGTCTAGAGTCTAAATGGCTCTAACTTTCATATATCGGAAGGATAAAATAATTTGACGGTTGGATAAAATGATTTGACGGTTTTGTAGCTTAATAATGGTTTTGTGGCTTAATTATATTCATAATGAAATGTCTAGAGTCTAAATGTCTCTAACTTTCATATACCGGAAGGATAAAATGATTTGACGGTTTTATGGCTTAATGGTTTTGTGGCTTGGATAAAATGATTTGACGGTTGAATAAAATGATTTGAGGGTTTTGTGGCTTAATTTTATTGATAATGAAATGTGTAGAGTCTAAATGGCTCTAACTTTCATATACCGGAAGAATAAAATGATTTGACGGTTTTGTGGGTTAATGGTTTTGTGGCTTAATTTAATTGTTAATGAAATGTGTAGAGTCTAAATGGCTCTAACTTTCATATACCGGAAGAATAAAATGATTTGACGGTTTTGTGGGTTAATGGTTTTGTGGCTTAATTATATTCATAATGAAATGTGTAGAGTCTAAATGTCTAGAGTTTAAATGTCGCTAAGTTCGGTGTTTGAAGGATAAAATGATTAGACGGTTTTGTGGCTTAATTATATTCATAATGAAATGTCTAGAGTCTAAATGGCTCTAACTTTCATATACCGAAAGGATAAAATGATTTGACGGTTGGATAAAATGATGTGACGGTTTTGTGGCTTAATAATGGTTTTGTGGCTTAATTATATTCATAATGAAATGTCTAGAGTCTAAATGTCTCTAAGTTCGGTGTTTGAAGGATAAAATGATTAGACGGTTTTGTGGCTTAATTATATTCATAATGAAATGTCTAGAGTCTAAATGACTCTAACTTTCATATACCGAAAGGATAAAATGATTTGACGGTTGGATAAAATGATGTGACGGTTTTGTGGCTTAATAATGGTTTGGTGGCTTAATTATATTCATAATGAAATGACTAGAGTCTAAATGTCTCTAACTTTCATATACCGGAAGGATAAAATGATTTGACGGTTTTGTGGGTTAATGGTTTTGTGGCTTAATTATATTCATAATGAAATGTCTAGAGTCTAAATGTCTCTAAGTTCGGTGTTTGAAAGATAAAATGATTTGACGGTTTTGTGGCTTAATTATATTCATAATGAAATGTCTAGAGTCTAAATGTCTCTAACTTTCATAAACCGGAAGGATAAAATGATTTGACGGTTTTGTGGCTTAATGATTTTGTGGCTTGGATAAAATGATTTGACGGTTGAATAAAATGATTTGAGGGTTTTGTGGCCTAATTTTATTGATAATGAAATGTGTAGAGTCTAAATGGCTCTAACTTTCATATACCGGAAGAATAAAATGATTTGTCGGTTTTGTGGGTTAATGGTTTTGTGGCTTAATTTTATTGATAATGAAATGTGTAAAGTCTAAATGGCTCTAACTTTCATATACCGGAAGAATAAAATGATTTGACGGTTTTGTGGGTTAATGGTTTTGTGGCTTAATTATATTCATAATGAAATGTCTAGAGTCTAAATGGCTCTAACTTTCATATACCGGAAGGATAAAATGATTTGACGGTTGGATAAAATGATGTGACGGTTTTGTGGCTTAACAATGGTTTTGTGGTTTAATTATATTCATAATGAAATGTCTAGAGTCTAAATGTCTCTAACTTTCATATACCGGAAGGATAAAATGATTTGACGGTTTTGTGGCTTAATGATTTTGTGGCTTGGATAAAATAATTTGACGGTTGAATAAAATGATTTGAGGGTTTTGTGGCTTAGTTTTATTGATAATGAAATGTGTAGAGTCTAAATGGCTCTAACTTTCATATACCGGAAGAATAAAATGATTTGACGGTTTTGTGGGTTAATGGTTTTGTGGCTTAATTTTATTGATAATGAAATGTGTAGAGTCTAAATGGCTATCACTTTCATATACCGGAAGAATAAAATGATTTGACGGTTTTGTGGGTTAATGGTTTTGTGGCTTAATTATATTCATAATGAAATGTCTAGAGTCTAAATGGCTCTAACTTTCATATACCGGAAGGATAAAATGATTTGACGGTTGGATAAAATGATGTGACGGTTTTGTGGCTTAACAATGGTTTTGTGGTTTAATTATATTAATAATGAAATGTCTAGAGTCTAAATGTCTCTAAGTTCGGTGTTTGAAGGATAAAATGATTAGACGGTTTTGTGGCTTAATTATATTCATAATGAAATGTCTAGAGTCTAAATGGCTCTAGCTTTCATATACCGAAAGGATAAAATGATTTGACGGTTGGATAAAATGATGTGACGGTTTTGTGGCTTAATAATGGTTTTGTGGCTTAATTATATTCATAATGAAATGTCTAGAAGGATAAAATGATTTGACGGTTGGATAAAATGATTTGACGGTTTTGTAGCTTAATAATGGTTTTGTGGCTTAATTATATTCATAATGAAATGTCTAGAGTCTAAATGTCTCTAACTTTCATATACCGGAAGGATAAAATGATTTGACGGTTTTGTGGGTTAATGGTTTTGTGGCTTAATTATATTCATAATGAAATGTGTAGAGTCTAAATGGCTCTAACTTTCATATACCGGAAGAATAAAATGATTTGACGGTTTTGTGGGTTAATGGTTTTGTGGCTTAATTATATTCATAATGAAATGTCTAGAGTCTAAATGGCTCTAACTTTCATATACCGGAAGGATAAAATGATTTGACGGTTGGATAAAATGATGTGACGGTTTTGTGGCTTAACAATGGTTTTGTGGTTTAATTATATTCATAATGAAATGTCTAGAGTCTAAATGTCTCTAACTTTCATATACCGGAAGGATAAAATGATTTGACGGTTTTGTGGCTTAATGATTTTGTGGCTTGGATAAAATAATTTGACGGTTGAATAAAATGATTTGAGGGTTTTGTGGCTTAATTTTATTGATAATGAAATGTGTAGAGTCTAAATGGCTCTAACTTTCATATACCGGAAGAATAAAATGATTTGACGGTTTTGTGGGTTAATGGTTTTGTGGCTTAATTTTATTGATAATGAAATGTGTAGAGTCTAAATGGCTATAACTTTCATATACCGGAAGAATAAAATGATTTGACGGTTTTGTGGGTTAATGGTTTTGTGGCTTAATTATATTCATAATGAAATGTCTAGAGTCTAAATGGCTCTAACTTTCATATACCGGAAGGATAAAATGATTTGACGGTTGGATAAAATGATGTGACGGTTTTGTGGCTTAACAATGGTTTTGTGGTTTAATTATATTTATAATGAAATGTCTAGAGTCTAAATGTCTCTAAGTTCGGTGTTTGAAGGATAAAATGATTAGACGGTTTTGTGGCTTAATTATATTCATAATGAAATGTCTAGAGTCTAAATGGCTCTAACTTTCATATACCGAAAGGATAAAATGATTTGACGGTTGGATAAAATGATGTGACGGTTTTGTGGCTTAATAATGGTTTTGTGGCTTAATTATATTCATAATGAAATGTCTAGAAGGATAAAATGATTTGACGGTTGGATAAAATGATTTGACGGTTTTGTAGCTTAATAATGGTTTTGTGGCTTAATTATATTCATAATGAAATGTCTAGAGTCTAAATGTCTCTAACTTTCATATACCGGAAGGATAAAATGATTTGACGGTTTTGTGGGTTAATGGTTTTGTGGCTTAATTATATTCATAATGAAATGTGTAGAGTCTAAATGGCTCTAACTTTCATATACCGGAAGAATAAAATGATTTGACGGTTTTGTGGGTTAATGGTTTTGTGGCTTAATTATATTCATAATGAAATGTCTAGAGTCTAAATGGCTCTAACTTTCATATACCGGAAGGATAAAATGATTTGACGGTTGGATAAAATGATGTGACGGTTTTGTGGCTTAACAATGGTTTTGTGGTTTAATTATATTCATAATGAAATGTCTAGAGTCTAAATGTCTCTAACTTTCATATACCGGAAGGATAAAATGATTTGACGGTTTTATGGCTTAATGGTTTTGTGGCTTGGATAAAATGATTTGACGGTTGAATAAAATGATTTGAGGGTTTTGTGGCTTAATTTTATTGATAATGAAATGTGTAGAGTCTAAATGGCTCTAACTTTCATATACCGGAAGAATAAAATGATTTGACGGTTTTGTGGGTTAATGGTTTTGTGGCTTAATTTTATTGTTAATGAAATGTGTAGAGTCTAAATGGCTCTAACTTTCATATACCGGAAGAATAAAATGATTTGACGGTTTTGTGGGTTAATGGTTTTGTGGCTTAATTATATTCATAATGAAATGTGTAGAGTCTAAATGTCTAGAGTTTAAATGTCTCTAAGTTCGGTGTTTGAAGGATAAAATGATTAGACGGTTTTGTGGCTTAATTATATTCATAATGAAATGTCTAGAGTCTAAATGGCTCTAACTTTCATATACCGAAAGGATAAAATGATTTGACGGTTGGATAAAATGATGTGACGGTTTTGTGGCTTAATAATGGTTTTGTGGCTTAATTATATTCATAATGAAATGTCTAGAGTCTAAATGTCTCTAAGTTCGGTGTTTGAAGGATAAAATGATTAGACGGTTTTGTGGCTTAATTATATTCATAATGAAATGTCTAGAGTCTAAATGGCTCTAACTTTCATATACCGAAAGGATAAAATGATTTGACGGTTGGATAAAATGATGTGACGGTTTTGTGGCTTAATAATGGTTTTGTGGCTTAATTATATTCATAATGAAATGTCTAGAGTCTAAATGTCTCTAACTTTCATATACCGGAAGGATAAAATGATTTGACGGTTTTGTGGGTTAATGGTTTTGTGGCTTAATTATATTCATAATGAAATGTGTAGAGTCTAAATGGCTCTAACTTTCATATACCGGAAGAATAAAATGATTTGACGGTTTTGTGGGTTAATGGTTTTGTGGCTTAATTATATTCATAATGAAATGTGAAGAGTCTAAATGGCTCTAACTTTCATATACCGGAAGGATAAAATGATTTGACGGTTGGATAAAATGATGTGACGGTTTTGTGGCTTAACAATGGTTTTGTTGTTTAATTATATTCATAATGAAATGTCTAGAGTTTAAATGTCTCTAAGTTCGGTGTTTGAAGGATAAAATGATTAGACAGTTTTGTGGCTTAATTATATTCATAATGAAATGTCTAGAGTCTAAATGGCTCTAACTTTCATATACCGAAAGGATAAAATGATTTGACGGTTAGATAAAATGATGTGACGGTTTTGTGGCTTAATAATGGTTTTGTGGCTTAATTATATTCATAATGAAATGTCTAGAGTCTAAATGTCTCTAACTTTCATATACCGGAAGGATAAAATGATTTGACGGTTGGATAAAATGATTTGACGGTTTTGTAGCTTAATAATGGTTTTGTGGCTTAATTATATTCATAAAGAAATGTCTAGAGTGTAAATGTCTCTAACTTTCATAAACCGGAAGTATAAAATGATTTGACGGTTTTGTGGCTTAATGATTTTGTGGCTTGGATAAAATAATTTGACGGTTGAATAAAATGATTTGAGGGTTTTGTGGCTTAATTTTATTGATAATGAAATGTGTAGAGTCTAAATGGCTCTAACTTTCATATACCGGAAGAATAAAATGATTTGACGGTTTTGTGGGTTAATGGTTTTGTGGCTTAATTTTATTGATAATGAAATGTGTAGAGTCTAAATGGCTATAACTTTCATATACCGGAAGAATAAAATGATTTGACGGTTTTGTGGGTTAATGGTTTTGTGGCTTAATTATATTCAAAATGAAATGTCTAGAGTCTAAATGGCTCTAACTTTCATATACCGGAAGGATAAAATGATTTGACGGTTGGATAAAATGATGTGACGGTTTTGTGGCTTAACAATGGTTTTGTGGTTTAATTATATTAATAATGAAATGTCTAGAGTCTAAATGTCTCTAAGTTCGGTGTTTGAAGGATAAAATGATTAGACGGTTTTGTGGCTTAATTATATTCATAATGAAATGTCTAGAGTCTAAATGGCTCTAACTTTCATATACCGAAAGGATAAAATGATTTGACGGTTGGATAAAATGATGTGACGGTTTTGTGGCTTAATAATGGTTTTGTGGCTTAATTATATTCATAATGAAATGTCTAGAAGGATAAAATGATTTGACGGTTGGATAAAATGATTTGACGGTTTTGTAGCTTAATAATGGTTTTGTGGCTTAATTATATTCATAATGAAATGTCTAGAGTCTAAATGTTTCTAACTTTCATAAACCGGAAGGATAAAATGATTTGACGGTTTTATGGCTTAATGGTTTTGTGGTTTGGATAAAATGATTTGACGGTTGAATAAAATGATTTGAGGGTTTTGTGGCTTAATTTTATTGATAATGAAATGTGTAGAGTCTAAATGGCTCTAACTTTCATATACCGGAAGAATAAAATGATTTGACGGTTTTGTGGGTTAATGGTTTTGTGGCTTAATTTTATTGATAATGAAATGTGTAGAGTCTAAATGGCTCTAACTTTCATATACCGGAAGAATAAAATGATTTAACGGTTTTGTGGGTTAATGCTTTTGTGGCTTAATTATATTCATAATGAAATGTCTAGAGTCTAAATGGCTCTAACTTTCATATACCGAAAGGATAAAATGATTTGACGGTTGGATAAAATGATGTGACGGTTTTGTGGCTTATTAATGGTTTTGTGGTTTAATTATATTCATAATGAAATGTCTAGAGTTTAAATGTCTCTAAGTTCGGTGTTTGAAGGATAAAATGATTAGACGGTTTTGTGGCTTAATTATATTCATAATGAAAAGTCTAGAGTCTAAATGGCTCTAACTTTCATATACCGAAAGGATAAAATGACTTGACGGTTGGATAAAATGATGTGACGGTGTTGTGGCTTAATAATGGTTTTGTGGCTTAATTATATTCATAATGAAATGTCTAGAGTCTAAATGTCTCTAACTTTCATATACCGGAAGGATAAAATGATTTGACGGTTGGATAAAATGATTTGACGGTTTTGTAGCTTAATAATGGTTTTGTGGCTTAATTATATTCATAATGAAATGTCTAGAGTCTAAATGTCTCTAACTTTCATATACCGGAAGGATAAAATGATTTGACGGTTTTATGGCTTAATGGTTTTGTGGCTTGGATAAAATGATTTGACGGTTGAATAAAATGATTTGAGGGTTTTGTGGCTTAATTTTATTGATAATGAAATGTGTAGAGTCTAAATGGCTCTAACTTTCATATACCGGAAGAATAAAATGATTTGACGGTTTTGTGGGTTAATGGTTTTGTGGCTTAATTTTATTGATAATGAAATGTGTAGAGTCTAAATGGCTCTAACTTTCATATACCGGAAGAATAAAATGATTTGACGGTTTTGTGGGTTAATGGTTTTGTGGCTTAATTATATTCATAATGAAATGTCTAGAGTCTAAATGGCTCTAACTTTCATATACCGGAAGGATAAAATGATTTGACGGTTGGATAAAATGATGTGACGGTTTTGTGGCTTAACAATGGTTTTGTGGTTTAATTATATTCATAATGAAATGTCTAGAGTCTAAATGTCTCTAAGTTCGGTGTTTGAAGGATAAAATGATTAGACGGTTTTGTGGCTTAATTATATTCATAATGAAATGTCTAGAGTCTAAATGGCTCTAACTTTCATATACCGAAAGGATAAAATGATTTGACGGTTGGATAAAATGATGTGACGGTTTTGTGGCTTAATAATGGTTTTGTGGCTTAATTATATTCATAATGAAATGTCTAGAGTCTAAATGTCTCTAACTTTCATATACCGGAAGGATAAAATGATTTGACGGTTGGATAAAATGATTTGACGGTTTTGTAGCTTAATAATGGTTTTGTGGCTTAATTATATTCATAAAGAAATGTCTAGAGTGTAAATGTCTCTAAGTTCGGTGTTTGAAAGATAAAATGATTTGACGGTTTTGTGGCTTAATTATATTCATAATGAAATGTCTAGTGTCTAAATGTCTCTAACTTTCATAAACCGGAAGGATAAAATGATTTGACGGTTTTGTGGCTTAATGATGTTGTGGCTTGGATAAAATGATTTGACGGTTGAATAAAATGATTTGACGGTTTTGTGGCTTAATTTTATTAATAATGAAATGTGTAGAGTCTAAATGGCTCTAACTTTCATATACCGGAAGAATAAAATGATTTGACGGTTTTGTGGGTTAATGGTTTTGTGGCTTAATTATATTCATAATGAAATGTGTAGAGTCTAAATGTCTCTAACTTTCATATACCGGAAGGATAAAATGATTTGACGGTTTTGTGGCTTAATTATATTCATAATGAAATGTGTAAAGTCTAAATGGCTCTAACTTTCGTATACCGGAAGAATAAAATGATTTGACGATTTTGTGGGTTAATGATTTTGTGGCTTAAATATATTCATAATGAAATGTGTAGAGTCTATATGTCTCTAACTTTCATATACCGGAAGGATAAAATGATTTGACGGTTTTGTGGCTTAATTATATTCATAATGAAATGTGTAAAGTCTAAATGGCTCTAACTTTCATATACCGGAAGGATAAATTGATTTGACGGTTTTGTGGCTTAATGGTTTTGTGGCTTACTTATATTCATAATGAAGGTACTAGAGTCTAAATGTCTCTAACTTTCATATACCAGAAGGATAAAATGATTTGACGGTTGGTTAAAATGATTTGACGGTTTTGTGGCTTAATGTTTTTGTGGCTTAATTATATTCATAATGAAATGTCTAGAGTCTAAATGGCTCTAACTTTCATATATCGGAAGGATAAAATAATTTGACGGTTGGATAAAATGATTTGACGGTTTTGTAGCTTAATAATGGTTTTGTGGCTTAATTATATTCATAATGAAATGTCTAGAGTCTAAATGTCTCTAACTTTCATATACCGGAAAGATAAAATGATTTGACGGTTTTATGGCTTAAAGGTTTTGTGGCTTGGATAAAATGATTTGACGGTTGAATAAAATGATTTGAGGGTTTTGTGGCTTAATTTTATTGATAATGAAATGTGTAGAGTCTAAATGGCTCTAACTTTCATATACCGGAAGAATAAAATGATTTGACGGTTTTGTGGGTTAATGGTTTTGTGGCTTAATTTTATTGTTAATGAAATGTGTAGAGTCTAAATGGCTCTAACTTTCATATACCGGAAGAATAAAATGATTTGACGGTTTTGTGGGTTAATGGTTTTGTGGCTTAATTATATTCATAATGAAATGTGTAGAGTCTAAATGTCTAGAGTTTAAATGTCGCTAAGTTCGGTGTTTGAAGGATAAAATGATTAGACGGTTTTGTGGCTTAATTATATTCATAATGAAATGTCTAGAGTCTAAATGGCTCTAACTTTCATATACCGAAAGGATAAAATGATTTGACGGTTGGATAAAATGATGTGACGGTTTTGTGGCTTAATAATGGTTTTGTGGCTTAATTATATTCATAATGAAATGTCTAGAGTCTAAATGTCTCTAAGTTCGGTGTTTGAAGGATAAAATGATTAGACGGTTTTGTGGCTTAATTATATTCATAATGAAATGTCTAGAGTCTAAATGGCTCTAACTTTCATATACCGAAAGGATAAAATGATTTGACGGTTGGATAAAATGATGTGACGGTTTTGTGGCTTAATAATGGTTTTGTGGCTTAATTATATTCATAATGAAATGTCTAGAGTCTAAATGTCTCTAACTTTCATATACCGGAAGGATAAAATGATTTGACGGTTTTGTGGGTTAATGGTTTTGTGGCTTGGATAAAATGATTTGACGGTTGAATAAAATGATTTGAGGGTTTTGTGGCTTAATTTTATTGATAATGAAATGTGTAGAGTCTAAATGGCTCTAACTTTCATATACCGGAAGAATAAAATGATTTGACGGTTTTGTGGGTTAATGGTTTTGTGGCTTAATTATATTCATAATGAAATGTCTAGAGTCTAAATGTCTCTAACTTTCATTAACCGGAAGGATAAAATGATTTGACGGTTTTATGGCTTAATGGTTTTGTGGTTTGGATAAAATGATTTGACGGTTGAATAAAATGATTTGAGGGTTTTGTGGCTTAATTTTATTGATAATGAAATGTGTAGAGTCTAAATGGCTCTAACTTTCATATACCGGAAGAATAAAATGATTTGTCGGTTTTGTGGGTTAATGGTTTTGTGGCTTAATTTTATTGATAATGAAATGTGTAGAGTCTAAATGGCTCTAACTTTCATATACCGGAAGAATAAAATGATTTGACGGTTTTGTGGGTTAATGGTTTTGTGGCTTAATTATATTCATAATGAAATGTCTAGAGTCTAAATGGCTCTAACTTTCATATACCGGAAGGATAAAATGATTTGACGGTTGGATAAAATGATGTGACGGTTTTGTGGCTTAACAATGGTTTTGTGGTTTAATTATATTCATAATGAAATGTCTAGAGTCTAAATGTCTCTAACTTTCATATACCGGAAGGATAAAATGATTTGACGGTTTTATGGCTTAATGGTTTTGTGGCTTGGATAAAATGATTTGACGGTTGAATAAAATGATTTGAGGGTTTTGTGGCTTAATTTTATTGATAATGAAATGTGTAGAGTCTAAATGGCTCTAACTTTCATATACCGGAAGAATAAAATGATTTGACGGTTTTGTGGGTTAATGGTTTTGTGGCTTAATTTTATTGTTAATGAAATGTGTAGAGTCTAAATGGCTCTAACTTTCATATACCGGAAGAATAAAATGATTTGACGGTTTTGTGGGTTAATGGTTTTGTGGCTTAATTATATTCATAATGAAATGTGTAGAGTCTAAATGTCTAGAGTTTAAATGTCTCTAAGTTCGGTGTTTGAAGGATAAAATGATTAGACGGTTTTGTAGCTTAATTATATTCATAATGAAATGTCTAGAGTCTAAATGGCTCTAACTTTCATATACCGAAAGGATAAAATGATTTGACGGTTGGATAAAATGATGTGACGGTTTTGTGGCTTAATAATGGTTTTGTGGCTTAATTATATTCATAATGAAATGTCTAGAGTCTAAATGTCTCTAAGTTCGGTGTTTGAAGGATAAAATGATTAGACGGTTTTGTGGCTTAATTATATTCATAATGAAATGTCTAGAGTCTAAATGTCTCTAACTTTCATAAACCGGAAGGATAAAATGATTTGACGGTTTTGTGGCTTAATGATTTTGTGGCTTGGATAAAATGATTTGACGGTTGAATAAAATGATTTGAGGGTTTTGTGGCTTAATTTTATTGATAATGAAATGTGTAGAGTCTAAATGGCTCTAACTTTCATATACCGGAAGAATAAAATGATTTGACGGTTTTGTGGGTTAATGGTTTTGTGGCTTAATTATATTCATAATGAAATGTCTAGAGTCTAAATGTCTCTAACTTTCATATACCGGAAGGATAAAATGATTTGACGGTTTTATGGCTTAAAGGTTTTGTGGCTTGGATAAAATGATTTGACGGTTGAATAAAATGATTTGAGGGTTTTGTGGCTTAATTTTATTGATAATGAAATGTGTAGAGTCTAAATGGCTCTAACTTTCATATACCGGAAGAATAAAATGATTTGACGGTTTTGTGGGTTAATGGTTTTGTGGCTTAATTTTATTGTTAATGAAATGTGTAGAGTCTAAATGGCTCTAACTTTCATATACCGGAAGAATAAAATGATTTGACGGTTTTGTGGGTTAATGGTTTTGTGGCTTAATTATATTCATAATGAAATGTGTAGAGTCTAAATGTCTAGAGTTTAAATGTCGCTAAGTTCGGTGTTTGAAGGATAAAATGATTAGACGGTTTTGTGGCTTAATTATATTCATAATGAAATGTCTAGAGTCTAAATGGCTCTAACTTTCATATACCGAAAGGATAAAATGATTTGACGGTTGGATAAAATGATGTGACGGTTTTGTGGCTTAATAATGGTTTTGTGGCTTAATTATATTCATAATGAAATGTCTAGAGTCTAAATGTCTCTAAGTTCGGTGTTTGAAGGATAAAATGATTAGACGGTTTTGTGGCTTAATTATATTCATAATGAAATGTCTAGAGTCTAAATGGCTCTAACTTTCATATACCGAAAGGATAAAATGATTTGACGGTTGGATAAAATGATGTGACGGTTTTGTGGCTTAATAATGGTTTTGTGGCTTAATTATATTCATAATGAAATGTCTAGAGTCTAAATGTCTCTAACTTTCATATACCGGAAGGATAAAATGATTTGACGGTTTTGTGGGTTAATGGTTTTGTGGCTTGGATAAAATGATTTGACGGTTGAATAAAATGATTTGAGGGTTTTGTGGCTTAATTTTATTGATAATGAAATGTGTAGAGTCTAAATGGCTCTAACTTTCATATACCGGAAGAATAAAATGATTTGACGGTTTTGTGGGTTAATGGTTTTGTGGCTTAATTATATTCATAATGAAATGTCTAGAGTCTAAATGTCTCTAACTTTCATAAACCGGAAGGATAAAATGATTTGACGGTTTTATGGCTTAATGGTTTTGTGGTTTGGATAAAATGATTTGACGGTTGAATAAAATGATTTGAGGGTTTTGTGGCTTAATTTTATTGATAATGAAATGTGTAGAGTCTAAATGGCTCTAACTTTCATATACCGGAAGAATAAAATGATTTGTCGGTTTTGTGGGTTAATGGTTTTGTGGCTTAATTTTATTGATAATGAAATGTGTAGAGTCTAAATGGCTCTAACTTTCATATACCGGAAGAATAAAATGATTTGACGGTTTTGTGGGTTAATGGTTTTGTGGCTTAATTATATTCATAATGAAATGTCTAGAGTCTAAATGGCTCTAACTTTCATATACCGGAAGGATAAAATGATTTGACGGTTGGATAAAATGATGTGACGGTTTTGTGGCTTAACAATGGTTTTGTGGTTTAATTATATTCATAATGAAATGTCTAGAGTCTAAATGTCTCTAACTTTCATATACCGGAAGGATAAAATGATTTGACGGTTTTATGGCTTAATGGTTTTGTGGCTTGGATAAAATGATTTGACGGTTGAATAAAATGATTTGAGGGTTTTGTGGCTTAATTTTATTGATAATGAAATGTGTAGAGTCTAAATGGCTCTAACTTTCATATACCGGAAGCATAAAATGATTTGACGGTTTTGTGGGTTAATGGTTTTGTGGCTTAATTTTATTGTTAATGAAATGTGTAGAGTCTAAATGGCTCTAACTTTCATATACCGGAAGAATAAAATGATTTGACGGTTTTGTGGGTTAATGGTTTTGTGGCTTAATTATATTCATAATGAAATGTGTAGAGTCTAAATGTCTAGAGTTTAAATGTCTCTAAGTTCGGTGTTTGAAGGATAAAATGATTAGACGGTTTTGTGGCTTAATTATATTCATAATGAAATGTCTAGAGTCTAAATGGCTCTAACTTTCATATACCGAAAGGATAAAATGATTTGACGGTTGGATAAAATGATGTGACGGTTTTGTGGCTTAATAATGGTTTTGTGGCTTAATTATATTCATAATGAAATGTCTAGAGTCTAAATGTCTCTAAGTTCGGTGTTTGAAGGATAAAATGATTAGACGGTTTTGTGGCTTAATTATATTCATAATGAAATGTCTAGAGTCTAAATGTCTCTAACTTTCATAAACCGGAAGGATAAAATGATTTGACGGTTTTGTGGCTTAATGATTTTGTGGCTTGGATAAAATGATTTGACGGTTGAATAAAATGATTTGAGGGTTTTGTGGCTTAATTTTATTGATAATGAAATGTGTAGAGTCTAAATGGCTCTAACTTTCATATACCGGAAGAATAAAATGATTTGTCGGTTTTGTGGGTTAATGGTTTTGTGGCTTAATTTTATTGATAATGAAATGTGTAGAGTCTAAATGGCTCTAACTTTCATATACCGGAAGAATAAAATGATTTGACGGTTTTGTGGGTTAATGGTTTTGTGGCTTAATTATATTCATAATGAAATGTCTAGAGTCTAAATGGCTCTAACTTTCATATACCGGAAGGATAAAATGATTGGACGGTTGGATAAAATGATGTGACGGTTTTGTGGCTTAACAATGGTTTTGTGGCTTAATTATATTCATAATGAAATGTCTAGAGTCTAAATGTCTCTAAGTTCGGTGTTTGAAAGATAAAATGGTTTGACGGTTTTGTGGCTTAATTATATTCATAATGAAATGTCTAGAGTCTAAATGTCTCTAACTTTCATATACCGGAAGGATAAAATGATTTGACGGTTTTGTGGCTTAATGATTTTGTGGCTTGGATAAAATGATTTGACGGTTGAATAAAATGATTTGAGGGTTTTGTGGCTTAATTTTATTGATAATGAAATGTGTAGAGTCTAAAGGGCTCTAACTTTCATATACCGGAAGAATAAAATGATTTGTCGGTTTTGTGGGTTAATGGTTTTGTGGCTTAATTTTATTGATAATGAAATGTGTAGAGTCTAAATGGCTCTAACTTTCATATACCGGAAGAATAAAATGATTTGACGGTTTTGTGGGTTAATGGTTTTGTGGCTTAATTATATTCATAATGAAATGTCTAGAGTCTAAATGGCTCTAACTTTCATATACCGGAAGGATAAAATGATTTGACGGTTGGATAAAATGATGTGACGGTTTTGTGGCTTAACAATGGTTTTGTGGTTTAATTATATTCATAATGAAATGTCTAGAGTCTAAATGTCTCTAACTTTCATATACCGGAAGGATAAAATGATTTGACGGTTTTATGGCTTAATGGTTTTGTGGCTTGGATAAAATGATTTGACGGTTGAATAAAATGATTTGAGGGTTTTGTGGCTTAATTTTATTGATAATGAAATGTGTAGAGTCTAAATGGCTCTAACTTTCATATACCGGAAGAATAAAATGATTTGACGGTTTTGTGGGTTAATGGTTTTGTGGCTTAATTTTATTGTTAATGAAATGTGTAGAGTCTAAATGGCTCTAACTTTCATATACCGGAAGAATAAAATGATTTGACGGTTTTGTGGGTTAATGGTTTTGTGGCTTAATTATATTCATAATGAAATGTGTAGAGTCTAAATGTCTAGAGTTTAAATGTCTCTAAGTTCGGTGTTTGAAGGATAAAATGATTAGACGGTTTTGTAGCTTAATTATATTCATAATGAAATGTCTAGAGTCTAAATGGCTCTAACTTTCATATACCGAAAGGATAAAATGATTTGACGGTTGGATAAAATGATGTGACGGTTTTGTGGCTTAATAATGGTTTTGTGGCTTAATTATATTCATAATGAAATGTCTAGAGTCTAAATGTCTCTAAGTTCGGTGTTTGAAGGATAAAATGATTAGACGGTTTTGTGGCTTAATTATATTCATAATGAAATGTCTAGAGTCTAAATGTCTCTAACTTTCATAAACCGGAAGGATAAAATGATTTGACGGTTTTGTGGCTTAATGATTTTGTGGCTTGGATAAAATGATTTGACGGTTGAATAAAATGATTTGAGGGTTTTGTGGCTTAATTTTATTGATAATGAAATGTGTAGAGTCTAAATGGCTCTAACTTTCATATACCGGAAGAATAAAATGATTTGACGGTTTTGTGGGTTAATGGTTTTGTGGCTTAATTATATTCATAATGAAATGTCTAGAGTCTAAATGTCTCTAACTTTCATATACCGGAAGGATAAAATGATTTGACGGTTTTATGGCTTAAAGGTTTTGTGGCTTGGATAAAATGATTTGACGGTTGAATAAAATGATTTGAGGGTTTTGTGGCTTAATTTTATTGATAATGAAATGTGTAGAGTCTAAATGGCTCTAACTTTCATATACCGGAAGAATAAAATGATTTGACGGTTTTGTGGGTTAATGGTTTTGTGGCTTAATTTTATTGTTAATGAAATGTGTAGAGTCTAAATGGCTCTAACTTTCATATACCGGAAGAATAAAATGATTTGACGGTTTTGTGGGTTAATGGTTTTGTGGCTTAATTATATTCATAATGAAATGTGTAGAGTCTAAATGTCTAGAGTTTAAATGTCGCTAAGTTCGGTGTTTGAAGGATAAAATGATTAGACGGTTTTGTGGCTTAATTATATTCATAATGAAATGTCTAGAGTCTAAATGGCTCTAACTTTCATATACCGAAAGGATAAAATGATTTGACGGTTGGATAAAATGATGTGACGGTTTTGTGGCTTAATAATGGTTTTGTGGCTTAATTATATTCATAATGAAATGTCTAGAGTCTAAATGTCTCTAAGTTCGGTGTTTGAAGGATAAAATGATTAGACGGTTTTGTGGCTTAATTATATTCATAATGAAATGTCTAGAGTCTAAATGGCTCTAACTTTCATATACCGAAAGGATAAAATGATTTGACGGTTGGATAAAATGATGTGACGGTTTTGTGGCTTAATAATGGTTTTGTGGCTTAATTATATTCATAATGAAATGTCTAGAGTCTAAATGTCTCTAACTTTCATATACCGGAAGGATAAAATGATTTGACGGTTTTGTGGGTTAATGGTTTTGTGGCTTGGATAAAATGATTTGACGGTTGAATAAAATGATTTGAGGGTTTTGTGGCTTAATTTTATTGATAATGAAATGTGTAGAGTCTAAATGGCTCTAACTTTCATATACCGGAAGAATAAAATGATTTGACGGTTTTGTGGGTTAATGGTTTTGTGGCTTAATTATATTCATAATGAAATGTCTAGAGTCTAAATGTCTCTAACTTTCATAAACCGGAAGGATAAAATGATTTGACGGTTTTATGGCTTAATGGTTTTGTGGTTTGGATAAAATGATTTGACGGTTGAATAAAATGATTTGAGGGTTTTGTGGCTTAATTTTATTGATAATGAAATGTGTAGAGTCTAAATGGCTCTAACTTTCATATACCGGAAGAATAAAATGATTTGTCGGTTTTGTGGGTTAATGGTTTTGTGGCTTAATTTTATTGATAATGAAATGTGTAGAGTCTAAATGGCTCTAACTTTCATATACCGGAAGAATAAAATGATTTGACGGTTTTGTGGGTTAATGGTTTTGTGGCTTAATTATATTCATAATGAAATGTCTAGAGTCTAAATGGCTCTAACTTTCATATACCGGAAGGATAAAATGATTTGACGGTTGGATAAAATGATGTGACGGTTTTGTGGCTTAACAATGGTTTTGTGGTTTAATTATATTCATAATGAAATGTCTAGAGTCTAAATGTCTCTAACTTTCATATACCGGAAGGATAAAATGATTTGACGGTTTTATGGCTTAATGGTTTTGTGGCTTGGATAAAATGATTTGACGGTTGAATAAAATGATTTGAGGGTTTTGTGGCTTAATTTTATTGATAATGAAATGTGTAGAGTCTAAATGGCTCTAACTTTCATATACCGGAAGCATAAAATGATTTGACGGTTTTGTGGGTTAATGGTTTTGTGGCTTAATTTTATTGTTAATGAAATGTGTAGAGTCTAAATGGCTCTAACTTTCATATACCGGAAGAATAAAATGATTTGACGGTTTTGTGGGTTAATGGTTTTGTGGCTTAATTATATTCATAATGAAATGTGTAGAGTCTAAATGTCTAGAGTTTAAATGTCTCTAAGTTCGGTGTTTGAAGGATAAAATGATTAGACGGTTTTGTGGCTTAATTATATTCATAATGAAATGTCTAGAGTCTAAATGGCTCTAACTTTCATATACCGAAAGGATAAAATGATTTGACGGTTGGATAAAATGATGTGACGGTTTTGTGGCTTAATAATGGTTTTGTGGCTTAATTATATTCATAATGAAATGTCTAGAGTCTAAATGTCTCTAAGTTCGGTGTTTGAAGGATAAAATGATTAGACGGTTTTGTGGCTTAATTATATTCATAATGAAATGTCTAGAGTCTAAATGTCTCTAACTTTCATAAACCGGAAGGATAAAATGATTTGACGGTTTTGTGGCTTAATGATTTTGTGGCTTGGATAAAATGATTTGACGGTTGAATAAAATGATTTGAGGGTTTTGTGGCTTAATTTTATTGATAATGAAATGTGTAGAGTCTAAATGGCTCTAACTTTCATATACCGGAAGAATAAAATGATTTGTCGGTTTTGTGGGTTAATGGTTTTGTGGCTTAATTTTATTGATAATGAAATGTGTAGAGTCTAAATGGCTCTAACTTTCATATACCGGAAGAATAAAATGATTTGACGGTTTTGTGGGTTAATGGTTTTGTGGCTTAATTATATTCATAATGAAATGTCTAGAGTCTAAATGGCTCTAACTTTCATATACCGGAAGGATAAAATGATTGGACGGTTGGATAAAATGATGTGACGGTTTTGTGGCTTAACAATGGTTTTGTGGCTTAATTATATTCATAATGAAATGTCTAGAGTCTAAATGTCTCTAAGTTCGGTGTTTGAAAGATAAAATGGTTTGACGGTTTTGTGGCTTAATTATATTCATAATGAAATGTCTAGAGTCTAAATGTCTCTAACTTTCATATACCGGAAGGATAAAATGATTTGACGGTTTTGTGGCTTAATGATTTTGTGGCTTGGATAAAATGATTTGACGGTTGAATAAAATGATTTGAGGGTTTTGTGGCTTAATTTTATTGATAATGAAATGTGTAGAGTCTAAAGGGCTCTAACTTTCATATACCGGAAGAATAAAATGATTTGTCGGTTTTGTGGGTTAATGGTTTTGTGGCTTAATTTTATTGATAATGAAATGTGTAGAGTCTAAATGGCTCTAACTTTCATATACCGGAAGAATAAAATGATTTGACGGTTTTGTGGGTTAATGGTTTTGTGGCTTAATTATATTCATAATGAAATGTCTAGAGTCTAAATGGCTCTAACTTTCATATACCGGAAGGATAAAATGATTTGACGGTTGGATAAAATGATGTGACGGTTTTGTGGCTTAACAATGGTTTTGTGGTTTAATTATATTCATAATGAAATGTCTAGAGTCTAAATGTCTCTAACTTTCATATACCGGAAGGATAAAATGATTTGACGGTTTTATGGCTTAATGGTTTTGTGGCTTGGATAAAATGATTTGACGGTTGAATAAAATGATTTGAGGGTTTTGTGGCTTAATTTTATTGATAATGAAATGTGTAGAGTCTAAATGGCTCTAACTTTCATATACCGGAAGAATAAAATGATTTGACGGTTTTGTGGGTTAATGGTTTTGTGGCTTAATTTTATTGTTAATGAAATGTGTAGAGTCTAAATGGCTCTAACTTTCATATACCGGAAGAATAAAATGATTTGACGGTTTTGTGGGTTAATGGTTTTGTGGCTTAATTATATTCATAATGAAATGTGTAGAGTCTAAATGTCTAGAGTTTAAATGTCTCTAAGTTCGGTGTTTGAAGGATAAAATGATTAGACGGTTTTGTAGCTTAATTATATTCATAATGAAATGTCTAGAGTCTAAATGGCTCTAACTTTCATATACCGAAAGGATAAAATGATTTGACGGTTGGATAAAATGATGTGACGGTTTTGTGGCTTAATAATGGTTTTGTGGCTTAATTATATTCATAATGAAATGTCTAGAGTCTAAATGTCTCTAAGTTCGGTGTTTGAAGGATAAAATGATTAGACGGTTTTGTGGCTTAATTATATTCATAATGAAATGTCTAGAGTCTAAATGTCTCTAACTTTCATAAACCGGAAGGATAAAATGATTTGACGGTTTTGTGGCTTAATGATTTTGTGGCTTGGATAAAATGATTTGACGGTTGAATAAAATGATTTGAGGGTTTTGTGGCTTAATTTTATTGATAATGAAATGTGTAGAGTCTAAATGGCTCTAACTTTCATATACCGGAAGAATAAAATGATTTGACGGTTTTGTGGGTTAATGGTTTTGTGGCTTAATTATATTCATAATGAAATGTCTAGAGTCTAAATGTCTCTAACTTTCATATACCGGAAGGATAAAATGATTTGACGGTTTTATGGCTTAAAGGTTTTGTGGCTTGGATAAAATGATTTGACGGTTGAATAAAATGATTTGAGGGTTTTGTGGCTTAATTTTATTGATAATGAAATGTGTAGAGTCTAAATGGCTCTAACTTTCATATACCGGAAGAATAAAATGATTTGACGGTTTTGTGGGTTAATGGTTTTGTGGCTTAATTTTATTGTTAATGAAATGTGTAGAGTCTAAATGGCTCTAACTTTCATATACCGGAAGAATAAAATGATTTGACGGTTTTGTGGGTTAATGGTTTTGTGGCTTAATTATATTCATAATGAAATGTGTAGAGTCTAAATGTCTAGAGTTTAAATGTCGCTAAGTTCGGTGTTTGAAGGATAAAATGATTAGACGGTTTTGTGGCTTAATTATATTCATAATGAAATGTCTAGAGTCTAAATGGCTCTAACTTTCATATACCGAAAGGATAAAATGATTTGACGGTTGGATAAAATGATGTGACGGTTTTGTGGCTTAATAATGGTTTTGTGGCTTAATTATATTCATAATGAAATGTCTAGAGTCTAAATGTCTCTAAGTTCGGTGTTTGAAGGATAAAATGATTAGACGGTTTTGTGGCTTAATTATATTCATAATGAAATGTCTAGAGTCTAAATGGCTCTAACTTTCATATACCAAAAGGATAAAATGATTTGACGGTTGGATAAAATGATGTGACGGTTTTGTGGCTTAATAATGGTTTTGTGGCTTAATTATATTCATAATGAAATGTCTAGAGTCTAAATGTCTCTAACTTTCATATACCGGAAGGATAAAATGATTTGACGGTTTTGTGGGTTAATGGTTTTGTGGCTTGGATAAAATGATTTGACGGTTGAATAAAATGATTTGAGGGTTTTGTGGCTTAATTTTATTGATAATGAAATGTGTAGAGTCTAAATGGCTCTAACTTTCATATACCGGAAGAATAAAATGATTTGACGGTTTTGTGGGTTAATGGTTTTGTGGCTTAATTATATTCATAATGAAATGTCTAGAGTCTAAATGTCTCTAACTTTCATAAACCGGAAGGATAAAATGATTTGACGGTTTTATGGCTTAATGGTTTTGTGGTTTGGATAAAATGATTTGACGGTTGAATAAAATGATTTGAGGGTTTTGTGGCTTAATTTTATTGATAATGAAATGTGTAGAGTCTAAATGGCTCTAACTTTCATATACCGGAAGAATAAAATGATTTGTCGGTTTTGTGGGTTAATGGTTTTGTGGCTTAATTTTATTGATAATGAAATGTGTAGAGTCTAAATGGCTCTAACTTTCATATACCGGAAGAATAAAATGATTTGACGGTTTTGTGGGTTAATGGTTTTGTGGCTTAATTATATTCATAATGAAATGTCTAGAGTCTAAATGGCTCTAACTTTCATATACCGGAAGGATAAAATGATTTGACGGTTGGATAAAATGATGTGACGGTTTTGTGGCTTAACAATGGTTTTGTGGTTTAATTATATTCATAATGAAATGTCTAGAGTCTAAATGTCTCTAACTTTCATATACCGGAAGGATAAAATGATTTGACGGTTTTATGGCTTAATGGTTTTGTGGCTTGGATAAAATGATTTGACGGTTGAATAAAATGATTTGAGGGTTTTGTGGCTTAATTTTATTGATAATGAAATGTGTAGAGTCTAAATGGCTCTAACTTTCATATACCGGAAGAATAAAATGATTTGACGGTTTTGTGGGTTAATGGTTTTGTGGCTTAATTTTATTGTTAATGAAATGTGTAGAGTCTAAATGGCTCTAACTTTCATATACCGGAAGAATAAAATGATTTGACGGTTTTGTGGGTTAATGGTTTTGTGGCTTAATTATATTCATAATGAAATGTGTAGAGTCTAAATGTCTAGAGTTTAAATGTCTCTAAGTTCGGTGTTTGAAGGATAAAATGATTAGACGGTTTTGTGGCTTAATTATATTCATAATGAAATGTCTAGAGTCTAAATGGCTCTAACTTTCATATACCGAAAGGATAAAATGATTTGACGGTTGGATAAAATGATGTGACGGTTTTGTGGCTTAATAATGGTTTTGTGGCTTAATTATATTCATAATGAAATGTCTAGAGTCTAAATGTCTCTAAGTTCGGTGTTTGAAGGATAAAATGATTAGACGGTTTTGTGGCTTAATTATATTCATAATGAAATGTCTAGAGTCTAAATGTCTCTAACTTTCATAAACCGGAAGGATAAAATGATTTGACGGTTTTGTGGCTTAATGATTTTGTGGCTTGGATAAAATGATTTGACGGTTGAATAAAATGATTTGAGGGTTTTGTGGCTTAATTTTATTGATAATGAAATGTGTAGAGTCTAAATGGCTCTAACTTTCATATACCGGAAGAATAAAATGATTTGTCGGTTTTGTGGGTTAATGGTTTTGTGGCTTAATTTTATTGATAATGAAATGTGTAGAGTCTAAATGGCTCTAACTTTCATATACCGGAAGAATAAAATGATTTGACGGTTTTGTGGGTTAATGGTTTTGTGGCTTAATTATATTCATAATGAAATGTCTAGAGTCTAAATGGCTCTAACTTTCATATACCGGAAGGATAAAATGATTGGACGGTTGGATAAAATGATGTGACGGTTTTGTGGCTTAACAATGGTTTTGTGGCTTAATTATATTCATAATGAAATGTCTAGAGTCTAAATGTCTCTAAGTTCGGTGTTTGAAAGATAAAATGATTTGACGGTTTTGTGGCTTAATTATATTCATAATGAAATGTCTAGAGTCTAAATGTCTCTAACTTTCATATACCGGAAGGATAAAATGATTTGACGGTTTTGTGGCTTAATGATTTTGTGGCTTGGATAAAATGATTTGACGGTTGAATAAAATGATTTGAGGGTTTTGTGGCTTAATTTTATTGATAATGAAATGTGTAGAGTCTAAAGGGCTCTAACTTTCATATACCGGAAGAATAAAATGATTTGTCGGTTTTGTGGGTTAATGGTTTTGTGGCTTAATTTTATTGATAATGAAATGTGTAGAGTCTAAATGGCTCTAACTTTCATATACCGGAAGAATAAAATGATTTGACGGTTTTGTGGGTTAATGGTTTTGTGGCTTAATTATATTCATAATGAAATGTCTAGAGTCTAAATGGCTCTAACTTTCATATACCGGAAGGATAAAATGATTTGACGGTTGGATAAAATGATGTGACGGTTTTGTGGCTTAACAATGGTTTTGTGGTTTAATTATATTCATAATGAAATGTCTAGAGTCTAAATGTCTCTAAGTTCGGTGTTTGAAGGATAAAATGATTAGACGGTTTTGTGGCTTAATTATATTCATAATGAAATGTCTAGAGACTAAATGGCTCTAACTTTCATATACCGAAAGGATAAAATGATTTGACTGTTGGATAAAATGATGTGACGGTTTTGTGGCTTAATAATGGTTTTGTGGCTTAATTATATTCATAATGAAATGTCTAGAGTCTAAATGTCTCTAACTTTCATATACCGGAAGGATAAAATGATTTGACTGTTGGATAAAATGATTTGACGGTTTTGGAGCTTAATAATGGTTTTGTGGCTTAATTATATTCATAATGAAATGTCTAGAGTCTAAATGTCTCTAACTTTCATAAACCGGAAGGATAAAATGATTTGACGGTTTTATGGCTTAATGGTTTTGTGGCTTGGATAAAATGATTTGACGGTTGAATAAAATGATTTGAGGGTTTTGTGGCTTAAATTTATTGATAATGAAATGTGTAGAGTCTAAATGGCTCTAACTTTCATATACCGGAAGAATAAAATGATTTGACGGTTTTGTGGGTTAATGGTTTTGTGGCTTAATTTTATTGATAATGAAATGTGTAGAGTCTAAATGGCTCTAACTTTCATATACCGGAAGAATAAAATGATTTGACGGTTTTGTGGGTTAATGGTTTTGTGGCTTAATTATATTCATAATGAAATGTCTAGAGTCTAAATGGCTCTAACTTTCATATACCGGAAGGATAAAATGATTTGACGGTTGGATAAAATGATGTGACGGTTTTGTGGCTTAACAATGGTTTTGTGGTTTAATTATATTCATAATGAAATGTCTAGAGTTTAAATGTCTCTAAGTTCGGTGTTTGAAGGATAAAATGATTAGACGGTTTTGTGGCTTAATTATATTCATAATGAAATGTCCAGAGTCTAAATGGCTCTAACTTTCATATACCGAAAGGATAAAATGATTTGACGGTTGGATAAAATGATGTGACGGTTTTGTGGCTTAATAATGGTTTTGTGGCTTAATTATATTCATAATGAAATGTCTAGAGTCTAAATGTCTCTAACTTTCATATACCGGAAGGATAAAATGATTTGACGGTTGGATAAAATGATTTGACGGTTTTGTAGCTTAATAATGGTTTTGTGGCTTAATTATATTCATAATGAAATGTCTAGAGTCTAAATGTCTCTAACTTTCATATACCGGAAGGATAAAATGATTTGACGGTTTTATGGCTTAATGGTTTTGTGGCTTGGATAAAATGATTTGACGGTTGAATAAAATGATTCGAGAGTTTTGTGGCTTAATTTTATTGATAATGAAATGTGTAGAGTCTAAATGGCTCTAACTTTCATATACCGGAAGAATAAAATGATTTGACGGTTTTGTGGGTTAATGGTTTTGTGGCTTAATTTTATTGATAATGAAATGTGTAGAGTCTAAATGGCTCTAACTTTCATATACCGGAAGAATAAAATGATTTGACGGTTTTGTGGGTTAATGGTTTTGTGGCTTAATTATATTCATAATGAAATGTGTAGAGTCTAAATGGCTCTAACTTTCATATACCGGAAGGATAAAATGATTTGACGGTTGGATAAAATGATGTGACGGTTTTGTGGCTTAACAATGGTTTTGTGGTTTAATTATATTCATAATGAAATGTCTAGAGTCTAAATGTCTCTAAGTTCGGTGTTTGAAGGATAAAATGATTAGACGGTTTTGTGGCTTAATTATATTCATAATGAAATGTCTAGAGACTAAATGGCTCTAACTTTCATATACCGAAAGGATAAAATGATTTGACTGTTGGATAAAATGATGTGACGGTTTTGTGGCTTAATAATGGTTTTGTGGCTTAATTATATTCATAATGAAATGTCTAGAGTCTAAATGTCTCTAACTTTCATATACCGGAAGGATAAAATGATTTGACTGTTGGATAAAATGATTTGACGGTTTTGGAGCTTAATAATGGTTTTGTGGCTTAATTATATTCATAATGAAATGTCTAGAGTCTAAATGTCTCTAACTTTCATAAACCGGAAGGATAAAATGATTTGACGGTTTTATGGCTTAATGGTTTTGTGGCTTGGATAAAATGATTTGACGGTTGAATAAAATGATTTGAGGGTTTTGTGGCTTAAATTTATTGATAATGAAATGTGTAGAGTCTAAATGGCTCTAACTTTCATATACCGGAAGAATAAAATGATTTGACGGTTTTGTGGGTTAATGGTTTTGTGGCTTAATTTTATTGATAATGAAATGTGTAGAGTCTAAATGGCTCTAACTTTCATATACCGGAAGAATAAAATGATTTGACGGTTTTGTGGGTTAATGGTTTTGTGGCTTAATTATATTCATAATGAAATGTCTAGAGTCTAAATGGCTCTAACTTTCATATACCGGAAGGATAAAATGATTTGACGGTTGGATAAAATGATGTGACGGTTTTGTGGCTTAACAATGGTTTTGTGGTTTAATTATATTCATAATGAAATGTCTAGAGTTTAAATGTCTCTAAGTTCGGTGTTTGAAGGATAAAATGATTAGACGGTTTTGTGGCTTAATTATATTCATAATGAAATGTCCAGAGTCTAAATGGCTCTAACTTTCATATACCGAAAGGATAAAATGATTTGACGGTTGGATAAAATGATGTGACGGTTTTGTGGCTTAATAATGGTTTTGTGGCTTAATTATATTCATAATGAAATGTCTAGAGTCTAAATGTCTCTAACTTTCATATACCGGAAGGATAAAATGATTTGACGGTTGGATAAAATGATTTGACGGTTTTGTAGCTTAATAATGGTTTTGTGGCTTAATTATATTCATAATGAAATGTCTAGAGTCTAAATGTCTCTAACTTTCATATACCGGAAGGATAAAATGATTTGACGGTTTTATGGCTTAATGGTTTTGTGGCTTGGATAAAATGATTTGACGGTTGAATAAAATGATTCGAGAGTTTTGTGGCTTAATTTTATTGATAATGAAATGTGTAGAGTCTAAATGGCTCTAACTTTCATATACCGGAAGAATAAAATGATTTGACGGTTTTGTGGGTTAATGGTTTTGTGGCTTAATTTTATTGATAATGAAATGTGTAGAGTCTAAATGGCTCTAACTTTCATATACCGGAAGAATAAAATGATTTGACGGTTTTGTGGGTTAATGGTTTTGTGGCTTAATTATATTCATAATGAAATGTGTAGAGTCTAAATGTCTCTAACTTTCATATACCGGAAGGATAAAATGATGTGACGGTTTTGTGGCTTAACAATGGTTTTGTGGTTTAATTATACTCATAATGAAATGTCTAGAGTCTAAATGTCTCTAAGTTCGGTGTTTGAAGGATAAAATGATTAGACGGTTTTGTGGCTTAATTATATTCATAATGAAATGTCTAGAGTCTAAATGGCTCTAACTTTCATATACCGAAAGGATAAAATGATTTGACGGTTGGATAAAATGATGTGACGGTTTTGTGGCTTAATAATGGTTTTGTGGCTTAATTATATTCATAATGAAATGTCTAGAGTCTAAATGTCTCTAACTTTCATA
Organism: Trifolium dubium; assembly: GCA_951804385.1. Classification (NCBI taxonomy): domain Eukaryota; kingdom Viridiplantae; phylum Streptophyta; class Magnoliopsida; order Fabales; family Fabaceae; genus Trifolium; species Trifolium dubium. The sequence goes on from OX638073.1 coordinate 15,425,264, forward strand.
TACCGGAAGGATAAAATGATTTGACGGTTTTGTGGGTTAATGGTTTTGTGGCTTAATTATATTCATAATGAAATGTCTAGAGTCTAAATGTCTCTAAGTTCGGTGTTTGAAAGATAAAATGATTTGACGGTTTTGTGGCTTAATTATATTCATAATGAAATGTCTAGAGTCTAAATGTCTCTAACTTTCATAAACCGGAAGGATAAAATGATTTGACGGTTTTGTGGCTTAATGATTTTGTGGCTTGGATAAAATGATTTGACGGTTGAATAAAATGATTTGACGGTTTTGTGGCTTAATTTTATTAATAATGAAATGTGTAGAGTCTAAATGGCTCTAACTTTCATATACCGGAAGAATAAAATGATTTGACGGTTTTGTGGGTTAATGGTTTTGTGGCTTAATTATATTCATAATGAAATGTGTAGAGTCTAAATGTCTCTAACTTTCATATACCGGAAGGATAAAATGATTTGACGGTTTTGTGGCTTAATTATATTCATAATGAAATGTCTAGAGTCTAAATGTCTCTAACTTTCATAAACCGGAAGGATAAAATGATTTGACGGTTTTGTGGCTTAATGATTTTGTGGCTTGGATAAAATGATTTGACGGTTGAATAAAATGATTTGACGGTTTTGTGGCTTAATTTTATTAATAATGAAATGTGTAGAGTCTAAATGGCTCTAACTTTCATATACCGGAAGAATAAAACGATTTGACGGTTTTGTGGGTTAATGGTTTTGTGGTTTAATTATATTCATAATGAAATGTGTAGAGTCTAAATGTCTCTAACTTTCATATACCGGAAGGATAAAATGATTTGTCGGTTTTGTGGCTTAATTATATTCATAATGAAATGTGTAAAGTCTAAATGGCTCTAACTTTCATATACCAGAAGGATAAAATGATTTGACGGTTTTGTGGCTTAATGGTTTTGTGGCTTAATTATATTCATAATGAAGGTACTAGAGTCTAAATGTCTCTAACATTCATATACCGGAAGGATAAAATGATTTGACGGTTGGTTAAAATGATTTGACGGTTTTGTGGCTTAATGTTTTTGTGGCTTAATTATATTCATAATGAAATGTCTAGAGTCTAAATGGCTCTAACTTTCATATATCGGAAGGAGAAAATAATTTGACGGTTGGATAAAATGATTTGACGGTTTTGTAGCTTAATAATGGTTTTGTGGCTTAATTATATTCATAATGAAATGTCTAGAGTCTAAATGTCTCTAACTTTCATATACCGAAAGGATAAAATGATTTGACGGTTTTATGGCTTAATGGTTTTGTGGCTTGGATAAAATGATTTGACGGTTGAATAAAATGATTTGAGGGTTTTGTGGCTTAATTTTATTGATAATGAAATGTGTAGAGTCTAAATGGCTCTAACTTTCATATACCGGAAGGATAAAATGATTTGACGGTTTTGTGGGTTAATGGTTTTGTGGCTTAATTATATTCATAATGAAATGTGTAGAGTCTAAATGTCTCTAACTTTCATATACCGGAAGGATAAAATGATTTGACGGTTTTGTGGCTTAATTATATTCATAATGAAATGTCTAGAGTCTAAATGTCTCTAACTTTCATAAACCGGAAGGATAAAATGATTTGACGGTTTTGTGGCTTGGATAAAATGATTTGACGGTTGAATAAAATGATTTGACGGTTTTGTGGCTTAATTTTATTAATAATGAAATGTGTAGAGTCTAAATGGCTCTAACTTTCATATACCGGAAGAATAAAATGATTTGACGGTTTTGTGGGTTAATGGTTTTGTGGCTTAATTATATTCATAATGAAATGTGTAGAGTCTAAATGTCTCTAACTTTCATATACCGGAAGGATAAAATGATTTGACGGTTTTGTGGCTTAATTATATTCATAATGAAATGTGTAAAGTCTAAATGGCTCTAACTTTCGTATATCGGAAGTATAAAATGATTTGACGATTTTGTGGGGTAATGGTTTTGTGGTTTAATTATATTCATAATGAAATGTGTAGAGTCTAAATGTCTCTAACTTTCATATACCGGAAGGATAAAATGATTTGTCGGTTTTGTGGCTTAATTATATTCATAATGAAATGTGTAAAGTCTAAATGGCTCTAACTTTCATATACCAGAAGGATAAAATGATTTGACGGTTTTGTGGCTTAATGGTTTTGTGGCTTAATTATATTCATAATGAAGGTACTAGAGTCTAAATGTCTCTAACATTCATATACCGGAAGGATAAAATGATTTGACGGTTGGTTAAAATGATTTGACGGTTTTGTGGCTTAATGTTTTTGTGGCTTAATTATATTCATAATGAAATGTCTAGAGTCTAAATGGCTCTAACTTTCATATATCGGAAGGAGAAAATAATTTGACGGTTGGATAAAATGATTTGACGGTTTTGTAGCTTAATAATGGTTTTGTGGCTTAATTATATTCATAATGAAATGTCTAGAGTCTAAATGTCTCTAACTTTCATATACCGAAAGGATAAAATGATTTGACGGTTTTATGGCTTAATGGTTTTGTGGCTTGGATAAAATGATTTGACGGTTGAATAAAATGATTTGAGGGTTTTGTGGCTTAATTTTATTGATAATGAAATGTGTAGAGTCTAAATGACTCTAACTTTCATATACCGGAAGAATAAAATGATTTGACGGATTTGTGGGTTAATGGTTTTGTGGCTTAATTATATTCATAATGAAATGTCTAGAGTCTAAATGGCTCTAACTTTCATATACCGAAAGGATAAAATGATTTGACGGTTGGATAAAATGATGTGACGGTTTTGTGGCTTAATAATGGTTTTGTGGCTTAATTATATTCATAATGAAATGTCTAGAGTCTAAATGTCTCTAAGTTCGGTGTTTGAAGGATAAAATGATTAGACGGTTTTGTGGCTTAATTATATTCATAATGAAATGTCTAGAGTCTAAATGTCTCTAACTTTCATATACCGGAAGAATAAAATGATTTGTCGGTTTTGTGGGTTAATGGTTTTGTGGCTTAATTTTATTGATAATGAAATGTGTAGAGTCTAAATGGCTCTAACTTTCATATACCGGAAGAATAAAATGATTTGACGGTTTTGTGGGTTAATGGTTTTGTGGCTTAATTATATTCATAATGAAATGTCTAGAGTCTAAATGGCTCTAACTTTCATATACCGGAAGGATAAAATGATTGGACGGTTGGATAAAATGATGTGACGGTTTTGTGGCTTAACAATGGTTTTGTGGCTTAATTATATTCATAATGAAATGTCTAGAGTCTAAATGTCTCTAAGTTCGGTGTTTGAAAGATAAAATGGTTTGACGGTTTTGTGGCTTAATTATATTCATAATGAAATGTCTAGAGTCTAAATGTCTCTAACTTTCATATACCGGAAGGATAAAATGATTTGACGGTTTTGTGGCTTAATGATTTTGTGGCTTGGATAAAATGATTTGACGGTTGAATAAAATGATTTGAGGGTTTTGTGGCTTAATTTTATTGATAATGAAATGTGTAGAGTCTAAAGGGCTCTAACTTTCATATACCGGAAGAATAAAATGATTTGTCGGTTTTGTGGGTTAATGGTTTTGTGGCTTAATTTTATTGATAATGAAATGTGTAGAGTCTAAATGGCTCTAACTTTCATATACCGGAAGAATAAAATGATTTGACGGTTTTGTGGGTTAATGGTTTTGTGGCTTAATTATATTCATAATGAAATGTCTAGAGTCTAAATGGCTCTAACTTTCATATACCGGAAGGATAAAATGATTTGACGGTTGGATAAAATGATGTGACGGTTTTGTGGCTTAACAATGGTTTTGTGGTTTAATTATATTCATAATGAAATGTCTAGAGTCTAAATGTCTCTAACTTTCATATACCGGAAGGATAAAATGATTTGTCGGTTTTATGGCTTAATGGTTTTGTGGCTTGGATAAAATGATTTGACGGTTGAATAAAATGATTTGAGGGTTTTGTGGCTTAATTTTATTGATAATGAAATGTGTAGAGTCTAAATGGCTCTAACTTTCATATACCGGAAGAATAAAATGATTTGACGGTTTTGTGGGTTAATGGTTTTGTGGCTTAATTTTATTGTTAATGAAATGTGTAGAGTCTAAATGGCTCTAACTTTCATATACCGGAAGAATAAAATGATTTGACGGTTTTGTGGGTTAATGGTTTTGTGGCTTAATTATATTCATAATGAAATGTGTAGAGTCTAAATGTCTAGAGTTTAAATGTCTCTAAGTTCGGTGTTTGAAGGATAAAATGATTAGACGGTTTTGTAGCTTAATTATATTCATAATGAAATGTCTAGAGTCTAAATGGCTCTAACTTTCATATACCGAAAGGATAAAATGATTTGACGGTTGGATAAAATGATGTGACGGTTTTGTGGCTTAATAATGGTTTTGTGGCTTAATTATATTCATAATGAAATGTCTAGAGTCTAAATGTCTCTAAGTTCGGTGTTTGAAGGATAAAATGATTAGACGGTTTTGTGGCTTAATTATATTCATAATGAAATGTCTAGAGTCTAAATGTCTCTAACTTTCATAAACCGGAAGGATAAAATGATTTGACGGTTTTGTGGCTTAATGATTTTGTGGCTTGGATAAAATGATTTGACGGTTGAATAAAATGATTTGAGGGTTTTGTGGCTTAATTTTATTGATAATGAAATGTGTAGAGTCTAAATGGCTCTAACTTTCATATACCGGAAGAATAAAATGATTTGACGGTTTTGTGGGTTAATGGTTTTGTGGCTTAATTATATTCATAATGAAATGTCTAGAGTCTAAATGTCTCTAACTTTCATATACCGGAAGGATAAAATGATTTGACGGTTTTATGGCTTAAAGGTTTTGTGGCTTGGATAAAATGATTTGACGGTTGAATAAAATGATTTGAGGGTTTTGTGGCTTAATTTTATTGATAATGAAATGTGTAGAGTCTAAATGGCTCTAACTTTCATATACCGGAAGAATAAAATGATTTGACGGTTTTGTGGGTTAATGGTTTTGTGGCTTAATTTTATTGTTAATGAAATGTGTAGAGTCTAAATGGCTCTAACTTTCATATACCGGAAGAATAAAATGATTTGACGGTTTTGTGGGTTAATGGTTTTGTGGCTTAATTATATTCATAATGAAATGTGTAGAGTCTAAATGTCTAGAGTTTAAATGTCGCTAAGTTCGGTGTTTGAAGGATAAAATGATTAGACGGTTTTGTGGCTTAATTATATTCATAATGAAATGTCTAGAGTCTAAATGGCTCTAACTTTCATATACCGAAAGGATAAAATGATTTGACGGTTGGATAAAATGATGTGACGGTTTTGTGGCTTAATAATGGTTTTGTGGCTTAATTATATTCATAATGAAATGTCTAGAGTCTAAATGTCTCTAAGTTCGGTGTTTGAAGGATAAAATGATTAGACGGTTTTGTGGCTTAATTATATTCATAATGAAATGTCTAGAGTCTAAATGGCTCTAACTTTCATATACCAAAAGGATAAAATGATTTGACGGTTGGATAAAATGATGTGACGGTTTTGTGGCTTAATAATGGTTTTGTGGCTTAATTATATTCATAATGAAATGTCTAGAGTCTAAATGTCTCTAACTTTCATATACCGGAAGGATAAAATGATTTGACGGTTTTGTGGGTTAATGGTTTTGTGGCTTGGATAAAATGATTTGACGGTTGAATAAAATGATTTGAGGGTTTTGTGGCTTAATTTTATTGATAATGAAATGTGTAGAGTCTAAATGGCTCTAACTTTCATATACCGGAAGAATAAAATGATTTGACGGTTTTGTGGGTTAATGGTTTTGTGGCTTAATTATATTCATAATGAAATGTCTAGAGTCTAAATGTCTCTAACTTTCATAAACCGGAAGGATAAAATGATTTGACGGTTTTATGGCTTAATGGTTTTGTGGTTTGGATAAAATGATTTGACGGTTGAATAAAATGATTTGAGGGTTTTGTGGCTTAATTTTATTGATAATGAAATGTGTAGAGTCTAAATGGCTCTAACTTTCATATACCGGAAGAATAAAATGATTTGTCGGTTTTGTGGGTTAATGGTTTTGTGGCTTAATTTTATTGATAATGAAATGTGTAGAGTCTAAATGGCTCTAACTTTCATATACCGGAAGAATAAAATGATTTGACGGTTTTGTGGGTTAATGGTTTTGTGGCTTAATTATATTCATAATGAAATGTCTAGAGTCTAAATGGCTCTAAGTTTCATATACCGGAAGGATAAAATGATTTGACGGTTGGATAAAATGATGTGACGGTTTTGTGGCTTAACAATGGTTTTGTGGTTTAATTATATTCATAATGAAATGTCTAGAGTCTAAATGTCTCTAACTTTCATATACCGGAAGGATAAAATGATTTGACGGTTTTATGGCTTAATGGTTTTGTGGCTTGGATAAAATGATTTGACGGTTGAATAAAATGATTTGAGGGTTTTGTGGCTTAATTTTATTGATAATGAAATGTGTAGAGTCTAAATGGCTCTAACTTTCATATACCGGAAGAATAAAATGATTTGACGGTTTTGTGGGTTAATGGTTTTGTGGCTTAATTTTATTGTTAATGAAATGTGTAGAGTCTAAATGGCTCTAACTTTCATATACCGGAAGAATAAAATGATTTGACGGTTTTGTGGGTTAATGGTTTTGTGGCTTAATTATATTCATAATGAAATGTGTAGAGTCTAAATGTCTAGAGTTTAAATGTCTCTAAGTTCGGTGTTTGAAGGATAAAATGATTAGACGGTTTTGTGGCTTAATTATATTCATAATGAAATGTCTAGAGTCTAAATGGCTCTAACTTTCATATACCGAAAGGATAAAATGATTTGACGGTTGGATAAAATGATGTGACGGTTTTGTGGCTTAATAATGGTTTTGTGGCTTAATTATATTCATAATGAAATGTCTAGAGTCTAAATGTCTCTAAGTTCGGTGTTTGAAGGATAAAATGATTAGACGGTTTTGTGGCTTAATTATATTCATAATGAAATGTCTAGAGTCTAAATGTCTCTAACTTTCATAAACCGGAAGGATAAAATGATTTGACGGTTTTGTGGCTTAATGATTTTGTGGCTTGGATAAAATGATTTGACGGTTGAATAAAATGATTTGAGGGTTTTGTGGCTTAATTTTATTGATAATGAAATGTGTAGAGTCTAAATGGCTCTAACTTTCATATACCGGAAGAATAAAATGATTTGTCGGTTTTGTGGGTTAATGGTTTTGTGGCTTAATTTTATTGATAATGAAATGTGTAGAGTCTAAATGGCTCTAACTTTCATATACCGGAAGAATAAAATGATTTGACGGTTTTGTGGGTTAATGGTTTTGTGGCTTAATTATATTCATAATGAAATGTCTAGAGTCTAAATGGCTCTAACTTTCATATACCGGAAGGATAAAATGATTGGACGGTTGGATAAAATGATGTGACGGTTTTGTGGCTTAACAATGGTTTTGTGGCTTAATTATATTCATAATGAAATGTCTAGAGTCTAAATGTCTCTAAGTTCGGTGTTTGAAAGATAAAATGATTTGACGGTTTTGTGGCTTAATTATATTCATAATGAAATGTCTAGAGTCTAAATGTCTCTAACTTTCATATACCGGAAGGATAAAATGATTTGACGGTTTTGTGGCTTAATGATTTTGTGGCTTGGATAAAATGATTTGACGGTTGAATAAAATGATTTGAGGGTTTTGTGGCTTAATTTTATTGATAATGAAATGTGTAGAGTCTAAAGGGCTCTAACTTTCATATACCGGAAGAATAAAATGATTTGTCGGTTTTGTGGGTTAATGGTTTTGTGGCTTAATTTTATTGATAATGAAATGTGTAGAGTCTAAATGGCTCTAACTTTCATATACCGGAAGAATAAAATGATTTGACGGTTTTGTGGGTTAATGGTTTTGTGGCTTAATTATATTCATAATGAAATGTCTAGAGTCTAAATGGCTCTAACTTTCATATACCGGAAGGATAAAATGATTTGACGGTTGGATAAAATGATGTGACGGTTTTGTGGCTTAACAATGGTTTTGTGGTTTAATTATATTCATAATGAAATGTCTAGAGTCTAAATGTCTCTAAGTTCGGTGTTTGAAGGATAAAATGATTAGACGGTTTTGTGGCTTAATTATATTCATAATGAAATGTCTAGAGACTAAATGGCTCTAACTTTCATATACCGAAAGGATAAAATGATTTGACGGTTGGATAAAATGATGTGACGGTTTTGTGGCTTAATAATGGTTTTGTGGCTTAATTATATTCATAATGAAATGTCTAGAGTCTAAATGTCTCTAACTTTCATATACCGGAAGGATAAAATGATTTGACTGTTGGATAAAATGATTTGACGGTTTTGGAGCTTAATAATGGTTTTGTGGCTTAATTATATTCATAATGAAATGTCTAGAGTCTAAATGTCTCTAACTTTCATAAACCGGAAGGATAAAATGATTTGACGGTTTTATGGCTTAATGGTTTTGTGGCTTGGATAAAATGATTTGACGGTTGAATAAAATGATTTGAGGGTTTTGTGGCTTAAATTTATTGATAATGAAATGTGTAGAGTCTAAATGGCTCTAACTTTCATATACCGGAAGAATAAAATGATTTGACGGTTTTGTGGGTTAATGGTTTTGTGGCTTAATTTTATTGATAATGAAATGTGTAGAGTCTAAATGGCTCTAACTTTCATATACCGGAAGAATAAAATGATTTGACGGTTTTGTGGGTTAATGGTTTTGTGGCTTAATTATATTCATAATGAAATGTCTAGAGTCTAAATGGCTCTAACTTTCATATACCGGAAGGATAAAATGATTTGACGGTTGGATAAAATGATGTGACGGTTTTGTGGCTTAACAATGGTTTTGTGGTTTAATTATATTCATAATGAAATGTCTAGAGTTTAAATGTCTCTAAGTTCGGTGTTTGAAGGATAAAATGATTAGACGGTTTTGTGGCTTAATTATATTCATAATGAAATGTCCAGAGTCTAAATGGCTCTAACTTTCATATACCGAAAGGATAAAATGATTTGACGGTTGGATAAAATGATGTGACGGTTTTGTGGCTTAATAATGGTTTTGTGGCTTAATTATATTCATAATGAAATGTCTAGAGTCTAAATGTCTCTAACTTTCATATACCGGAAGGATAAAATGATTTGACGGTTGGATAAAATGATTTGACGGTTTTGTAGCTTAATAATGGTTTTGTGGCTTAATTATATTCATAATGAAATGTCTAGAGTCTAAATGTCTCTAACTTTCATATACCGGAAGGATAAAATGATTTGACGGTTTTATGGCTTAATGGTTTTGTGGCTTGGATAAAATGATTTGACGGTTGAATAAAATGATTCGAGAGTTTTGTGGCTTAATTTTATTGATAATGAAATGTGTAGAGTCTAAATGGCTCTAACTTTCATATACCGGAAGAATAAAATGATTTGACGGTTTTGTGGGTTAATGGTTTTGTGGCTTAATTTTATTGATAATGAAATGTGTAGAGTCTAAATGGCTCTAACTTTCATATACCGGAAGAATAAAATGATTTGACGGTTTTGTGGGTTAATGGTTTTGTGGCTTAATTATATTCATAATGAAATGTGTAGAGTCTAAATGTCTCTAACTTTCATATACCGGAAGGATAAAATGATGTGACGGTTTTGTGGCTTAACAATGGTTTTGTGGTTTAATTATACTCATAATGAAATGTCTAGAGTCTAAATGTCTCTAAGTTCGGTGTTTGAAGGATAAAATGATTAGACGGTTTTGTGGCTTAATTATATTCATAATGAAATGTCTAGAGTCTAAATGGCTCTAACTTTCATATACCGAAAGGATAAAATGATTTGACGGTTGGATAAAATGATGTGACGGTTTTGTGGCTTAATAATGGTTTTGTGGCTTAATTATATTCATAATGAAATGTCTAGAGTCTAAATGTCTCTAACTTTCATATACCGGAAGGATAAAATGATTTGACGGTTTTGTGGGTTAATGGTTTTGTGGCTTAATTATATTCATAATGAAATGTCTAGAGTCTAAATGTCTCTAAGTTCGGTGTTTGAAAGATAAAATGATTTGACGGTTTTGTGGCTTAATTATATTCATAATGAAATGTCTAGAGTCTAAATGTCTCTAACTTTCATAAACCGGAAGGATAAAATGATTTGACGGTTTTGTGGCTTAATGATTTTGTGGCTTGGATAAAATGATTTGACGGTTGAATAAAATGATTTGACGGTTTTGTGGCTTAATTTTATTAATAATGAAATGTGTAGAGTCTAAATGGCTCTAACTTTCATATACCGGAAGAATAAAATGATTTGACGGTTTTGTGGGTTAATGGTTTTGTGGCTTAATTATATTCATAATGAAATGTGTAGAGTCTAAATGTCTCTAACTTTCATATACCGGAAGGATAAAATGATTTGACGGTTTTGTGGCTTAATTATATTCATAATGAAATGTCTAGAGTCTAAATGTCTCTAACTTTCATAAACCGGAAGGATAAAATGATTTGACGGTTTTGTGGCTTAATGATTTTGTGGCTTGGATAAAATGATTTGACGGTTGAATAAAATGATTTGACGGTTTTGTGGCTTAATTTTATTAATAATGAAATGTGTAGAGTCTAAATGGCTCTAACTTTCATATACCGGAAGAATAAAACGATTTGACGGTTTTGTGGGTTAATGGTTTTGTGGCTTAATTATATTCATAATGAAATGTGTAGAGTCTAAATGTCTCTAACTTTCATATACCGGAAGGATAAAATGATTTGACGGTTTTGTGGCTTAATTATATTCATAATGAAATGTGTAAAGTCTAAATGGCTCTAACTTTCGTATATCGGAAGAATAAAATGATTTGACGATTTTGTGGGGTAATGGTTTTGTGGTTTAATTATATTCATAATGAAATGTGTAGAGTCTAAATGTCTCTAACTTTCATATACCGGAAGGATAAAATGATTTGTCGGTTTTGTGGCTTAATTATATTCATAATGAAATGTGTAAAGTCTAAATGGCTCTAACTTTCATATACCAGAAGGATAAAATGATTTGACGGTTTTGTGGCTTAATGGTTTTGTGGCTTAATTATATTCATAATGAAGGTACTAGAGTCTAAATGTCTCTAACATTCATATACCGGAAGGATAAAATGATTTGACGGTTGGTTAAAATGATTTGACGGTTTTGTGGCTTAATGTTTTTGTGGCTTAATTATATTCATAATGAAATGTCTAGAGTCTAAATGGCTCTAACTTTCATATATCGGAAGGAGAAAATAATTTGACGGTTGGATAAAATGATTTGACGGTTTTGTAGCTTAATAATGGTTTTGTGGCTTAATTATATTCATAATGAAATGTCTAGAGTCTAAATGTCTCTAACTTTCATATACCGAAAGGATAAAATGATTTGACGGTTTTATGGCTTAATGGTTTTGTGGCTTGGATAAAATGATTTGACGGTTGAATAAAATGATTTGAGGGTTTTGTGGCTTAATTTTATTGATAATGAAATGTGTAGAGTCTAAATGGCTCTAACTTTCATATACCGGAAGGATAAAATGATTTGACGGTTTTGTGGGTTAATGGTTTTGTGGCTTAATTATATTCATAATGAAATGTGTAGAGTCTAAATGTCTCTAACTTTCATATACCGGAAGGATAAAATGATTTGACGGTTTTGTGGCTTAATTATATTCATAATGAAATGTCTAGAGTCTAAATGTCTCTAACTTTCATAAACCGGAAGGATAAAATGATTTGACGGTTTTGTGGCTTAATGATTTTGTGGCTTGGATAAAATGATTTGACGGTTGAATAAAATGATTTGACGGTTTTGTGGCTTAATTTTATTAATAATGAAATGTGTAGAGTCTAAATGGCTCTAACTTTCATATACCGGAAGAATAAAATGATTTGACGGTTTTGTGGGTTAATGGTTTTGTGGCTTAATTATATTCATAATGAAATGTGTAAAGTCTAAATGGCTCTAACTTTCGTATATCGGAAGTATAAAATGATTTGACGATTTTGTGGGGTAATGGTTTTGTGGTTTAATTATATTCATAATGAAATGTGTAGAGTCTAAATGTCTCTAACTTTCATATACCGGAAGGATAAAATGATTTGTCGGTTTTGTGGCTTAATTATATTCATAATGAAATGTGTAAAGTCTAAATGGCTCTAACTTTCATATACCAGAAGGATAAAATGATTTGACGGTTTTGTGGCTTAATGGTTTTGTGGCTTAATTATATTCATAATGAAGGTACTAGAGTCTAAATGTCTCTAACATTCATATACCGGAAGGATAAAATGATTTGACGGTTGGTTAAAATGATTTGACGGTTTTGTGGCTTAATGTTTTTGTGGCTTAATTATATTCATAATGAAATGTCTAGAGTCTAAATGGCTCTAACTTTCATATATCGGAAGGAGAAAATAATTTGACGGTTGGATAAAATGATTTGACGGTTTTGTAGCTTAATAATGGTTTTGTGGCTTAATTATATTCATAATGAAATGTCTAGAGTCTAAATGTCTCTAACTTTCATATACCGAAAGGATAAAATGATTTGACGGTTTTATGGCTTAATGGTTTTGTGGCTTGGATAAAATGATTTGACGGTTGAATAAAATGATTTGAGGGTTTTGTGGCTTAATTTTATTGATAATGAAATGTGTAGAGTCCAAATGACTCTAACTTTCATATACCGGAAGAATAAAATGATTTGACGGATTTGTGGGTTAATGGTTTTGTGGCTTAATTATATTCATAATGAAATGTCTAGAGTCTAAATGGCTCTAACTTTCATATACCGAAAGGATAAAATGATTTGACGGTTGGATAAAATGATGTGACGGTTTTGTGGCTTAATAATGGTTTTGTGGCTTAATTATATTCATAATGAAATGTCTAATGTCTAAATGTCTCTAAGTTCGGTGTTTGAAGGATAAAATGATTAGACGGTTTTGTGGCTTAATTATATTCATAATGAAATGTCTAGAGTCTAAATGTCTCTAACTTTCATAAACCGGAAGGATAAAATGATTTGACGGTTTTGTGGCTTAATGATTTTGTGGCTTGGATAAAATGATTTGACGGTTGAATAAAATGATTTGAGGGTTTTGTGGCTTAATTTTATTGATAATGAAATGTGTAGAGTCTAAATGGCTCTAACTTTCATATACCGGAAGAATAAAATGATTTGTCGGTTTTGTGGGTTAATGGTTTTGTGGCTTAATTTTATTGATAATGAAATGTGTAGAGTCTAAATGGCTCTAACTTTCATATACCGGAAGAATAAAATGATTTGACGGTTTTGTGGGTTAATGGTTTTGTGGCTTAATTATATTCATAATGAAATGTCTAGAGTCTAAATGGCTCTAACTTTCATATACCGGAAGGATAAAATGATTGGACGGTTGGATAAAATGATGTGACGGTTTTGTGGCTTAACAATGGTTTTGTGGCTTAATTATATTCATAATGAAATGTCTAGAGTCTAAATGTCTCTAAGTTCGGTGTTTGAAAGATAAAATGATTTGACGGTTTTGTGGCTTAATTATATTCATAATGAAATGTCTAGAGTCTAAATGTCTCTAACTTTCATATACCGGAAGGATAAAATGATTTGACGGTTTTGTGGCTTAATGATTTTGTGGCTTGGATAAAATGATTTGACGGTTGAATAAAATGATTTGAGGGTTTTGTGGCTTAATTTTATTGATAATGAAATGTGTAGAGTCTAAAGGGCTCTAACTTTCATATACCGGAAGAATAAAATGATTTGTCGGTTTTGTGGGTTAATGGTTTTGTGGCTTAATTTTATTGATAATGAAATGTGTAGAGTCTAAATGGCTCTAACTTTCATATACCGGAAGAATAAAATGATTTGACGGTTTTGTGGGTTAATGGTTTTGTGGCTTAATTATATTCATAATGAAATGTCTAGAGTCTAAATGGCTCTAACTTTCATATACCGGAAGGATAAAATGATTTGACGGTTGGATAAAATGATGTGACGGTTTTGTGGCTTAACAATGGTTTTGTGGTTTAATTATATTCATAATGAAATGTCTAGAGTCTAAATGTCTCTAAGTTCGGTGTTTGAAGGATAAAATGATTAGACGGTTTTGTGGCTTAATTATATTCATAATGAAATGTCTAGAGACTAAATGGCTCTAACTTTCATATACCGAAAGGATAAAATGATTTGACGGTTGGATAAAATGATGTGACGGTTTTGTGGCTTAATAATGGTTTTGTGGCTTAATTATATTCATAATGAAATGTCTAGAGTCTAAATGTCTCTAACTTTCATATACCGGAAGGATAAAATGATTTGACTGTTGGATAAAATGATTTGACGGTTTTGGAGCTTAATAATGGTTTTGTGGCTTAATTATATTCATAATGAAATGTCTAGAGTCTAAATGTCTCTAACTTTCATAAACCGGAAGGATAAAATGATTTGACGGTTTTATGGCTTAATGGTTTTGTGGCTTGGATAAAATGATTTGACGGTTGAATAAAATGATTTGAGGGTTTTGTGGCTTAAATTTATTGATAATGAAATGTGTAGAGTCTAAATGGCTCTAACTTTCATATACCGGAAGAATAAAATGATTTGACGGTTTTGTGGGTTAATGGTTTTGTGGCTTAATTTTATTGATAATGAAATGTGTAGAGTCTAAATGGCTCTAACTTTCATATACCGGAAGAATAAAATGATTTGACGGTTTTGTGGGTTAATGGTTTTGTGGCTTAATTATATTCATAATGAAATGTCTAGAGTCTAAATGGCTCTAACTTTCATATACCGGAAGGATAAAATGATTTGACGGTTGGATAAAATGATGTGACGGTTTTGTGGCTTAACAATGGTTTTGTGGTTTAATTATATTCATAATGAAATGTCTAGAGTTTAAATGTCTCTAAGTTCGGTGTTTGAAGGATAAAATGATTAGACGGTTTTGTGGCTTAATTATATTCATAATGAAATGTCCAGAGTCTAAATGGCTCTAACTTTCATATACCGAAAGGATAAAATGATTTGACGGTTGGATAAAATGATGTGACGGTTTTGTGGCTTAATAATGGTTTTGTGGCTTAATTATATTCATAATGAAATGTCTAGAGTCTAAATGTCTCTAACTTTCATATACCGGAAGGATAAAATGATTTGACGGTTGGATAAAATGATTTGACGGTTTTGTAGCTTAATAATGGTTTTGTGGCTTAATTATATTCATAATGAAATGTCTAGAGTCTAAATGTCTCTAACTTTCATATACCGGAAGGATAAAATGATTTGACGGTTTTATGGCTTAATGGTTTTGTGGCTTGGATAAAATGATTTGACGGTTGAATAAAATGATTCGAGAGTTTTGTGGCTTAATTTTATTGATAATGAAATGTGTAGAGTCTAAATGGCTCTAACTTTCATATACCGGAAGAATAAAATGATTTGACGGTTTTGTGGGTTAATGGTTTTGTGGCTTAATTTTATTGATAATGAAATGTGTAGAGTCTAAATGGCTCTAACTTTCATATACCGGAAGAATAAAATGATTTGACGGTTTTGTGGGTTAATGGTTTTGTGGCTTAATTATATTCATAATGAAATGTGTAGAGTCTAAATGTCTCTAACTTTCATATACCGGAAGGATAAAATGATGTGACGGTTTTGTGGCTTAACAATGGTTTTGTGGTTTAATTATACTCATAATGAAATGTCTAGAGTCTAAATGTCTCTAAGTTCGGTGTTTGAAGGATAAAATGATTAGACGGTTTTGTGGCTTAATTATATTCATAATGAAATGTCTAGAGTCTAAATGGCTCTAACTTTCATATACCGAAAGGATAAAATGATTTGACGGTTGGATAAAATGATGTGACGGTTTTGTGGCTTAATAATGGTTTTGTGGCTTAATTATATTCATAATGAAATGTCTAGAGTCTAAATGTCTCTAACTTTCATATACCGGAAGGATAAAATGATTTGACGGTTTTGTGGGTTAATGGTTTTGTGGCTTAATTATATTCATAATGAAATGTCTAGAGTCTAAATGTCTCTAAGTTCGGTGTTTGAAAGATAAAATGATTTGACGGTTTTGTGGCTTAATTATATTCATAATGAAATGTCTAGAGTCTAAATGTCTCTAACTTTCATAAACCGGAAGGATAAAATGATTTGACGGTTTTGTGGCTTAATGATTTTGTGGCTTGGATAAAATGATTTGACGGTTGAATAAAATGATTTGACGGTTTTGTGGCTTAATTTTATTAATAATGAAATGTGTAGAGTCTAAATGGCTCTAACTTTCATATACCGGAAGAATAAAATGATTTGACGGTTTTGTGGGTTAATGGTTTTGTGGCTTAATTATATTCATAATGAAATGTGTAGAGTCTAAATGTCTCTAACTTTCATATACCGGAAGGATAAAATGATTTGACGGTTTTGTGGCTTAATTATATTCATAATGAAATGTCTAGAGTCTAAATGTCTCTAACTTTCATAAACCGGAAGGATAAAATGATTTGACGGTTTTGTGGCTTAATGATTTTGTGGCTTGGATAAAATGATTTGACGGTTGAATAAAATGATTTGACGGTTTTGTGGCTTAATTTTATTAATAATGAAATGTGTAGAGTCTAAATGGCTCTAACTTTCATATACCGGAAGAATAAAACGATTTGACGGTTTTGTGGGTTAATGGTTTTGTGGCTTAATTATATTCATAATGAAATGTGTAGAGTCTAAATGTCTCTAACTTTCATATACCGGAAGGATAAAATGATTTGACGGTTTTGTGGCTTAATTATATTCATAATGAAATGTGTAAAGTCTAAATGGCTCTAACTTTCGTATATCGGAAGAATAAAATGATTTGACGATTTTGTGGGGTAATGGTTTTGTGGTTTAATTATATTCATAATGAAATGTGTAGAGTCTAAATGTCTCTAACTTTCATATACCGGAAGGATAAAATGATTTGTCGGTTTTGTGGCTTAATTATATTCATAATGAAATGTGTAAAGTCTAAATGGCTCTAACTTTCATATACCAGAAGGATAAAATGATTTGACGGTTTTGTGGCTTAATGGTTTTGTGGCTTAATTATATTCATAATGAAGGTACTAGAGTCTAAATGTCTCTAACATTCATATACCGGAAGGATAAAATGATTTGACGGTTGGTTAAAATGATTTGACGGTTTTGTGGCTTAATGTTTTTGTGGCTTAATTATATTCATAATGAAATGTCTAGAGTCTAAATGGCTCTAACTTTCATATATCGGAAGGAGAAAATAATTTGACGGTTGGATAAAATGATTTGACGGTTTTGTAGCTTAATAATGGTTTTGTGGCTTAATTATATTCATAATGAAATGTCTAGAGTCTAAATGTCTCTAACTTTCATATACCGAAAGGATAAAATGATTTGACGGTTTTATGGCTTAATGGTTTTGTGGCTTGGATAAAATGATTTGACGGTTGAATAAAATGATTTGAGGGTTTTGTGGCTTAATTTTATTGATAATGAAATGTGTAGAGTCTAAATGGCTCTAACTTTCATATACCGGAAGGATAAAATGATTTGACGGTTTTGTGGGTTAATGGTTTTGTGGCTTAATTATATTCATAATGAAATGTGTAGAGTCTAAATGTCTCTAACTTTCATATACCGGAAGGATAAAATGATTTGACGGTTTTGTGGCTTAATTATATTCATAATGAAATGTCTAGAGTCTAAATGTCTCTAACTTTCATAAACCGGAAGGATAAAATGATTTGACGGTTTTGTGGCTTAATGATTTTGTGGCTTGGATAAAATGATTTGACGGTTGAATAAAATGATTTGACGGTTTTGTGGCTTAATTTTATTAATAATGAAATGTGTAGAGTCTAAATGGCTCTAACTTTCATATACCGGAAGAATAAAATGATTTGACGGTTTTGTGGGTTAATGGTTTTGTGGCTTAATTATATTCATAATGAAATGTGTAGAGTCTAAATGTCTCTAACTTTCATATACCGGAAGGATAAAATGATTTGACGGTTTTGTGGCTTAATTATATTCATAATGAAATGTGTAAAGTCTAAATGGCTCTAACTTTCGTATATCGGAAGTATAAAATGATTTGACGATTTTGTGGGGTAATGGTTTTGTGGTTTAATTATATTCATAATGAAATGTGTAGAGTCTAAATGTCTCTAACTTTCATATACCGGAAGGATAAAATGATTTGTCGGTTTTGTGGCTTAATTATATTCATAATGAAATGTGTAAAGTCTAAATGGCTCTAACTTTCATATACCAGAAGGATAAAATGATTTGACGGTTTTGTGGCTTAATGGTTTTGTGGCTTAATTATATTCATAATGAAGGTACTAGAGTCTAAATGTCTCTAACATTCATATACCGGAAGGATAAAATGATTTGACGGTTGGTTAAAATGATTTGACGGTTTTGTGGCTTAATGTTTTTGTGGCTTAATTATATTCATAATGAAATGTCTAGAGTCTAAATGGCTCTAACTTTCATATATCGGAAGGAGAAAATAATTTGACGGTTGGATAAAATGATTTGACGGTTTTGTAGCTTAATAATGGTTTTGTGGCTTAATTATATTCATAATGAAATGTCTAGAGTCTAAATGTCTCTAACTTTCATATACCGAAAGGATAAAATGATTTGACGGTTTTATGGCTTAATGGTTTTGTGGCTTGGATAAAATGATTTGACGGTTGAATAAAATGATTTGAGGGTTTTGTGGCTTAATTTTATTGATAATGAAATGTGTAGAGTCTAAATGACTCTAACTTTCATATACCGGAAGAATAAAATGATTTGACGGATTTGTGGGTTAATGGTTTTGTGGCTTAATTATATTCATAATGAAATGTCTAGAGTCTAAATGGCTCTAACTTTCATATACCGGAAGGATAAAATGATTTGACGGTTGGATAAAATGATGTGACGGTTTTGTGGCTTAACAATGGTTTTGTGGTTTAATTATATTCATAATGAAATGTCTAGAGTCTAAATATGTCTCTAAGTTCGGTGTTTGAAGGATAAAATGATTAGACGGTTTTGTGGCTTAATTATATTCATAATGAAATGTCTAGAGTCTAAATGGCTCTAACTTTCACATACCGAAAGGATAAAATGATTTGACGGTTGGATAAAATGATGTGACGGTTTTGTGGCTTAATAATGGTTTTGTGGCTTAATTATATTCATAATGAAATGTCTAGAGTCTAAATGTCTCTAACTTTCATATACCGGAAGGATAAAATGATTTGACGGTTGGATAAAAAGATTTGACGGTTTTGTAGCTTAATAATGGTTTTGTGGCTTAATTATATTCATAATGAAATGTCTAGAGTCTAAATGTCTCTAACTTTCATATACCGGAAGGATAAAATGATTTGACGGTTTTATGGCTTAATGGTTTTGTGGCTTGGATAAAATGATTTGACGGTTGAATAAAATGATTTGAGGGTTTTGTGGCTTAATTTTATTGATAATGAAATGTGTAGACTCTAAATGGCTCTAACTTTCATATACTGGAAGAATAAAATGATTTGACGGTTTTGTGGGTTAATGGTTTTGTGGCTTGGATAAAATGATTTGACGGTTGAATAAAATGATTTGAGGGTTTTGTGGCTTAATTTTATTGATAATGAAATGTGTAGAGTCTAAATGGCTCTAACTTTCATATACCGGAAGAATAAAATGATTTGACGGTTTTGTGGGTTAATGGTTTTGTGGCTTAATTTTATTGATAATGAAATGTGTAGAGTCTAAATGGCTCTAACTTTCATATACCGGAAGAATAAAATGATTTGACGGTTTTGTGGGTTAATGGTTTTGTGGCTTAATTATATTCATAATGAAATGTCTAGAGTCTAAATGGCTCTAACTTTCATATACCGGAAGGATAAAATGATTTGACGGTTGGATAAAATGATGTGACGGTTTTGTGGCTTAACAATGGTTTTGTGGTTTAATTATATTAATAATGAAATGTCTAGAGTCTAAATGTCTCTAACTTTCATATACCGGAAGGATAAAATGATTTGACGGTTTTGTAGCTTAATAATGGTTTTGTGGCTTAATTATATTCATAATGAAATGTGTAGAGTCTAAATGTCTAGAGTTTAAATGTCTCTAAGTTCGGTGTTTGAAGGATAAAATGATTAGACGGTTTTGTGGCTTAATTATATTCATAATGAAATGTCTAGAGTCTAAACGGCTCTAACTTTCATATACCGAAAGGATAAAATGATTTGACGGTTGGATAAAATGATGTGACGGTTTTGTGGCTTAATAATGGTTTTGTGGCTTAATTATATTCATAATGAAATGTCTAGAGTCTAAATGTCTCTAACTTTCATATACCGGAAGGATAAAATGATTTGACGGTTTTGTAGCTTAATAATGGTTTTGTGGCTTAATTATATTCTTAATGAAATGTCTAGAGTCTAAATGTCTCTAACTTTCATATACCGGAAGGATAAAATGATTTGACGGTTTTATGGCTTAATGGTTTTGTGGCTTGGATAAAATGTTTTGACGGTTGAATAAAATGATTTGAGGGTTTTGTGGCTTAATTTTATTGATAATGAAATGTGTAGAGTCTAAATGGCTCTAACTTTCATATACCGGAAGAATAAAATGATTTGACGGTTTTGTGGGTTAATGGTTTTGTGGCTTAATTTTATTGATAATGAAATGTGTAGAGTCTAAATGGCTCTAACTTTCTTATACCGGAAGAATAAAATGATTTGACGGTTTTGTGGGTTAATGGTTTTGTGGCTTAATTATATTCATAATGAAATGTGTAGAGTCTAAATGTCTCTAACTTTCATATACCGGAAGGATAAAATGATGTGACGGTTTTTGTGGCTTAACAATGGTTTTGTGGTTTAATTATACTCATAATGAAATGTCTAGAGTCTAAATGTCTCTAAGTTCGGTGTTTGAAGGATAAAATGATTAGACGGTTTTGTGGCTTAATTATATTCATAATGAAATGTCTAGAGTCTAAATGGCTCTAACTTTCATATACCGAAAGGATAAAATGATTTGACGGTTGGATAAAATGATGTGACGGTTTTGTGGCTTAATAATGGTTTTGTGGCTTAATTATATTCATAATGAAATGTCTAGAGTCTAAATGTCTCTAACTTTCATATACCGGAAGGATAAAATGATTTGACGGTTTTGTGGGTTAATGGTTTTGTGGCTTAATTATATTCATAATGAAATGTCTAGAGTCTAAATGTCTCTAAGTTCGGTGTTTGAAAGATAAAATGATTTGACGGTTTTGTGGCTTAATTATATTCATAATGAAATGTCTAGAGTCTAAATGTCTCTAACTTTCATAAACCGGAAGGATAAAATGATTTGACGGTTTTGTGGCTTAATGATTTTGTGGCTTGGATAAAATGATTTGACGGTTGAATAAAATGATTTGACGGTTTTGTGGCTTAATTTTATTAATAATGAAATGTGTAGAGTCTAAATGGCTCTAACTTTCATATACCGGAAGAATAAAATGATTTGACGGTTTTGTGGGTTAATGGTTTTGTGGCTTAATTATATTCATAATGAAATGTGTAGAGTCTAAATGTCTCTAACTTTCATATACCGGAAGGATAAAATGATTTGACGGTTTTGTGGCTTAATTATATTCATAATGAAATGTGTAAAGTCTAAATGGCTCTAACTTTCGTATACCGGAAGAATAAAATGATTTGACGATTTTGTGGGGTAATGGTTTTGTGGTTTAATTATATTCATAATGAAATGTGTAGAGTCTAAATGTCTCTAACTTTCATATACCGGAAGGATAAAATGATTTGACGGTTTTGTGGCTTAATTATATTCATAATGAAATGTGTAAAGTCTAAATGTCTCTAACTTTCATATACCGGAAGGATAAAATGATTTGACGGTTTTGTGGCTTAATGGTTTTGTGGCTTAATTATATTCATAATGAAGGTACTAGAGTCTAAATGTCTCTAACATTCATATACCGGAAGGATAAAATGATTTGACGGTTGGTTAAAATGATTTGACGGTTTTGTGGCTTAATGTTTTTGTGGCTTAATTATATTCATAATGAAATGTCTAGAGTCTAAATGGCTCTAACTTTCATATATCGGAAGGATAAAATAATTTGACGGTTGGATAAAATGATTTGACGGTTTTGTAGCTTAATAATGGTTTTGTGGTTTAATTATATTCATAATGAAATGTCTAGAGTCTAAATGTCTCTAACTTTCATATACCGAAAGGATTAAATGATTTGACGGTTTTATGGCTTAATGGTTTTGCGGCTTGGATAAAATGATTTGACGGTTGAATAAAATGATTTGAGGGTTTTGTGGTTTAATTTTATTGATAATGAAATGTGTAGAGTCTAAATGACTCAAACTTTCATATACCGGAAGAATAAAATTATTTGACGGTTTTGTGGGTTAATGGTTTTGTGGCTTAATTTTATTGATAATGAAATGTGTAGAGTCTAAATGGCTCTAACTTTCATATACCGGAAGAATAAAATGATTTGACGGATTTGTGGGTTAATGGTTTTGTGGCATAATTATATTCATAATGAAATGTCTAGAGTCTAAATGGCTCTAACTTTCATATACCGGAAGGATAAAATGATTTGACGGTTGGATAAAATGATGTGACGGTTTTGTGGCTTAACAATGGTTTTGTGGTTTAATTATATTCATAATGAAATGTCTAGAGTCTAAATATGTCTCTAAGTTCGGTGTTTGAAGGATAAAATGATTAGACGGTTTTGTGGCTTAATTATATTCATAATGAAATGTCTAGAGTCTAAATGGCTCTAACTTTCACATACCGAAAGGATAAAATGATTTGACGGTTGGATAAAATGATTTGACGGTTTTGTAGCTTAATAATGGTTTTGTGGTTTAATTATATTCATAATGAAATGTCTAGAGTCTAAATGTCTCTAACTTTCATATACCGAAAGGATTAAATGATTTGACGGTTTTATGGCTTAATGGTTTTGCGGCTTGGATAAAATGATTTGACGGTTGAATAAAATGATTTGAGGGTTTTGTGGTTTAATTTTATTGATAATGAAATGTGTAGAGTCTAAATGACTCTAACTTTCATATACCGGAAGAATAAAATGATTTGACGGTTTTGTGGGTTAATGGTTTTGTGGCTTAATTTTATTGATAATGAAATGTGTAGAGTCTAAATGGCTCTAACTTTCTTATACCGGAAGAATAAAATGATTTGACGGTTTTGTGGGTTAATGGTTTTGTGGCTTAATTATATTCATAATGAAATGTGTAGAGTCTAAATGTCTCTAACTTTCATATACCGGAAGGATAAAATGATGTGACGGTTTTTGTGGCTTAACAATGGTTTTGTGGTTTAATTATACTCATAATGAAATGTCTAGAGTCTAAATGTCTCTAAGTTCGGTGTTTGAAGGATAAAATGATTAGACGGTTTTGTGGCTTAATTATATTCATAATGAAATGTCTAGAGTCTAAATGGCTCTAACTTTCATATACCGAAAGGATAAAATGATTTGACGGTTGGATAAAATGATGTGACGGTTTTGTGGCTTAATAATGGTTTTGTGGCTTAATTATATTCATAATGAAATGTCTAGAGTCTAAATGTCTCTAACTTTCATATACCGGAAGGATAAAATGATTTGACGGTTTTGTGGGTTAATGGTTTTGTGGCTTAATTATATTCATAATGAAATGTCTAGAGTCTAAATGTCTCTAAGTTCGGTGTTTGAAAGATAAAATGATTTGACGGTTTTGTGGCTTAATTATATTCATAATGAAATGTCTAGAGTCTAAATGTCTCTAACTTTCATAAACCGGAAGGATAAAATGATTTGACGGTTTTGTGGCTTAATGATTTTGTGGCTTGGATAAAATGATTTGACGGTTGAATAAAATGATTTGACGGTTTTGTGGCTTAATTTTATTAATAATGAAATGTGTAGAGTCTAAATGGCTCTAACTTTCATATACCGGAAGAATAAAATGATTTGACGGTTTTGTGGGTTAATGGTTTTGTGGCTTAATTATATTCATAATGAAATGTGTAGAGTCTAAATGTCTCTAACTTTCATATACCGGAAGGATAAAATGATTTGACGGTTTTGTGGCTTAATTATATTCATAATGAAATGTGTAAAGTCTAAATGGCTCTAACTTTCGTATACCGGAAGAATAAAATGATTTGACGATTTTGTGGGGTAATGGTTTTGTGGTTTAATTATATTCATAATGAAATGTGTAGAGTCTAAATGTCTCTAACTTTCATATACCGGAAGGATAAAATGATTTGACGGTTTTGTGGCTTAATTATATTCATAATGAAATGTGTAAAGTCTAAATGTCTCTAACTTTCATATACCGGAAGGATAAAATGATTTGACGGTTTTGTGGCTTAATGGTTTTGTGGCTTAATTATATTCATAATGAAGGTACTAGAGTCTAAATGTCTCTAACATTCATATACCGGAAGGATAAAATGATTTGACGGTTGGTTAAAATGATTTGACGGTTTTGTGGCTTAATGTTTTTGTGGCTTAATTATATTCATAATGAAATGTCTAGAGTCTAAATGGCTCTAACTTTCATATATCGGAAGGATAAAATAATTTGACGGTTGGATAAAATGATTTGACGGTTTTGTAGCTTAATAATGGTTTTGTGGTTTAATTATATTCATAATGAAATGTCTAGAGTCTAAATGTCTCTAACTTTCATATACCGAAAGGATTAAATGATTTGACGGTTTTATGGCTTAATGGTTTTGCGGCTTGGATAAAATGATTTGACGGTTGAATAAAATGATTTGAGGGTTTTGTGGTTTAATTTTATTGATAATGAAATGTGTAGAGTCTAAATGACTCTAACTTTCATATACCGGAAGAATAAAATGATTTGACGGTTTTGTGGGTTAATGGTTTTGTGGCTTAATTTTATTGATAATGAAATGTGTAGAGTCTAAATGGCTCTAACTTTCATATACCGGAAGAATAAAATGATTTGACGGATTTGTGGGTTAATGGTTTTGTGGCTTAATTATATTCATAATGAAATGTCTAGAGTCTAAATGGCTCTAACTTTCATATACCGGAAGGATAAAATGATTTGACGGTTGGATAAAATGATGTGACGGTTTTGTGGCTTAACAATGGTTTTGTGGTTTAATTATATTCATAATGAAATGTCTAGAGTCTAAATATGTCTCTAAGTTCGGTGTTTGAAGGATAAAATGATTAGACGGTTTTGTGGCTTAATTATATTCATAATGAAATGTCTAGAGTCTAAATGGCTCTAACTTTCACATACCGAAAGGATAAAATGATTTGACGGTTGGATAAAATGATGTGACAGTTTTGTGGCTTAATAATGGTTTTGTGGCTTAATTATATTCATAATGAAATGTCTAGAGTCTAAATGTCTCTAACTTTCATATACCGGAAGGATAAAATGATTTGACGGTTGGATAAAAAGATTTGACGGTTTTGTAGCTTAATAATGGTTTTGTGGCTTAATTATATTCATAATGAAATGTCTAGAGTCTAAATGTCTCTAACTTTCATATACCGTAAGGATAAAATGATTTGACGGTTTTATGGCTTAATGGTTTTGTGGCTTGGATAAAATGATTTGACGGTTGAATAAAATGATTTGAGGGTTTTGTGGCTTAATTTTATTGATAATGAAATGTGTAGACTCTAAATGGCTCTAACTTTCATATACTGGAAGAATAAAATGATTTGACGGTTTTGTGGGTTAATGGTTTTGTGGCTTGGATAAAATGATTTGACGGTTGAATAAAATGATTTGAGGGTTTTGTGGCTTAATTTTATTGATAATGAAATGTGTAGAGTCTAAATGGCTCTAACTTTCATATACCGGAAGAATAAAATGATTTGACGGTTTTGTGGGTTAATGGTTTTGTGGCTTAATTTTATTGATAATCAAATGTGTAGAGTCTATATGGCTCTAACTTTCATATACCGGAAGAATAAAATGATTTGACGGTTTTGTCGGTTAATGGTTTTGTGGCTTAATTATATTCATAATGAAATGTGTAGAGTCTAAATGTCTAGAGTTTAAATGTCTCTAAGTTCGGTGTTTGAAGGATAAAATGATTAGACGGTTTTGTGGCTTAATTATATTCATAATGAAATGTCTAAAGTCTAAACGGCTCTAACTTTCATATACCAAAAGGATAAAATGATTTGACGGTTGGATAAAATGATGTGACGGTTTTGTGGCTTAATAATGGTTTTGTGGCTTAATTATATTCATAATGAAATGTCTAGAGTCTAAATGTCTCTAACTTTCATATACCGGAAGGATAAAATGATTTGACGGTTTTGTAGCTTAATAATGGTTTTGTGGCTTAATTATATTCTTAATGAAATGTCTAGAGTCTAAATGTCTCTAACTTTCATATACCGGAAGGATAAAATGATTTGACGGTTTTATGGCTTAATGGTTTTGTGGCTTAATTATATTCATAATGAAATGTCTAGAGTCTAAACGGCTCTAACTTTCATATACCGAAAGGATAAAATGATTTGACGGTTGGATAAAATGATGTGACGGTTTTGTGGCTTAATAATGGTTTTGTGGCTTAATTATATTCATAATGAAATGTCTAGAGTCTAAATGTCTCTAACTTTCATATACCGGAAGGATAAAATGATTTGACGGTTTTGTAGCTTAATAATGGTTTTGTGGCTTAATTATATTCTTAATGAAATGTCTAGAGTCTAAATGTCTCTAACTTTCATATACCGGAAGGATAAAATGATTTGACGGTTTTATGGCTTAATGGTTTTGTGGCTTGGATAAAATGTTTTGACGGTTGAATAAAATGATTTGAGGGTTTTGTGGCTTAATTTTATTGATAATGAAATGTGTAGAGTCTAAATGGCTCTAACTTTCATATACCGGAAGAATAAAATGATTTGACGGTTTTGTGGGTTAATGGTTTTGTGGCTTAATTTTATTGATAATGAAATGTGTAGAGTCTAAATGGCTCTAACTTTCTTATACCGGAAGAATAAAATGATTTGATGGTTTTGTGGGTTAATGGTTTTGTGGCTTAATTATATTCATAATGAAATGTGTAGAGTCTAAATGTCTCTAACTTTCATATACCGGAAGGATAAAATGATGTGACGGTTTTTGTGGCTTAACAATGGTTTTGTGGTTTAATTATACTCATAATGAAATGTCTAGAGTCTAAATGTCTCTAAGTTCGGTGTTTGAAGGATAAAATGATTAGACGGTTTTGTGGCTTAATTATATTCATAATGAAATGTCTAGAGTCTAAATGGCTCTAACTTTCATATACCGAAAGGATAAAATGATTTGACGGTTGGATAAAATGATGTGACGGTTTTGTGGCTTAATAATGGTTTTGTGGCTTAATTATATTCATAATGAAATGTCTAGAGTCTAAATGTCTCTAACTTTCATATACCGGAAGGATAAAATGATTTGACGGTTGGATAAAAAGATTTGACGGTTTTGTAGCTTAATAATGGTTTTGTGGCTTAATTATATTCATAATGAAATGTCTAGAGTCTAAATGTCTCTAACTTTCATATACCGGAAGGATAAAATGATTTGACGGTTTTATGGCTTAATGGTTTTGTGGCTTGGATAAAATGATTTGACGGTTGAATAAAATGATTTGAGGGTTTTGTGGCTTAATTTTATTGATAATGACATGTGTAGACTCTAAATGGCTCTAACTTTCATATACTGGAAGAATAAAATGATTTGACGGTTTTGTGGGTTAATGGTTTTGTGGCTTGGATAAAATGATTTGACGGTTGAATAAAATGATTTGAGGGTTTTGTGGCTTAATTTTATTGATAATGAAATGTGTAGAGTCTAAATGGCTCTAACTTTCATATACCGGAAGAATAAAATGATTTGACGGTTTTGTGGGTTAATGGTTTTGTGGCTTAATTTTATTGATAATCAAATGTGTAGAGTCTATATGGCTCTAACTTTCATATACCGGAAGAATAAAATGATTTGACGGTTTTGTCGGTTAATGGTTTTGTGGCTTAATTATATTCATAATGAAATGTGTAGAGTCTAAATGTCTAGAGTTTAAATGTCTCTAAGTTCGGTGTTTGAAGGATAAAATGATTAGACGGTTTTGTGGCTTAATTATATTCATAATGAAATGTCTAAAGTCTAAACGGCTCTAACTTTCATATACCAAAAGGATAAAATGATTTGACGGTTGGATAAAATGATGTGACGGTTTTGTGGCTTAATAATGGTTTTGTGGCTTAATTATATTCATAATGAAATGTCTAGAGTCTAAATGTCTCTAACTTTCATATACCGGAAGGATAAAATGATTTGACGGTTTTGTAGCTTAATAATGGTTTTGTGGCTTAATTATATTCTTAATGAAATGTCTAGAGTCTAAATGTCTCTAACTTTCATATACCGGAAGGATAAAATGATTTGACGGTTTTATGGCTTAATGGTTTTGTGGCTTAATTATATTCATAATGAAATGTCTAGAGTCTAAACGGCTCTAACTTTCATATACCGAAAGGATAAAATGATTTGACGGTTGGATAAAATGATGTGACGGTTTTGTGGCTTAATAATGGTTTTGTGGCTTAATTATATTCATAATGAAATGTCTAGAGTCTAAATGTCTCTAACTTTCATATACCGGAAGGATAAAATGATTTGACGGTTTTGTAGCTTAATAATGGTTTTGTGGCTTAATTATATTCTTAATGAAATGTCTAGAGTCTAAATGTCTCTAACTTTCATATACCGGAAGGATAAAATGATTTGACGGTTTTATGGCTTAATGGTTTTGTGGCTTGGATAAAATGTTTTGACGGTTGAATAAAATGATTTGAGGGTTTTGTGGCTTAATTTTATTGATAATGAAATGTGTAGAGTCTAAATGGCTCTAACTTTCATATACCGGAAGAATAAAATGATTTGACGGTTTTGTGGGTTAATGGTTTTGTGGCTTAATTTTATTGATAATGAAATGTGTAGAGTCTAAATGGCTCTAACTTTCTTATACCGGAAGAATAAAATGATTTGACGGTTTTGTGGGTTAATGGTTTTGTGGCTTAATTATATTCATAATGAAATGTGTAGAGTCTAAATGTCTCTAACTTTCATATACCGGAAGGATAAAATGATGTGACGGTTTTTGTGGCTTAACAATGGTTTTGTGGTTTAATTATACTCATAATGAAATGTCTAGAGTCTAAATGTCTCTAAGTTCGGTGTTTGAAGGATAAAATGATTAGACGGTTTTGTGGCTTAATTATATTCATAATGAAATGTCTAGAGTCTAAATGGCTCTAACTTTCATATACCGAAAGGATAAAATGATTTGACGGTTGGATAAAATGATGTGACGGTTTTGTGGCTTAATAATGGTTTTGTGGCTTAATTATATTCATAATGAAATGTCTAGAGTCTAAATGTCTCTAACTTTCATATACCGGAAGGATAAAATGATTTGACGGTTTTGTGGGTTAATGGTTTTGTGGCTTAATTATATTCATAATGAAATGTCTAGAGTCTAAATGTCTCTAAGTTCAGTGTTTGAAAGATAAAATGATTTGACGGTTTTGTGGCTTAATTATATTCATAATGAAATGTCTAGAGTCTAAATGTCTCTAACTTTCATAAACCGGAAGGATAAAATGATTTGACGGTTTTGTGGCTTAATGATTTTGTGGCTTGGATAAAATGATTTGACGGTTGAATAAAATGATTTGACGGTTTTGTGGCTTAATTTTATTAATAATGAAATGTGTAGAGTCTAAATGGCTCTAACTTTCATATACCGGAAGAATAAAATGATTTGACGGTTTTGTGGGTTAATGGTTTTGTGGCTTAATTATATTCATAATGAAATGTGTAGAGTCTAAATGTCTCTAACTTTCATATACCGGAAGGATAAAATGATTTGACGGTTTTGTGGCTTAATTATATTCATAATGAAATGTGTAAAGTCTAAATGGCTCTAACTTTCGTATACCGGAAGAATAAAATGATTTGACGATTTTGTGGGGTAATGGTTTTGTGGTTTAATTATATTCATAATGAAATGTGTAGAGTCTAAATGTCTCTAACTTTCATATACCGGAAGGATAAAATGATTTGACGGTTTTGTGGCTTAATTATATTCATAATGAAATGTGTAAAGTCTAAATGTCTCTAACTTTCATATACCGGAAGGATAAAATGATTTGACGGTTTTGTGGCTTAATGGTTTTGTGGCTTAATTATATTCATAATGAAGGTACTAGAGTCTAAATGTCTCTAACATTCATATACCGGAAGGATAAAATGATTTGACGGTTGGTTAAAATGATTTGACGGTTTTGTGGCTTAATGTTTTTGTGGCTTAATTATATTCATAATGAAATGTCTAGAGTCTAAATGGCTCTAACTTTCATATATCGGAAGGATAAAATAATTTGACGGTTGGATAAAATGATTTGACGGTTTTGTAGCTTAATAATGGTTTTGTGGTTTAATTATATTCATAATGAAATGTCTAGAGTCTAAATGTCTCTAACTTTCATATACCGAAAGGATTAAATGATTTGACGGTTTTATGGCTTAATGGTTTTGCGGCTTGGATAAAATGATTTGACGGTTGAATAAAATGATTTGAGGGTTTTGTGGTTTAATTTTATTGATAATGAAATGTGTAGAGTCTAAATGACTCTAACTTTCATATACCGGAAGAATAAAATGATTTGACGGTTTTGTGGGTTAATGGTTTTGTGGCTTAATTTTATTGATAATGAAATGTGTAGAGTCTAAATGGCTTTAACTTTCATATACCGGAAGAATAAAATGATTTGACGGATTTGTGGGTTAATGGTTTTGTGGCTTAATTATATTCATAATGAAATGTCTAGAGTCTAAATGGCTCTAACTTTCATATACCGGAAGGATAAAATGATTTGACGGTTGGATAAAATGATGTGACGGTTTTGTGGCTTAACAATGGTTTTGTGGTTTAATTATATTCATAATGAAATGTCTAGAGTCTAAATATGTCTCTAAGTTCGGTGTTTGAAGGATAAAATGATTAGACGGTTTTGTGGCTTAATTATATTCATAATGAAATGTCTAGAGTCTAAATGGCTCTAACTTTCACATACCGAAAGGATAAAATGATTTGACGGTTGGATAAAATGATGTGACAGTTTTGTGGCTTAATAATGGTTTTGTGGCTTAATTATATTCATAATGAAATGTCTAGAGTCTAAATGTCTCTAACTTTCATATACCGGAAGGATAAAATGATTTGACGGTTGGATAAAAAGATTTGACGGTTTTGTAGCTTAATAATGGTTTTGTGGCTTAATTATATTCATAATGAAATGTCTAGAGTCTAAATGTCTCTAACTTTCATATACCGGAAGGATAAAATGATTTGACGGTTTTATGGCTTAATGGTTTTGTGGCTTGGATAAAATGATTTGACGGTTGAATAAAATGATTTGAGGGTTTTGTGGCTTAATTTTATTGATAATGAAATGTGTAGACTCTAAATGGCTCTAACTTTCATATACTGGAAGAATAAAATGATTTGACGGTTTTGTGGGTTAATGGTTTTGTGGCTTGGATAAAATGATTTGACGGTTGAATAAAATGATTTGAGGGTTTTGTGGCTTAATTTTATTGATAATGAAATGTGTAGAGTCTAAATGGCTCTAACTTTCATATACCGGAAGAATAAAATGATTTGACGGTTTTGTGGGTTAATGGTTTTGTGGCTTAATTTTATTGATAATCAAATGTGTAGAGTCTATATGGCTCTAACTTTCATATACCGGAAGAATAAAATGATTTGACGGTTTTGTCGGTTAATGGTTTTGTGGCTTAATTATATTCATAATGAAATGTGTAGAGTCTAAATGTCTAGAGTTTAAATGTCTCTAAGTTCGGTGTTTGAAGGATAAAATGATTAGACGGTTTTGTGGCTTAAATATATTCATAATGAAATGTCTAAAGTCTAAACGGCTCTAACTTTCATATACCAAAAGGATAAAATGATTTGACGGTTGGATAAAATGATGTGACGGTTTTGTGGCTTAATAATGGTTTTGTGGCTTAATTATATTCATAATGAAATGTCTAGAGTCTAAATGTCTCTAACTTTCATATACCGGAAGGATAAAATGATTTGACGGTTTTGTAGCTTAATAATGGTTTTGTGGCTTAATTATATTCTTAATGAAATGTCTAGAGTCTAAATGTCTCTAACTTTCATATACCGGAAGGATAAAATGATTTGACGGTTTTATGGCTTAATGGTTTTGTGGCTTGGATAAAATGATTTGACGGTTGAATAAAATGATTTGAGGGTTTTGTGGCTTAATTTTATTGATAATGAAATGTGTAGAGTCTAAATGGCTCTAACTTTCATATACCGGAAGAATAAAATGATTTGGCGGTTTTGTGGGTTAATGGTTTTGTGGCTTAATTTTATTGATAATGAAATGTGTAGAGTCTAAATGGCTCTAACTTTCTTATACCGGAAGAATAAAATGATTTGACGGTTTTGTGGGTTAATGGTTTTGTGGCTTAATTTTATTGATAATGAAATGTGTAGAGTCTAAATGGCTCTAACTTTCATATACCGGAAGAATAAAATGATTTGACGGTTTTGTGGGTTAATGGTTTTGTGGCTTAATTATATTCATAATGAAATGTCTAGAGTCTAAATGTCTCTATGTTCGGTGTTTGAAAGATAAAATGATTTGACGGTTTTGTGGCTTAATTATATTCATAATGAAATGTCTAGAGTCTAAATGGCTCTAACTTTCATATACCGAAAGGATAAAATGATTTGACGGTTGGATAAAATGATGTGACGGTTTTGTGGCTTAATAATGGTTTTGTGGCTTAATTATATTCATAATGAAATGTCTAGAGTCTAAATGTCTCTAACTTTCATATACCGGAAGGATAAAATGATTTGACGGTTTTGTGGGTTAATGGTTTTGTGGCTTAATTATATTCATAATGAAATGTCTAGAGTCTAAATGTCTCTAAGTTCGGTGTTTGAAAGATAAAATGATTTGACGGTTTTGTGGCTTAATTATATTCATAATGAAATGTCTAGAGTCTAAATGTCTCTAACTTTCATAAACCGGAAGGATAAAATGATTTGACGGTTTTGTGGCTTAATGATTTTGTGGCTTGGATAAAATGATTTGACGGTTGAATAAAATGATTTGACGGTTTTGTGGCTTAATTTTATTAATAATGAAATGTGTAGAGTCTAAATGGCTCTAACTTTCATATACCGGAAGAATAAAATGATTTGACGGTTTTGTGGGTTAATGGTTTTGTGGCTTAATTATATTCATAATGAAATGTGTAGAGTCTAAATGTCTCTAACTTTCATATACCGGAAGGATAAAATGATTTGACGGTTTTGTGGCTTAATTATATTCATAATGAAATGTGTAAAGTCTAAATGGCTCTAACTTTCGTATACCGGAAGAATAAAATGATTTGACGATTTTGTGGGGTAATGGTTTTGTGGTTTAATTATATTCATAATGAAATGTGTAGAGTCTAAATGTCTCTAACTTTCATATACCGGAAGGATAAAATGATTTGACGGTTTTGTGGCTTAATTATATTCATAATGAAATGTGTAAAGTCTAAATGGCTCTAACTTTCATATACCGGAAGGATAAAATGATTTGACGGATTTGTGGCTTAATGGTTTTGTGGCTTAATTATATTCATAATGAAGGTACTAGAGTCTAAATGTCTCTAACATTCATATACCGGAAGGATAAAATGATTTGACGGTTGGTTAAAATGATTTGACGGTTTTGTGGCTTAATGTTTTTGTGGCTTAATTATATTCATAATGAAATGTCTAGAGTCTAAATGGCTCTAACTTTCATATATCGGAAGGATAAAATAATTTGACGGTTGGATAAAATGATTTGACGGTTTTGTGGCTTAATAATGGTTTTGTGGCTTAATTATATTCATAATGAAATGTCTAGAGTCTAAATGTCTCTAACTTTCATATACCGGAAGGATAAAATGATTTGACGGTTGGATAAAAAGATTTGACGTTTTTGTAGCTTAATAATGGTTTTGTGGCTTAATTATATTCATAATGAAATGTCTAGAGTCTAAATGTCTCTAACTTTCATATACCGGAAGGATAAAATGATTTGACGGTTTTATGGCTTAATGGTTTTGTGGCTTGGATAAAATGATTTGACGGTTGAATAAAATGATTTGAGGGTTTTGTGGCTTAATTTTATTGATAATGAAATGTGTAGAGTCTAAATGGCTCTAACTTTCATATACCGGAAGAATAAAATGATTTGACGGTTTTGTGGGTTAATGGTTTTGTGGCTTAATTTTATTGATAATCAAATGTGTAGAGTCTATATGTCTCTAACTTTCATATACCGGAAGGATAAAATGATTTGACGGTTGGATAAAATGATGTGACGGTTTTGTGGCTTAACAATGGTTTTGTGGCTTAATTATATTCATAATGAAATGTCTAGAGTCTAAATGTCTCTAACTTTCATATACCGGAAGGATAAAATGATTTGACGGTTTTATGGCTTAATGGTTTTGTGGCTTGGATAAAATGATTTGACGGTTGAATAAAATGATTTGAGGGTTTTGTGGCTTAATTTTATTGATAATGAAATGTGTAGAGTCTAAATGGCTCTAACTTTCATATACCGGAAGAATAAAATGATTTGACGGTTTTGTGGGTTAATGGTTTTGTGGCTTAATTTTATTGATAATCAAATGTGTAGAGTCTATATGGCTCTAACTTTCATATACCGGAAGAATAAAATGATTTGACGGTTTTGTCGGTTAATGGTTTTGTGGCTTAATTATATTCATAATGAAATGTCTAGAGTCTAAATGTCTCTAAGTTCGGTGTTTGAAGGATAAAATGATTAGACGGTTTTGTGGCTTAATTATATTCATAATGAAATGTCTAGAGTCTAAATGGCTCTAACTTTCACATACCGAAAGGATAAAATGATTTGACGGTTGGATAAAATGATGTGACAGTTTTGTGGCTTAATAATGGTTTTGTGGCTTAATTATATTCATAATGAAATGTCTAGAGTCTAAATGTCTCTAACTTTCATATACCGGAAGGATAAAATGATTTGACGGTTGGATAAAAAGATTTGACGGTTTTGTAGCTTAATAATGGTTTTGTGGCTTAATTATATTCATAATGAAATGTCTAGAGTCTAAATGTCTCTAACTTTCATATACCGGAAGGATAAAATGATTTGACGGTTTTATGGCTTAATGGTTTTGTGGCTTGGATAAAATGATTTGACGGTTGAATAAAATGATTTGAGGGTTTTGTGGCTTAATTTTATTGATAATGAAATGTGTAGACTCTAAATGGCTCTAACTTTCATATACTG
The DNA here is from genome assembly GCA_951804385.1 of Trifolium dubium. NCBI lineage: Eukaryota > Viridiplantae > Streptophyta > Magnoliopsida > Fabales > Fabaceae > Trifolium > Trifolium dubium. The sequence goes on from OX638073.1 coordinate 15,460,896, forward strand.
GAAGAATAAAATGATTTGACGGTTTTGTGGGTTAATGGTTTTGTGGCTTGGATAAAATGATTTGACGGTTGAATAAAATGATTTGAGGGTTTTGTGGCTTAATTTTATTGATAATGAAATGTGTAGAGTCTAAATGGCTCTAACTTTCATATACCGGAAGAATAAAATGATTTGACGGTTTTGTGGGTTAATGGTTTTGTGGCTTAATTTTATTGATAATCAAATGTGTAGAGTCTATATGGCTCTAACTTTCATATACCGGAAGAATAAAATGATTTGACGGTTTTGTCGGTTAATGGTTTTGTGGCTTAATTATATTCATAATGAAATGTGTAGAGTCTAAATGTCTAGAGTTTAAATGTCTCTAAGTTCGGTGTTTGAAGGATAAAATGATTAGACGGTTTTGTGGCTTAAATATATTCATAATGAAATGTCTAAAGTCTAAACGGCTCTAACTTTCATATACCAAAAGGATAAAATGATTTGACGGTTGGATAAAATGATGTGACGGTTTTGTGGCTTAATAATGGTTTTGTGGCTTAATTATATTCATAATGAAATGTCTAGAGTCTAAATGTCTCTAACTTTCATATACCGGAAGGATAAAATGATTTGACGGTTTTGTAGCTTAATAATGGTTTTGTGGCTTAATTATATTCTTAATGAAATGTCTAGAGTCTAAATGTCTCTAACTTTCATATACCGGAAGGATAAAATGATTTGACGGTTTTATGGCTTAATGGTTTTGTGGCTTGGATAAAATGATTTGACGGTTGAATAAAATGATTTGAGGGTTTTGTGGCTTAATTTTATTGATAATGAAATGTGTAGAGTCTAAATGGCTCTAACTTTCATATACCGGAAGAATAAAATGATTTGGCGGTTTTGTGGGTTAATGGTTTTGTGGCTTAATTTTATTGATAATGAAATGTGTAGAGTCTAAATGGCTCTAACTTTCTTATACCGGAAGAATAAAATGATTTGACGGTTTTGTGGGTTAATGGTTTTGTGGCTTAATTTTATTGATAATGAAATGTGTAGAGTCTAAATGGCTCTAACTTTCATATACCGGAAGAATAAAATGATTTGACGGTTTTGTGGGTTAATGGTTTTGTGGCTTAATTATATTCATAATGAAATGTCTAGAGTCTAAATGTCTCTATGTTCGGTGTTTGAAAGATAAAATGATTTGACGGTTTTGTGGCTTAATTATATTCATAATGAAATGTCTAGAGTCTAAATGGCTCTAACTTTCATATACCGAAAGGATAAAATGATTTGACGGTTGGATAAAATGATGTGACGGTTTTGTGGCTTAATAATGGTTTTGTGGCTTAATTATATTCATAATGAAATGTCTAGAGTCTAAATGTCTCTAACTTTCATATACCGGAAGGATAAAATGATTTGACGGTTTTGTGGGTTAATGGTTTTGTGGCTTAATTATATTCATAATGAAATGTCTAGAGTCTAAATGTCTCTAAGTTCGGTGTTTGAAAGATAAAATGATTTGACGGTTTTGTGGCTTAATTATATTCATAATGAAATGTCTAGAGTCTAAATGTCTCTAACTTTCATAAACCGGAAGGATAAAATGATTTGACGGTTTTGTGGCTTAATGATTTTGTGGCTTGGATAAAATGATTTGACGGTTGAATAAAATGATTTGACGGTTTTGTGGCTTAATTTTATTAATAATGAAATGTGTAGAGTCTAAATGGCTCTAACTTTCATATACCGGAAGAATAAAATGATTTGACGGTTTTGTGGGTTAATGGTTTTGTGGCTTAATTATATTCATAATGAAATGTGTAGAGTCTAAATGTCTCTAACTTTCATATACCGGAAGGATAAAATGATTTGACGGTTTTGTGGCTTAATTATATTCATAATGAAATGTGTAAAGTCTAAATGGCTCTAACTTTCGTATACCGGAAGAATAAAATGATTTGACGATTTTGTGGGGTAATGGTTTTGTGGTTTAATTATATTCATAATGAAATGTGTAGAGTCTAAATGTCTCTAACTTTCATATACCGGAAGGATAAAATGATTTGACGGTTTTGTGGCTTAATTATATTCATAATGAAATGTGTAAAGTCTAAATGGCTCTAACTTTCATATACCGGAAGGATAAAATGATTTGACGGATTTGTGGCTTAATGGTTTTGTGGCTTAATTATATTCATAATGAAGGTACTAGAGTCTAAATGTCTCTAACATTCATATACCGGAAGGATAAAATGATTTGACGGTTGGTTAAAATGATTTGACGGTTTTGTGGCTTAATGTTTTTGTGGCTTAATTATATTCATAATGAAATGTCTAGAGTCTAAATGGCTCTAACTTTCATATATCGGAAGGATAAAATAATTTGACGGTTGGATAAAATGATTTGACGGTTTTGTAGCTTAATAATGGTTTTGTGGCTTAATTATATTCATAATGAAATGTCTAGAGTCTAAATGTCTCTAACTTTCATATACCGAAAGGATAAAATGATTTGACGGTTTTATGGCTTAATGGTTTTGTGGCTTGGATAAAATGATTTGACGGTTGAATAAAATGATTTGAGGGTTTTGTGGCTTAATTTTATTGATAATGAAATGTGTAGAGTCTAAATGACTCTAACTTTCATATACCGGAAGAATAAAATGATTTGACGGTTTTGTGGGTTAATGGTTTTGTGGCTTAATTTTATTGATAATGAAATGTGTAGAGTCTAAATGGCTCTAACTTTCATATACCGGAAGAATAAAATGATTTGACGGATTTGTAGGTTAATGGTTTTGTGGCTTAATTATATTCATAATGAAATGTCTAGAGTCTAAATGGCTCTAACTTTCATATACCGGAAGGATAAAATGATTTGACGGTTGGATAAAATGATGTGACGGTTTTGTGGCTTAACAATGGTTTTGTGGTTTAATTATATTCATAATGAAATGTCTAGAGTCTAAATATGTCTCTAAGTTCGGTGTTTGAAGGATAAAATGATTAGACGGTTTTGTGGCTTAATTATATTCATAATGAAATGTCTAGAGTCTAAATGGCTCTAACTTTCACATACCGAAAGGATAAAATGATTTGACGGTTGGATAAAATGATGTGACGGTTTTGTGGCTTAATAATGGTTTTGTGGCTTAATTATATTCATAATGAAATGTCTAGAGTCTAAATGTCTCTAACTTTCATATACCGGAAGGATAAAATGATTTGACGGTTGGATAAAAAGATTTGACGGTTTTGTAGCTTAATAATGGTTTTGTGGCTTAATTATATTCATAATGAAATGTCTAGAGTCTAAATGTCTCTAACTTTCATATACCGGAAGGATAAAATGATTTGACGGTTTTATGGCTTAATGGTTTTGTGGCTTGGATAAAATGATTTGACGGTTGAATAAAATGATTTGAGGGTTTTGTGGCTTAATTTTATTGATAATGAAATGTGTAGACTCTAAATGGCTCTAACTTTCATATACTGGAAGAATAAAATGATTTGACGGTTTTGTGGATTAATGGTTTTGTGGCTTGGATAAAATGATTTGACGGTTGAATAAAATGATTTGAGGGTTTTGTGGCTTAATTTTATTGATAATGAAATGTGTAGAGTCTAAATGGCTCTAACTTTCATATACCGGAAGAATAAAATGATTTGACGGTTTTGTGGGTTAATGGTTTTGTGGCTTAATTTTATTGATAATGAAATGTGTAGAGTCTAAATGGCTCTAACTTTCATATACCGGAAGAATAAAATGATTTGACGGTTTTGTCGGTTAATGGTTTTGTGGCTTAATTATATTCATAATGAAATGTGTAGAGTCTAAATGTCTAGAGTTTAAATGTCTCTAAGTTCGGTGTTTGAAGGATAAAATGATTAGACGGTTTTGTGGCTTAATTATATTCATAATGAAATGTCTAGAGTCTAAACGGCTCTAACTTTCATATACCGAAAGGATAAAATGATTTGACGGTTGGATAAAATGATGTGACGGTTTTGTGGCTTAATAATGGTTTTGTGGCTTAATTATATTCATAATGAAATGTCTAGAGTCTAAATGTCTCTAACTTTCATATACCGGAAGGATAAAATGATTTGACGGTTTTGTAGCTTAATAATGGTTTTGTGGCTTAATTATATTCTTAATGAAATGTCTAGAGTCTAAATGTCTCTAACTTTCATATACCGGAAGGATAAAATGATTTGACGGTTTTATGGCTTAATGGTTTTGTGGCTTGGATAAAATGATTTGACAATTGAATAAAATGATTTGAGGGTTTTGTGGCTTAATTTTATTGATAATGAAATGTGTAGAGTCTAAATGGCTCTAACTTTCATATACCGGAAGAATAAAATGATTTGACGGTTTTGTGGGTTAATGGTTTTGTGGCTTAATTTTATTGATAATGAAATGTGTAGAGTCTAAATGGCTCTAACTTTCTTATACCGGAAGAATAAAATGATTTGACGGTTTTGTGGGTTAATGGTTTTGTGGCTTAATTATATTCATAATGAAATGTGTAGAGTCTAAATGTCTCTAACTTTCATATACCGGAAGGATAAAATGCTTTGACGGTTGGATAAAATGATGTGACGGTTTTGTGGCTTAACAATGGTTTTGTGGTTTAATTATATTCATAATGAAATGTCTAGAGTCTAAATGTCTCTAAGTTCGGTGTTTGAAGGATAAAATGATTAGACGGTTTTGTGGCTTAATTATATTCATAATGAAATGTCTAGAGTCTAAATGTCTCTAACTTTCATATACCGGAAGAATAAAATGATTTGACGGTTTTGTCGGTTAATGGTTTTGTGGCTTAATTATATTCATAATGAAATGTGTAGGGTCTAAATGTCTAGAGTTTAAATGTCTCTAAGTTCGGTGTTTGAAGGATAAAATGATTAGACGGTTTTGTGGCTTAATTATATTCATAATGAAATGTCTAGAGTCTAAACGGCTCTAACTTTCATATACCGAAAGGAGAAAATGATTTGACGGTTGGATAAAATGATGTGACGGTTTTGTGGCTTAATAATGGTTTTGTGGCTTAATTATATTCATAATGAAATGTCTAGAGTCTAAATGTCTCTAACTTTCATATACCGGAAGGATAAAATGATTTGACGGTTTTGTAGCTTAATAATGGTTTTGTGGCTTAATTATATTCTTAATGAAATGTCTAGAGTCTAAATGTCTCTAACTTTCATATACCGGAAGGAGAAAATGATTTGACGGTTTTATGGCTTAATGGTTTTGTGGCTTGGATAAAATGATTTGACGGTTGAATAAAATGATTTGAGGGTTTTGTGGCTTAATTTTATTGATAATGAAATGTGTAGAGTCTAAATGGCTCTAACTTTCATATACCGGAAGAATAAAATGATTTGACGGTTTTGTGGGTTAATGGTTTTGTGGCTTAATTTTATTGATAATGAAATGTGTAGAGTCTAAATGGCTCTAACTTTCTTATACCGGAAGAATAAAATGATTTGACGGTTTTGTGGGTTAATGGTTTTGTGGCTTAATTATATTCATAATGAAATGTGTAGAGTCTAAATGTCTCTAACTTTCATATACCGGAAGGATAAAATGATTTGACGGTAGGATAAAATGATGTGACGGTTTTGTGGCTTAACAATGGTTTTGTGGTTTAATTATATTCATAATGAAATGTCTAGAGTCTAAATGTCTCTAAGTTCGGTGTTTGAAGGATAAAATGATTAGACGGTTTTGTGGCTTAATTATATTCATAATGAAATGTCTAGAGTCTAAATGGCTCTAACTTTCATATACCGAAAGGATAAAATGATTTGACGGTTGGATAAAATGATGTCACGGTTTTGTGGCTTAATAATGGTTTTGTGGCTTAATTATATTCATAATGAAATGTCTAGAGTCTAAATGTCTCTAACTTTCATATACCGGAAGGATAAAATGATTTGACGGTTTTGTGGGTTAATGGTTTTTGTGGCTTAATTATATTCATAATGAAATGTCTAGAGTCTAAATGTCTCTAAGTTCGGTGTTTGAAAGATAAAATTATTTGACGGTTTTGTGGCTTAATTATATTCATAATGAAATGTCTAGAGTCTAAATGTCTCTAACTTTCATAAACCGGAAGGATAAAATGATTTGACGGTTTTGTGGCTTAATGATTTTGTGGCTTGGATAAAATGATTTGACGGTTGAATAAAATGATTTGAGGGTTTTGTGGCTTAATTTTATTGATAATGAAATGTGTAGACTCTAAATGGCTCTAACTTTCATATACTGGAAGAATAAAATGATTTGACGGTTTTCTGGGTTAATGGTTTTGTGGCTTGGATAAAATGATTTGACGGTTAAATAAAATGATTTGAGGGTTTTGTGGCTTAATTTTATTGATAATGAAATGTGTAGAGTCTAAATGGCTCTAACTTTCATATACCGGAAGAATAAAATGATTTGACGGTTTTGTGGGTTAATGGTTTTGTGGCTTAATTTTATTGATAATGAAATGTGTAGAGTCTAAATGGCTCTAACTTTCATATACCGGAAGAATAAAATGATTTGACGGTTTTGTCGGTTAATGGTTTTGTGGCTTAATTATATTCATAATGAAATGTGTAGAGTCTAATTGTCTAGAGTTTAAATGTCTCTAAGTTCGGTGTTTGAAGGATAAAATGATTAGACGGTTTTGTGGCTTAATTATATTCATAATGAAATGTCTAGAGTCTAAACGGCTCTAACTTTCATATACCGAAAGGATAAAATGATTTGACGGTTGGATAAAATGATGTGACGGTTTTGTGGCTTAATAATGGTTTTGTGGCTTAATTATATTCATAATGAAATGTCTAGAGTCTAAATGTCTCTAACTTTCATATACCGGAAGGATAAAATGATTTGACGGTTTTGTAGCTTAATAATGGTTTTGTGGCTTAATTATATTCTTAATGAAATGTCTAGAGTCTAAATGTCTCTAACTTTCATATACCGGAAGGATAAAATGATTTGACGGTTTTATGGCTTAATGGTTTTGTGGCTTGGATAAAATGATTTGACAATTGAATAAAATGATTTGAGGGTTTTGTGGCTTAATTTTATTGATAATGAAATGTGTAGAGTCTAAATGGCTCTAACTTTCATATACCGGAAGAATAAAATGATTTGACGGTTTTGTGGGTTAATGGTTTTGTGGCTTAATTTTATTGATAATGAAATGTGTAGAGTCTAAATGGCTCTAACTTTCTTATACCGGAAGAATAAAATGATTTGACGGTTTTGTGGGTTAATGGTTTTGTGGCTTAATTATATTCATAATGAAATGTGTAGAGTCTAAATGTCTCTAACTTTCATATACCGGAAGGATAAAATGATTTGACGGTTGGATAAAATGATGTGACGGTTTTGTGGCTTAACAATGGTTTTGTGGTTTAATTATATTCATAATGAAATGTCTAGAGTCTAAATGTCTCTAAGTTCGGTGTTTGAAGGATAAAATGATTAGACGGTTTTGTGGCTTAATTATATTCATAATGAAATGTCTAGAGTCTAAATGTCTCTAACTTTCATATACCGGAAGAATAAAATGATTTGACGGTTGGATAAAATGATGTCACGGTTTTGTGGCTTAATAATGGTTTTGTGGCTTAATTATATTCATAATGAAATGTCTAGAGTCTAAATGTCTCTAACTTTCATATACCGGAAGGATAAAATGATTTGACGGTTTTGTGGGTTAATGGTTTTTGTGGCTTAATTATATTCATAATGAAATGTCTAGAGTCTAAATGTCTCTAAGTTCGGTGTTTGAAAGATAAAATTATTTGACGGTTTTGTGGCTTAATTATATTCATAATGAAATGTCTAGAGTCTAAATGTCTCTAACTTTCATAAACCGGAAGGATAAAATGATTTGACGGTTTTGTGGCTTAATGATTTTGTGGCTTGGATAAAATGATTTGACGGTTGAATAAAATGATTTGAGGGTTTTGTGGCTTAATTTTATTGATAATGAAATGTGTAGACTCTAAATGGCTCTAACTTTCATATACTGGAAGAATAAAATGATTTGACGGTTTTCTGGGTTAATGGTTTTGTGGCTTGGATAAAATGATTTGACGGTTAAATAAAATGATTTGAGGGTTTTGTGGCTTAATTTTATTGATAATGAAATGTGTAGAGTCTAAATGGCTCTAACTTTCATATACCGGAAGAATAAAATGATTTGACGGTTTTGTGGGTTAATGGTTTTGTGGCTTAATTTTATTGATAATGAAATGTGTAGAGTCTAAATGGCTCTAACTTTCATATACCGGAAGAATAAAATGATTTGACGGTTTTGTCGGTTAATGGTTTTGTGGCTTAATTATATTCATAATGAAATGTGTAGAGTCTAAATGTCTAGAGTTTAAATGTCTCTAAGTTCGGTGTTTGAAGGATAAAATGATTAGACGGTTTTGTGGCTTAATTATATTCATAATGAAATGTCTAGAGTCTAAACGGCTCTAACTTTCATATACCGAAAGGATAAAATGATTTGACGGTTGGATAAAATGATGTGACGGTTTTGTGGCTTAATAATGGTTTTGTGGCTTAATTATATTCATAATGAAATGTCTAGAGTCTAAATGTCTCTAACTTTCATATACCGGAAGGATAAAATGATTTGACGGTTTTGTAGCTTAATAATGGTTTTGTGGCTTAATTATATTCTTAATGAAATGTCTAGAGTCTAAATGTCTCTAACTTTCATATACCGGAAGGATAAAATGATTTGACGGTTTTATGGCTTAATGGTTTTGTGGCTTGGATAAAATGATTTGACAATTGAATAAAATGATTTGAGGGTTTTGTGGCTTAATTTTATTGATAATGAAATGTGTAGAGTCTAAATGGCTCTAACTTTCATATACCGGAAGAATAAAATGATTTGACGGTTTTGTGGGTTAATGGTTTTGTGGCTTAATTTTATTGATAATGAAATGTGTAGAGTCTAAATGGCTCTAACTTTCTTATACCGGAAGAATAAAATGATTTGACGGTTTTGTGGGTTAATGGTTTTGTGGCTTAATTATATTCATAATGAAATGTGTAGAGTCTAAATGTCTCTAACTTTCATATACCGGAAGGATAAAATGATTTGACGGTTGGATAAAATGATGTGACGGTTTTGTGGCTTAACAATGGTTTTGTGGTTTAATTATATTCATAATGAAATGTCTAGAGTCTAAATGTCTCTAAGTTCGGTGTTTGAAGGATAAAATGATTAGACGGTTTTGTGGCTTAATTATATTCATAATGAAATGTCTAGAGTCTAAATGTCTCTAACTTTCATATACCGGAAGAATAAAATGATTTGACGGTTTTGTCGGTTAATGGTTTTGTGGCTTAATTATATTCATAATGAAATGTGTAGAGTCTAAATGTCTAGAGTTTAAATGTCTCTAAGTTCGGTGTTTGAAGGATAAAATGATTAGACGGTTTTGTGGCTTAATTATATTCATAATGAAATGTCTAGAGTCTAAACGGCTCTAACTTTCATATACCGAAAGGAGAAAATGATTTGACGGTTGGATAAAATGATGTGACGGTTTTGTGGCTTAATAATGGTTTTGTGGCTTAATTATATTCATAATGAAATGTCTAGAGTCTAAATGTCTCTAACTTTCATATACCGGAAGGATAAAATGATTTGACGGTTTTGTAGCTTAATAATGGTTTTGTGGCTTAATTATATTCTTAATGAAATGTCTAGAGTCTAAATGTCTCTAACTTTCATATACCGGAAGGATAAAATGATTTGACGGTTTTATGGCTTAATGGTTTTGTGGCTTGGATAAAATGATTTGACGGTTGAATAAAATGATTTGAGGGTTTTGTGGCTTAATTTTATTGATAATGAAATGTGTAGAGTCTAAATGGCTATAACTTTCATATACCGGAAGAATAAAATGATTTGACGGTTTTGTGGGTTAATGGTTTTGTGGCTTAATTTTATTGATAATGAAATGTGTAGAGTCTAAATGGCTCTAACTTTCTTATACCGGAAGAATAAAATGATTTGACGGTTTTGTGGGTTAATGGTTTTGTGGCTTAATTATATTCATAATGAAATGTGTAGAGTCTAAATGTCTCTAACTTTCATATACCGGAAGGATAAAATGATTTGACGGTAGGATAAAATGATGTGACGGTTTTGTGGCTTAACAATGGTTTTGTGGTTTAATTATATTCATAATGAAATGTCTAGATTCTAAATGTCTCTAAGTTCGGTGTTTGAAGGATAAAATGATTAGACGGTTTTGTGGCTTAATTATATTCATAATGAAATGTCTAGAGTCTAAATGGCTCTAACTTTCATATACCGAAAGGATAAAATGATTTGACGGTTGGATAAAATGATGTCACGGTTTTGTGGCTTAATAATGGTTTTGTGGCTTAATTATATTCATAATGAAATGTCTAGAGTCTAAATGTCTCTAACTTTCATATACCGGAAGGATAAAATGATTTGACGGTTTTGTGGGTTAATGGTTTTTGTGGCTTAAATATATTCATAATGAAATGTCTAGAGTCTAAATGTCTCTAAGTTCGGTGTTTGAAAGATAAAATTATTTGACGGTTTTGTGGCTTAATTATATTCATAATGAAATGTCTAGAGTCTAAATGTCTCTAACTTTCATAAACCGGAAGGATAAAATGATTTGACGGTTTTGTGGCTTAATGATTTTGTGGCTTGGATAAAATGATTTGACGGTTGAATAAAATGATTTGAGGGTTTTGTGGCTTAATTTTATTGATAATGAAATGTGTAGAGTCTAAATGGCTCTAACTTTCATATACCGGAAGAATAAAATGATTTGACGGTTTTGTGGGTTAATGGTTTTGTGGCTTAATTTTATTGATAACTAAATGTGTAGAGTCTAAATGGCTCTAACTTTCATATACCGGAAGAATAAAATGATTTGACGGTTTTGTCGGTTAATGGTTTTGTGGCTTAATTATATTCATAATGAAATGTCTAGAGTCTAAATGTCTAGAGTTTAAATGTCTCTAAGTTCGGTGTTTGAAGGATAAAATGATTAGACGGTTTTGTGGCTTAATTATATTCATAATGAAATGTCTAGAGTCTAAATGGCTCTAACTTTCATATACCGAAAGGATAAAATGATTTGACGGTTGGATAAAATGATGTGACGGTTTTGTGGCTTAATAATGGTTTTGTGGCTTAATTATATTCATAATGAAATGTCTAGAGTCTAAATGTCTCTAACTTTCATATACCGGAAGGATAAAATGATTTGACGGTTTTGTAGCTTAATAATGGTTTTGTGGCTTAATTATATTCTTAATGAAATGTCTAGAGTCTAAATGTCTCTAACTTTCATATACCGGAAGGATAAAATGATTTGACGGTTGGATAAAATGATGTGACGGTTTTGTGGCTTAACAATGGTTTTGTGGTTTAATTATATTCATAATGAAATGTCTAGAGTCTATATGTCTCTAAGTTCGGTGTTTGAAGGATAAAATGATTAGACGGTTTTGTGGCTTAATTATATTCATAATGAAATGTCTAGAGTCTAAATGTCTCTAACTTTCATATACCGGAAGAATAAAATGATTTGACGGTTTTGTCGGTTAATGGTTTTGTGGCTTAATTATATTCATAATGAAATGTGTAGAGTCTAAATGTCTAGAGTTTAAATGTCTCTAAGTTCGGTGTTTGAAGGATAAAATGATTAGACGGTTTTGTGGCTTAATTATATTCATAATGAAATGTCTAGAGTCTAAACGGCTCTAACTTTCATATACCGAAAGGAGAAAATGATTTGACGGTTGGATAAAATGATGTGACGGTTTTGTGGCTTAATAATGGTTTTGTGGCTTAATTATATTCATAATGAAATGTCTAGAGTCTAAATGTCTCTAACTTTCATATACCGGAAGGATAAAATGATTTGACGGTTTTGTAGCTTAATAATGGTTTTGTGGCTTAATTATATTCTTAATGAAATGTCTAGAGTCTAAATGTCTCTAACTTTCATATACCGGAAGGATAAAATGATTTGACGGTTTTATGGCTTAATGGTTTTGTGGCTTGGATAAAATGATTTGACGGTTGAATAAAATGATTTGAGGGTTTTGTGGCTTAATTTTATTGATAATGCAATGTGTAGAGTCTAAATGGCTCTAACTTTCATATACCGGAAGAATAAAATGATTTGACGGTTTTGTGGGTTAATGGTTTTGTGGCTTAATTTTATTGATAATGAAATGTGTAGAGTCTAAATGGCTCTAACTTTCTTATACCGGAAGAATAAAATGATTTGACGGTTTTGTGGGTTAATGGTTTTGTGGCTTAATTATATTCATAATGAAATGTGTAGAGTCTAAATGTCTCTAACTTTCATATACCGGAAGGATAAAATGATTTGACGGTAGGATAAAATGATGTGACGGTTTTGTGGCTTAACAATGGTTTTGTGGTTTAATTATATTCATAATGAAATGTCTAGAGTCTAAATGTCTCTAAGTTCGGTGTTTGAAGGATAAAATGATTAGACGGTTTTGTGGCTTAATTATATTCATAATGAAATGTCTAGAGTCTAAATGGCTCTAACTTTCATATACCGAAAGGATAAAATGATTTGACGGTTGGATAAAATGATGTCACGGTTTTGTGGCTTAATAATGGTTTTGTGGCTTAATTATATTCATAATGAAATGTCTAGAGTCTAAATGTCTCTAACTTTCATATACCGGAAGGATAAAATGATTTGACGGTTTTGTGGGTTAATGGTTTTTGTGGCTTAATTATATTCATAATGAAATGTCTAGAGTCTAAATGTCTCTAAGTTCGGTGTTTGAAAGATAAAATTATTTGACGGTTTTGTGGCTTAATTATATTCATAATGAAATGTCTAGAGTCTAAATGTCTCTAACTTTCATAAACCGGAAGGATAAAATGATTTGACGGTTTTGTGGCTTAATGATTTTGTGGCTTGGATAAAATGATTTGACGGTTGAATAAAATGATTTGAGGGTTTTGTGGCTTAATTTTATTGATAATGAAATGTGTAGAGTCTAAATGGCTCTAACTTTCATATACCGGAAGAATAAAATGATTTGACGGTTTTGTGGGTTAATGGTTTTGTGGCTTAATTTTATTGATAACTAAATGTGTAGAGTCTAAATGGCTCTAACTTTCATATACCGGAAGAATAAAATGATTTGACGGTTTTGTCGGTTAATGGTTTTGTGGCTTAATTATATTCATAATGAAATGTGTAGAGTCTAAATGTCTAGAGTTTAAATGTCTCTAAGTTCGGTGTTTGAAGGATAAAATGATTAGACGGTTTTTTGGCTTAATTATATTCATAATGAAATGTCTAGAGTCTAAATGGCTCTAACTTTCATATACCGAAAGGATAAAATGATTTGACGGTTGGATAAAATGATGTGACGGTTTTGTGGCTTAATAATGGTTTTGTGGCTTAATTATATTCATAATGAAATGTCTAGAGTCTAAATGTCTCTAACTTTCATATACCGGAAGGATAAAATGATTTGACGGTTTTGTAGCTTAATAATGGTTTTGTGGCTTAATTATATTCATAATGAAATGTCTAGAGTCTAAATGTCTCTAACTTTCATATACCGGAAGGATAAAATGATTTGACGGTTTTATGGCTTAATGGTTTTGTGGCTTGGATAAAATGATTTGACGGTTGAATAAAATGATTTGAGGGTTTTGTGGCTTAATTTTATTGATAATGAAATGTGTAGAGTCTAAATGGCTCTAACTTTCATATACCGGAAGAATAAAATGATTTGACGGTTTTGTGGGTTAATGGTTTTGTGGCTTAATTTTATTGATAATGAAATGTGTAGAGTCTAAATGGCTCTAACTTTCATATATCGGAAGAATAAAATGATTTGACGGTTTTGTGGGTTAATGGTTTTGTGGCTTAATTATATTCATAATGAAATGTGTAGAGTCTAAATGTCTCTAACTTTCATATACCGGAAGGATAAAATGATTTGACGGTTGGATAAAATGATGTGACGGTTTTGTGGCTTAACAATGGTTTTGTGGTTTAATTATATTCATAATGAAATGTCTAGAGTCTAAATGTCTCTAAGTTCGGTGTTTGAAGGATAAAATGATTAGACGGTTTTGTGGCTTAATTATATTCATAATGAAATGTCTAGAGTCTAAATGGCTCTAACTTTCATATACCGAAAGGATAAAATGATTTGACGGTTGGATAAAATGATGTGACGGTTTTGTGGCTTAATAATGGTTTTGTGGCTTAATTATATTCATAATGAAATGTCTAGAGTCTAAATGTCTCTAACTTTCATATACCGGAAGGATAAAATGATTTGACGGTTTTGTGGGTTAATGGTTTTTGTGGCTTAATTATATTCATAATGAAATGTCTAGAGTCTAAATGTCTCTATGTTCGGTATTTGAAAGATAAAATGATTTGACGGTTTTGTGGCTTAATTATATTCATAATGAAATGTCTAGAGTCTAAATGTCTCTAACTTTCATAAACCGGAAGGATAAAATGATTTGACGGTTTTGTGGCTTAATGATTTTGTGGCTTGGATAAAATGATTTGACGGTTGAATAAAATGATTTGAGGGTTTTGTGGCTTAATTTTATTGATAATGAAATGTGTAGAGTCTAAATGGCTCTAACTTTCATATACCGGAAGAAAAAAATGATTTGTCGGTTTTGTGGGTTAATTGTTTTGTGGCTTAATTTTATTGATAATGAAATGTGTAGAGTCTAAATGGCTCTAACTTTCATATACCGGAAGAATAAAATGATTTGACGGTTTTGTGGGTTAATGGTTTTGTGGCTTAATTATATTCATAATGAAATGTCTAGAGTCTAAATGGCTCTTACTTTCATATACCGGAAGGATAAAATGATTTGACGGTTGGATAAAATGATGTGACGGTTTTGTGGCTTAACAATGGTTTTGTGGTTTAATTATATTCATAATGAAATGTCTAGAGTCTAAATGTCTCTAAGTTCGGTGTTTGAAGGATAAAATGATTAGACGGTTTTGTGGCTTAATTATATTCATAATGAAATGTCTAGAGTCTAAATGGCTCTAACTTTCATATACCGAAAGGATAAAATGATTTGACGGTTGGATAAAATGATGTGACGGTTTTGTGGCTTAATAATGGTTTTGTGGCTTAATTATATTCATAATGAAATGTCTAGAGTCTAAATGTCTCTAACTTTCATATACCGGAAGGATAAAATGATTTGACGGTTGGATAAAATGATTTGACGGTTTTGTAGCTTAATAATGGTTTTGTGGCTTAATTATATTCATAATGAAATTTCTAGAGTCTAAATGTCTCTAACTTTCATATACCGGAAGGATAAAATGATTTGACGGTTGGATAAAATGATTTGACGGTTTTGTAGCTTAATAATGGTTTTGTGGCTTAATTATATTCATAATGAAATGTCTAGAGTCTAAATGTCTCTAACTTTCATATACCGGAAGGATAAAATGATTTGACGGTTTTATGGCTTAATGGTTTTGTGGCTTGGATAAAATGATTTGACGGTTGAATAAAATGATTTGAGGGTTTTGTGGCTTAATTTTATTGATAATGAAATGTGTAGAGTCTAAATGGCTCTAACTTTCATATACCGGAAGAATAAAATGATTTGACGGTTTTGTGGGTTAATGGTTTTGTGGCTTAATTTTATTGATAATGAAATGTGTAGAGTCTAAATGGCTCTAACTTTCATATACCGGAAGAATAAAATGATTTGACGGTTTTGTGGGTTAATGGTTTTGTGGCTTAATTATATTCATAATGAAATGTCTAGAGTCTAAATGGCTCTAACTTTCATATACCGGAAGGATAAAATGATTTGACGGTTGGATAAAATGATGTGACGGTTTTGTGGCTTAACAATGGTTTTGTGGTTTAATTATATTCATAATGAAATGTCTAGAGTTTAAATGTCTCTAAGTTCGGTGTTTGAAGGATAAAATGATTAGACGGTTTTGTGGCTTAATTATATTCATAATGAAATGTCTAGAGTCTAAATGGCTCTAACTTTCATATACCGGAAGAATAAAATGATTTGACGGTTTTGTGGGTTAATGGTTTTGTGGCTTAATTATATTCATAATGAAATGTCTAGAGTCTAAATGGCTCTAATTTTCATATACCGGAAGGATAAAAATATGTGACGGTTTTGTGGCTTAACAATGGTTTTGTGGTTTAATTATATTCATAATGAAATGTCTAGAGTCTAAATGTCTCTAAGTTCGGTGTTTGAAGGATAAAATGATTAGACGGTTTTGTGGCTTAATTATATTCATAATGAAATGTCTAGAGTCTAAATGGCTCTAACTTTCATATACCGAAAGGATAAAATGATTTGACGGTTGGATAAAATGATGTGACGGTTTTGTGGCTTAATAATGGTTTTGTGGCTTAATTATATTCATAATGAAATGTCTAGAGTCTAAATGTCTCTAACTTTCATATACCGGAAGGATAAAATGATTTGACGGTTTTGTGGGTTAATGGTTTTTGTGGCTTAATTATATTCATAATGAAATGTCTAGAGTCTAAATGTCTCTATGTTCGGTGTTTGAAAGAAAAAATGATTTGACGGTTTTGTGGCTTAATTATATTCATAATGAAATGTCTAGAGTCTAAATGTCTCTAACTTTCATAAACCGGAAGGATAAAATGATTTGACGGTTTTGTGGCTTAATGATTTTGTGGCTTGGATAAAATGATTTGACGGTTGAATAAAATGATTTGAGGGTTTTGTGGCTTAATTTTATTGATAATGAAATGTGTAGAGTCTAAATGGCTCTAACTTTCATATACCGGAAGAATAAAATGATTTGTCGGTTTTGTGGGTTAATTGTTTTGTGGCTTAATTTTATTGATAATGAAATGTGTAGAGTCTAAATGGCTCTAACTTTCATATACCGGAAGAATAAAATGATTTGACGGTTTTGTGGGTTAATGGTTTTGTGGCTTAATTATATTCATAATGAAATGTCTAGAGTCTAAATGGCTCTTACTTTCATATACCGGAAGGATAAAATGATTTGACGGTTGGATAAAATGATGTGACGGTTTTGTGGCTTAACAATGGTTTTGTGGTTTAATTATATTCATAATGAAATGTCTAGAGTCTAAATGTCTCTAAGTTCGGTGTTTGAAGGATAAAATGATTAGACGGTTTTGTGGCTTAATTATATTCATAATGAAATGTCTAGAGTCTAAATGGCTCTAACTTTCATATACCGAAAGGATAAAATGATTTGACGGTTGGATAAAATGATGTGACGGTTTTGTGGCTTAATAATGGTTTTGTGGCTTAATTATATTCATAATGAAATGTCTAGAGTCTAAATGTCTCTAACTTTCATATACCGGAAGGATAAAATGATTTGACGGTTGGATAAAATGATTTGACGGTTTTGTAGCTTAATAATGGTTTTGTGGCTTAATTATATTCATAATGAAATGTCTAGAGTCTAAATGTCTCTAACTTTCATATACCGGAAGGATAAAATGATTTGACGGTTGGATAAAATGATTTGACGGTTTTGTAGCTTAATAATGGTTTTGTGGCTTAATTATACTCATAATGAAATGTCTAGAGTCTAAATGTCTCTAACTTTCATATACCGGAAGGATAAAATGATTTGACGGTTTTGTGGGTTAATGGTTTTTGTGGCTTAATTATATTCATAATGAAATGTCTAGAGTCTAAATGTCTCTATGTTCGGTGTTTGAAAGAAAAAATGATTTGACGGTTTTGTGGCTTCATTATATTCATAATGAAATGTCTAGAGTCTAAATGTCTCTAACTTTCATAAACCGGAAGGATAAAATGATTTGACGGTTTTGTGGCTTAATGATTTTGTGGCTTGGATAAAATGATTTGACGGTTGAATAAAATGATTTGAGGGTTTTGTGGCTTAATTTTATTGATAATGAAATGTGTAGAGTCTAAATGGCTCTAACTTTCATATACCGGAAGAATAAAATGATTTGTCGGTTTTGTGGGTTAATTGTTTTGTGGCTTAATTTTATTGATAATGAAATGTGTAGAGTCTAAATGGCTCTAACTTTCATATACCGGAAGAATAAAATGATTTGACGGTTTTGTGGGTTAATGGTTTTGTGGCTTAATTATATTCATAATGAAATGTCTAGAGTCTAAATGGCTCTTACTTTCATATACCGGAAGGATAAAATGATTTGACGGTTGGATAAAATGATGTGACGGTTTTGTGGCTTAACAATGGTTTTGTGGTTTAATTATATTCATAATGAAATGTCTAGAGTCTAAATGTCTCTAAGTTCGGTGTTTGAAGGATAAAATGATTAGACGGTTTTGTGGCTTAATTATATTCATAATGAAATGTCTAGAGTCTAAATGGCTCTAACTTTCATATACCGAAAGGATAAAATGATTTGACGGTTGGATAAAATGATGTGACGGTTTTGTGGCTTAATAATGGTTTTGTGGCTTAATTATATTCATAATGAAATGTCTAGAGTCTAAATGTCTCTAACTTTCATATACCGGAAGGATAAAATGATTTGACGGTTGGATAAAATGATTTGACGGTTTTGTAGCTTAATAATGGTTTTGTGGCTTAATTATATTCATAATGAAATGTCTAGAGTCTAAATGTCTCTAACTTTCATATACCGGAAGGATAAAATGATTTGACGGTTGGATAAAATGATTTGACGGTTTTGTAGCTTAATAATGGTTTTGTGGCTTAATTATATTTATAATGAAATGTCTAGAGTTTAAATGTCTCTAACTTTCATATACCGGAAGGATAAAATGATTTGACGGTTTTATGGCTTAATGGTTTTGTGGCTTGGATAAAATGATTTGACGGTTGAATAAAATGATTTGAGGGTTTTGTGGCTTAATTATATTGATAATGAAATGTGTAGAATCTAAATGGCTCTAACTTTCATATACCGGAAGAATAAAATGATTTGACGGTTTTGTGGGTTAATGGTTTTGTGGCTTAATTTTATTGATAATGAAATGTGTAGAGTCTAAATGGCTCTAACTTTCATATACCGGAAGAATAAAATGATTTGACGATTTTGTGGGTTAATGGTTTTGTGGCTTAATTATAATCATAATGAAATGTGTAGAGTCTATATGTCTCTAACTTTCATATACCGGAAGGATAAAATGATTTGACGGTTGGATAAAATGATTTGGCGGTTTTGTAGCTTAATAATGGTTTTGTGGCTTAATTATATTCATAATGAAATGTCTAGAGTCTAAATGTCTCTAACTTTCATATACCGGAAGGATAAAATGATTTGACGGTTTTATGGCTTAATGGTTTTGTGGCTTGGATAAAATGATTTGACGGTTGAATAAAATGATTTGAGGGTTTTGTGGCTTAATTTTATTGATAATGAAATGTGTAGAGTCTAAATGGCTCTAACTTTCATATACCGGAAGAATAAAATGATTTGACGGTTTTGTGGGTTAATGGTTTTGTGGCTTAATTTTATTGATAATGAAATGTGTAGAGTCTAAATGGCTCTAACTTTCATATACCGGAAGAATAAAATGATTTGACGGTTTTGTGGGTTAATGGTTTTGTGGCTTAATTATATTCATAATGAAATGTCTAGAGTCTAAATGTCTCTAACTTTCATATACCTGAAAGATAAAATGATTTGACGGTTGGATAAAATGATTTGACGGTTTTGGAGCTTAATAATGGTTTTGTGGCTTAATTATATTCATAATGAAATGTCTAGAGTCTAAATGTCTCTAACTTTCATATACCGGAAGGATAAAATGATTTGACGGTTTTGTGGCTTAATGATTTTGTGGCTTGGATAAAATGATTTGACGGTTGAATAAAATGATTTGAGGGTTTTGTGGCTTAATTATATTGATAATGAAATGTGTAGAGTCTAAATGGCTCTAACTTTCATATACCGGAAGAATAAAATGATTTGACGGTTTTGTGGGTTAATGGTTTTGTGGCTTAATTTTATTGATAATGAAATGTGTAGAGTCTAAATGGCTCTAACTTTCATATACCGGAAGAATAAAATGATTTGACGATTTTGTGGGTTAATGGTTTTGTGGCTTAATTATAATCATAATGAAATGTGTAGAGTCTATATGTCTCTAACTTTCATATACCGGAAGGATAAAATGATTTGACGGTTGGATAAAATGATTTGGCGGTTTTGTAGCTTAATAATGGTTTTGTGGCTTAATTATATTCATAATGAAATGTCTAGAGTCTAAATGTCTCTAACTTTCATAAACCGGAAGGATAAAATGATTTGACGGTTTTGTGGCTTAATGATTTTGTGGCTTGGATAAAATGATTTGACGGTTGAATAAAATGATTTGAGGGTTTTGTGGCTTAATTTTATTGATAATGAAATGTGTAGAGTCTAAATGGCTCTAACTTTCATATACCGGAAGAATAAAATGATTTGTCGGTTTTGTGGGTTAATTGTTTTGTGGCTTAATTTTATTGATAATGAAATGTGTAGAGTCTAAATGGCTCTAACTTTCATATACCGGAAGAATAAAATGATTTGACGGTTTTGTGGGTTAATGGTTTTGTGGCTTAATTATATTCATAATGAAATGTCTAGAGTCTAAATGGCTCTTACTTTCATATACCGGAAGGATAAAATGATTTGACGGTTGGATAAAATGATGTGACGGTTTTGTGGCTTAACAATGGTTTTGTGGTTTAATTATATTCATAATGAAATGTCTAGAGTCTAAATGTCTCTAAGTTCGGTGTTTGAAGGATAAAATGATTAGACGGTTTTGTGGCTTAATTATATTCATAATGAAATGTCTAGAGTCTAAATGGCTCTAACTTTCATATACCGAAAGGATAAAATGATTTGACGGTTGGATAAAATGATGTGACGGTTTTGTGGCTTAATAATGGTTTTGTGGCTTAATTATATTCATAATGAAATGTCTAGAGTCTAAATGTCTCTAACTTTCATATACCGGAAGGATAAAATGATTTGACGGTTGGATAAAATGATTTGACGGTTTTGTAGCTTAATAATGGTTTTGTGGCTTAATTATATTCATAATGAAATGTCTAGAGTCTAAATGTCTCTAACTTTCATATACCGGAAGGATAAAATGATTTGACGGTTGGATAAAATGATTTGACGGTTTTGTAGCTTAATAATGGTTTTGTGGCTTAATTATACTCATAATGAAATGTCTAGAGTCTAAATGTCTCTAACTTTCATATACCGGAAGGATAAAATGATTTGACGGTTTTGTGGGTTAATGGTTTTTGTGGCTTAATTATATTCATAATGAAATGTCTAGAGTCTAAATGTCTCTATGTTC
Organism: Trifolium dubium; assembly: GCA_951804385.1. Lineage (NCBI taxonomy): Eukaryota > Viridiplantae > Streptophyta > Magnoliopsida > Fabales > Fabaceae > Trifolium > Trifolium dubium. The sequence continues at coordinate 15,482,306 of OX638073.1, forward strand.
GGTGTTTGAAAGAAAAAATGATTTGACGGTTTTGTGGCATAATTATATTCATAATGAAATGTCTAGAGTCTAAATGTCTCTAACTTTCATAAACCGGAAGGATAAAATGATTTGACGGTTTTGTGGCTTAATGATTTTGTGGCTTGGATAAAATGATTTGACGGTTGAATAAAATGATTTGAGGGTTTTGTGGCTTAATTTTATTGATAATGAAATGTGTAGAGTCTAAATGGCTCTAACTTTCATATACCGGAAGAATAAAATGATTTGTCGGTTTTGTGGGTTAATTGTTTTGTGGCTTAATTTTATTGATAATGAAATGTGTAGAGTCTAAATGGCTCTAACTTTCATATACCGGAAGAAAAAAATGATTTGACGGTTTTGTGGGTTAATGGTTTTGTGGCTTAATTATATTCATAATGAAATGTCTAGAGTCTAAATGGCTCTTACTTTCATATACCGGAAGGATAAAATGATTTGACGGTTGGATAAAATGATGTGACGGTTTTGTGGCTTAACAATGGTTTTGTGGTTTAATTATATTCATAATGAAATGTCTAGAGTCTAAATGTCTCTAAGTTCGGTGTTTGAAGGATAAAATGATTAGACGGTTTTGTGGCTTAATTATATTCATAATGAAATGTCTAGAGTCTAAATGGCTCTAACTTTCATATACCGAAAGGATAAAATGATTTGACGGTTGGATAAAATGATGTGACGGTTTTGTGGCTTAATAATGGTTTTGTGGCTTAATTATATTCATAATGAAATGTCTAGAGTCTAAATGTCTCTAACTTTCATATACCGGAAGGATAAAATGATTTGACGGTTGGATAAAATGATTTGACGGTTTTGTAGCTTAATAATGGTTTTGTGGCTTAATTATATTCATAATGAAATGTCTAGAGTCTAAATGTCTCTAACTTTCATATACCGGAAGGATAAAATGATTTGACGGTTGGATAAAATGATTTGACGGTTTTGTAGCTTAATAATGGTTTTGTGGCTTAATTATATTTATAATGAAATGTCTAGAGTCTAAATGTCTCTAACTTTCATATACCGGAAGGATAAAATGATTTGACGGTTTTATGGCTTAATGGTTTTGTGGCTTGGATAAAATGATTTGACGGTTGAATAAAATGATTTGAGGGTTTTGTGGCTTAATTATATTGATAATGAAATGTGTAGAGTCTAAATGGCTCTAACTTTCATATACCGGAAGAATAAAATGATTTGACGGTTTTGTGGGTTAATGGTTTTGTGGCTTAATTTTATTGATAATGAAATGTGTAGAGTCTAAATGGCTCTAACTTTCATATACCGGAAGAATAAAATTATTTGACGATTTTGTGGGTTAATGGTTTTGTGGCTTAATTATAATCATAATGAAATGTGTAGAGTCTATATGTCTCTAACTTTCATATACCGGAAGGATAAAATGATTTGACGGTTGGATAAAATGATTTGGCGGTTTTGTAGCTTAATAATGGTTTTGTGGCTTAATTATATTCATAATGAAATGTCTAGAGTCTAAATGTCTCTAACTTTCATATACCGGAAGGATAAAATGATTTGACGGTTTTATGGCTTAATGGTTTTGTGGCTTGGATAAAATGATTTGACGGTTGAATAAAATGATTTGAGGGTTTTGTGGCTTAATTTTATTGATAATGAAATGTGTAGAGTCTAAATGGCTCTAACTTTCATATACCGGAAGAATAAAATGATTTGACGGTTTTGTGGGTTAATGGTTTTGTGGCTTAATTTTATTGATAATGAAATGTGTAGAGTCTAAATGGCTCTAACTTTCATATACCGGAAGAATAAAATGATTTGACGGTTTTGTGGGTTAATGGTTTTGTGGCTTAATTATATTCATAATGAAATGTCCAGAGTCTAAATGTCTCTAACTTTCATATACCTGAAAGATAAAATGATTTGACGGTTGGATAAAATGATTTGACGGTTTTGGAGCTTAATAATGGTTTTGTGGCTTAATTATATTCATAATGAAATGTCTAGAGTCTAAATGTCTCTAACTTTCATATACCGGAAGGATAAAATGATTTGACGGTTTTATGGCTTAATGGTTTTGTGGCTTGGATAAAATGATTTGACGGTTGAATAAAATGATTTGAGGGTTTTGTGGCTTAATTTTATTGATAATGAAATGTGTAGAGTCTAAATGGCTCTAACTTTCATATACCGGAAGAATAAAATGATTTGACGGTTTTGTGGGTTAATGGTTTTGTGGCTTAATTTTATTGATAATGAAATGTGTAGAGTCTAAATGACTCTAACTTTCATATACCGGAAGAATAAAATGAATTGACGGTTTTGTGGGTTAATGGTTTTGTGGCTTAATTATATTCATAATGAAATGTCTAGAGTCTAAATGGCTCTAACTTTCATATACCGGAAGGATAAAATGATTTGACGGTTGGATAAAATGATGTGACGGTTTTGTGGCTTAACAATGGTTTTGTGGTTTAATTATATTCATAATGAAATGTGTAGAGTTTAAATGTCTCTAAGTTCGGTGTTTGAAGGATAAAATGATTAGACGGTTTTGTGGCTTAATTATATTCATAATGAAATGTCTAGAGTCTAAATGGCTCTAACTTTCATATACCGGAAGAATAAAATGATTTGACGGTTTTGTGGGTTAATGGTTTTGTGGCTTAATTATATTCATAATGAAATGTCTAGAGTCTAAATGGCTCTAATTTTCATATACCGGAAGGATAAAATGATGTGACGGTTTTGTGGCTTAACAATGGTTTTGTGGTTTAATTATATTCATAATGAAATGTGTAGAGTCTATATGTCTCTAACTTTCATATACCGGAAGGATAAAATGATTTGACGGTTGGATAAAATGATTTGACGGTTTTGTAGCTTAATAATGGTTTTGTGGCTTAATTATATTCATAATGAAATGTCTAGAGTCTAAATGTCTCTAACTTTCATATCTCGGAAGGATAAAATGATTTGACGGTTGGATAAAATGATTTGACGGTTTTGTAGCTTAATAATGGTTTTGTGGCTTAATTATATTCATAATGAAATGTCTAGAGTCTAAATGTCTCTAACTTTCATATACCGGAAGGATAAAATGATTTGACGGTTGGATAAAATGATTTGACGGTTTTGTAGCTTAATAATGGTTTTGTGGCTTAATTATATTCATAATGAAATGTCTAGAGTCTAAATGTCTCTAACTTTCATATACCGGAAGGATAAAATGATTTGACGGTTTTATGGCTTAATGGTTTTGTGGCTTGGATAAAATGATTTGACGGTTGAATAGAATGATTTGAGGTTTTGTGGCTTAATTTTATTGATAATGAAATGTGTAGAGTCTAAATGGCTCTAACTTTCATATACCGGAAGAATAAAATGATTTGTCGGTTTTGTGGGTTAATTGTTTTGTGGCTTAATTATATTCATAATGAAATGTCTAGAGTCTAAATGGCTCTAACTTTCATATACCGGAAGGATAAAATGATTTGACGGTTGGATAAAATGATGTGACGGTTTTGTGGCTTAACAATGGTTTTGTGGTTTAATTATATTCATAATGAAATGTGTAGAGTTTAAATGTCTCTAAGTTCGGTGTTTGAAGGATAAAATGATTAGACGGTTTTGTGGCTTAATTATATTCATAATGAAATGTCTAGAGTCTAAATGGCTCTAACTTTCATATACCGGAAGAATAAAATGATTTGACGGTTTTGTGGGTTAATGGTTTTGTGGCTTAATTATATTCATAATGAAATGTCTAGAGTCTAAATGGCTCTAATTTTCATATACAGGAAGGATAAAATGATGTGACGGTTTTGTGGCTTAACAATGGTTTTGTGGTTTAATTATATTCATAATGAAATGTGTAGAGTCTATATGTCTCTAACTTTCATATACCGGAAGGATAAAATGATTTGACGGTTGGATAAAATGATTTGACGGTTTTGTAGCTTAATAATGGTTTTGTGGCTTAATTATATTCATAATGAAATGTCTAGAGTCTAAATGTCTCTAACTTTCATATCTCGGAAGGATAAAATGATTTGACGGTTGGATAAAATGATTTGACGGTTTTGTAGCTTAATAATGGTTTTGTGGCTTAATTATATTCATAATGAAATGTCTAGAGTCTAAATGTCTCTAACTTTCATATACCGGAAGGATAAAATGATTTGACGGTTGGATAAAATGATTTGACGGTTTTGTAGCTTAATAATGGTTTTGTGGCTTAATTATATTCATAATGAAATGTCTAGAGTCTAAATGTCTCTAACTTTCATATACCTGAAAGATAAAATGATTTGACGGTTGGATAAAATGATTTGACGGTTTTGGAGCTTAATAATGGTTTTGTGGCTTAATTATATTCATAATGAAATGTCTAGAGTCTAAATGTCTCTAACTTTCATATACCGGAAGGATAAAATGATTTGACGGTTTTATGGCTTAATGGTTTTGTGGCTTGGATAAAATGATTTGACGGTTGAATAAAATGATTTGAGGGTTTTGTGGCTTAATTTTATTGATAATGAAATGTGTAGAGTCTAAATGGCTCTAACTTTCATATACCGGAAGAATAAAATGATTTGACGGTTTTGTGGGTTAATGGTTTTGTGGCTTAATTTTATTGATAATGAAATGTGTAGAGTCTAAATGACTCTAACTTTCATATACCGGAAGAATAAAATGATTTGACGGTTTTGTGGGTTAATGGTTTTGTGGCTTAATTATATTCATAATGAAATGTCTAGAGTCTAAATGGCTCTAACTTTCATATACCGGAAGGATAAAATGATTTGACGGTTGGATAAAATGATGTGACGGTTTTGTGGCTTAACAATGGTTTTGTGGTTTAATTATATTCATAATGAAATGTGTAGAGTTTAAATGTCTCTAAGTTCGGTGTTTGAAGGATAAAATGATTAGACGGTTTTGTGGCTTAATTATATTCATAATGAAATGTCTAGAGTCTAAATGGCTCTAACTTTCATATACCGGAAGAATAAAATGATTTGACGGTTTTGTGGGTTAATGGTTTTGTGGCTTAATTATATTCATAATGAAATGTCTAGAGTCTAAATGGCTCTAATTTTCATATACCGGAAGGATAAAATGATGTGACGGTTTTGTGGCTTAACAATGGTTTTGTGGTTTAATTATATTCATAATGAAATGTGTAGAGTCTATATGTCTCTAACTTTCATATACCGGAAGGATAAAATGATTTGACGGTTGGATAAAATGATTTGACGGTTTTGTAGCTTAATAATGGTTTTGTGGCTTAATTATATTCATAATGAAATGTCTAGAGTCTAAATGTCTCTAACTTTCATATCTCGGAAGGATAAAATGATTTGACGGTTGGATAAAATGATTTGACGGTTTTGTAGCTTAATAATGGTTTTGTGGCTTAATTATATTCATAATGAAATGTCTAGAGTCTAAATGTCTCTAACTTTCATATACCGGAAGGATAAAATGATTTGACGGTTGGATAAAATGATTTGACGGTTTTGTAGCTTAATAATGGTTTTGTGGCTTAATTATATTCATAATGAAATGTCTAGAGTCTAAATGTCTCTAACTTTCATATACCGGAAGGATAAAATGATTTGACGGTTTTATGGCTTAATGGTTTTGTGGCTTGGATAAAATGATTTGACGGTTGAATAGAATGATTTGAGGGTTTTGTGGCTTAATTTTATTGATAATGAAATGTGTAGAGTCTAAATGGCTCTAACTTTCATATACCGGAAGAATAAAATGATTTGTCGGTTTTGTGGGTTAATTGTTTTGTGGCTTAATTTTATTGATAATGAAATGTGTAGAGTCTAAATGGCTCTAACTTTCATATACCGAAAGGATAAAATGATTTGACGGTTGGATAAAATGATGTGACGGTTTTGTGGCTTAATAATGGTTTTGTGGCTTAATTATATTCATAATGAAATGTCTAGAGTCTAAATGTCTCTAACTTTCATATACCGGAAGGATAAAATGATTTGACGGTTGGATAAAATGATTTGACGGTTTTGTAGCTTAATAATGGTTTTGTGGCTTAATTATATTCATAATGAAATGTCTAGAGTCTAAATGTCTCTAACTTTCATATACCGGAAGGATAAAATGATTTGACGGTTGGATAAAATGATTTGACGGTTTTGTAGCTTAATAATGGTTTTGTGGCTTAATTATATTCATAATGAAATGTCTAGAGTCTAAATGTCTCTAACTTTCATATACCGGAAGGATAAAATGATTTGACGGTTTTATGGCTTAATGGTTTTGTGGCTTGGATAAAATGATTTGACGGTTGAATAGAATGATTTGAGGGTTTTGTGGCTTAATTTTATTGATAATGAAATGTGTAGAGTCTAAATGGCTCTAACTTTCATATACCGGAAGAATAAAATGATTTGTCGGTTTTGTGGGTTAATTGTTTTGTGGCTTAATTTTATTGATAATGAAATGTGTAGAGTCTAAATGGCTCTAACTTTCATATACCGAAAGGATAAAATGATTTGACGGTTGGATAAAATGATGTGACGGTTTTGTGGCTTAATAATGGTTTTGTGGCTTAATTATATTCATAATGAAATGTCTAGAGTCTAAATGTCTCTAACTTTCATATACCGGAAGGATAAAATGATTTGACGGTTGGATAAAATGATTTGACGGTTTTGTAGCTTAATAATGGTTTTGTGGCTTAATTATATTCATAATGAAATGTCTAGAGTCTAAATGTCTCTAACTTTCATATACCGGAAGGATAAAATGATTTGACGGTTGGATAAAATGATTTGACGGTTTTGTAGCTTAATAATGGTTTTGTGGCTTAATTATATTTATAATGAAATGTCTAGAGTCTAAATGTCTCTAACTTTCATATACCGGAAGGATAAAATGATTTGACGGTTTTATGGCTTAATGGTTTTGTGGCTTGGATAAAATGATTTGACGGTTGAATAAAATGATTTGAGGGTTTTGTGGCTTAATTATATTGATAATGAAATGTGTAGAGTCTAAATGGCTCTAACTTTCATATACCGGAAGAATAAAATGATTTGACGGTTTTGTGGGTTAATGGTTTTGTGGCTTAATTTTATTGATAATGAAATGTGTAGAGTCTAAATGGCTCTAACTTTCATATACCGGAAGAATAAAATGATTTGACGATTTTGTGGGTTAATGGTTTTGTGGCTTAATTATAATCATAATGAAATGTGTAGAGTCTATATGTCTCTAACTTTCATATACCGGAAGGATAAAATGATTTGACGGTTGGATAAAATGATTTGGCGGTTTTGTAGCTTAATAATGGTTTTGTGGCTTAATTATATTCATAATGAAATGTCTAGAGTCTAAATGTCTCTAACTTTCATATACCGGAAGGATAAAATGATTTGACGGTTTTATGGCTTAATGGTTTTGTGGCTTGGATAAAATGATTTGACGGTTGAATAAAATGATTTGAGGGTTTTGTGGCTTAATTTTATTGATAATGAAATGTGTAGAGTCTAAATGGCTCTAACTTTCATATACCGGAAGAATAAAATGATTTGACGGTTTTGTGGGTTAATGGTTTTGTGGCTTAATTTTATTGATAATGAAATGTGTAGAGTCTAAATGGCTCTAACTTTCATATACCGGAAGAATAAAATGATTTGACGGTTTTGTGGGTTAATGGTTTTGTGGCTTAATTATATTCATAATGAAATGTGTAGAGTCTAAATGTCTCTAACTTTCATATACCGGAAGGATAAAATGATTTGACGGTTTTGTGGGTTAATGGTTTTGTGGCTTAATTATATTCATAATGAAATGTCTAGAGTCTAAATGGCTCTAATTTTCATATACCGGAAGGATAAAATGATGTGACGGTTTTGTGGCTTAACAATGGTTTTGTGGTTTAATTATATTCATAATGAAATGTGTAGAGTCTATATGTCTCTAACTTTCATATACCGGAAGGATAAAATGATTTGACGGTTGGATAAAATGATTTGACGGTTTTGTAGCTTAATAATGGTTTTGTGGCTTAATTATATTCATAATGAAATGTCTAGAGTCTAAATGTCTCTAACTTTCATATCTCGGAAGGATAAAATGATTTGACGGTTGGATAAAATGATTTGACGGTTTTGTAGCTTAATAATGGTTTTGTGGCTTAATTATATTCATAATGAAATGTCTAGAGTCTAAATGTCTCTAACTTTCATATACCGGAAGGATAAAATGATTTGACGGTTGGATAAAATGATTTGACGGTTTTGTAGCTTAATAATGGTTTTGTGGCTTAATTATATTCATAATGAAATGTCTAGAGTCTAAATGTCTCTAACTTTCATATACCGGAAGGATAAAATGATTTGACGGTTTTATGGCTTAATGGTTTTGTGGCTTGGATAAAATGATTTGACGGTTGAATAGAATGATTTGAGGGTTTTGTGGCTTAATTTTATTGATAATGAAATGTGTAGAGTCTAAATGGCTCTAACTTTCATATACCGGAAGAATAAAATGATTTGTCGGTTTTGTGGGTTAATTGTTTTGTGGCTTAATTATATTCATAATGAAATGTCTAGAGTCTAAATGGCTCTAACTTTCATATACCGGAAGGATAAAATGATTTGACGGTTGGATAAAATGATGTGACGGTTTTGTGGCTTAACAATGGTTTTGTGGTTTAATTATATTCATAATGAAATGTGTAGAGTTTAAATGTCTCTAAGTTCGGTGTTTGAAGGATAAAATGATTAGACGGTTTTGTGGCTTAATTATATTCATAATGAAATGTCTAGAGTCTAAATGGCTCTAACTTTCATATACCGGAAGAATAAAATGATTTGACGGTTTTGTGGGTTAATGGTTTTGTGGCTTAATTATATTCATAATGAAATGTCTAGAGTCTAAATGGCTCTAATTTTCATATACCGGAAGGATAAAATGATGTGACGGTTTTGTGGCTTAACAATGGTTTTGTGGTTTAATTATATTCATAATGAAATGTGTAGAGTCTATATGTCTCTAACTTTCATATACCGGAAGGATAAAATGATTTGACGGTTGGATAAAATGATTTGACGGTTTTGTAGCTTAATAATGGTTTTGTGGCTTAATTATATTCATAATGAAATGTCTAGAGTCTAAATGTCTCTAACTTTCATATCTCGGAAGGATAAAATGATTTGACGGTTGGATAAAATGATTTGACGGTTTTGTAGCTTAATAATGGTTTTGTGGCTTAATTATATTCATAATGAAATGTCTAGAGTCTAAATGTCTCTAACTTTCATATACCGGAAGGATAAAATGATTTGACGGTTGGATAAAATGATTTGACGGTTTTGTAGCTTAATAATGGTTTTGTGGCTTAATTATATTCATAATGAAATGTCTAGAGTCTAAATGTCTCTAACTTTCATATACCTGAAAGATAAAATGATTTGACGGTTGGATAAAATGATTTGACGGTTTTGGAGCTTAATAATGGTTTTGTGGCTTAATTATATTCATAATGAAATGTCTAGAGTCTAAATGTCTCTAACTTTCATATACCGGAAGGATAAAATGATTTGACGGTTTTATGGCTTAATGGTTTTGTGGCTTGGATAAAATGATTTGACGGTTGAATAAAATGATTTGAGGGTTTTGTGGCTTAATTTTATTGATAATGAAATGTGTAGAGTCTAAATGGCTCTAACTTTCATATACCGGAAGAATAAAATGATTTGACGGTTTTGTGGGTTAATGGTTTTGTGGCTTAATTTTATTGATAATGAAATGTGTAGAGTCTAAATGACTCTAACTTTCATATACCGGAAGAATAAAATGATTTGACGGTTTTGTGGCTTAATTATATTCATAATGAAATGTCTAGAGTCTAAATGGCTCTAACTTTCATATACCGGAAGGATAAAATGATTTGACGGTTGGATAAAATGATGTGACGGTTTTGTGGCTTAACAATGGTTTTGTGGTTTAATTATATTCATAATGAAATGTGTAGAGTTTAAATGTCTCTAAGTTCGGTGTTTGAAGGATAAAATGATTAGACGGTTTTGTGGCTTAATTATATTCATAATGAAATGTCTAGAGTCTAAATGGCTCTAACTTTCATATACCGGAAGAATAAAATGATTTGACGGTTTTGTGGGTTAATGGTTTTGTGGCTTAATTATATTCATAATGAAATGTCTAGAGTCTAAATGGCTCTAATTTTCATATACCGGAAGGATAAAATGATGTGACGGTTTTGTGGCTTAACAATGGTTTTGTGGTTTAATTATATTCATAATGAAATGTGTAGAGTCTATATGTCTCTAACTTTCATATACCGGAAGGATAAAATGATTTGACGGTTGGATAAAATGATTTGACGGTTTTGTAGCTTAATAATGGTTTTGTGGCTTAATTATATTCATAATGAAATGTCTAGAGTCTAAATGTCTCTAACTTTCATATCTCGGAAGGATAAAATGATTTGACGGTTGGATAAAATGATTTGACGGTTTTGTAGCTTAATAATGGTTTTGTGGCTTAATTATATTCATAATGAAATGTCTAGAGTCTAAATGTCTCTAACTTTCATATACCGGAAGGATAAAATGATTTGACGGTTGGATAAAATGATTTGACGGTTTTGTAGCTTAATAATGGTTTTGTGGCTTAATTATATTCATAATGAAATGTCTAGAGTCTAAATGTCTCTAACTTTCATATACCGGAAGGATAAAATGATTTGACGGTTTTATGGCTTAATGGTTTTGTGGCTTGGATAAAATGATTTGACGGTTGAATAGAATGATTTGAGGGTTTTGTGGCTTAATTTTATTGATAATGAAATGTGTAGAGTCTAAATGGCTCTAACTTTCATATACCGGAAGAATAAAATGATTTGTCGGTTTTGTGGGTTAATTGTTTTGTGGCTTAATTTTATTGATAATGAAATGTGTAGAGTCTAAATGGCTCTAACTTTCATATACCGAAAGGATAAAATGATTTGACGGTTGGATAAAATGATGTGACGGTTTTGTGGCTTAATAATGGTTTTGTGGCTTAATTATATTCATAATGAAATGTCTAGAGTCTAAATGTCTCTAACTTTCATATACCGGAAGGATAAAATGATTTGACGGTTGGATAAAATGATTTGACGGTTTTGTAGCTTAATAATGGTTTTGTGGCTTAATTATATTCATAATGAAATGTCTAGAGTCTAAATGTCTCTAACTTTCATATACCGGAAGGATAAAATGATTTGACGGTTGGATAAAATGATTTGACGGTTTTGTAGCTTAATAATGGTTTTGTGGCTTAATTATATTTATAATGAAATGTCTAGAGTCTAAATGTCTCTAACTTTCATATACCGGAAGGATAAAATGATTTGACGGTTTTATGGCTTAATGGTTTTGTGGCTTGGATAAAATGATTTGACGGTTGAATAAAATGATTTGAGGGTTTTGTGGCTTAATTATATTGATAATGAAATGTGTAGAGTCTAAATGGCTCTAACTTTCATATACCGGAAGAATAAAATGATTTGACGGTTTTGTGGGTTAATGGTTTTGTGGCTTAATTTTATTGATAATGAAATGTGTAGAGTCTAAATGGCTCTAACTTTCATATACCGGAAGAATAAAATGATTTGACGATTTTGTGGGTTAATGGTTTTGTGGCTTAATTATAATCATAATGAAATGTGTAGAGTCTATATGTCTCTAACTTTCATATACCGGAAGGATAAAATGATTTGACGGTTGGATAAAATGATTTGGCGGTTTTGTAGCTTAATAATGGTTTTGTGGCTTAATTATATTCATAATGAAATGTCTAGAGTCTAAATGTCTCTAACTTTCATATACCGGAAGGATAAAATGATTTGACGGTTTTATGGCTTAATGGTTTTGTGGCTTGGATAAAATGATTTGACGGTTGAATAAAATGATTTGAGGGTTTTGTGGCTTAATTTTATTGATAATGAAATGTGTAGAGTCTAAATGGCTCTAACTTTCATATACCGGAAGAATAAAATGATTTGACGGTTTTGTGGGTTAATGGTTTTGTGGCTTAATTTTATTGATAATGAAATGTGTAGAGTCTAAATGGCTCTAACTTTCATATACCGGAAGAATAAAATGATTTGACGGTTTTGTGGGTTAATGGTTTTGTGGCTTAATTATATTCATAATGAAATGTCTAGAGTCTAAATGTCTCTAACTTTCATATACCTGAAAGATAAAATGATTTGACGGTTGGATAAAATGATTTGACGGTTTTGGAGCTTAATAATGGTTTTGTGGCTTAATTATATTCATAATGAAATGTCTAGAGTCTAAATGTCTCTAACTTTCATATACCGGAAGGATAAAATGATTTGACGGTTTTATGGCTTAATGGTTTTGTGGTTTAATTATATTCATAATGAAATGTGTAGAGTTTAAATGTCTCTAAGTTCGGTGTTTGAAGGATAAAATGATTAGACGGTTTTGTGGCTTAATTATATTCATAATGAAATGTCTAGAGTCTAAATGGCTCTAACTTTCATATACCGGAAGAATAAAATGATTTGACGGTTTTGTGGGTTAATGGTTTTGTGGCTTAATTATATTCATAATGAAATGTCTAGAGTCTAAATGGCTCTAATTTTCATATACCGGAAGGATAAAATGATGTGACGGTTTTGTGGCTTAACAATGGTTTTGTGGTTTAATTATATTCATAATGAAATGTGTAGAGTCTATATGTCTCTAACTTTCATATACCGGAAGGATAAAATGATTTGACGGTTGGATAAAATGATTTGACGGTTTTGTAGCTTAATAATGGTTTTGTGGCTTAATTATATTCATAATGAAATGTCTAGAGTCTAAATGTCTCTAACTTTCATATCTCGGAAGGATAAAATGATTTGACGGTTGGATAAAATGATTTGACGGTTTTGTAGCTTAATAATGGTTTTGTGGCTTAATTATATTCATAATGAAATGTCTAGAGTCTAAATGTCTCTAACTTTCATATACCGGAAGGATAAAATGATTTGACGGTTGGATAAAATGATTTGACGGTTTTGTAGCTTAATAATGGTTTTGTGGCTTAATTATATTCATAATGAAATGTCTAGAGTCTAAATGTCTCTAACTTTCATATACCGGAAGGATAAAATGATTTGACGGTTTTATGGCTTAATGGTTTTGTGGCTTGGATAAAATGATTTGACGGTTGAATAGAATGATTTGAGGGTTTTGTGGCTTAATTTTATTGATAATGAAATGTGTAGAGTCTAAATGGCTCTAACTTTCATATACCGGAAGAATAAAATGATTTGTCGGTTTTGTGGGTTAATTGTTTTGTGGCTTAATTATATTCATAATGAAATGTCTAGAGTCTAAATGGCTCTAACTTTCATATACCGGAAGGATAAAATGATTTGACGGTTGGATAAAATGATGTGACGGTTTTGTGGCTTAACAATGGTTTTGTGGTTTAATTATATTCATAATGAAATGTGTAGAGTTTAAATGTCTCTAAGTTCGGTGTTTGAAGGATAAAATGATTAGACGGTTTTGTGGCTTAATTATATTCATAATGAAATGTCTAGAGTCTAAATGGCTCTAACTTTCATATACCGGAAGAATAAAATGATTTGACGGTTTTGTGGGTTAATGGTTTTGTGGCTTAATTATATTCATAATGAAATGTCTAGAGTCTAAATGGCTCTAATTTTCATATACCGGAAGGATAAAATGATGTGACGGTTTTGTGGCTTAACAATGGTTTTGTGGTTTAATTATATTCATAATGAAATGTGTAGAGTCTATATGTCTCTAACTTTCATATACCGGAAGGATAAAATGATTTGACGGTTGGATAAAATGATTTGACGGTTTTGTAGCTTAATAATGGTTTTGTGGCTTAATTATATTCATAATGAAATGTCTAGAGTCTAAATGTCTCTAACTTTCATATCTCGGAAGGATAAAATGATTTGACGGTTGGATAAAATGATTTGACGGTTTTGTAGCTTAATAATGGTTTTGTGGCTTAATTATATTCATAATGAAATGTCTAGAGTCTAAATGTCTCTAACTTTCATATACCGGAAGGATAAAATGATTTGACGGTTGGATAAAATGATTTGACGGTTTTGTAGCTTAATAATGGTTTTGTGGCTTAATTATATTCATAATGAAATGTCTAGAGTCTAAATGTCTCTAACTTTCATATACCTGAAAGATAAAATGATTTGACGGTTGGATAAAATGATTTGACGGTTTTGGAGCTTAATAATGGTTTTGTGGCTTAATTATATTCATAATGAAATGTCTAGAGTCTAAATGTCTCTAACTTTCATATACCGGAAGGATAAAATGATTTGACGGTTTTATGGCTTAATGGTTTTGTGGCTTGGATAAAATGATTTGACGGTTGAATAAAATGATTTGAGGGTTTTGTGGCTTAATTTTATTGATAATGAAATGTGTAGAGTCTAAATGGCTCTAACTTTCATATACCGGAAGAATAAAATGATTTGACGGTTTTGTGGGTTAATGGTTTTGTGGCTTAATTTTATTGATAATGAAATGTGTAGAGTCTAAATGACTCTAACTTTCATATACCGGAAGAATAAAATGATTTGACGGTTTTGTGGGTTAATGGTTTTGTGGCTTAATTATATTCATAATGAAATGTCTAGAGTCTAAATGGCTCTAACTTTCATATACCGGAAGGATAAAATGATTTGACGGTTGGATAAAATGATGTGACGGTTTTGTGGCTTAACAATGGTTTTGTGGTTTAATTATATTCATAATGAAATGTGTAGAGTTTAAATGTCTCTAAGTTCGGTGTTTGAAGGATAAAATGATTAGACGGTTTTGTGGCTTAATTATATTCATAATGAAATGTCTAGAGTCTAAATGGCTCTAACTTTCATATACCGGAAGAATAAAATGATTTGACGGTTTTGTGGGTTAATGGTTTTGTGGCTTAATTATATTCATAATGAAATGTCTAGAGTCTAAATGGCTCTACTTTTCATATACCGGAAGGATAAAATGATGTGACGGTTTTGTGGCTTAACAATGGTTTTGTGGTTTAATTATATTCATAATGAAATGTGTAGAGTCTATATGTCTCTAACTTTCATATACCGGAAGGATAAAATGATTTGACGGTTGGATAAAATGATTTGACGGTTTTGTAGCTTAATAATGGTTTTGTGGCTTAATTATATTCATAATGAAATGTCTAGAGTCTAAATGTCTCTAACTTTCATATCTCGGAAGGATAAAATGATTTGACGGTTGGATAAAATGATTTGACGGTTTTGTAGCTTAATAATGGTTTTGTGGCTTAATTATATTCATAATGAAATGTCTAGAGTCTAAATGTCTCTAACTTTCATATACCGGAAGGATAAAATGATTTGACGGTTGGATAAAATGATTTGACGGTTTTGTAGCTTAATAATGGTTTTGTGGCTTAATTATATTCATAATGAAATGTCTAGAGTCTAAATGTCTCTAACTTTCATATACCGGAAGGATAAAATGATTTGACGGTTTTATGGCTTAATGGTTTTGTGGCTTGGATAAAATGATTTGACGGTTGAATAGAATGATTTGAGGGTTTTGTGGCTTAATTTTATTGATAATGAAATGTGTAGAGTCTAAATGGCTCTAACTTTCATATACCGGAAGAATAAAATGATTTGTCGGTTTTGTGGGTTAATTGTTTTGTGGCTTAATTTTATTGATAATGAAATGTGTAGAGTCTAAATGGCTCTAACTTTCATATACCGAAAGGATAAAATGATTTGACGGTTGGATAAAATGATGTGACGGTTTTGTGGCTTAATAATGGTTTTGTGGCTTAATTATATTCATAATGAAATGTCTAGAGTCTAAATGTCTCTAACTTTCATATACCGGAAGGATAAAATGATTTGACGGTTGGATAAAATGATTTGACGGTTTTGTAGCTTAATAATGGTTTTGTGGCTTAATTATATTCATAATGAAATGTCTAGAGTCTAAATGTCTCTAACTTTCATATACCGGAAGGATAAAATGATTTGACGGTTGGATAAAATGATTTGACGGTTTTGTAGCTTAATAATGGTTTTGTGGCTTAATTATATTTATAATGAAATGTCTAGAGTCTAAATGTCTCTAACTTTCATATACCGGAAGGATAAAATGATTTGACGGTTTTATGGCTTAATGGTTTTGTGGCTTGGATAAAATGATTTGACGGTTGAATAAAATGATTTGAGGGTTTTGTGGCTTAATTTTATTGATAATGAAATGTGTAGAGTCTAAATGGCTCTAACTTTCATATACCGGAAGAATAAAATGATTTGACGGTTTTGTGGGTTAATGGTTTTGTGGCTTAATTTTATTGATAATGAAATGTGTAGAGTCTAAATGGCTCTAACTTTCATATACCGGAAGAATAAAATGATTTGACGGTTTTGTGGGTTAATGGTTTTGTGGCTTAATTATATTCATAATGAAATGTCTAGAGTCTAAATGTCTCTAACTTTCATATACCTGAAAGATAAAATGATTTGACGGTTGGATAAAATGATTTGACGGTTTTGGAGCTTAATAATGGTTTTGTGGCTTAATTATATTCATAATGAAATGTCTAGAGTCTAAATGTCTCTAACTTTCATATACCGGAAGGATAAAATGATTTGACGGTTTTATGGCTTAATGGTTTTGTGGCTTGGATAAAATGATTTGACGGTTGAATAAAATGATTTGAGGGTTTTGTGGCTTAATTTTATTGATAATGAAATGTGTAGAGTCTAAATGGCTCTAACTTTCATATACCGGAAGAATAAAATGATTTGACGGTTTTGTGGGTTAATGGTTTTGTGGCTTAATTTTATTGATAATGAAATGTGTAGAGTCTAAATGACTCTAACTTTCATATACCGGAAGAATAAAATGATTTGACGGTTTTGTGGGTTAATGGTTTTGTGGCTTAATTATATTCATAATGAAATGTCTAGAGTCTAAATGGCTCTAACTTTCATATACCGGAAGGATAAAATGATTTGACGGTTGGATAAAATGATGTGACGGTTTTGTGGCTTAACAATGGTTTTGTGGTTTAATTATATTCATAATGAAATGTGTAGAGTTTAAATGTCTCTAAGTTCGGTGTTTGAAGGATAAAATGATTAGACGGTTTTGTGGCTTAATTATATTCATAATGAAATGTCTAGAGTCTAAATGGCTCTAACTTTCATATACCGGAAGAATAAAATGATTTGACGGTTTTGTGGGTTAATGGTTTTGTGGCTTAATTATATTCATAATGAAATGTCTAGAGTCTAAATGGCTCTAATTTTCATATACCGGAAGGATAAAATGATGTGACGGTTTTGTGGCTTAACAATGGTTTTGTGGTTTAATTATATTCATAATGAAATGTGTAGAGTCTATATGTCTCTAACTTTCATATACCGGAAGGATAAAATGATTTGACGGTTGGATAAAATGATTTGACGGTTTTGTAGCTTAATAATGGTTTTGTGGCTTAATTATATTCATAATGAAATGTCTAGAGTCTAAATGTCTCTAACTTTCATATCTCGGAAGGATAAAATGATTTGACGGTTGGATAAAATGATTTGACGGTTTTGTAGCTTAATAATGGTTTTGTGGCTTAATTATATTCATAATGAAATGTCTAGAGTCTAAATGTCTCTAACTTTCATATACCGGAAGGATAAAATGATTTGACGGTTGGATAAAATGATTTGACGGTTTTGTAGCTTAATAATGGTTTTGTGGCTTAATTATATTCATAATGAAATGTCTAGAGTCTAAATGTCTCTAACTTTCATATACCGGAAGGATAAAATGATTTGACGGTTTTATGGCTTAATGGTTTTGTGGCTTGGATAAAATGATTTGACGGTTGAATAGAATGATTTGAGGGTTTTGTGGCTTAATTTTATTGATAATGAAATGTGTAGAGTCTAAATGGCTCTAACTTTCATATACCGGAAGAATAAAATGATTTGTCGGTTTTGTGGGTTAATTGTTTTGTGGCTTAATTTTATTGATAATGAAATGTGTAGAGTCTAAATGGCTCTAACTTTCATATACCGAAAGGATAAAATGATTTGACGGTTGGATAAAATGATGTGACGGTTTTGTGGCTTAATAATGGTTTTGTGGCTTAATTATATTCATAATGAAATGTCTAGAGTCT
This sequence comes from Trifolium dubium, assembly GCA_951804385.1. Taxonomy (NCBI): domain Eukaryota; kingdom Viridiplantae; phylum Streptophyta; class Magnoliopsida; order Fabales; family Fabaceae; genus Trifolium; species Trifolium dubium. The sequence goes on from OX638073.1 coordinate 15,500,567, forward strand.
AAATGTCTCTAACTTTCATATACCGGAAGGATAAAATGATTTGACGGTTGGATAAAATGATTTGACGGTTTTGTAGCTTAATAATGGTTTTGTGGCTTAATTATATTCATAATGAAATGTCTAGAGTCTAAATGTCTCTAACTTTCATATACTGGAAGGATAAAATGATTTGACGGTTGGATAAAATGATTTGACGGTTTTGTAGCTTAATAATGGTTTTGTGGCTTAATTATATTTATAATGAAATGTCTAGAGTCTAAATGTCTCTAACTTTCATATACCGGAAGGATAAAATGATTTGACGGTTTTATGGCTTAATGGTTTTGTGGCTTGGATAAAATGATTTGACGGTTGAATAAAATGATTTGAGGGTTTTGTGGCTTAATTATATTGATAATGAAATGTGTAGAGTCTAAATGGCTCTAACTTTCATATACCGGAAGAATAAAATGATTTGACGGTTTTGTGGGTTAATGGTTTTGTGGCTTAATTTTATTGATAATGAAATGTGTAGAGTCTAAATGGCTCTAACTTTCATATACCGGAAGAATAAAATGATTTGACGATTTTGTGGGTTAATGGTTTTGTGGCTTAATTATAATCATAATGAAATGTGTAGAGTCTATATGTCTCTAACTTTCATATACCGGAAGGATAAAATGATTTGACGGTTGGATAAAATGATTTGGCGGTTTTGTAGCTTAATAATGGTTTTGTGGCTTAATTATATTCATAATGAAATGTCTAGAGTCTAAATGTCTCTAACTTTCATATACCGGAAGGATAAAATGATTTGACGGTTTTATGGCTTAATGGTTTTGTGGCTTGGATAAAATGATTTGACGGTTGAATAAAATGATTTGAGGGTTTTGTGGCTTAATTTTATTGATAATGAAATGTGTAGAGTCTAAATGGCTCTAACTTTCATATACCGGAAGAATAAAATGATTTGACGGTTTTGTGGGTTAATGGTTTTGTGGCTTAATTTTATTGATAATGAAATGTGTAGAGTCTAAATGGCTCTAACTTTCATATACCGGAAGAATAAAATGATTTGACGGTTTTGTGGGTTAATGGTTTTGTGGCTTAATTATATTCATAATGAAATGTCTAGAGTCTAAATGTCTCTAACTTTCATATACCTGAAAGATAAAATGATTTGACGGTTGGATAAAATGATTTGACGGTTTTGGAGCTTAATAATGGTTTTGTGGCTTAATTATATTCATAATGAAATGTCTAGAGTCTAAATGTCTCTAACTTTCATATACCGGAAGGATAAAATGATTTGACGGTTTTATGGCTTAATGGTATTGTGGTTTAATTATATTCATAATGAAATGTGTAGAGTTTAAATGTCTCTAAGTTCGGTGTTTGAAGGATAAAATGATTAGACGGTTTTGTGGCTTAATTATATTCATAATGAAATGTCTAGAGTCTAAATGGCTCTAACTTTCATATACCGGAAGAATAAAATGATTTGACGGTTTTGTGGGTTAATGGTTTTGTGGCTTAATTATATTCATAATGAAATGTCTAGAGTCTAAATGGCTCTAATTTTCATATACCGGAAGGATAAAATGATGTGACGGTTTTGTGGCTTAACAATGGTTTTGTGGTTTAATTATATTCATAATGAAATGTGTAGAGTCTATATGTCTCTAACTTTCATATACCGGAAGGATAAAATGATTTGACGGTTGGATAAAATGATGTGACGGTTTTGTGGCTTAATAATGGTTTTGTGGCTTAATTATATTCATAATGAAATGTCTAGAGTCTAAATGTCTCTAACTTTCATATACCGGAAGGATAAAATGATTTGACGGTTGGATAAAATGATTTGACGGTTTTGTAGCTTAATAATGGTTTTGTGGCTTAATTATATTCATAATGAAATGTCTAGAGTCTAAATGTCTCTAACTTTCATATACCGGAAGGATAAAATGATTTGACGGTTGGATAAAATGATTTGACGGTTTTGTAGCTTAATAATGGTTTTGTGGCTTAATTATATTTATAATGAAATGTCTAGAGTCTAAATGTCTCTAACTTTCATATACCGGAAGGATAAAATGATTTGACGGTTTTATGGCTTAATGGTTTTGTGGCTTGGATAAAATGATTTGACGGTTGAATAAAATGATTTGAGGGTTTTGTGGCTTAATTATATTGATAATGAAATGTGTAGAGTCTAAATGGCTCTAACTTTCATATACCGGAAGAATAAAATGATTTGACGGTTTTGTGGGTTAATGGTTTTGTGGCTTAATTTTATTGATAATGAAATGTGTAGAGTCTAAATGGCTCTAACTTTCATATACCGGAAGAATAAAATGATTTGACGATTTTGTGGGTTAATGGTTTTGTGGCTTAATTATAATCATAATGAAATGTGTAGAGTCTATATGTCTCTAACTTTCATATACCGGAAGGATAAAATGATTTGACGGTTGGATAAAATGATTTGGCGGTTTTGTAGCTTAATAATGGTTTTGTGGCTTAATTATATTCATAATGAAATGTCTAGAGTCTAAATGTCTCTAACTTTCATATACCGGAAGGATAAAATGATTTGACGGTTTTATGGCTTAATGGTTTTGTGGCTTGGATAAAATGATTTGACGGTTGAATAAAATGATTTGAGGGTTTTGTGGCTTAATTTTATTGATAATGAAATGTGTAGAGTCTAAATGGCTCTAACTTTCATATACCGGAAGAATAAAATGATTTGACGGTTTTGTGGGTTAATGGTTTTGTGGCTTAATTTTATTGATAATGAAATGTGTAGAGTCTAAATGGCTCTAACTTTCATATACCGGAAGAATAAAATGATTTGACGGTTTTGTGGGTTAATGGTTTTGTGGCTTAATTATATTCATAATGAAATGTCTAGAGTCTAAATGTCTCTAACTTTCATATACCTGAAAGATAAAATGATTTGACGGTTGGATAAAATGATTTGACGGTTTTGGAGCTTAATAATGGTTTTGTGGCTTAATTATATTCATAATGAAATGTCTAGAGTCTAAATGTCTCTAACTTTCATATACCGGAAGGATAAAATGATTTGACGGTTTTATGGCTTAATGGTTTTGTGGTTTAATTATATTCATAATGAAATGTGTAGAGTTTAAATGTCTCTAAGTTTGGTGTTTGAAGGATAAAATGATTAGACGGTTTTGTGGCTTAATTATATTCATAATGAAATGTCTAGAGTCTAAATGGCTCTAACTTTCATATACCGGAAGAATAAAATGATTTGACGGTTTTGTGGGTTAATGGTTTTGTGGCTTAATTATATTCATAATGAAATGTCTAGAGTCTAAATGGCTCTAATTTTCATATACCGGAAGGATAAAATGATGTGACGGTTTTGTGGGTTAATGGTTTTGTGGTTTAATTATATTCATAATGAAATGTGTAGAGTCTATATGTCTCTAACTTTCATATACCGGAAGGATAAAATGATTTGACGGTTGGATAAAATGATTTGACGGTTTTGTAGCTTAATAATGGTTTTGTGGCTTAATTATATTCATAATGAAATGTCTAGAGTCTAAATGTCTCTAACTTTCATATCTCGGAAGGATAAAATGATTTGACGGTTGGATAAAATGATTTGACGGTTTTGTAGCTTAATAATGGTTTTGTGGCTTAATTATATTCATAATGAAATGTCTAGAGTCTAAATGTCTCTAACTTTCATATACCGGAAGGATAAAATGATTTGACGGTTGGATAAAATGATTTGACGGTTTTGTAGCTTAATAATGGTTTTGTGGCTTAATTATATTCATAATGAAATGTCTAGAGTCTAAATGTCTCTAACTTTCATATACCGGAAGGATAAAATGATTTGACGGTTTTATGGCTTAATGGTTTTGTGGCTTGGATAAAATGATTTGACGGTTGAATAGAATGATTTGAGGGTTTTGTGGCTTAATTTTATTGATAATGAAATGTGTAGAGTCTAAATGGCTCTAACTTTCATATACCGGAAGAATAAAATGATTTGTCGGTTTTGTGGGTTAATTGTTTTGTGGCTTAATTATATTCATAATGAAATGTCTAGAGTCTAAATGGCTCTAACTTTCATATACCGGAAGGATAAAATGATTTGACGGTTGGATAAAATGATGTGACGGTTTTGTGGCTTAACAATGGTTTTGTGGTTTAATTATATTCATAATGAAATGTGTAGAGTTTAAATGTCTCTAAGTTCGGTGTTTGAAGGATAAAATGATTAGACGGTTTTGTGGCTTAATTATATTCATAATGAAATGTCTAGAGTCTAAATGGCTCTAACTTTCATATACCGGAAGAATAAAATGATTTGACGGTTTTGTGGGTTAATGGTTTTGTGGCTTAATTATATTCATAATGAAATGTCTAGAGTCTAAATGGCTCTAATTTTCATATACCGGAAGGATAAAATGATGTGACGGTTTTGTGGCTTAACAATGGTTTTGTGGTTTAATTATATTCATAATGAAATGTGTAGAGTCTATATGTCTCTAACTTTCATATACCGGAAGGATAAAATGATTTGACGGTTGGATAAAATGATTTGACGGTTTTGTAGCTTAATAATGGTTTTGTGGCTTAATTATATTCATAATGAAATGTCTAGAGTCTAAATGTCTCTAACTTTCATATCTCGGAAGGATAAAATGATTTGACGGTTGGATAAAATGATTTGACGGTTTTGTAGCTTAATAATGGTTTTGTGGCTTAATTATATTCATAATGAAATGTCTAGAGTCTAAATGTCTCTAACTTTCATATACCGGAAGGATAAAATGATTTGACGGTTGGATAAAATGATTTGACGGTTTTGTAGCTTAATAATGGTTTTGTGGCTTAATTATATTCATAATGAAATGTCTAGAGTCTAAATGTCTCTAACTTTCATATACCTGAAAGATAAAATGATTTGACGGTTGGATAAAATGATTTGACGGTTTTGGAGCTTAATAATGGTTTTGTGGCTTAATTATATTCATAATGAAATGTCTAGAGTCTAAATGTCTCTAACTTTCATATACCGGAAGGATAAAATGATTTGACGGTTTTATGGCTTAATGGTTTTGTGGCTTGGATAAAATGATTTGACGGTTGAATAAAATGATTTGAGGGTTTTGTGGCTTAATTTTATTGATAATGAAATGTGTAGAGTCTAAATGGCTCTAACTTTCATATACCGGAAGAATAAAATGATTTGACGGTTTTGTGGGTTAATGGTTTTGTGGCTTAATTTTATTGATAATGAAATGTGTAGAGTCTAAATGACTCTAACTTTCATATACCGGAAGAATAAAATGATTTGACGGTTTTGTGGGTTAATGGTTTTGTGGCTTAATTATATTCATAATGAAATGTCTAGAGTTTAAATGGCTCTAACTTTCATATACCGGAAGGATAAAATGATTTGACGGTTGGATAAAATGATGTGACGGTTTTGTGGCTTAACAATGGTTTTGTGGTTTAATTATATTCATAATGAAATGTGTAGAGTTTAAATGTCTCTAAGTTCGGTGTTTGAAGGATAAAATGATTAGACGGTTTTGTGGCTTAATTATATTCATAATGAAATGTCTAGAGTCTAAATGGCTCTAACTTTCATATACCGGAAGAATAAAATGATTTGACGGTTTTGTGGGTTAATGGTTTTGTGGCTTAATTATATTCATAATGAAATGTCTAGAGTCTAAATGGCTCTAATTTTCATATACCGGAAGGATAAAATGATGTGACGGTTTTGTGGCTTAACAATGGTTTTGTGGTTTAATTATATTCATAATGAAATGTGTAGAGTCTATATGTCTCTAACTTTCATATACCGGAAGGATAAAATGATTTGACGGTTGGATAAAATGATTTGACGGTTTTGTAGCTTAATAATGGTTTTGTGGCTTAATTATATTCATAATGAAATGTCTAGAGTCTAAATGTCTCTAACTTTCATATCTCGGAAGGATAAAATGATTTGACGGTTGGATAAAATGATTTGACGGTTTTGTAGCTTAATAATGGTTTTGTGGCTTAATTATATTCATAATGAAATGTCTAGAGTCTAAATGTCTCTAACTTTCATATACCGGAAGGATAAAATGATTTGACGGTTGGATAAAATGATTTGACGGTTTTGTAGCTTAATAATGGTTTTGTGGCTTAATTATATTCATAATGAAATGTCTAGAGTCTAAATGTCTCTAACTTTCATATACCGGAAGGATAAAATGATTTGACGGTTTTATGGCTTAATGGTTTTGTGGCTTGGATAAAATGATTTGACGGTTGAATAGAATGATTTGAGGGTTTTGTGGCTTAATTTTATTGATAATGAAATGTGTAGAGTCTAAATGGCTCTAACTTTCATATACCGGAAGAATAAAATGATTTGTCGGTTTTGTGGGTTAATTGTTTTGTGGCTTAATTTTATTGATAATGAAATGTGTAGAGTCTAAATGGCTCTAACTTTCATATACCGAAAGGATAAAATGATTTGACGGTTGGATAAAATGATGTGACGGTTTTGTGGCTTAATAATGGTTTTGTGGCTTAATTATATTCATAATGAAATGTCTAGAGTCTAAATGTCTCTAACTTTCATATACCGGAAGGATAAAATGATTTGACGGTTGGATAAAATGATTTGACGGTTTTGTAGCTTAATAATGGTTTTGTGGCTTAATTATATTCATAATGAAATGTCTAGAGTCTAAATGTCTCTAACTTTCATATACCGGAAGGATAAAATGATTTGACGGTTGGATAAAATGATTTGACGGTTTTGTAGCTTAATAATGGTTTTGTGGCTTAATTATATTTATAATGAAATGTCTAGAGTCTAAATGTCTCTAACTTTCATATACCGGAAGGATAAAATGATTTGACGGTTTTATGGCTTAATGGTTTTGTGGCTTGGATAAAATGATTTGACGGTTGAATAAAATGATTTGAGGGTTTTGTGGCTTAATTTTATTGATAATGAAATGTGTAGAGTCTAAATGGCTCTAACTTTCATATACCGGAAGAATAAAATGATTTGACGGTTTTGTGGGTTAATGGTTTTGTGGCTTAATTTTATTGATAATGAAATGTGTAGAGTCTAAATGGCTCTAACTTTCATATACCGGAAGAATAAAATGATTTGACGGTTTTGTGGGTTAATGGTTTTGTGGCTTAATTATATTCATAATGAAATGTCTAGAGTCTAAATGTCTCTAACTTTCATATACCTGAAAGATAAAATGATTTGACGGTTGGATAAAATGATTTGACGGTTTTGGAGCTTAATAATGGTTTTGTGGCTTAATTATATTCATAATGAAATGTCTAGAGTCTAAATGTCTCTAACTTTCATATACCGGAAGGATAAAATGATTTGACGGTTTTATGGCTTAATGGTTTTGTGGCTTGGATAAAATGATTTGACGGTTGAATAAAATGATTTGAGGGTTTTGTGGCTTAATTTTATTGATAATGAAATGTGTAGAGTCTAAATGGCTCTAACTTTCATATACCGGAAGAATAAAATGATTTGACGGTTTTGTGGGTTAATGGTTTTGTGGCTTAATTTTATTGATAATGAAATGTGTAGAGTCTAAATGACTCTAACTTTCATATACCGGAAGAATAAAATGATTTGACGGTTTTGTGGGTTAATGGTTTTGTGGCTTAATTATATTCATAATGAAATGTCTAGAGTCTAAATGGCTCTAACTTTCATATACCGGAAGGATAAAATGATTTGACGGTTGGATAAAATGATGTGACGGTTTTGTGGCTTAACAATGGTTTTGTGGTTTAATTATATTCATAATGAAATGTGTAGAGTTTAAATGTCTCTAAGTTCGGTGTTTGAAGGATAAAATGATTAGACGGTTTTGTGGCTTAATTATATTCATAATGAAATGTCTAGAGTCTAAATGGCTCTAACTTTCATATACCGGAAGAATAAAATGATTTGACGGTTTTGTGGGTTAATGGTTTTGTGGCTTAATTATATTCATAATGAAATGTCTAGAGTCTAAATGGCTCTAATTTTCATATACCGGAAGGATAAAATGATGTGACGGTTTTGTGGCTTAACAATGGTTTTGTGGTTTAATTATATTCATAATGAAATGTGTAGAGTCTATATGTCTCTAACTTTCATATACCGGAAGGATAAAATGATTTGACGGTTGGATAAAATGATTTGACGGTTTTGTAGCTTAATAATGGTTTTGTGGCTTAATTATATTCATAATGAAATGTCTAGAGTCTAAATGTCTCTAACTTTCATATCTCGGAAGGATAAAATGATTTGACGGTTGGATAAAATGATTTGACGGTTTTGTAGCTTAATAATGGTTTTGTGGCTTAATTATATTCATAATGAAATGTCTAGAGTCTAAATGTCTCTAACTTTCATATACCGGAAGGATAAAATGATTTGACGGTTGGATAAAATGATTTGACGGTTTTGTAGCTTAATAATGGTTTTGTGGCTTAATTATATTCATAATGAAATGTCTAGAGTCTAAATGTCTCTAACTTTCATATACCGGAAGGATAAAATGATTTGACGGTTTTATGGCTTAATGGTTTTGTGGCTTGGATAAAATGATTTGACGGTTGAATAGAATGATTTGAGGGTTTTGTGGCTTAATTTTATTGATAATGAAATGTGTAGAGTCTAAATGGCTCTAACTTTCATATACCGGAAGAATAAAATGATTTGTCGGTTTTGTGGGTTAATTGTTTTGTGGCTTAATTTTATTGATAATGAAATGTGTAGAGTCTAAATGGCTCTAACTTTCATATACCGAAAGGATAAAATGATTTGACGGTTGGATAAAATGATGTGACGGTTTTGTGGCTTAATAATGGTTTTGTGGCTTAATTATATTCATAATGAAATGTCTAGAGTCTAAATGTCTCTAACTTTCATATACCGGAAGGATAAAATGATTTGACGGTTGGATAAAATGATTTGACGGTTTTGTAGCTTAATAATGGTTTTGTGGCTTAATTATATTCATAATGAAATGTCTAGAGTCTAAATGTCTCTAACTTTCATATACTGGAAGGATAAAATGATTTGACGGTTGGATAAAATGATTTGACGGTTTTGTAGCTTAATAATGGTTTTGTGGCTTAATTATATTTATAATGAAATGTCTAGAGTCTAAATGTCTCTAACTTTCATATACCGGAAGGATAAAATGATTTGACGGTTTTATGGCTTAATGGTTTTGTGGCTTGGATAAAATGATTTGACGGTTGAATAAAATGATTTGAGGGTTTTGTGGCTTAATTATATTGATAATGAAATGTGTAGAGTCTAAATGGCTCTAACTTTCATATACCGGAAGAATAAAATGATTTGACGGTTTTGTGGGTTAATGGTTTTGTGGCTTAATTTTATTGATAATGAAATGTGTAGAGTCTAAATGGCTCTAACTTTCATATACCGGAAGAATAAAATGATTTGACGATTTTGTGGGTTAATGGTTTTGTGGCTTAATTATAATCATAATGAAATGTGTAGAGTCTATATGTCTCTAACTTTCATATACCGGAAGGATAAAATGATTTGACGGTTGGATAAAATGATTTGGCGGTTTTGTAGCTTAATAATGGTTTTGTGGCTTAATTATATTCATAATGAAATGTCTAGAGTCTAAATGTCTCTAACTTTCATATACCGGAAGGATAAAATGATTTGACGGTTTTATGGCTTAATGGTTTTGTGGCTTGGATAAAATGATTTGACGGTTGAATAAAATGATTTGAGGGTTTTGTGGCTTAATTTTATTGATAATGAAATGTGTAGAGTCTAAATGGCTCTAACTTTCATATACCGGAAGAATAAAATGATTTGACGGTTTTGTGGGTTAATGGTTTTGTGGCTTAATTTTATTGATAATGAAATGTGTAGAGTCTAAATGGCTCTAACTTTCATATACCGGAAGAATAAAATGATTTGACGGTTTTGTGGGTTAATGGTTTTGTGGCTTAATTATATTCATAATGAAATGTCTAGAGTCTAAATGTCTCTAACTTTCATATACCTGAAAGATAAAATGATTTGACGGTTGGATAAAATGATTTGACGGTTTTGGAGCTTAATAATGGTTTTGTGGCTTAATTATATTCATAATGAAATGTCTAGAGTCTAAATGTCTCTAACTTTCATATACCGGAAGGATAAAATGATTTGACGGTTTTATGGCTTAATGGTATTGTGGTTTAATTATATTCATAATGAAATGTGTAGAGTTTAAATGTCTCTAAGTTCGGTGTTTGAAGGATAAAATGATTAGACGGTTTTGTGGCTTAATTATATTCATAATGAAATGTCTAGAGTCTAAATGGCTCTAACTTTCATATACCGGAAGAATAAAATGATTTGACGGTTTTGTGGGTTAATGGTTTTGTGGCTTAATTATATTCATAATGAAATGTCTAGAGTCTAAATGGCTCTAATTTTCATATACCGGAAGGATAAAATGATGTGACGGTTTTGTGGCTTAACAATGGTTTTGTGGTTTAATTATATTCATAATGAAATGTGTAGAGTCTATATGTCTCTAACTTTCATATACCGGAAGGATAAAATGATTTGACGGTTGGATAAAATGATTTGACGGTTTTGTAGCTTAATAATGGTTTTGTGGCTTAATTATATTCATAATGAAATGTCTAGAGTCTAAATGTCTCTAACTTTCATATCTCGGAAGGATAAAATGATTTGACGGTTGGATAAAATGATTTGACGGTTTTGTAGCTTAATAATGGTTTTGTGGCTTAATTATATTCATAATGAAATGTCTAGAGTCTAAATGTCTCTAACTTTCATATACCGGAAGGATAAAATGATTTGACGGTTGGATAAAATGATTTGACGGTTTTGTAGCTTAATAATGGTTTTGTGGCTTAATTATATTCATAATGAAATGTCTAGAGTCTAAATGTCTCTAACTTTCATATACCGGAAGGATAAAATGATTTGACGGTTTTATGGCTTAATGGTTTTGTGGCTTGGATAAAATGATTTGACGGTTGAATAGAATGATTTGAGGGTTTTGTGGCTTAATTTTATTGATAATGAAATGTGTAGAGTCTAAATGGCTCTAACTTTCATATACCGGAAGAATAAAATGATTTGTCGGTTTTGTGGGTTAATTGTTTTGTGGCTTAATTATATTCATAATGAAATGTCTAGAGTCTAAATGGCTCTAACTTTCATATACCGGAAGGATAAAATGATTTGACGGTTGGATAAAATGATGTGACGGTTTTGTGGCTTAACAATGGTTTTGTGGTTTAATTATATTCATAATGAAATGTGTAGAGTTTAAATGTCTCTAAGTTCGGTGTTTGAAGGATAAAATGATTAGACGGTTTTGTGGCTTAATTATATTCATAATGAAATGTCTAGAGTCTAAATGGCTCTAACTTTCATATACCGGAAGAATAAAATGATTTGACGGTTTTGTGGGTTAATGGTTTTGTGGCTTAATTATATTCATAATGAAATGTCTAGAGTCTAAATGGCTCTAATTTTCATATACCGGAAGGATAAAATGATGTGACGGTTTTGTGGCTTAACAATGGTTTTGTGGTTTAATTATATTCATAATGAAATGTGTAGAGTCTATATGTCTCTAACTTTCATATACCGGAAGGATAAAATGATTTGACGGTTGGATAAAATGATTTGACGGTTTTGTAGCTTAATAATGGTTTTGTGGCTTAATTATATTCATAATGAAATGTCTAGAGTCTAAATGTCTCTAACTTTCATATCTCGGAAGGATAAAATGATTTGACGGTTGGATAAAATGATTTGACGGTTTTGTAGCTTAATAATGGTTTTGTGGCTTAATTATATTCATAATGAAATGTCTAGAGTCTAAATGTCTCTAACTTTCATATACCGGAAGGATAAAATGATTTGACGGTTGGATAAAATGATTTGACGGTTTTGTAGCTTAATAATGGTTTTGTGGCTTAATTATATTCATAATGAAATGTCTAGAGTCTAAATGTCTCTAACTTTCATATACCTGAAAGATAAAATGATTTGACGGTTGGATAAAATGATTTGACGGTTTTGGAGCTTAATAATGGTTTTGTGGCTTAATTATATTCATAATGAAATGTCTAGAGTCTAAATGTCTCTAACTTTCATATACCGGAAGGATAAAATGATTTGACGGTTTTATGGCTTAATGGTTTTGTGGCTTGGATAAAATGATTTGACGGTTGAATAAAATGATTTGAGGGTTTTGTGGCTTAATTTTATTGATAATGAAATGTGTAGAGTCTAAATGGCTCTAACTTTCATATACCGGAAGAATAAAATGATTTGACGGTTTTGTGGGTTAATGGTTTTGTGGCTTAATTTTATTGATAATGAAATGTGTAGAGTCTAAATGACTCTAACTTTCATATACCGGAAGAATAAAATGATTTGACGGTTTTGTGGGTTAATGGTTTTGTGGCTTAATTATATTCATAATGAAATGTCTAGAGTCTAAATGGCTCTAACTTTCATATACCGGAAGGATAAAATGATTTGACGGTTGGATAAAATGATGTGACGGTTTTGTGGCTTAACAATGGTTTTGTGGTTTAATTATATTCATAATGAAATGTGTAGAGTTTAAATGTCTCTAAGTTCGGTGTTTGAAGGATAAAATGATTAGACGGTTTTGTGGCTTAATTATATTCATAATGAAATGTCTAGAGTCTAAATGGCTCTAACTTTCATATACCGGAAGAATAAAATGATTTGACGGTTTTGTGGGTTAATGGTTTTGTGGCTTAATTATATTCATAATGAAATGTCTAGAGTCTAAATGGCTCTAATTTTCATATACCGGAAGGATAAAATGATGTGACGGTTTTGTGGCTTAACAATGGTTTTGTGGTTTAATTATATTCATAATGAAATGTGTAGAGTCTATATGTCTCTAACTTTCATATACCGGAAGGATAAAATGATTTGACGGTTTTGTAGCTTAATAATGGTTTTGTGGCTTAATTATATTCATAATGAAATGTCTAGAGTCTAAATGTCTCTAACTTTCATATCTCGGAAGGATAAAATGATTTGACGGTTGGATAAAATGATTTGACGGTTTTGTAGCTTAATAATGGTTTTGTGGCTTAATTATATTCATAATGAAATGTCTAGAGTCTAAATGTCTCTAACTTTCATATACCGGAAGGATAAAATGATTTGACGGTTGGATAAAATGATTTGACGGTTTTGTAGCTTAATAATGGTTTTGTGGCTTAATTATATTCATAATGAAATGTCTAGAGTCTAAATGTCTCTAACTTTCATATACCGGAAGGATAAAATGATTTGACGGTTTTATGGCTTAATGGTTTTGTGGCTTGGATAAAATGATTTGACGGTTGAATAGAATGATTTGAGGGATTTGTGGCTTAATTTTATTGATAATGAAATGTGTAGAGTCTAAATGGCTCTAACTTTCATATACCGGAAGAATAAAATGATTTGTCGGTTTTGTGGGTTAATTGTTTTGTGGCTTAATTTTATTGATAATGAAATGTGTAGAGTCTAAATGGCTCTAACTTTCATATACCGAAAGGATAAAATGATTTGACGGTTGGATAAAATGATGTGACGGTTTTGTGGCTTAATAATGGTTTTGTGGCTTAATTATATTCATAATGAAATGTCTAGAGTCTAAATGGCTCTAACTTTCATATACCGGAAGGATAAAATGATTTGACGGTTGGATAAAATGATGTGACGGTTTTGTGGCTTAACAATGGTTTTGTGGTTTAATTATATTCATAATGAAATGTGTAGAGTTTAAATGTCTCTAAGTTCGGTGTTTGAAGGATAAAATGATTAGACGGTTTTGTGGCTTAATTATATTCATAATGAAATGTCTAGAGTCTAAATGGCTCTAACTTTCATATACCGGAAGAATAAAATGATTTGACGGTTTTGTGGGTTAATGGTTTTGTGGCTTAATTATATTCATAATGAAATGTCTAGAGTCTAAATGGCTCTAATTTTCATATACCGGAAGGATAAAATGATGTGACGGTTTTGTGGCTTAACAATGGTTTTGTGGTTTAATTATATTCATAATGAAATGTGTAGAGTCTATATGTCTCTAACTTTCATATACCGGAAGGATAAAATGATTTGACGGTTGGATAAAATGATTTGACGGTTTTGTAGCTTAATAATGGTTTTGTGGCTTAATTATATTCATAATGAAATGTCTAGAGTCTAAATGTCTCTAACTTTCATATCTCGGAAGGATAAAATGATTTGACGGTTGGATAAAATGATTTGACGGTTTTGTAGCTTAATAATGGTTTTGTGGCTTAATTATATTCATAATGAAATGTCTAGAGTCTAAATGTCTCTAACTTTCATATACCGGAAGGATAAAATGATTTGACGGTTGGATAAAATGATTTGACGGTTTTGTAGCTTAATAATGGTTTTGTGGCTTAATTATATTCATAATGAAATGTCTAGAGTCTAAATGTCTCTAACTTTCATATACCTGAAAGATAAAATGATTTGACGGTTGGATAAAATGATTTGACGGTTTTGGAGCTTAATAATGGTTTTGTGGCTTAATTATATTCATAATGAAATGTCTAGAGTCTAAATGTCTCTAACTTTCATATACCGGAAGGATAAAATGATTTGACGGTTTTATGGCTTAATGGTTTTGTGGCTTGGATAAAATGATTTGACGGTTGAATAAAATGATTTGAGGGTTTTGTGGCTTAATTTTATTGATAATGAAATGTGTAGAGTCTAAATGGCTCTAACTTTCATATACCGGAAGAATAAAATGATTTGACGGTTTTGTGGGTTAATGGTTTTGTGGCTTAATTTTATTGATAATGAAATGTGTAGAGTCTAAATGACTCTAACTTTCATATACCGGAAGAATAAAATGATTTGACGGTTTTGTGGCTTAATTATATTCATAATGAAATGTCTAGAGTCTAAATGGCTCTAACTTTCATATACCGGAAGGATAAAATGATTTGACGGTTGGATAAAATGATGTGACGGTTTTGTGGCTTAACAATGGTTTTGTGGTTTAATTATATTCATAATGAAATGTGTAGAGTTTAAATGTCTCTAAGTTCGGTGTTTGAAGGATAAAATGATTAGACGGTTTTGTGGCTTAATTATATTCATAATGAAATGTCTAGAGTCTAAATGGCTCTAACTTTCATATACCGGAAGAATAAAATGATTTGACGGTTTTGTGGGTTAATGGTTTTGTGGCTTAATTATATTCATAATGAAATGTCTAGAGTCTAAATGGCTCTAATTTTCATATACCGGAAGGATAAAATGATGTGACGGTTTTGTGGCTTAACAATGGTTTTGTGGTTTAATTATATTCATAATGAAATGTGTAGAGTCTATATGTCTCTAACTTTCATATACCGGAAGGATAAAATGATTTGACGGTTGGATAAAATGATTTGACGGTTTTGTTGCTTAATAATGGTTTTGTGGCTTAATTATATTCATAATGAAATGTCTAGAGTCTAAATGTCTCTAACTTTCATATCTCGGAAGGATAAAATGATTTGACGGTTGGATAAAATGATTTGACGGTTTTGTAGCTTAATAATGGTTTTGTGGCTTAATTATATTCATAATGAAATGTCTAGAGTCTAAATGTCTCTAACTTTCATATACCGGAAGGATAAAATGATTTGACGGTTGGATAAAATGATTTGACGGTTTTGTAGCTTAATAATGGTTTTGTGGCTTAATTATATTCATAATGAAATGTCTAGAGTCTAAATGTCTCTAACTTTCATATACCGGAAGGATAAAATGATTTGACGGTTTTATGGCTTAATGGTTTTGTGGCTTGGATAAAATGATTTGACGGTTGAATAGAATGATTTGAGGGTTTTGTGGCTTAATTTTATTGATAATGAAATGTGTAGAGTCTAAATGGCTCTAACTTTCATATACCGGAAGAATAAAATGATTTGTCGGTTTTGTGGGTTAATTGTTTTGTGGCTTAATTTTATTGATAATGAAATGTGTAGAGTCTAAATGGCTCTAACTTTCATATACCGAAAGGATAAAATGATTTGACGGTTGGATAAAATGATGTGACGGTTTTGTGGCTTAATAATGGTTTTGTGGCTTAATTATATTCATAATGAAATGTCTAGAGTATAAATGTCTCTAACTTTCATATACCGGAAGGATAAAATGATTTGACGGTTGGATAAAATGATTTGACGGTTTTGTAGCTTAATAATGGTTTTGTGGCTTAATTATATTCATAATGAAATGTCTAGAGTCTAAATGTCTCTAACTTTCATATACCGGAAGGATAAAATGATTTGACGGTTGGATAAAATGATTTGACGGTTTTGTAGCTTAATAATGGTTTTGTGGCTTAATTATATTTATAATGAAATGTCTAGAGTCTAAATGTCTCTAACTTTCATATACCGGAAGGATAAAATGATTTGACGGTTTTATGGCTTAATGGTTTTGTGGCTTGGATAAAATGATTTGACGGTTGAATAAAATGATTTGAGGGTTTTGTGGCTTAATTTTATTGATAATGAAATGTGTAGAGTCTAAATGGCTCTAACTTTCATATACCGGAAGAATAAAATGATTTGACGGTTTTGTGGGTTAATGGTTTTGTGGCTTAATTTTATTGATAATGAAATGTGTAGAGTCTAAATGACTCTAACTTTCATATACCGGAAGAATAAAATGATTTGACGGTTTTGTGGCTTAATTATATTCATAATGAAATGTCTAGAGTCTAAATGGCTCTAACTTTCATATACCGGAAGGATAAAATGATTTGACGGTTGGATAAAATGATGTGACGGTTTTGTGGCTTAACAATGGTTTTGTGGTTTAATTATATTCATAATGAAATGTGTAGAGTTTAAATGTCTCTAAGTTCGGTGTTTGAAGGATAAAATGATTAGACGGTTTTGTGGCTTAATTATATTCATAATGAAATGTCTAGAGTCTAAATGGCTCTAACTTTCATATACCGGAAGAATAAAATGATTTGACGGTTTTGTGGGTTAATGGTTTTGTGGCTTAATTATATTCATAATGAAATGTCTAGAGTCTAAATGGCTCTAATTTTCATATACCGGAAGGATAAAATGATGTGACGGTTTTGTGGCTTAACAATGGTTTTGTGGTTTAATTATATTCATAATGAAATGTGTAGAGTCTATATGTCTCTAACTTTCATATACCGGAAGGATAAAATGATTTGACGGTTGGATAAAATGATTTGACGGTTTTGTAGCTTAATAATGGTTTTGTGGCTTAATTATATTCATAATGAAATGTCTAGAGTCTAAATGTCTCTAACTTTCATATCTCGGAAGGATAAAATGATTTGACGGTTGGATAAAATGATTTGACGGTTTTGTAGCTTAATAATGGTTTTGTGGCTTAATTATATTCATAATGAAATGTCTAGAGTCTAAATGTCTCTAACTTTCATATACCGGAAGGATAAAATGATTTGACGGTTGGATAAAATGATTTGACGGTTTTGTAGCTTAATAATGGTTTTGTGGCTTAATTATATTCATAATGAAATGTCTAGAGTCTAAATGTCTCTAACTTTCATATACCGGAAGGATAAAATGATTTGACGGTTTTATGGCTTAATGGTTTTGTGGCTTGGATAAAATGATTTGACGGTTGAATAGAATGATTTGAGGGTTTTGTGGCTTAATTTTATTGATAATGAAATGTGTAGAGTCTAAATGGCTCTAACTTTCATATACCGGAAGAATAAAATGATTTGTCGGTTTTGTGGGTTAATTGTTTTGTGGCTTAATTTTATTGATAATGAAATGTGTAGAGTCTAAATGGCTCTAACTTTCATATACCGAAAGGATAAAATGATTTGACGGTTGGATAAAATGATGTGACGGTTTTGTGGCTTAATAATGGTTTTGTGGCTTAATTATATTCATAATGAAATGTCTAGAGTATAAATGTCTCTAACTTTCATATACCGGAAGGATAAAATGATTTGACGGTTGGATAAAATGATTTGACGGTTTTGTAGCTTAATAATGGTTTTGTGGCTTAATTATATTCATAATGAAATGTCTAGAGTCTAAATGTCTCTAACTTTCATATACCGGAAGGATAAAATGATTTGACGGTTGGATAAAATGATTTGACGGTTTTGTAGCTTAATAATGGTTTTGTGGCTTAATTATATTTATAATGAAATGTCTAGAGTCTAAATGTCTCTAACTTTCATATACCGGAAGGATAAAATGATTTGACGGTTTTATGGCTTAATGGTTTTGTGGCTTGGATAAAATGATTTGACGGTTGAATAAAATGATTTGAGGGTTTTGTGGCTTAATTATATTGATAATGAAATGTGTAGAGTCTAAATGGCTCTAACTTTCATATACCGGAAGAATAAAATGATTTGACGGTTTTGTGGGTTAATGGTTTTGTGGCTTAATTTTATTGATAATGAAATGTGTAGAGTCTAAATGGCTCTAACTTTCATATACCGGAAGAATAAAATGATTTGACGATTTTGTGGGTTAATGGTTTTGTGGCTTAATTATAATCATAATGAAATGTGTAGAGTCTATATGTCTCTAACTTTCATATACCGGAAGGATAAAATGATTTGACGGTTGGATAAAATGATTTGGCGGTTTTGTAGCTTAATAATGGTTTTGTGGCTTAATTATATTCATAATGAAATGTCTAGAGTCTAAATGTCTCTAACTTTCATATACCGGAAGGATAAAATGATTTGACGGTTTTATGGCTTAATGGTTTTGTGGCTTGGATAAAATGATTTGACGGTTGAATAAAATGATTTGAGGGTTTTGTGGCTTAATTTTATTGATAATGAAATGTGTAGAGTCTAAATGGCTCTAACTTTCATATACCGGAAGAATAAAATGATTTGACGGTTTTGTGGGTTAATGGTTTTGTGGCTTAATTTTATTGATAATGAAATGTGTAGAGTCTAAATGGCTCTAACTTTCATATACCGGAAGAATAAAATGATTTGACGGTTTTGTGGGTTAATGGTTTTGTGGCTTAATTATATTCATAATGAAATGTCTAGAGTCTAAATGTCTCTAACTTTCATATACCTGAAAGATAAAATGATTTGACGGTTGGATAAAATGATTTGACGGTTTTGGAGCTTAATAATGGTTTTGTGGCTTAATTATATTCATAATGAAATGTCTAGAGTCTAAATGTCTCTAACTTTCATATACCGGAAGGATAAAATGATTTGACGGTTTTATGGCTTAATGGTTTTGTGGCTTGGATAAAATGATTTGACGGTTGAATAAAATGATTTGAGGGTTTTGTGGCTTAATTTTATTGATAATGAAATGTGTAGAGTCTAAATGGCTCTAACTTTCATATACCGGAAGAATAAAATGATTTGACGGTTTGGTGGGTTAATGGTTTTGTGGCTTAATTTTATTGATAATGAAATGTGTAGAGTCTAAATGACTCTAACTTTCATATACCGGAAGAATAAAATGATTTGACGGTTTTGTGGGTTAATGGTTTTGTGGCTTAATTATATTCATAATGAAATGTCTAGAGTCTAAATGGCTCTAACTTTCATATACCGGAAGGATAAAATGATTTGACGGTTGGATAAAATGATGTGACGGTTTTGTGGCTTAACAATGGTTTTGTGGTTTAATTATATTCATAATGAAATGTGTAGAGTTTAAATGTCTCTAAGTTCGGTGTTTGAAGGATAAAATGATTAGACGGTTTTGTGGCTTAATTATATTCATAATGAAATGTCTAGAGTCTAAATGGCTCTAACTTTCATATACCGGAAGAATAAAATGATTTGACGGTTTTGTGGGTTAATGGTTTTGTGGCTTAATTATATTCATAATGAAATGTCTAGAGTCTAAATGGCTCTAATTTTCATATACCGGAAGGATAAAATGATGTGACGGTTTTGTGGCTTAACAA
Organism: Trifolium dubium; assembly: GCA_951804385.1. Taxonomy (NCBI): domain Eukaryota; kingdom Viridiplantae; phylum Streptophyta; class Magnoliopsida; order Fabales; family Fabaceae; genus Trifolium; species Trifolium dubium. Next base: position 15,520,599 of record OX638073.1, read on the forward strand.
TGGTTTTGTGGTTTAATTATATTCATAATGAAATGTGTAGAGTCTATATGTCTCTAACTTTCATATACCGGAAGGATAAAATGATTTGACGGTTGGATAAAATGATTTGACGGTTTTGTAGCTTAATAATGGTTTTGTGGCTTAATTATATTCATAATGAAATGTCTAGAGTCTAAATGTCTCTAACTTTCATATCTCGGAAGGATAAAATGATTTGACGGTTGGATAAAATGATTTGACGGTTTTGTAGCTTAATAATGGTTTTGTGGCTTAATTATATTCATAATGAAATGTCTAGAGTCTAAATGTCTCTAACTTTCATATACCGGAAGGATAAAATGATTTGACGGTTGGATAAAATGATTTGACGGTTTTGTAGCTTAATAATGGTTTTGTGGCTTAATTATATTCATAATGAAATGTCTAGAGTCTAAATGTCTCTAACTTTCATATACCGGAAGGATAAAATGATTTGACGGTTTTATGGCTTAATGGTTTTGTGGCTTGGATAAAATGATTTGACGGTTGAATAGAATGATTTGAGGGTTTTGTGGCTTAATTTTATTGATAATGAAATGTGTAGAGTCTAAATGGCTCTAACTTTCATATACCGGAAGAATAAAATGATTTGTCGGTTTTGTGGGTTAATTGTTTTGTGGCTTAATTTTATTGATAATGAAATGTGTAGAGTCTAAATGGCTCTAACTTTCATATACCGAAAGGATAAAATGATTTGACGGTTGGATAAAATGATGTGACGGTTTTGTGGCTTAATAATGGTTTTGTGGCTTAATTATATTCATAATGAAATGTCTAGAGTCTAAATGTCTCTAACTTTCATATACCGGAAGGATAAAATGATTTGACGGTTGGATAAAATGATTTGACGGTTTTGTAGCTTAATAATGGTTTTGTGGCTTAATTATATTCATAATGAAATGTCTAGAGTCTAAATGTCTCTAACTTTCATATACTGGAAGGATAAAATGATTTGACGGTTGGATAAAATGATTTGACGGTTTTGTAGCTTAATAATGGTTTTGTGGCTTAATTATATTTATAATGAAATGTCTAGAGTCTAAATGTCTCTAACTTTCATATACCGGAAGGATAAAATGATTTGACGGTTTTATGGCTTAATGGTTTTGTGGCTTGGATAAAATGATTTGACGGTTGAATAAAATGATTTGAGGGTTTTGTGGCTTAATTATATTGATAATGAAATGTGTAGAGTCTAAATGGCTCTAACTTTCATATACCGGAAGAATAAAATGATTTGACGGTTTTGTGGGTTAATGGTTTTGTGGCTTAATTTTATTGATAATGAAATGTGTAGAGTCTAAATGGCTCTAACTTTCATATACCGGAAGAATAAAATGATTTGACGATTTTGTGGGTTAATGGTTTTGTGGCTTAATTATAATCATAATGAAATGTGTAGAGTCTATATGTCTCTAACTTTCATATACCGGAAGGATAAAATGATTTGACGGTTGGATAAAATGATTTGGCGGTTTTGTAGCTTAATAATGGTTTTGTGGCTTAATTATATTCATAATGAAATGTCTAGAGTCTAAATGTCTCTAACTTTCATATACCGGAAGGATAAAATGATTTGACGGTTTTATGGCTTAATGGTTTTGTGGCTTGGATAAAATGATTTGACGGTTGAATAAAATGATTTGAGGGTTTTGTGGCTTAATTTTATTGATAATGAAATGTGTAGAGTCTAAATGGCTCTAACTTTCATATACCGGAAGAATAAAATGATTTGACGGTTTTGTGGGTTAATGGTTTTGATAATGAAATGTGTAGAGTCTAAATGGCTCTAACTTTCATATACCGGAAGAATAAAATGATTTGACGGTTTTGTGGGTTAATGGTTTTGTGGCTTAATTATATTCATAATGAAATGTCTAGAGTCTAAATGTCTCTAACTTTCATATACTTGAAAGATAAAATGATTTGACGGTTGGATAAAATGATTTGACGGTTTTGGAGCTTAATAATGGTTTTGTGGCTTAATTATATTCATAATGAAATGTCTAGAGTCTAAATGTCTCTAACTTTCATATACCGGAAGGATAAAATGATTTGACGGTTTTATGGCTTAATGGTTTTGTGGCTTGGATAAAATGATTTGACGGTTGAATAAAATGATTTGAGGGTTTTGTGGCTTAATTTTATTGATAATGAAATGTGTAGAGTCTAAATGGCTCTAACTTTCATATACCGGAAGAATAAAATGATTTGACGGTTTTGTGGGTTAATGGTTTTGTGGCTTAATTTTATTGATAATGAAATGTGTAGAGTCTAAATGACTCTAACTTTCATATACCGGAAGAATAAAATGATTTGACGGTTTTGTGGGTTAATGGTTTTGTGGCTTAATTATATTCATAATGAAATGTCTAGAGTCTAAATGGCTCTAACTTTCATATACCGGAAGGATAAAATGATTTGACGGTTGGATAAAATGATGTGACGGTTTTGTGGCTTAACAATGGTTTTGTGGTTTAATTATATTCATAATGAAATGTGTAGAGTTTAAATGTCTCTAAGTTCGGTGTTTGAAGGATAAAATGATTAGACGGTTTTGTGGCTTAATTATATTCATAATGAAATGTCTAGAGTCTAAATGGCTCTAACTTTCATATACCGGAAGAATAAAATGATTTGACGGTTTTGTGGGTTAATGGTTTTGTGGCTTAATTATATTCATAATGAAATGTCTAGAGTCTAAATGGCTCTAATTTTCATATACCGGAAGGATAAAATGATGTGACGGTTTTGTGGCTTAACAATGGTTTTGTGGTTTAATTATATTCATAATGAAATGTGTAGAGTCTATATGTCTCTAACTTTCATATACCGGAAGGATAAAATGATTTGACGGTTGGATAAAATGATTTGACGGTTTTGTAGCTTAATAATGGTTTTGTGGCTTAATTATATTCATAATGAAATGTCTAGAGTCTAAATGTCTCTAACTTTCATATACCGGAAGGATAAAATGATTTGACGGTTGGATAAAATGATTTGACGGTTTTGTAGCTTAATAATGGTTTTGTGGCTTAATTATATTCATAATGAAATGTCTAGAGTCTAAATGTCTCTAACTTTCATATACCGGAAGGATAAAATGATTTGACGGTTGGATAAAATGATTTGACGGTTTTGTAGCTTAATAATGGTTTTGTGGCTTAATTATATTCATAATGAAATGTCTAGAGTCTAAATGTCTCTAACTTTCATATACCGGAAGGATAAAATGATTTGACGGTTTTATGGCTTAATGGTTTTGTGGCTTGGATAAAATGATTTGACGGTTGAATAGAATGATTTGAGGGTTTTGTGGCTTAATTTTATTGATAATGAAATGTGTAGAGTCTAAATGGCTCTAACTTTCATATACCGGAAGAATAAAATGATTTGTCGGTTTTGTGGGTTAATTGTTTTGTGGCTTAATTTTATTGATAATGAAATGTGTAGAGTCTAAATGGCTCTAACTTTCATATACCGGAAGAATAAAATGATTTGACGGTTTTGTGGGTTAATGGTTTTGTGGCTTAATTATATTCATAATGAAATGTCTAGAGTCTAAATGGCTCTAACTTTCATATACCGAAAGGATAAAATGATTTGACGGTTGGATAAAATGATGTGACGGTTTTGTGGCTTAATAATGGTTTTGTGGCTTAATTATATTCATAATGAAATGTCTAGAGTCTAAATGTCTCTAACTTTCATATACCGGAAGGATAAAATGATTTGACGGTTTTGTAGCTTAATAATGGTTTTGTGGCTTAATTATATTCATAATGAAATGTCTAGAGTCTAAATGTCTCTAACTTTCATATACCGGAAGGATAAAATGATTTGACGGTTGGATAAAATGATTTGACGGTTTTGTAGCTTAATAATGGTTTTGTGGCTTAATTATATTCATAATGAAATGTCTAGAGTCTAAATGTCTCTGACTTTCATATACCGGAAGGATAAAATGATTTGACGGTTTTATGGCTTAATGGTTTTGTGGCTTGGATAAAATGATTTGACGGTTGAATAAAATGATTTGAGGGTTTTGTGGCTTAATTATATTGATAATGAAATGTGTAGAGTCTAAATGGCTCTAACTTTCATATACCGGAAGAATAAAATGATTTGACGGTTTTGTGGGTTAATGGTTTTGTGGCTTAATTTTATTGATAATGAAATGTGTAGAGTCTAAATGGTTCTAACTTTCATATACCGGAAGAATAAAATGATTTGACGATTTTGTGGGTTAATGGTTTTGTGGCTTAATTATAATCATAATGAAATGTGTAGAGTCTATATGTCTCTAACTTTCATATACCGGAAGGATAAAATGATTTGACGGTTGGATAAAATGATTTGACGGTTTTGTGGCTTAATAATGGTTTTGTGGCTTAATTATATTCATAATGAAATGTCTAGAGTCTAAATGGCTCTAACTTTCATATACCGGAAGGATAAAATGATTTGACGGTTGGATAAAATGATGTGACGGTTTTGTGGCTTAACAATGGTTTTGTGGTTTAATTATATTCATAATGAAATGTGTAGAGTTTAAATGTCTCTAAGTTCGGTGTTTGAAGGATAAAATGATTAGACGGTTTTGTGGCTTAATTATATTCATAATGAAATGTCTAGAGTCTAAATGGCTCTAACTTTCATATACCGGAAGAATAAAATGATTTGACGGTTTTGTGGGTTAATGGTTTTGTGGCTTAATTATATTCATAATGAAATGTCTAGAGTCTAAATGGCTCTAATTTTCATATACCGGAAGGATAAAATGATGTGACGGTTTTGTGGCTTAACAATGGTTTTGTGGTTTAATTATATTCATAATGAAATGTGTAGAGTCTATATGTCTCTAACTTTCATATACCGGAAGGATAAAATGATTTGACGGTTGGATAAAATGATTTGACGGTTTTGTAGCTTAATAATGGTTTTGTGGCTTAATTATATTCATAATGAAATGTCTAGAGTCTAAATGTCTCTAACTTTCATATACCGGAAGGATAAAATGATTTGACGGTTGGATAAAATGATTTGACGGTTTTGTAGCTTAATAATGGTTTTGTGGCTTAATTATATTCATAATGAAATGTCTAGAGTCTAAATGTCTCTAACTTTCATATACCGGAAGGATAAAATGATTTGACGGTTGGATAAAATGATTTGACGGTTTTGTAGCTTAATAATGGTTTTGTGGCTTAATTATATTCATAATGAAATGTCTAGAGTCTAAATGTCTCTAACTTTCATATACCGGAAGGATAAAATGATTTGACGGTTTTATGGCTTAATGGTTTTGTGGCTTGGATAAAATGATTTGACGGTTGAATAGAATGATTTGAGGGTTTTGTGGCTTAATTTTATTGATAATGAAATGTGTAGAGTCTAAATGGCTCTAACTTTCATATACCGGAAGAATAAAATGATTTGTCGGTTTTGTGGGTTAATTGTTTTGTGGCTTAATTTTATTGATAATGAAATGTGTAGAGTCTAAATGGCTCTAACTTTCATATACCGGAAGAATAAAATGATTTGACGGTTTTGTGGGTTAATGGTTTTGTGGCTTAATTATATTCATAATGAAATGTCTAGAGTCTAAATGGCTCTAACTTTCATATACCGAAAGGATAAAATGATTTGACGGTTGGATAAAATGATGTGACGGTTTTGTGGCTTAATAATGGTTTTGTGGCTTAATTATATTCATAATGAAATGTCTAGAGTCTAAATGTCTCTAACTTTCATATACCGGAAGGATAAAATGATTTGACGGTTTTGTAGCTTAATAATGGTTTTGTGGCTTAATTATATTCATAATGAAATGTCTAGAGTCTAAATGTCTCTAACTTTCATATACCGGAAGGATAAAATGATTTGACGGTTGGATAAAATGATTTGACGGTTTTGTAGCTTAATAATGGTTTTGTGGCTTAATTATATTCATAATGAAATGTCTAGAGTCTAAATGTCTCTGACTTTCATATACCGGAAGGATAAAATGATTTGACGGTTTTATGGCTTAATGGTTTTGTGGCTTGGATAAAATGATTTGACGGTTGAATAAAATGATTTGAGGGTTTTGTGGCTTAATTATATTGATAATGAAATGTGTAGAGTCTAAATGGCTCTAACTTTCATATACCGGAAGAATAAAATGATTTGACGGTTTTGTGGGTTAATGGTTTTGTGGCTTAATTTTATTGATAATGAAATGTGTAGAGTCTAAATGGTTCTAACTTTCATATACCGGAAGAATAAAATGATTTGACGATTTTGTGGGTTAATGGTTTTGTGGCTTAATTATAATCATAATGAAATGTGTAGAGTCTATATGTCTCTAACTTTCATATACCGGAAGGATAAAATGATTTGACGGTTGGATAAAATGATTTGACGGTTTTGTAGCTTAATAATGGTTTTGTGGCTTAATTATATTCATAATGAAATGTCTAGAGTCTAAATGTCTCTAACTTTCATATACCGGAAGGATAAAATGATTTGACGGTTTTATGGCTTAATGGTTTTGTGGCTTGGATAAAATGATTTGACGGTTGAATAAAATGATTTGAGGGTTTTGTGGCTTAATTTTATTGATAATGAAATGTGTAGAGTCTAAATGGCTCTAACTTTCATATACCGGAAGAATAAAATGATTTGACGGTTTTGTGGGTTAATGGTTTTGTGGCTTAATTTTATTGATAATGAAATGTGTAGAGTCTAAATGGCTCTAACTTTCATATACCGGAAGAATAAAATGATTTGACGGTTTTGTGGGTTAATGGTTTTGTGGCTTAATTATATTCATAATGAAATGTCTAGAGTCTAAATGTCTCTAACTTTCATATACCTGAAAGATAAAATGATTTGACGGTTGGATAAAATGATTTGACGGTTTTGGAGCTTAATAATGGTTTTGTGGCTTAATTATATTCATAATGAAATGTCTAGAGTCTAAATGTCTCTAACTTTCATATACCGGAAGGATAAAATGATTTGACGGTTTTATGGCTTAATGGTTTTGTGGCTTGGATAAAATGATTTGACGGTTGAATAAAATGATTTGAGGGTTTTGTGGCTTAATTTTATTGATAATGAAATGTGTAGAGTCTAAATGGCTCTAACTTTCATATACCGGAAGAATAAAATGATTTGACGGTTTTGTGGGTTAATGGTTTTGTGGCTTAATTTTATTGATAATGAAATGTGTAGAGTCTAAATGGCTCTAACTTTCATATACCGGAAGAATAAAATGATTTGACGGTTTTGTGGGTTAATGGTTTTGTGGCTTAATTATATTCATAATGAAATGTCTAGAGTCTAAATGGCTCTAACTTTCATATACCGGAAGGATAAAATGATTTGACAGTTGGATAAAATGATGTGACGGTTTTGTGGCTTAACAATGGTTTTGTGGTTTAATTATATTCATAATGAAATGTGTAGAGTTTAAATGTCTCTAAGTTCGGTGTTTGAAGGATAAAATGATTAGACGGTTTTGTGGCTTAATTATATTCATAATGAAATGTCTAGAGTCTAAATGTCTCTAACTTTCATATACCTGAAGGATAAAATGATTTGACGGTTGGATAAAATGATTTGACGGTTTTGGAGCTTAATAATGGTTTTGTGGCTTAATTATATTCATAATGAAATGTCTAGAGTCTAAATGTCTCTAACTTTCATATACCGGAAGGATAAAATGATTTGACGGTTTTATGGCTTAATGGTTTTGTGGCTTGGATAAAATGATTTGACGGTTGAATAAAATGATTTGAGGGTTTTGTGGCTTAATTTTATTGATAATGAAATGTGTAGAGTCTAAATGGCTCTAACTTTCATATACCGGAAGGATAAAATGATTTGACGGTTGGATAAAATGATGTGACGGTTTTGTGGCTTAACAATGGTTTTGTGGTTTAATTATATTCATAATGAAATGTGTAGAGTTTAAATGTCTCTAAGTTCGGTGTTTGAAGGATAAAATGATTAGACGGTTTTGTGGCTTAATTATATTCATAATGAAATGTCTAGAGTCTAAATGGCTCTAACTTTCATATACCGGAAGAATAAAATGATTTGGCGGTTTTGTGGGTTAATGGTTTTGTGGCTTAATTATATTCATAATGAAATGTCTACAGTCTAAATGGCTCTAATTTTCATATACCGGAAGGATAAAATGATGTGACGGTTTTGTGGCTTAACAATGGTTTTGTGGTTTAATTATATTCATAATGAAATGTGTAGAGTCTATATGTCTCTAACTTTCATATACCGGAAGGATAAAATGATTTGACGGTTGGATAAAATGATTTGACGGTTGGATAAAATGATTTGACGGTTTTGTAGCTTAATAATGGTTTTGTGGCTTAATTATATTCATAATGAAATGTCTAGAGTCTAAATGTCTCTAACTTTCATATACCGGAAGGATAAAATGATTTGACGGTTGGATAAAATGATTTGACGGTTTTGTAGCTTAATAATGGTTTTGTGGCTTAATTATATTCATAATGAAATGTCTAGAGTCTAAATGTCTCTAACTTTCATATACCGGAAGGATAAAATGATTTGACGGTTGGATAAAATGATTTGACGGTTTTGTAGCTTAATAATGGTTTTGTGGCTTAATTATATTCATAATGAAATGTCTAGAGTCTAAATGTCTCTAACTTTCATATACCGGAAGGATAAAATGATTTGACGGTTTTATGGCTTAATGGTTTTGTGGCTTGGATAAAATGATTTGACGGTTGAATAAAATGATTTGAGGGTTTTGTGGCTTAATTTTATTGATAATGAAATGTGTAGAGTCTAAATGGCTCTAACTTTCATATACCGGAAGAATAAAATGATTTGACGGTTTTGTGGGTTAATGGTTTTGTGGCTTAATTTTATTGATAATGAAATGTGTAGAGTCTAAATGGCTCTAACTTTCATATACCGGAAGAATAAAATGATTTGACGATTTTGTGGGTTAATGGTTTTGTGGCTTAATTATATTCATAATGAAATGTGTAGAGTCTATATGTCTCTAACTTTCATATACCGGAAGGATAAAATGATTTGACGGTTGGATAAAATGATTTGACGGTTTTGTAGCTTAATAATGGTTTTGTGGCTTAATTATATTCATAATGAAATGTCTAGAGTCTAAATGTCTCTAACTTTCATATACCGGAAGGATAAAATGATTTGACGGTTTTATGGCTTAATGGTTTTGTGGCTTGGATAAAATGATTTGACGGTTGAATAAAATGATTTGAGGGTTTTGTGGCTTAATTTTATTGATAATGAAATGTGTAGAGTCTAAATGGCTCTAACTTTCATATACCGGAAGAATAAAATGATTTGACGGTTTTGTGGGTTAATGGTTTTGTGGCTTAATTATATTCATAATAAAATGTCTAGAGTCTAAATGTCTCTAACTTTCATATACCTGAAGGATAAAATGATTTGACGGTTGGATAAAATGATTTGACGGTTTTGGAGCTTAATAATGGTTTTGTGGCTTAATTATATTCATAATGAAATGTCTAGAGTCTAAATGTCTCTAACTTTCATATACCGGAAGGATAAAATGATTTGACGGTTTTATGGCTTAATGGTTTTGTGGCTTGGATAAAATGATTTGACGGTTGAATAAAATGATTTGAGGGTTTTGTGGCTTAATTTTATTGATAATGAAATGTGTAGAGTCTAAATGGCTCTAACTTTCATATACCGGAAGAATAAAATGATTTGACGGTTTTGTGGGTTAATGGTTTTGTGGCTTAATTTTATTGATAATGAAATGTGTAGAGTCTAAATGGCTCTAACTTTCATATACCGGAAGAATAAAATGATTTGACGGTTTTGTGGGTTAATGGTTTTGTGGCTTAATTATATTCATAATGAAATGTCTAGAGTCTAAATGGCTCTAACTTTCATATACCGGAAGGATAAAATGATTTGACGGTTGGATAAAATGATGTGACGGTTTTGTGGCTTAACAATGGTTTTGTGGTTTAATTATATTCATAATGAAATGTGTAGAGTTTAAATGTCTCTAAGTTCGGTGTTTGAAGGATAAAATGATTAGACGGTTTTGTGGCTTAATTATATTCATAATGAAATGTCTAAATCTAAATGGCTCTAACTTTCATATACCGGAAGAAAAAAATGATTTGACGGTTTTGTGGGTTAATGGTTTTGTGGCTTAATTATATTCATAATGAAATGTCTAGAGTCTAAATGGCTCTAATTTTCATATACCGGAAGGATAAAATGATGTGACGGTTTTGTGGCTTAACAATGGTTTTGTGGTTTAATTATATTCATAATGAAATGTCTAGAGTCTAAATGTCTCTAAGTTCGGTGTTTGAAGGATAAAATGATTAGACGGTTTTGTGGCTTAATTATATTCATAATGAAATGTCTAGAGTCTAAATGGCTCTAACTTTCATATACCGAAAGGATAAAATGATTTGACGGTTGGATAAAATGATGTGACGGTTTTGTGGCTTAATTATATTCATAATGAAATGTCTAGAGTCTAAATGTCTCTAACTTTCATATACCGGAAGGATAAAATGATTTGACGGTTTTGTGGGTTAATGGTTTTTGTGGCTTAATTATATTCATAATGAAATGTCTAGAGTCTAAATGTCTCTATGTTCGGTGTTTGAAAGATAAAATGATTTGACGGTTTTGTGGCTTAATTATATTCATAATGAAAAGTCTAGAGTCTAAATGTCTCTAACTTTCATAAACCGGAAGGATAAAATGATTTGACGGTTTTGTGGCTTAATGATTTTGTGGCTTGGATAAAATGATTTGACGGTTGAATAAAATGATTTGAGGGTTTTGTGGCTTAATTTTATTGATAATGAAATGTGTAGAGTCTATATGGCTCTAACTTTCATATACCGGAACAATAAAATGATTTGTCGGTTTTGTGGGTTAATTGTTTTGTGGCTTAATTTTATTGATAATGAAATGTGTAGAGTCTAAATGGCTCTAACTTTCATATACCGGAAGGATAAAATGATTTGACGGTTGGATAAAATGATTTGACGGTTTTGTAGCTTAATAATGGTTTTGTGGCTTAATTATATTCATAATGAAATGTCTAGAGTCTAAATGTCTCTAACTTTCATATACCGGAAGGATAAAATGATTTGACGGTTTTATGGCTTAATGGTTTTGTGGCTTGGATAAAATGATTTGACGGTTGAATAAAATGATTTGAGGGTTTTGTGGCTTAATTTTATTGATAATGAAATGTGTAGAGTCTAAATGGCTCTAACTTTCATATACCGGAAGAATAAAATGATTTGACGGTTTTGTGGGTTAATGGTTTTGTGGCTTAATTTTATTGATAATGAAATGTGTAGAGTCTAAATGGCTCTAACTTTCATATACCGGAAGAATAAAATGATTTGACGGTTTTGTGGGTTAATGGTTTTGTGGCTTAATTATATTCATAATAAAATGTCTAGAGTCTAAATGTCTCTAACTTTCATATACCTGAAGGATAAAATGATTTGACGGTTGGATAAAATGATTTGACGGTTTTGGAGCTTAATAATGGTTTTGTGGCTTAATTATATTCATAATGAAATGTCTAGAGTCTAAATGTCTCTAACTTTCATATACCGGAAGGATAAAATGATTTGACGGTTTTATGGCTTAATGGTTTTGTGGCTTGGATAAAATGATTTGACGGTTGAATAAAATGATTTGAGGGTTTTGTGGCTTAATTTTATTGATAATGAAATGTGTAGAGTCTAAATGGCTCTAACTTTCATATACCGGAAGAATAAAATGATTTGACGGTTTTGTGGGTTAATGGTTTTGTGGCTTAATTTTATTGATAATGAAATGTGTAGAGTCTAAATGGCTCTAACTTTCATATACCGGAAGAATAAAATGATTTGACGGTTTTGTGGGTTAATGGTTTTGTGGCTTAATTATATTCATAATGAAATGTCTAGAGTCTAAATGGCTCTAACTTTCATATACCGGAAGGATAAAATGATTTGACGGTTGGATAAAATGATGTGACGGTTTTGTGGCTTAACAATGGTTTTGTGGTTTAATTATATTCATAATGAAATGTGTAGAGTTTAAATGTCTCTAAGTTCGGTGTTTGAAGGATAAAATGATTAGACGGTTTTGTGGCTTAATTATATTCATAATGAAATGTCTAAATCTAAATGGCTCTAACTTTCATATACCGGAAGAAAAAAATGATTTGACGGTTTTGTGGGTTAATGGTTTTGTGGCTTAATTATATTCATAATGAAATGTCTAGAGTCTAAATGGCTCTAATTTTCATATACCGGAAGGATAAAATGATGTGACGGTTTTGTGGCTTAACAATGGTTTTGTGGTTTAATTATATTCATAATGAAATGTCTAGAGTCTAAATGTCTCTAAGTTCGGTGTTTGAAGGATAAAATGATTAGACGGTTTTGTGGCTTAATTATATTCATAATGAAATGTCTAGAGTCTAAATGGCTCTAACTTTCATATACCGAAAGGATAAAATGATTTGACGGTTGGATAAAATGATGTGACGGTTTTGTGGCTTAATTATATTCATAATGAAATGTCTAGAGTCTAAATGTCTCTAACTTTCATATACCGGAAGGATAAAATGATTTGACGGTTTTGTGGGTTAATGGTTTTTGTGGCTTAATTATATTCATAATGAAATGTCTAGAGTCTAAATGTCTCTATGTTCGGTGTTTGAAAGATAAAATGATTTGACGGTTTTGTGGCTTAATTATATTCATAATGAAAAGTCTAGAGTCTAAATGTCTCTAACTTTCATAAACCGGAAGGATAAAATGATTTGACGGTTTTGTGGCTTAATGATTTTGTGGCTTGGATAAAATGATTTGACGGTTGAATAAAATGATTTGAGGGTTTTGTGGCTTAATTTTATTGATAATGAAATGTGTAGAGTCTATATGGCTCTAACTTTCATATACCGGAACAATAAAATGATTTGTCGGTTTTGTGGGTTAATTGTTTTGTGGCTTAATTTTATTGATAATGAAATGTGTAGAGTCTAAATGGCTCTAACTTTCATATACCGGAAGAATAAAATGATTTGACGGTTTTGTGGGTTAATTGTTTTGTGGCTTAATTTTATTGATAATGAAATGTGTAGAGTCTAAATGGCTCTAACTTTCATATACCGGAAGAATAAAATGATTTGACGGTTTTGTGGGTTAATGGTTTTGTGGCTTAATTATATTCATAATGAAATGTCTAGAGTCTAAATGGCTCTTACTTTCATATACCGGAAGGATAAAATGATTTGACGGTTGGATAAAATGATGTGACGGTTTTGTGGCTTAACAATGGTTTTGTGGTTTAATTATATTCATAATGAAATGTCTAGAGTCTAAATGTCTCTAAGTTCGGTGTTTGAAGGATAAAATGATTAGACGGTTTTGTGGCTTAATTATATTCATAATGAAATGTCTAGAGTCTAAATGGCTCTAACTTTCATATACCGAAAGGATAAAATGATTTGACGGTTGGATAAAATGATGTGACGGTTTTGTGGCTTAATAATGGTTTTGTGGCTTAATTATATTCATAATGAAATGTCTAGAGTCTAAATGTCTCTAACTTTCATATACCGGAAGGATAAAATGATTTGACGGTTGGATAAAATGATTTGACGGTTTTGTAGCTTAATAATGGTTTTGTGGCTTAATTATATTCATAATGAAATGTCTAGAGTCTAAATGTCTCTAACTTTCATATACCGGAAGGATAAAATGATTTGACGGTTGGATAAAATGATTTGACGGTTTTGTAGCTTAATAATGGTTTTGTGGCTTAATTATATTCATAATGAAATGTCTAGAGTCTAAATGTCTCTAACTTTCATATACCGGAAGGATAAAATGATTTGACGGTTTTATGGCTTAATGGTTTTGTGGCTTGGATAAAATGATTTGACGGTTGAATAAAATGATTTGAGGGTTTTGTGGCTTAATTTTATTGATAATGAAATGTGTAGAGTCTAAATGGCTCTAACTTTCATATACCGGAAGAATAAAATGATTTGACGGTTTTGTGGGTTAATGGTTTTGTGGCTTAATTTTATTGATAATGAAATGTGTAGAGTCTAAATGGCTCTAACTTTCATATACCGGAAGAATAAAATGATTTGACGATTTTGTGGGTTAATGGTTTTGTGGCTTAATTATATTCATAATGAAATGTGTAGAGTCTATATGTCTCTAACTTTCATATACCGGAAGGATAAAATGATTTGACGGTTGGATAAAATGATTTGACGGTTTTGTAGCTTAATAATGGTTTTGTGGCTTAATTATATTCATAATGAAATGTCTAGAGTCTAAATGTCTCTAACTTTCATATACCGGAAGGATAAAATGATTTGACGGTTTTATGGCTTAATGGTTTTGTGGCTTGGATAAAATGATTTGACGGTTGAATAAAATGATTTGAGGGTTTTGTGGCTTAATTTTATTGATAATGAAATGTGTAGAGTCTAAATGGCTCTAACTTTCATATACCGGAAGAATAAAATGATTTAAGGTTTTGTGGGTTAATGGTTTTGTGGCTTAATTATATTCATAATGAAATGTGTAGAGTCTATATGTCTCTAACTTTCATATACCGGAAGGATAAAATGATTTGACGGTTGGATAAAATGATTTGACGGTTTTGTAGCTTAATAATGGTTTTGTGGCTTAATTATATTCATAATGAAATGTCTAGAGTCTAAATGTCTCTAACTTTCATATACCGGAAGAATAAAATGATTTGACGGTTTTGTGGGTTAATGGTTTTGTGGCTTAATTTTATTGATAATGAAATGTGTAGAGTCTAAATGGCTCTAACTTTCATATACCGGAAGAATAAAATGATTTGACGGTTTTGTGGGTTAATGGTTTTGTGGCTTAATTATATTCATAATGAAATGTCTAGAGTCTAAATGTCTCGAACTTTCATATACCTGAAGGATAAAATGATTTGACGGTTGGATAAAATGATTTGACGGTTTTGGAGCTTAATAATGGTTTTGTGGCTTAATTATATTCATAATGAAATGTCTAGAGTCTAAATGTCTCTAACTTTCATATACCGGAAGGATAAAATGATTTGACGGTTTTATGGCTTAATGGTTTTGTGGCTTGGATAAAATGATTTGACGGTTGAATAAAATGAATTGAGGGTTTTGTGGCTTAATTTTATTGATAATGAAATGTGTAGAGTCTAAATGGCTCTAACTTTCATATACCGGAAGAATAAAATGATTTGACGGTTTTGTGGGTTAATGGTTTTGTGGCTTAATTTTATTGATAATGAAATGTGTAGAGTCTAAATGGCTCTAACTTTCATATACCGGAAGAATAAAATGATTTGACGGTTTTGTGGGTTAATGGTTTTGTGGCTTAATTATATTCATAATGAAATCTTTAGAGTCTAAATGGCTCTAACTTTCATATACCGGAAGGATAAAATGATTTGACGGTTGGATAAAATGATGTGACGGTTTTGTGGCTTAACAATGGTTTTGTGGTTTAATTATATTCATAATGAAATGTCTAGAGTTTAAATGTCTCTAAGTTCGGTGTTTGAAGGATAAAATGATTAGACGGTTTTGTGGCTTAATTATATTCATAATGAAATGTCTAGAGTCTAAATGGCTCTAACTTTCATATACCGAAAGGATAAAATGATTTGACGGTTGGATAAAATGATGTGACGGTTTTGTGGCTTAATAATGGTTTTGTGGCTTAATTATATTCATAATGAAATGTCTAGAGTCTAAATGTCTCTAACTTTCATATACCGGAAGGATAAAATGATTTGACGGTTGGATAAAATGATTTGACGGTTTTGTAGCTTAATAATGGTTTTGTGGCTTAATTATATTCATAATGAAATGTCTAGAGTCTAAATGTCTCTAACTTTCATATACCGGAAGGGATAAAATGATTTGACGGTTTTATGGCTTAATGGTTTTGTGGCTTGGATAAAATAATTTGACGGTTGAATAAAATGATTCGAGGGTTTTGTGGCTTAATTTTATTGATAATGAAATGTGTAGAGTCTAAATGGCTCTAACTTTCATATACCGGAAGAATAAAATGATTTGACGGTTTTGTGGGTTAATGGTTTTGTGGCTTAATTTTATTGATAATGAAATGTGTAGAGTCTAAATGGCTCTAACTTTCATATACCGGAAGAATAAAATGATTTGACGGTTTTGTGGGTTAATGGTTTTGTGGCTTAATTATATTCATAATGAAATGTCTAGAGTCTAAATGGCTCTAATTTTCATATACCGGAAGGATAAAATGATGTGACGGTTTTGTGGCTTAACAATGGTTTTGTGGTTTAATTATATTCATAATGAAATGTCTAGAGTCTAAATGTCTCTAAGTTCGGTGTTTGAAGGATAAAATGATTAGACGGTTTTGTGGCTTAATTATATTCATAATGAAATGTCTAGAGTCTAAATGGCTCTAACTTTCATATACCGAAAGGATAAAATGATTTGACGGTTGGATAAAATGATGTGACGGTTTTGTGGCTTAATAATGGTTTTGTGGCTTAATTATATTCATAATGAAATGTCTAGAGTCTAAATGTCTCTAAATTTCATATACCGGAAGGATAAAATGATTTGACGGTTTTGTGGGTTAATGGTTTTGTGGCTTAATTATATTCATAATGAAATGTCTAGAGTCTAAATGTCTCTAAGTTCGGTGTTTGAAAGATAAAATGATTTGACGGTTTTGTGGCTTAATTATATTCATAATGAAATGTCTAGAGTCTAAATGTCTCTAACTTTCATAAACCGGAAGGATAAAATGATTTGACGGTTTTGTGGCTTAATGATTTTGTGGCTTGGATAAAATAATTTGACGGTTGAATAAAATGATTTGACGGTTTTGTGGCTTAATTTTATTAATAATGAAATGTGTAGAGTTTAAATGGCTCTAACTTTCATATACCGGAAGAATAAAATGATTTGACGGTTTTGTGAATTAATGGTTTTGTGGCTTAATTATATTCATAATGAAATGTCTAGAGTCTAAATGTCTCGAACTTTCATATACCTGAAGGATAAAATGATTTGACGGTTGGATAAAATGATTTGACGGTTTTGGAGCTTAATAATGGTTTTGTGGCTTAATTATATTCATAATGAAATGTCTAGAGTCTAAATGTCTCTAACTTTCATATACCGGAAGGATAAAATGATTTGACGGTTTTATGGCTTAATGGTTTTGTGGCTTGGATAAAATGATTTGACGGTTGAATAAAATGATTTGAGGGTTTTGTGGCTTAATTTTATTGATAATGAAATGTGTAGAGTCTAAATGGCTCTAACTTTCATATACCGGAAGAATAAAATGATTTGACGGTTTTGTGGGTTAATGGTTTTGTGGCTTAATTATATTCATAATGAAATGTCTAGAGTCTAAATGTCTCGAACTTTCATATACCTGAAGGATAAAATGATTTGACGGTTGGATAAAATGATTTGACGGTTTTGGAGCTTAATAATGGTTTTGTGGCTTAATTATATTCATAATGAAATGTCTAGAGTCTAAATGTCTCTAACTTTCATATACCGGAAGGATAAAATGATTTGACGGTTTTATGGCTTAATGGTTTTGTGGCTTGGATAAAATGATTTGACGGTTGAATAAAATGATTTGAGGGTTTTGTGGCTTAATTTTATTGATAATGAAATGTGTAGAGTCTAAATGGCTCTAACTTTCATATACCGGAAGAATAAAATGATTTGACGGTTTTGTGGGTTAATGGTTTTGTGGCTTAATTTTATTGATAATGAAATGTGTAGAGTCTAAATGGCTCTAACTTTCATATACCGGAAGAATAAAATGATTTGACGGTTTTGTGGGTTAATGGTTTTGTGGCTTAATTATATTCATCATGAAATGTCTAGAGTCTAAATGGCTCTAACTTTCATATACCGGAAGGATAAAATGATTTGACGGTTTTGTGGCTTAATTATATTCATAATGAAATGTGTAAAGTCTAAATGGCTCTAACTTTCGTATACCGGAAGAATAAAATGATTTGACGATTTTGTGGGTTAATGGTTTTGTGGCTTAATTATATTCATAATGAAATGTGTAGAGTCTATATGTCTCTAACTTTCATATACCGGAAGGATAAAATGATTTGACGGTTGGATAAAATGATTTGACGGTTTTGTAGCTTAATAATGGTTTTGTGGCTTAATTATATTCATAATGAAATGTCTAGAGTCTAAATGTCTCTAACTTTCATATACCGGAAGGATAAAATGATTTGACGGTTGGATAAAATGATTTGACGGTTTTGTAGCTTAATAATGGTTTTGTGGCTTAATTATATTCATAATGAAATGTCTAGAGTCTAAATGTCTCTAACTTTCATATACCGGAAGGATAAAATGATTTGACGGTTTTATGGCTTAATGGTTTTGTGGCTTGGATAAAATGATTTGACGGTTGAATAAAATGATTCGAGGGTTTTGTGGCTTAATTTTATTGATAATGAAATGTGTAGAGTCTAAATGGCTCTAACTTTCATATACCGGAAGAATAAAATGATTTGACGGTTTTGTGGGTTAATGGTTTTGTGGCTTAATTTTATTGATAATGAAATGTGTAGAGTCTAAATGGCTCTAACTTTCATATACCGGAAGAATAAAATGATTTGACGGTTTTGTGGGTTAATGGTTTTGTGGCTTAATTATATTCATAATGAAATGTCTAGAGTCTAAATGTCTCGAACTTTCATATACCTGAAGGATAAAATGATTTGACGGTTGGATAAAATGATTTGACGGTTTTGGAGCTTAATAATGGTTTTGTGGCTTAATTATATTCATAATGAAATGTCTAGAGTCTAAATGTCTCTAACTTTCATATACCGGAAGGATAAAATGATTTGACGGTTTTATGGCTTAATGGTTTTGTGGCTTGGATAAAATGATTTGACGGTTGAATAAAATGATTTGAGGGTTTTGTGGCTTAATTTTATTGATAATGAAATGTGTAGAGTCTAAATGGCTCTAACTTTCATATACCGGAAGAATAAAATGATTTGACGGTTTTGTGGGTTAATGGTTTTGTGGCTTAATTTTATTGATAATGAAATGTGTAGAGTCTAAATGGCTCTAACTTTCATATACCGGAAGAATAAAATGATTTGACGGTTTTGTGGGTTAATGGTTTTGTGGCTTAATTATATTCATCATGAAATGTCTAGAGTCTAAATGGCTCTAACTTTCATATACCGGAAGGATAAAATGATTTGACGGTTTTGTGGCTTAATTATATTCATAATGAAATGTGTAAAGTCTAAATGGCTCTAACTTTCGTATACCGGAAGAATAAAATGATTTGACGATTTTGTGGGTTAATGGTTTTGTGGCTTAATTATATTCATAATGAAATGTGTAGAGTCTATATGTCTCTAACTTTCATATACCGGAAGGATAAAATGATTTGACGGTTGGATAAAATGATTTGACGGTTTTGTAGCTTAATAATGGTTTTGTGGCTTAATTATATTCATAATGAAATGTCTAGAGTCTAAATGTCTCTAACTTTCATATACCGGAAGGATAAAATGATTTGACGGTTGGATAAAATGATTTGACGGTTTTGTAGCTTAATAATGGTTTTGTGGCTTAATTATATTCATAATGAAATGTCTAGAGTCTAAATGTCTCTAACTTTCATATACCGGAAGGATAAAATGATTTGACGGTTTTATGGCTTAATGGTTTTGTGGCTTGGATAAAATGATTTGACGGTTGAATAAAATGATTCGAGGGTTTTGTGGCTTAATTTTATTGATAATGAAATGTGTAGAGTCTAAATGGCTCTAACTTTCATATACCGGAAGAATAAAATGATTTGACGGTTTTGTGGGTTAATGGTTTTGTGGCTTAATTTTATTGATAATGAAATGTGTAGAGTCTAAATGGCTCTAACTTTCATATACCGGAAGAATAAAATGATTTGACGGTTTTGTGGGTTAATGGTTTTGTGGCTTAATTATATTCATAATGAAATGTCTAGAGTCTAAATGTCTCGAACTTTCATATACCTGAAGGATAAAATGATTTGACGGTTGGATAAAATGATTTGACGGTTTTGGAGCTTAATAATGGTTTTGTGGCTTAATTATATTCATAATGAAATGTCTAGAGTCTAAATGTCTCTAACTTTCATATACCGGAAGGATAAAATGATTTGACGGTTTTATGGCTTAATGGTTTTGTGGCTTGGATAAAATGATTTGACGGTTGAATAAAATGATTTGAGGGTTTTGTGGCTTAATTTTATTGATAATGAAATGTGTAGAGTCTAAATGGCTCTAACTTTCATATACCGGAAGAATAAAATGATTTGACGGTTTTGTGGGTTAATGGTTTTGTGGCTTAATTTTATTGATAATGAAATGTGTAGAGTCTAAATGGCTCTAACTTTCATATACCGGAAGAATAAAATGATTTGACGGTTTTGTGGGTTAATGGTTTTGTGGCTTAATTATATTCATCATGAAATGTCTAGAGTCTAAATGGCTCTAACTTTCATATACCGGAAGGATAAAATGATTTGACGGTTTTGTGGCTTAATTATATTCATAATGAAATGTGTAAAGTCTAAATGGCTCTAACTTTCGTATACCGGAAGAATAAAATGATTTGACGATTTTGTGGGTTAATGGTTTTGTGGCTTAATTATATTCATAATGAAATGTGTAGAGTCTATATGTCTCTAACTTTCATATACCGGAAGGATAAAATGATTTGACGGTTGGATAAAATGATTTGACGGTTTTGTAGCTTAATAATGGTTTTGTGGCTTAATTATATTCATAATGAAATGTCTAGAGTCTAAATGTCTCTAACTTTCATATACCGGAAGGATAAAATGATTTGACGGTTGGATAAAATGATTTGACGGTTTTGTAGCTTAATAATGGTTTTGTGGCTTAATTATATTCATAATGAAATGTCTAGAGTCTAAATGTCTCTAACTTTCATATACCGGAAGGATAAAATGATTTGACGGTTTTATGGCTTAATGGTTTTGTGGCTTGGATAAAATGATTTGACGGTTGAATAAAATGATTCGAGGGTTTTGTGGCTTAATTTTATTGATAATGAAATGTGTAGAGTCTAAATGGCTCTAACTTTCATATACCGGAAGAATAAAATGATTTGACGGTTTTGTGGGTTAATGGTTTTGTGGCTTAATTTTATTGATAATGAAATGTGTAGAGTCTAAATGGCTCTAACTTTCATATACCGGAAGAATAAAATGATTTGACGGTTTTGTGGGTTAATGGTTTTGTGGCTTAATTATATTCATAATGAAATGTCTAGAGTCTAAATGTCTCTAACTTTCATATACCGGAAGGATAAAATGATTTGACGGTTTTATGGCTTAATGGTTTTGTGGCTTGGATAAAATGATTTGACGGTTGAATAAAATGATTTGAGGGTTTTGTGGCTTAATTTTATTGATAATGAAATGTGTAGAGTCTAAATGGCTCTAACTTTCATATACCGGAAGAATAAAATGATTTGACGGTTTTGTGGGTTAATGGTTTTGTGGCTTAATTTTATTGATAATGAAATGTGTAGAGTCTAAATGGCTCTAACTTTCATATACCGGAAGAATAAAATGATTTGACGGTTTTGTGGGTTAATGGTTTTGTGGCTTAATTATATTCATCATGAAATGTCTAGAGTCTAAATGGCTCTAACTTTCATATACCGGAAGGATAAAATGATTTGACGGTTTTGTGGCTTAATTATATTCATAATGAAATGTGTAAAGTCTAAATGGCTCTAACTTTCGTATACCGGAAGAATAAAATGATTTGACGATTTTGTGGGTTAATGGTTTTGTGGCTTAATTATATTCATAATGAAATGTGTAGAGTCTATATGTCTCTAACTTTCATATACCGGAAGGATAAAATGATTTGACGGTTGGATAAAATGATTTGACGGTTTTGTAGCTTAATAATGGTTTTGTGGCTTAATTATATTCATAATGAAATGTCTAGAGTCTAAATGTCTCTAACTTTCATATACCGGAAGGATAAAATGATTTGACGGTTGGATAAAATGATTTGACGGTTTTGTAGCTTAATAATGGTTTTGTGGCTTAATTATATTCATAATGAAATGTCTAGAGTCTAAATGTCTCTAACTTTCATATACCGGAAGGATAAAATGATTTGACGGTTTTATGGCTTAATGGTTTTGTGGCTTGGATAAAATGATTTGACGGTTGAATAAAATGATTCGAGGGTTTTGTGGCTTAATTTTATTGATAATGAAATGTGTAGAGTCTAAATGGCTCTAACTTTCATATACCGGAAGAATAAAATGATTTGACGGTTTTGTGGGTTAATGGTTTTGTGGCTTAATTTTATTGATAATGAAATGTGTAGAGTCTAAATGGCTCTAACTTTCATATACCGGAAGAATAAAATGATTTGACGGTTTTGTGGGTTAATGGTTTTGTGGCTTAATTATATTCATAATGAAATGTCTAGAGTCTAAATGGCTCTAATTTTCATATACCGGAAGGATAAAATGATGTGACGGTTTTGTGGCTTAACAATGGTTTTGTGGTTTAATTATATTCATAATGAAATGTCTAGAGTCTAAATGTCTCTAAGTTCGGTGTTTGAAGGATAAAATGATTAGACGGTTTTGTGGCTTAATTATATTCATAATGAAATGTCTAGAGTCTAAATGGCTCTAACTTTCATATACCGAAAGGATAAAATGATTTGACGGTTGGATAAAATGATGTGACGGTTTTGTGGCTTAATAATGGTTTTGTGGCTTAATTATATTCATAATGAAATGTCTAGAGTCTAAATGTCTCTAAATTTCATATACCGGAAGGATAAAATGATTTGACGGGTTTGTGGGTTAATGGTTTTGTGGCTTAATTATATTCATAATGAAATGTCTAGAGTCTAAATGTCTCTAAGTTCGGTGTTTGAAAGATAAAATGATTTGACGGTTTTGTGGCTTAATTATATTCATAATGAAATGTCTAGAGTCTAAATGTCTCTAACTTTCATAAACCGGAAGGATAAAATGATTTGACGGTTTTGTGGCTTAATGATTTTGTGGCTTGGATAAAATAATTTGACGGTTGAATAAAATGATTTGACGGTTTTGTGGCTTAATTTTATTAATAATGAAATGTGTAGAGTTTAAATGGCTCTAACTTTCATATACCGGAAGAATAAAATGATTTGAGGGTTTTGTGAATTAATGGTTTTGTGGCTTAATTATATTCATAATGAAATGTCTAGAGTCTAAATGTCTCGAACTTTCATATACCTGAAGGATAAAATGATTTGACGGTTGGATAAAATGATTTGACGGTTTTGGAGCTTAATAATGGTTTTGTGGCTTAATTATATTCATAATGAAATGTCTAGAGTCTAAATGTCTCTAACTTTCATATACCGGAAGGATAAAATGATTTGACGGTTTTATGGCTTAATGGTTTTGTGGCTTGGATAAAATGATTTGACGGTTGAATAAAATGATTTGAGGGTTTTGTGGCTTAATTTTATTGATAATGAAATGTGTAGAGTCTAAATGGCTCTAACTTTCATATACCGGAAGAATAAAATGATTTGACGGTTTTGTGGGTTAATGGTTTTGTGGCTTAATTTTATTGATAATGAAATGTGTAGAGTCTAAATGGCTCTAACTTTCATATACCGGAAGAATAAAATGATTTGTCGGTTTTGTGGGTTAATGGTTTTGTGGCTTAATTTTATTGATAATGAAATGTGTAGAGTCTAAATGGCTCTAACTTTCATATACCGGAAGAATAAAATGATTTGACGGTTTTGTGGGTTAATGGTTTTGTGGCTTAATTTTATTGATAATGAAATGTGTAGAGTCTAAATGGCTCTAACTTTCATATACCGGAAGGATAAAATGATTTGACGGTTTTATGGCTTAATGGTTTTGTGGCTTGGATAAAATGATTTGACGGTTGAATAAAATGATTTGAGGGTTTTGTGGCTTAATTTTATTGATAATGAAATGTGTAGAGTCTAAATGGCTCTAACTTTCATATACCGGAAGAATAAAATGATTTGACGGTTTTGTGGGTTAATGGTTTTGTGGCTTAATTTTATTGATAATGAAATGTGTAGAGTCTAAATGGCTCTAACTTTCATATACCGGAAGAATAAAATGATTTGACGGTTTTGTGGGTTAATGGTTTTGTGGCTTAATTATATTCATAATGAAATGTCTAGAGTCTAAATGGCTCTAATTTTCATATACCGGAAGGATAAAATGATGTGACGGTTTTGTGGCTTAACAATGGTTTTGTGGTTTAATTATATTCATAATGAAATGTCTAGAGTCTAAATGTCTCTAAGTTCGGTGTTTGAAGGATAAAATGATTAGACGGTTTTGTGGCTTAATTATATTCATAATGAAATGTCTAGAGTCTAAATGGCTCTAACTTTCATATACCGAAAGGATAAAATGATTTGACGGTTGGATAAAATGATGTGACGGTTTTGTGGCTTAATAATGGTTTTGTGGCTTAATTATATTCATAATGAAATGTCTAGAGTCTAAATGTCTCTAAATTTCATATACCGGAAGGATAAAATGATTTGACGGGTTTGTGGGTTAATGGTTTTGTGGCTTAATTATATTCATAATGAAATGTCTAGAGTCTAAATGTCTCTAAGTTCGGTGTTTGAAAGATAAAATGATTTGACGGTTTTGTGGCTTAATTATATTCATAATGAAATGTCTAGAGTCTAAATGTCTCTAACTTTCATAAACCGGAAGGATAAAATGATTTGACGGTTTTGTGGCTTAATGATTTTGTGGCTTGGATAAAATAATTTGACGGTTGAATAAAATGATTTGACGGTTTTGTGGCTTAATTTTATTAATAATGAAATGTGTAGAGTTTAAATGGCTCTAACTTTCATATACCGGAAGAATAAAATGATTTGAGGGTTTTGTGAATTAATGGTTTTGTGGCTTAATTATATTCATAATGAAATGTCTAGAGTCTAAATGTCTCGAACTTTCATATACCTGAAGGATAAAATGATTTGACGGTTGGATAAAATGATTTGACGGTTTTGGAGCTTAATAATGGTTTTGTGGCTTAATTATATTCATAATGAAATGTCTAGAGTCTAAATGTCTCTAACTTTCATATACCGGAAGGATAAAATGATTTGACGGTTTTATGGCTTAATGGTTTTGTGGCTTGGATAAAATGATTTGACGGTTGAATAAAATGATTTGAGGGTTTTGTGGCTTAATTTTATTGATAATGAAATGTGTAGAGTCTAAATGGCTCTAACTTTCATATACCGGAAGAATAAAATGATTTGACGGTTTTGTGGGTTAATGGTTTTGTGGCTTAATTTTATTGATAATGAAATGTGTAGAGTCTAAATGGCTCTAACTTTCATATACCGGAAGAATAAAATGATTTGTCGGTTTTGTGGGTTAATGGTTTTGTGGCTTAATTTTATTGATAATGAAATGTGTAGAGTCTAAATGTCTCTAACTTTCATATACCGGAAGAATAAAATGATTTGACGGTTTTGTGGGTTAATGGTTTTGTGGCTTAATTATATTCATAATGAAATGTCTAGAGTCTAAATGGCTCTAATTTTCATATACCGGAAGGATAAAATGATGTGACGGTTTTGTGGCTTAACAATGGTTTTGTGGTTTAATTATATTCATAATGAAATGTCTAGAGTCTAAATGTCTCTAAGTTCGGTGTTTGAAGGATAAAGTGATTAGACGGTTTTGTGGCTTAATTATATTCATAATGAAATGTCTAGAGTCTAAATGGCTCTAACTTTCATATACCGAAAGGATAAAATGATTTGACGGTTGGATAAAATGATGTGACGGTTTTGTGGCTTAATAATGGTTTTGTGGCTTAATTATATTCATAATGAAATGTCTAGAGTCTAAATGTCTCTAACTTTCATATACCGGAAGGATAAAATGATTTGACGGTTTTGTGGGTTAATGGTTTTGTGGCTTAATTATATTCATAATGAAATGTCTAGAGTCTAAATGTCTCTAAGTTCGGTGTTTGAAAGATAAAATGATTTGACGGTTTTGTGGCTTAATTATATTCATAATGAAATGTCTAGAGTCTAAATGTCTCTAACTTTCATAAACCGGAAGGATAAAATGATTTGACGGTTTTGTGGCTTAATGATTTTGTGGCTTGGATAAAATAATTTGACGGTTGAATAAAATGATTTGACGGTTTTGTGGCTTAATTTTATTAATAATGAAATGTGTAGAGTTTAAATGGCTCTAACTTTCATATACCGGAAGAATAAAATGATTTGACGGTTTTGTGGGTTAATGGTTTTGTGGCTTAATTATATTCATAATGAAATGTGTAGAGTCTAAATGTCTCTAACTTTCATATACCGGAAGGATAAAATGATTTGACGGTTTTGTGGCTTAATTATATTCATAATGAAATGTGTAAAGTCTAAATGGCTCTAACTTTCGTATACCGGAAGAATAAAATGATTTGACGATTTTGTGGGTTAATGGTTTTGTGGCTTAATTATATTCATAATGAAATGTGTAGAGTCTATATGTCTCTAACTTTCATATACCGGAAGGATAAAATGATTTGACGGTTGGATAAAATGATTTGACGGTTTTGTAGCTTAATAATGGTTTTGTGGCTTAATTATATTCATAATGAAATGTCTAGAGTCTAAATGTCTCTAACTTTCATATACCGGAAGGATAAAATGATTTGACGGTTTTATGGCTTAATGGTTTTGTGGCTTGGATAAAATGATTTGACGGTTGAATAAAATGATTTGAGGGTTTTGTGGCTTAATTTTATTGATAATGAAATGTGTAGAGTCTAAATGGCTCTAACTTTCATATACCGGAAGAATAAAATGATTTGACGGTTTTGTGGGTTAATGGTTTTGTGGCTTAATTTTATTGATAATGAAATGTGTAGAGTCTAAATGGCTCTAACTTTCATATACCGGAAGAATAAAATGATTTGACGGTTTTGTGGGTTAATGGTTTTGTGGCTTAATTATATTCATAATGAAATGTCTAGAGTCTAAATGTCTCTAACTTTCATATACCTGAAGGATAAAATGATTTGACGGTTGGATAAAATGATTTGACGGTTTTGGAGCTTAATAATGGTTTTGTGGCTTAATTATATTCATAATGAAATGTCTAGAGTCTAAATGTCTCTAACTTTCATATACCGGAAGGATAAAATGATTTGACGGTTTTATGGCTTAATGGTTTTGTGGCTTGGATAAAATGATTTGACGGTTGAATAAAATGATTTGAGGGTTTTGTGGCTTAATTTTATTGATAATGAAATGTGTAGAGTCTAAATGGCTCTAACTTTCATATACCGGAAGAATAAAATGATTTGACGGTTTTGTGTGTTAATGGTTTTGTGGCTTAATTTTATTGATAATGAAATGTGTAGAGTCTAAATGGCTCTAACTTTCATATACCGGAAGAATAAAATGATTTGACGGTTTTGTGGGTTAATGGTTTTGTGGCTTACATATATTCATAATGAAATGTCTAGAGTCTAAATGGCTCTAACTTTCATATACCGGAAGGATAAAATGATTTGACGGTTGGATAAAATGATGTGACGGTTTTGTGGCTTAACAATGGTTTTGTGGTTTAATTATATTCATAATGAAATGTCTAGAGTTTAAATGTCTCTAAGTTCGGTGTTTGAAGGATAAAATGATTAGACGGTTTTGTGGCTTAATTATATTCATAATGAAATGTCTAGAGTCTAAATGGCTCTAACTTTCATATACCGAAAGGATAAAATGATTTGACGGTTGGATAAAATGATGTGACGGTTTTGTGGCTTAATAATGGTTTTGTGGCTTAATTTTATTGATAATGAAATGTGTAGAGTCTAAATGGCTCTAACTTTCATATACCAGAAGAATAAAATGATTTGACGGTTTTGTGGGTTAATGGTTTTGTGGCTTAATTTTATTGATAATGAAATGTGTAGATTCTAAATGGTTCTAACTTTCATATACCTGAAGGATAAAATGATTTGACGGTTGGATAAAATGATTTGACGGTTTTGGAGCTTAATAATGGTTTTGTGGCTTAATTATATTCATAATGAAATGTCTAGAGTCTAAATGTCTCTAACTTTCATATACCGGAAGGATAAAATGATTTGACGGTTTTATGGCTTAATGGTTTTGTGGCTTGGATAAAATGATTTGACGGTTGAATAAAATGATTTGAGGGTTTTGTGGCTTAATTTTATTGATAATGAAATGTGTAGAGTCTAAATGGCTCTAACTTTCATATACCGGAAGAATAAAATGATTTGACGGTTTTGTGGGTTAATGGTTTTGTGGCTTAATTTTATTGATAATGAAATGTGTAGAGTCTAAATGGCTCTAACTTTCATATACCGGAAGAATAAAATGATTTGACGGTTTTGTGGGTTAATGGTTTTGTGGCTTAATTATATTCATAATGAAATGTCTAGAGTCTAAATGTCTCTAACTTTCATATACCTGAAGGATAAAATGATTTGACGGTTGGATAAAATGATTTGACGGTTTTGGAGCTTAATAATGGTTTTGTGGCTTAATTATATTCATAATGAAATGTCTAGAGTCTAAATGTCTCTAACTTTCATATACCGGAAGGATAAAATGATTTGACGGTTTTATGGCTTAATGGTTTTGTGGCTTGGATAAAATGATTTGACGGTTGAATAAAATGATTTGAGGGTTTTGTGGCTTAATTTTATTGATAATGAAATGTGTAGAGTCTAAATGGCTCTAACTTTCATATACCGGAAGAATAAAATGATTTGACGGTTTTGTGTGTTAATGGTTTTGTGGCTTAATTTTATTGATAATGAAATGTGTAGAGTCTAAATGGCTCTAACTTTCATATACCGGAAGAATAAAATGATTTGACGGTTTTGTGGGTTAATGGTTTTGTGGCTTACATATATTCATAATGAAATGTCTAGAGTCTAAATGGCTCTAACTTTCATATACCGGAAGGATAAAATGATTTGACGGTTGGATAAAATGATGTGACGGTTTTGTGGCTTAACAATGGTTTTGTGGTTTAATTATATTCATAATGAAATGTCTAGAGTTTAAATGTCTCTAAGTTCGGTGTTTGAAGGATAAAATGATTAGACGGTTTTGTGGCTTAATTATATTCATAATGAAATGTCTAGAGTCTAAATGGCTCTAACTTTCATATACCGAAAGGATAAAATGATTTGACGGTTGGATAAAATGATGTGACGGTTTTGTGGCTTAATAATGGTTTTGTGGCTTAATTTTATTGATAATGAAATGTGTAGAGTCTAAATGGCTCTAACTTTCATATACCAGAAGAATAAAATGATTTGACGGTTTTGTGGGTTAATGGTTTTGTGGCTTAATTTTATTGATAATGAAATGTGTAGATTCTAAATGGTTCTAACTTTCATATACCTGAAGGATAAAATGATTTGACGGTTGGATAAAATGATTTGACGGTTTTGGAGCTTAATAATGGTTTTGTGGCTTAATTATATTCATAATGAAATGTCTAGAGTCTAAATGTCTCTAACTTTCATATACCGGAAGAATAAAATGATTTGACGGTTTTGTGGGTTAATGGTTTTGTGGCTTAATTATATTCATAATGAAATGTCTAGAGTCTAAATGGCTCTAACTTTCATATACCGGAAGGATAAAATGATTTGACGGTTGGATAAAATGATGTGACGGTTTTGTGGCTTAACAATGGTTTTGTGGTTTAATTATATTCATAATGAAATGTCTAGAGTTTAAATGTCTCTAAGTTCGGTGTTTGAAGGATAAAATGATTAGACGGTTTTGTGGCTTAATTATATTCATAATGAAATGTCTAGAGTCTAAATGGCTCTAACTTTCATATACCGAAAGGATAAAATGATTTGACGGTTGGATAAAATGATGTGACGGTTTTGTGGCTTAATAATGGTTTTGTGGCTTAATTATATTCATAATGAAATGTCTAGAGTCTAAATGTCTCTAACTTTCATATACCGGAAGGATAAAATGATTTGACGGTTGGATAAAATGATTTTACGGTTTTGTAGCTTAATAATGGTTTTGTGGCTTAATTATATTCATAATGAAATGTCTAGAATCTAAATGTCTCTAACTTTCATATACCGGAAGGATAAAATGATTTGACGGTTTTATGGCTTAATGGTTTTGTGGCTTGGATAAAATGATTTGACGGTTGAATAAAATGATTCGAGGGTTTTGTGGCTTAATTTTATTGATAATGAAATGTGTAGAGTCTAAATGGCTCTAACTTTCATATACCGGAAGAATAAAATGATTTGACGGTTTTGTGGGTTAATGGTTTTGTGGCTTAATTTTATTGATAATGAAATGTGTAGAGTCTAAATGGCTCTAACTTTCATATACCGGAAGAATAAAATGATTTGACGGTTTTGTGGGTTATTGGTTTTGTGGCTTAATTATATTCATAATGAAATGTCTAGAGTCTAAATGTCTCTAAGTTCGGTGTTTGAAAGATAAAATGATTTGACGGTTTTGTGGCTTAATTATATTCATAATGAAATGTCTAGAGTCTAAATGTCTCTAACTTTCATAAACCGGAAGGATAAAATGATTTGACGGTTTTGTGGCTTAATGATTTTGTGGCTTGGATAAAATAATTTGACGGTTGAATAAAATGATTTGACGGTTTTGTGGCTTAATTTTATTAATAATGAAATGTGTAGAGTTTAAATGGCTCTAACTTTCATATACCGGAAGAATAAAATGATTTGACGGTTTTGTGGATTAATGGTTTTGTGGCTTAATTATATTCATAATGAAATGTGTAGAGTCTAAATGTCTCTAACTTTCATATACCGGAAGGATAAAATGATTTGACGGTTTTGTGGCTTAATTATATTCATAATGAAATGTGTAAAGTCTAAATGGCTCTAACTTTCGTATACCGGAAGAATAAAATGATTTGACGATTTTGTGGGTTAATGGTTTTGTGGCTTAATTATATTCATAATGAAATGTGTAGAGTCTATATGTCTCTAACTTTCATATACCGGAAGGATAAAATGATTTGACGGTTGGATAAAATGATTTGACGGTTTTGTAGCTTAATAATGGTTTTGTGGCTTAATTATATTCATAATGAAATGTCTAGAGTCTAAATGTCTCTAACTTTCATATACCGGAAGGATAAAATGATTTGACGGTTTTATGGCTTAATGGTTTTGTGGCTTGGATAAAATGATTTGACGGTTGAATAAAATGATTTGAGGGTTTTGTGGCTTAATTTTATTGATAATGAAATGTGTAGAGTCTAAATGGCTCTAACTTTCATATACCGGAAGAATAAAATGATTTGACGGTTTTGTGGGTTAATGGTTTTGTGGCTTAATTTTATTGATAATGAAATGTGTAGAGTCTAAATGGCTCTAACTTTCATATACCGGAAGAATAAAATGATTTGACGGTTTTGTGGGTTAATGGTTTTGTGGCTTAATTATATTCATAATGAAATGTCTAGAGTCTAAATGTCTCTAACTTTCATATACCTGAAGGATAAAATGATTTGACGGTTGGATAAAATGATTTGACGGTTTTGGAGCTTAATAATGGTTTTGTGGCTTAATTATATTCATAATGAAATGTCTAGAGTCTAAATGTCTCTAACTTTCATATACCGGAAGGATAAAATGATTTGACGGTTTTATGGCTTAATGGTTTTGTGGCTTGGATAAAATGATTTGACGGTTGAATAAAATGATTTGAGGGTTTTGTGGCTTAATTTTATTGATAATGAAATGTGTAGAGTCTAAATGGCTCTAACTTTCATATACCGGAAGAATAAAATGATTTGACGGTTTTGTGGGTTAATGGTTTTGTGGCTTAATTTTATTGATAATAAAATGTGTAGAGTCTAAATGGCTCTAACTTTCATATACCGGAAGAATAAAATGATTTGACGGTTTTGTGGGTTAATGGTTTTGTGGCTTAATTATATTCATAATAAAATGTCTAGAGTCTAAATGGCTCTAACTTTCATATACCGGAAGGATAAAATGATTTGACGGTTAGATAAAATGATGTGACGGTTTTGTGGCTTAACAATGGTTTTGTGGTTTAATTATATTCATAATGAAATGTCTAGAGTTTAAATGTCTCTAAGTTCGGTGTTTGAAGGATAAAATGATTAGACGGTTTTGTGGCTTAATTATATTCATAATGAAATGTCTAGAGTCTAAATGGCTCTAACTTTCATATACCGAAAGGATAAAATGATTTGACGGTTGGATAAAATGATGTGACGGTTTTGTGGCTTAATAATGGTTTTGTGGCTTAATTATATTCATAATGAAATGTCTAGAGTCTAAATGTCTCTAACTTTCATATACCGGAAGGATAAAATGATTTGACGGTTGGATAAAATGATTTGACGGTTTTGTAGCTTAATAATGGTTTTGTGGCTTAATTATATTCATAATGAAATGTCTAGAGTCTAAATGTCTCTAACTTTCATATACCGGAAGGATAAAATGATTTGACGGTTTTATGGCTTAATGGTTTTGTGGCTTGGATAAAATGATTTGACGGTTGAATAAAATGATTTGAGGGTTTTGTGGCTTAATTTTATTGATAATGAAATGTGTAGAGTCTAAATGGCTCTAACTTTCATATACCGGAAGAATAAAATGATTTGACGGTTTTGTGGGTTAATGGTTTTGTGGCTTAATTTTATTGATAATGAAATGTGTAGAGTCTAAATGGCTCTAACTTTCATATACCGGAAGAATAAAATGATTTGACGGTTTTGTGGGTTATTGGTTTTGTGGCTTAATTATATTCATAATGAAATGTCTAGAGTCTAAATGGCTCTAATTTTCATATACCGGAAGGATAAA
The DNA here is from genome assembly GCA_951804385.1 of Trifolium dubium. Taxonomy (NCBI): domain Eukaryota; kingdom Viridiplantae; phylum Streptophyta; class Magnoliopsida; order Fabales; family Fabaceae; genus Trifolium; species Trifolium dubium. The sequence continues at coordinate 15,553,688 of OX638073.1, forward strand.
ATGATGTGACGGTTTTGTGGCTTAACAATGGTTTTGTGGTTTAATTATATTCATAATGAAATGTCTAGAGTCTAAATGTCTCTAAGTTCGGTGTTTGAAGGATAAAATGATTAGACGGTTTTGTGGCTTAATTATATTCATAATGAAATGTCTAGAGTCTAAATGGCTCTAACTTTCATATACCGAAAGGATAAAATGATTTGACGGTTGGATAAAATGATGTGACGGTTTTGTGGCTTAATAATGGTTTTGTGGCTTAATTATATTCATAATGAAATGTCTAGAGTCTAAATGTCTCTAACTTTCATATACCGGAAGGATAAAATGATTTGACGGTTGGATAAAATGATGTGACGGTTTTGTGGCTTAATAATGGTTTTGTGGCTTAATTTTATTGATAATGAAATGTGTAGAGTCTAAATGGCTCTAACTTTCATATACCGGAAGAATAAAATGATTTGACGGTTTTGTGGGTTAATGGTTTTGTGGCTTAATTTTATTGATAATGAAATGTGTAGAGTCTAAATGGCTCTAACTTTCATATACCGGAAGAATAAAATGATTTGACGGTTTTGTGGGTTAATGGTTTTGTGGCTTAATTATATTCATAATGAAATGTCTAGAGTCTAAATGGCTCTAACTTTCATATACCGGAAGGATAAAATGATTTGACGGTTGGATAAAATGATGTGACGGTTTTGTGGCTTAACAATGGTTTTGTGGTTTAATTATATTCATAATGAAATGTCTAGAGTTTAAATGTCTCTAAGTTCGGTGTTTGAAGGATAAAATGATTAGACGGTTTTGTGGCTTAATTATATTCATAATGAAATGTCTAGAGTCTAAATGGCTCTAACTTTCATATATCGGAAGGATAAAATAATTTGACGGTTGGATAAAATGATTTGACGGTTTTGTAGCTTAATAATGGTTTTGTGGCTTAATTATATTCATAATGAAATGTCTAGAGTCTAAATGTCTCTAACTTTCATATACCGAAAGGATAAAATGATTTGACGGTTTTATGGCTTAATGGTTTTGTGGCTTGGATAAAATGATTTGCGGTTGATTAAAATGATTTGAGGGTTTTGTGGCTTAATTTTATTGATAATGAAATGTGTAGAGTCTAAATGACTCTAACTTTCATATACCGGAAGAATAAAATGATTTGACGGTTTTGTGGGTTAATGGTTTTGTGGCTTAATTTTATTGATAATGAAATGTGTAGAGTCTAAATGGCTCTAACTTTCATATACCGGAAGAATAAAATGATTTGACGGTTTTGTGGGTTAATGGTTTTGTGGCTTAATTATATTCATAATGAAATGTCTAGAGTCTAAATGGCTCTAACTTTCATATACCGGAAGGATAAAATGATTTGACGGTTGGATAAAATGATGTGACGGTTTTGTGGCTTAATAATGGTTTTGTGACTTAATTATATTCATAATGAAATGTCTAGAGTCTAAATGTCTCTAACTTTCATATACCGGAAGGATAAAATGATTTGACGGTTGGATAAAATGATTTGACGGTTTTGTGGCTTAACAATGGTTTTGTGGTTTAATTATATTCATAATGAAATGTCTAGAGTCTAAATATGTCTCTAAGTTCGGTGTTTGAAGGATAAAATGATTAGACGGTTTTGTGGCTTAATTATATTCATAATGAAATGTCTAGAGTCTAAATGGCTCTAACTTTCATATACCGAAAGGATAAAATGATTTGACGGTTGGATAAAATGATGTGACGGTTTTGTGGCTTAATAATGGTTTTGTGGCTTAATTATATTCATAATGAAATGTCTAGAGTCTAAATGTCTCTAACTTTTATATACCGGAAGGATAAAATGATTTGACGGTTGGATAAAATGATTTGACGGTTTTGTAGCTTAATAATGGTTTTGTGGCTTAATTATATTCATAATGAAATGTCTAGAGTCTAAATGTCTCTAACTTTCATATACCGGAAGGATAAAATGATTTGACGGTTTTATGGCTTAATGGTTTTGTGGCTTGGATAAAATGATTTGACGGTTGAATAAAATGATTTGAGGGTTTTGTGGCTTAATTTTATTGATAATGAAATGTGTAGAGTCTAAATGGCTCTAACTTTCATATACCGGAAGAATAAAATGATTTGACGGTTTTGTGGGTTAATGGTTTTGTGGCTTAATTTTATTGATAATGAAATGTGTAGAGTCTAAATGGCTCTAACTTTCATATACCGGAAGAATAAAATGATTTGACGGTTTTGTGGGTTAATGGTTTTGTGGCTTAATTATATTCATAATGAAATGTCTAGAGTCTAAATGGCTCTAACTTTCATATACCGGAAGGATAAAATGATTTGACGGTTTTGTGGCTTAATTATATTCATAATGAAATGTGTAAAGTCTAAATGGCTCTAACTTTCGTATACCGGAAGAATAAAATGATTTGACGATTTTGTGGGTTAATGGTTTTGTGGCTTAATTATATTCATAATGAAATGTGTAGAGTCTAAATGTCTCTAACTTTCATATACCGGAAGGATAAAATGATTTGACGGTTTTGTGGCTTAATTATATTCATAATGAAATGTGTAAAGTCTAAATGGCTCTAACTTTCATATACCGGAAGGATAAAATGATTTGACGGTTTTGTGGCTTAATGGTTTTGTGGCTTAATTATATTCATAATGAAGGTACTAGAGTCTAAATGTCTCTAACTTTCATATACCGGAAGGATAAAATGATTTGACGGTTGGTTAAAATGATTTGACGGTTTTGTGGCTTAATGTTTTTGTGCCTTAATTATATTCATAATGAAATGTCTAGAGTCTAAATGGCTCTAACTTTCATATATCGGAAGGATAAAATAATTTGACGGTTGGATAAAATGATTTGACGGTTTTGTAGCTTAATAATGGTTTTGTGGCTTAATTATATTCATAATGAAATGTCTAGAGTCTAAATGTCTCTAACTTTCATATACCGAAAGGATAAAATGATTTGACGGTTTTATGGCTTAATGGTTTTGTGGCTTGGATAAAATGATTTGCGGTTGAATAAAATGATTTGAGGGTTTTGTGGCTTAATTTTATTGATAATGAAATGTGTAGAGTCTAAATGACTCTAACTTTCATATACCGGAAGAATAAAATGATTTGACGGTTTTGTGGGTTAATGGTTTTGTGGCTTAATTTTATTGATAATGAAATGTGTAGAGTCTAAATGGCTCTAACTTTCATATACCGGAAGAATAAAATGATTTGACGGTTTTGTGGGTTAATGGTTTTGTGGCTTAATTATATTCATAATGAAATGTCTAGAGTCTAAATGGCTCTAACTTTCATATACCGGAAGGATAAAATGATTTGACGGTTGGATAAAATGATGTGACGGTTTTGTGGCTTAATAATGGTTTTGTGACTTAATTATATTCATAATGAAATGTCTAGAGTCTAAATGTCTCTAACTTTCATATACCGGAAGGATAAAATGATTTGACGGTTGGATAAAATGATTTGACGGTTTTGTGGCTTAACAATGGTTTTGTGGTTTAATTATATTCATAATGAAATGTCTAGAGTCTAAATATGTCTCTAAGTTCGGTGTTTGAAGGATAAAATGATTAGACGGTTTTGTGGCTTAATTATATTCATAATGAAATGTCTAGAGTCTAAATGGCTCTAACTTTCATATACCGAAAGGATAAAATGATTTGACGGTTGGATAAAATGATGTGACGGTTTTGTGGCTTAATAATGGTTTTGTGGCTTAATTTTATTGATAATGAAATGTGTAGAGTCTAAATGGCTCTAACTTTCATATACCGGAAGAATAAAATGATTTGACGGTTTTGTGGGTTAATGGTTTTGTGGCTTAATTTTATTGATAATGAAATGTGTAGAGTCTAAATGGCTCTAACTTTCATATACCGGAAGAATAAAATGATTTGACGGTTTTGTGGGTTAATGGTTTTGTGGCTTAATTATATTCATAATGAAATGTCTAGAGTCTAAATGGCTCTAACTTTCATATACCGGAAGGATAAAATGATTTGACGGTTTTGTGGCTTAATTATATTCATAATGAAATGTGTAAAGTCTAAATGGCTCTAACTTTCGTATACCGGAAGAATAAAATGATTTGACGATTTTGTGGGTTAATGGTTTTGTGGCTTAATTATATTCATAATGAAATGTGTAGAGTCTAAATGTCTCTAACTTTCATATACCGGAAGGATAAAATGATTTGACGGTTTTGTGGCTTAATTATATTCATAATGAAATGTGTAAAGTCTAAATGGCTCTAACTTTCATATACCGGAAGGATAAAATGATTTGACGGTTTTGTGGCTTAATGGTTTTGTGGCTTAATTATATTCATAATGAAGGTACTAGAGTCTAAATGTCTCTAACTTTCATATACCGGAAGGATAAAATGATTTGACGGTTGGTTAAAATGATTTGACGGTTTTGTGGCTTAATGTTTTTGTGCCTTAATTATATTCATAATGAAATGTCTAGAGTCTAAATGGCTCTAACTTTCATATATCGGAAGGATAAAATAATTTGACGGTTGGATAAAATGATTTGACGGTTTTGTAGCTTAATAATGGTTTTGTGGCTTAATTATATTCATAATGAAATGTCTAGAGTCTAAATGTCTCTAACTTTCATATACCGAAAGGATAAAATGATTTGACGGTTTTATGGCTTAATGGTTTTGTGGCTTGGATAAAATGATTTGCGGTTGAATAAAATGATTTGAGGGTTTTGTGGCTTAATTTTATTGATAATGAAATGTGTAGAGTCTAAATGACTCTAACTTTCATATACCGGAAGAATAAAATGATTTGACGGTTTTGTGGGTTAATGGTTTTGTGGCTTAATTTTATTGATAATGAAATGTGTAGAGTCTAAATGGCTCTAACTTTCATATACCGGAAGAATAAAATGATTTGACGGTTTTGTGGGTTAATGGTTTTGTGGCTTAATTATATTCATAATGAAATGTCTAGAGTCTAAATGGCTCTAACTTTCATATACCGGAAGGATAAAATGATTTGACGGTTGGATAAAATGATGTGACGGTTTTGTGGCTTAATAATGGTTTTGTGACTTAATTATATTCATAATGAAATGTCTAGAGTCTAAATGTCTCTAACTTTCATATACCGGAAGGATAAAATGATTTGACGGTTGGATAAAATGATTTGACGGTTTTGTGGCTTAACAATGGTTTTGTGGTTTAATTATATTCATAATGAAATGTCTAGAGTCTAAATATGTCTCTAAGTTCGGTGTTTGAAGGATAAAATGATTAGACGGTTTTGTGGCTTAATTATATTCATAATGAAATGTCTAGAGTCTAAATGGCTCTAACTTTCATATACCGAAAGGATAAAATGATTTGACGGTTGGATAAAATGATGTGACGGTTTTGTGGCTTAATAATGGTTTTGTGGCTTAATTATATTCATAATGAAATGTCTAGAGTCTAAATGTCTCTAACTTTCATATACCGGAAGGATAAAATGATTTGACGGTTGGATAAAATGATTTGACGGTTTTGTAGCTTAATAATGGTTTTGTGGCTTAATTATATTCATAATGAAATGTCTAGAGTCTAAATGTCTCTAACTTTCATATACCGGAAGGATAAAATGATTTGACGGTTTTATGGCTTAATGGTTTTGTGGCTTGGATAAAATGATTTGACGGTTGAATAAAATGATTTGAGGGTTTTGAGGCTTAATTTTATTGATAATGAAATGTGTAGAGTCTAAATGGCTCTAACTTTCATATACCGGAAGAATAAAATGATTTGACGGTTTTGTGGGTTAATGGTTTTGTGGCTTAATTATATTCATAATGAAATGTCTAGAGTCTAAATGGCTCTAACTTTCATATACCGGAAGGATAAAATGATTTGACGGTTGGATAAAATGATGTGACGGTTTTGTGGCTTAATAATGGTTTTGTGGCTTAATTATATTCATAATGAAATGTCTAGAGTCTAAATGGCTCTAATTTTCATATACCGGAAGGATAAAATGATGTGACGGTTTTGTGGCTTAGCAATGGTTTTGTGGTTTAATTATATTCATAATGAAATGTCTAGAGTCTAAATGTCTCTAAGTTCGGTGTTTGAAGGATAAAATGATTAGACGGTTTTGTGGCTTAATTATATTCATAATGAAATGTCTAGAGTCTAAATGGCTCTAACTTTCATATACCGAAAGGATAAAATGATTTGACGGTTGGATAAAATGATGTGACGGTTTTGTGGCTTAATAACGGTTTTGTGGCTTAGTTATATTCATAATGAAATGTCTAGAGTCTAAATGTCTCTAACTTTCATATACCGGAAGGATAAAATGATTTGACGGTTGGTTAAAATGATTTGACGGTTTTGTGGCTTAATGTTTTTGTGGCTTAATTATATTCATAATGAAATGTCTAGAGTCTAAATGGCTCTAACTTTCATATATCGGAAGGATAAAATAATTTGACGGTTGGATAAAATGATTTGACGGTTTTGTAGCTTAATAATGGTTTTGTGGCTTAATTATATTCATAATGAAATGTCTAGAGTCTAAATGTCTCTAACTTTCATATACCGAAAGGATAAAATGATTTGACGGTTTTATGGCTTAATGGTTTTGTGGCTTGGATAAATTGATTTGCGGTTGAATAAAATGATTTGAGGGTTTTGTGGCTTAATTTTATTGATAATGAAATGTGTAGAGTCTAAATGACTCTAACTTTCATATACCGGAAGAATAAAATGATTTGACGGTTTTGTGGGTTAATGGTTTTGTGCCTTAATTTTATTGATAATGAAATGTGTAGAGTCTAAATGGCTCTAACTTTCATATACCGGAAGAATAAAATGATTTGACGGTTTTGTGGGTTAATGGTTTTGTGGCTTAATTATATTCATAATGAAATGTCTAGAGTCTAAATGGCTCTAACTTTCATATACCGGAAGGATAAAATGATTTGACGGTTGGATAAAATGATGTGACGGTTTTGTGGCTTAATAATGGTTTTGTGGCTTAATTATATTCATAATGAAATGTCTAGAGTCTAAATGTCTCTAACTTTCATATACCGGAAGGATAAAATGATTTGACGGTTGGATAAAATGATTTGACGGTTTTGTGGCTTAACAATGATTTTGTGGTTTAATTATATTCATAATGAAATGTCTAGAGTCTAAATATGTCTCTAAGTTCGGTGTTTGAAGGATAAAATGATTAGACGGTTTTGTGGCTTAATTATATTCATAATGAAATGTCTAGAGTCTAAATGGCTCTAACTTTCATATACCGAAAGGATAAAATGATTTGACGGTTGGATAAAATGATGTGACGGTTTTGTGGCTTAATAATGGTTTTGTGGCTTAATTATATTCATAATGAAATGTCTAGAGTCTAAATGTCTCTAACTTTCATATACCGGAAGGATAAAATGATTTGACGGTTGGATAAAATGATTTGACGGTTTTGTGGCTTAACAATGGTTTTGTGGTTTAATTATATTCATAATGAAATGTCTAGAGTCTAAATATGTCTCTAAGTTCGGTGTTTGAAGGATAAAATGATTAGACGGTTTTGTGGCTTAATTATATTCATAATGAAATGTCTAGAGTCTAAATGGCTCTAACTTTCATATACCGAAAGGATAAAATGATTTGACGGTTGGATAAAATGATGTGACGGTTTTGTGGCTTAATAATGGTTTTGTGGCTTAATTATATTCATAATGAAATGTCTAGAGTCTAAATGTCTCTAACTTTTATATACCGGAAGGATAAAATGATTTGACGGTTGGATAAAATGATTTGACGGTTTTGTAGCTTAATAATGGTTTTGTGGCTTAATTATATTCATAATGAAATGTCTAGAGTCTAAATGTCTCTAACTTTCATATACCGGAAGGATAAAATGATTTGACGGTTTTATGGCTTAATGGTTTTGTGGCTTGGATAAAATGATTTGACGGTTGAATAAAATGATTTGAGGGTTTTGAGGCTTAATTTTATTGATAATGAAATGTGTAGAGTCTAAATGGCTCTAACTTTCATATACCGGAAGAATAAAATGATTTGACGGTTTTGTGGGTTAATGGTTTTGTGGCTTAATTATATTCATAATGAAATGTCTAGAGTCTAAATGGCTCTAACTTTCATATACCGGAAGGATAAAATGATTTGACGGTTGGATAAAATGATGTGACGGTTTTGTGGCTTAACAATGGTTTTGTGGTTTAATTATATTCATAATGAAATGTCTAGAGTTTAAATGTCTCTAAGTTCGGTGTTTGAAGGACAAAATGATTAGACGGTTTTGTGGCTTAATTATATTCATAATGAAATGTCTAGAGTCTAAATGGCTCTAACTTTCATATACCGGAAGAATAAAATGATTTGACGGTTTTGTGGGTTAATGGTTTTGTGGCTTAATTATATTCATAATGAAATGTCTAGAGTCTAAATGGCTCTAATTTTCATATACCGGAAGGATAAAATGATGTGACGGTTTTGTGGCTTAGCAATGGTTTTGTGGTTTAATTATATTCATAATGAAATGTCTAGAGTCTAAATGTCTCTAAGTTCGGTGTTTGAAGGATAAAATGATTAGACGGTTTTGTGGCTTAATTATATTCATAATGAAATGTCTAGAGTCTAAATGGCTCTAACTTTCATATACCGAAAGGATAAAATGATTTGACGGTTGGATAAAATGATGTGACGGTTTTGTGGCTTAATAACGGTTTTGTGGCTTAGTTATATTCATAATGAAATGTCTAGAGTCTAAATGTCTCTAACTTTCATATACCGGAAGGATAAAATGATTTGACGGTTGGTTAAAATGATTTGACGGTTTTGTGGGTTAATGGTTTTGTGCCTTAATTTTATTGATAATGAAATGTGTAGAGTCTAAATGGCTCTAACTTTCATATACCGGAAGAATAAAATGATTTGACGGTTTTGTGGGTTAATGGTTTTGTGGCTTAATTATATTCATAATGAAATGTCTAGAGTCTAAATGGCTCTAACTTTCATATACCGGAAGGATAAAATGATTTGACGGTTGGATAAAATGATGTGACGGTTTTGTGGCTTAATAATGGTTTTGTGGCTTAATTATATTCATAATGAAATGTCTAGAGTCTAAATGTCTCTAACTTTCATATACCGGAAGGATAAAATGATTTGACGGTTGGATAAAATGATTTGACGGTTTTGTGGCTTAACAATGGTTTTGTGGTTTAATTATATTCATAATGAAATGTCTAGAGTCTAAATATGTATCTAAGTTCGGTGTTTGAAGGATAAAATGATTAGACGGTTTTGTGGCTTAATTATATTCATAATGAAATGTCTAGAGTCTAAATGGCTCTAACTTTCATATACCGAAAGGATAAAATGATTTGACGGTTGGATAAAATGATGTGACGGTTTTGTGGCTTAATAATGGTTTTGTGGCTTAATTATATTCATAATGAAATGTCTAGAGTCTAAATGTCTCTAACTTTCATATACCGGAAGGATAAAATGATTTGACGGTTGGATAAAATGATTTGACGGTTTTGTGGCTTAACAATGGTTTTGTGGTTTAATTATATTCATAATGAAATGTCTAGAGTCTAAATATGTCTCTAAGTTCGGTGTTTGAAGGATAAAATGATTAGACGGTTTTGTGGCTTAATTATATTCATAATGAAATGTCTAGAGTCTAAATGGCTCTAACTTTCATATACCGGAAGGATAAAATGATTTGACGGTTGGTTAAAATGATTTGACGGTTTTGTGGCTTAATGTTTTTGTGGCTTAATTATATTCATAATGAAATGTCTAGAGTCTAAATGGCTCTAACTTTCATATATCGGAAGGATAAAATAATTTGACGGTTGGATAAAATGATTTGACGGTTTTGTAGCTTAATAATGGTTTTGTGGCTTAATTATATTCATAATGAAATGTCTAGAGTCTAAATGTCTCTAACTTTCATATACCGAAAGGATAAAATGATTTGACGGTTTTATGGCTTAATGGTTTTGTGGCTTGGATAAAATGATTTGCGGTTGAATAAAATGATTTGAGGGTTTTGTGGCTTAATTTTATTGATAATGAAATGTGTAGAGTCTAAATGACTCTAACTTTCATATACCGGAATAATAAAATGATTTGACGGTTTTGTGGGTTAATGGTTTTGTGGCTTAATTTTATTGATAATGAAATGTGTAGAGTCTAAATGGCTCTAACTTTCATATACCGGAAGAATAAAATGATTTGACGGTTTTGTGGGTTAATGGTTTTGTGGCTTAATTATATTCATAATGAAATGTCTAGAGTCTAAATGGCTCTAACTTTCATATACCGGAAGGATAAAATGATTTGACGGTTGGATAAAATGATGTGACGGTTTTGTGGCTTAACAATGGTTTTGTGGTTTAATTATATTCATAATGAAATGTCTAGAGTTTAAATGTCTCTAAGTTCGGAGTTTGAAGGACAAAATGATTAGACGGTTTTGTGGCTTAATTATATTCATAATGAAATGTCTAGAGTCTAAATGGCTCTAACTTTCATATACCGGAAGAATAAAATGATTTGACGGTTTTGTGGGTTAATGGTTTTGTGGCTTAATTATATTCATAATGAAATGTCTAGAGTCTAAATGGCTCTAATTTTCATATACCGGAAGGATAAAATGATGTGACGGTTTTGTGGCTTAACAATGGTTTTGTGGTTTAATTATATTCATAATGAAATGTCTAGAGTCTAAATGTCTCTAAGTTCGGTGTTTGAAGGATAAAATGATTAGACGGTTTTGTGGCTTAATTATATTCATAATGAAATGTCTAGAGTCTAAATGGCTCTAACTTTCATATACCGAAAGGATAAAATGATTTGACGGTTGGATAAAATGATGTGACGGTTTTGTGGCTTAATAACGGTTTTGTGGCTTAATTATATTCATAATGAAATGTCTAGAGTCTAAATGTCTCTAACTTTCATATACCGGAAGGATAAAATGATTTGACGGTTGGTTAAAATGATTTGACGGTTTTGTGGCTTAATGTTTTTGTGGCTTAATTATATTCATAATGAAATGTCTAGAGTCTAAATGGCTCTAACTTTCATATATCGGAAGGATAAAATAATTTGACGGTTGGATAAAATGATTTGACGGTTTTGTAGCTTAATAATGGTTTTGTGGCTTAATTATATTCATAATGAAATGTCTAGAGTCTAAATGTCTCTAACTTTCATATACCGAAAGGATAAAATGATTTGACGGTTTTATGGCTTAATGGTTTTGTGGCTTGGATAAATTGATTTGCGGTTGAATAAAATGATTTGAGGGTTTTGTGGCTTAATTTTATTGATAATGAAATGTGTAGAGTCTAAATGACTCTAACTTTCATATACCGGAAGAATAAAATGATTTGACGGTTTTGTGGGTTAATGGTTTTGTGCCTTAATTTTATTGATAATGAAATGTGTAGAGTCTAAATGGCTCTAACTTTCATATACCGGAAGAATAAAATGATTTGACGGTTTTGTGGGTTAATGGTTTTGTGGCTTAATTATATTCATAATGAAATGTCTAGAGTCTAAATGGCTCTAACTTTCATATACCGGAAGGATAAAATGATTTGACGGTTGGATAAAATGATGTGACGGTTTTGTGGCTTAATAATGGTTTTGTGGCTTAATTATATTCATAATGAAATGTCTAGAGTCTAAATGTCTCTAACTTTCATATACCGGAAGGATAAAATGATTTGACGGTTGGATAAAATGATTTGACGGTTTTGTGGCTTAACAATGGTTTTGTGGTTTAATTATATTCATAATGAAATGTCTAGAGTCTAAATATGTCTCTAAGTTCGGTGTTTGAAGGATAAAATGATTAGACGGTTTTGTGGCTTAATTATATTCATAATGAAATGTCTAGAGTCTAAATGGCTCTAACTTTCATATACCGAAAGGATAAAATGATTTGACGGTTGGATAAAATGATGTGACGGTTTTGTGGCTTAATAATGGTTTTGTGGCTTAATTATATTCATAATGAAATGTCTAGAGTCTAAATGTCTCTAACTTTCTTATACCGGAAGGATAAAATGATTTGACGGTTGGATAAAATGATTTGACGGTTTTGTGGCTTAACAATGGTTTTGTGGTTTAATTATATTCATAATGAAATGTCTAGAGTCTAAATATGTCTCTAAGTTCGGTGTTTGAAGGATAAAATGATTAGACGGTTTTGTGGCTTAATTATATTCATAATGAAATGTCTAGAGTCTAAATGGCTCTAACTTTCATATACCGGAAGGATAAAATGATTTGACGGTTGGTTAAAATGATTTGACGGTTTTGTGGCTTAATGTTTTTGTGGCTTAATTATATTCATAATGAAATGTCTAGAGTCTAAATGGCTCTAACTTTCATATATCGGAAGGATAAAATAATTTGACGGTTGGATAAAATGATTTGACGGTTTTGTAGCTTAATAATGGTTTTGTGGCTTAATTATATTCATAATGAAATGTCTAGAGTCTAAATGTCTCTAACTTTCATATACCGAAAGGATAAAATGATTTGACGGTTTTATGGCTTAATGGTTTTGTGGCTTGGATAAAATGATTTGCGGTTGAATAAAATGATTTGAGGGTTTTGTGGCTTAATTTTATTGATAATGAAATGTGTAGAGTCTAAATGACTCTAACTTTCATATACCGGAATAATAAAATGATTTGACGGTTTTGTGGGTTAATGGTTTTGTGGCTTAATTTTATTGATAATGAAATGTGTAGAGTCTAAATGGCTCTAACTTTCATATACCGGAAGAATAAAATGATTTGACGGTTTTGTGGGTTAATGGTTTTGTGGCTTAATTATATTCATAATGAAATGTCTAGAGTCTAAATGGCTCTAACTTTCATATACCGGAAGGATAAAATGATTTGACGGTTGGATAAAATGATGTGACGGTTTTGTGGCTTAATAATGGTTTTGTGGCTTAATTATATTCATAATGAAATGTCTAGAGTCTAAATGTCTCTAACTTTCATATACCGGAAGGATAAAATGATTTGACGGTTGGATAAAATGATTTGACGGTTTTGTGGCTTAACAATGGTTTTGTGGTTTAATTATATTCATAATGAAATGTCTAGAGTCTAAATATGTCTCTAAGTTCAGTGTTTGAAGGATAAAATGATTAGACGGTTTTGTGGCTTAATTATATTCATAATGAAATGTCTAGAGTCTAAATGGCTCTAACTTTCATATACCGAAAGGATAAAATGATTTGACGGTTGGATAAAATGATGTGACGGTTTTGTGGCTTAATAATGGTTTTGTGGCTTAATTATATTCATAATGAAATGTCTAGAGTCTAAATGTCTCTAACTTTCATATACCGGAAGGATAAAATGATTTGACGGTTGGATAAAATGATTTGACGGTTTTGTAGCTTAATAATGGTTTTGTGGCTTAATTATATTCATAATGAAATGTCTAGAGTCTAAATGTCTCTAACTTTCATATACCGGAAGGATAAAATGATTTGACGGTTTTATGGCTTAATGGTTTTGTGGCTTGGATAAAATGATTTGACGGTTGAATAAAATGATTTGAGGGTTTTGTGGCTTAATTTTATTGATAATGACATGTGTAGAGTCAAAATGGCTCTAACTTTAATATACCGGAAGAATAAAATGATTTGACGGTTTTGTGGGTTAATGGTTTTGTGGCTTAATTATATTCATAATGAAATGTCTAGAGTCTAAATGGCTCTAACTTTCATATACCGGAAGGATAAAATGATTTGACGGTTGGATAAAATGATGTGACGGTTTTGTGGCTTAACAATGGTTTTGTGGTTTAATTATATTCATAATGAAATGTCTAGAGTTTAAATGTCTCTAAGTTCGGTGTTTGAAGGATAAAATGATTAGACGGTTTTGTGGCTTAATTATATTCATAATGAAATGTCTAAAGTCTAAATGGCTCTAACTTTCATATACCGGAAGAATAAAATGATTTGACGGTTTTGTGGGTTAATGGTTTTGTGGCTTAATTATATTCATAATGAAATGTCTAGAGTCTAAATGGCTCTAATTTTCATATACCGGAAGGATAAAATGATGTGACGGTTTTGTGGCTTAACAATGGTTTTGTGGTTTAATTATATTCATAATGAAATGTCTAGAGTCTAAATGTCTCTAAGTTCGGTGTTTGAAGGATAAAATGATTAGACGGTTTTGTGGCTTAATTATATTCATAATGAAATGTCTAGAGTCTAAATGGCTCTAACTTTCATATACCGAAAGGATAAAATGATTTGACGGTTGGATAAAATGATGTGACGGTTTTGTGGCTTAATAATGGTTTTGTGGCTTAATTATATTCATAATGAAATGTCTAGAGTCTAAATGTCTCTAACTTTCATATACCGGAAGGATAAAATGATTTGACGGTTTTGTGGGTTAATGGTTTTGTGGCTTAATTATATTCATAATGAAATGTCTAGAGTCTAAATGTCTCTAAGTTCGGTGTTTGAAAGATAAAATGATTTGACGGTTTTGTGGCTTAATTATATTCATAATGAAATGTCTAGAGTCTAAATGTCTCTAACTTTCATATACCGGAAGAATAAAATGATTTGACGGTTTTGTCGGTTAATGGTTTTGTGGCTTAATTATATTCATAATGAAATGTGTAGAGTCTAAATGTCTAGAGTTTAAATGTCTCTAAGTTCGGTGTTTGAAGGATAAAATGATTAGACGGTTTTGTGGCTTAATTATATTCATAATGAAATGTCTAGAGTCTAAATGGCTCTAACTTTCATATACCGAAAGGATAAAATGATTTGACGGTTGGATAAAATGATGTGACGGTTTTGTGGCTTAATAATGGTTTTGTGGCTTAATTATATTCATAATGAAATGTCTAGAGTCTAAATGTCTCTAACTTTCATATACCGGAAGGATAAAATGATTTGACGGTTGGATAAAATGATTTGACGGTTTTGTAGCTTAATAATGGTTTTGTGGCTTAATTATATTCATAATGAAATGTCTAGAGTCTAAATGTCTCTAACTTTCATATACCGGAAGGATAAAATGATTTGACGGTTTTATGGCTTAATGGTTTTGTGGCTTGGATAAAATGATTTGACGGTTGAATAAAATGATTTGAGGGTTTTGTGGCTTAATTTTATTGATAATGAAATGTGTAGAGTCTAAATGGCTCTAACTTTAATATACCGGAAGAATAAAATGATTTGACGGTTTTGTGGGTTAATGGTTTTGTGGCTTAATTATATTCATAATGAAATGTCTAGAGTCTAAATGGCTCTAACTTTCATATACCGGAAGGATAAAATGATTTGACGGTTGGATAAAATGATGTGACGGTTTTGTGGCTTAACAATGGTTTTGTGGTTTAATTATATTCATAATGAAATGTCTAGAGTTTAAATGTCTCTAAGTTCGATGTTTGAAGGATAAAATGATTAGACGGTTTTGTGGCTTAATTATATTCATAATGAAATGTCTAGAGTCTAAATGGCTCTAACTTTCATATACCGGAAGAATAAAATGATTTGACGGTTTTGTGGGTTAATGGTTTTGTGGCTTAATTATATTCATAATGAAATGTCTAGAGTCTAAATGGCTCTAATTTTCATATACCGGAAGGATAAAATGATGTGACGGTTTTGTGGCTTAACAATGGTTTTGTGGTTTAATTATATTCATAATGAAATGTCTAGAGTCTAAATGTCTCTAAGTTCGGTGTTTGAAGGATAAAATGATTAGACGGTTTTGTGGCTTAATTATATTCATAATGAAATGTCTAGAGTCTAAATGGCTCTAACTTTCATATACCGAAAGGATAAAATGATTTGAAGGTTGGATAAAATGATGTGACGGTTTTGTGGCTTAATAATGGTTTTGTGGCTTAATTATATTCATAATGAAATGTCTAGAGTCTAAATGTCTCTAACTTTCATATACCGGAAGGATAAAATGATTTGACGGTTTTGTGGGTTAATGGTTTTGTGGCTTAATTATATTCATAATGAAGGTACTAGAGTCTAAATGTCTCTAACTTTCATATACCGGAAGGATAAAATGATTTGACGGTTGGTTAAAATGATTTGACGGTTTTGTGGCTTAATGTTTTTGTGGCTTAATTATATTCATAATGAAATGTCTAGAGTCTAAATGTCTCTAACTTTCATAAACCGGAAGGATAAAATGATTTGACGGTTTTGTGGCTTAATGATTTTGTGGCTTGGATAAAATGATTTGACGGTTGAATAAAATGATTTGACGGTTTTGTGGCTTAAATTTATTAATAATGAAATGTGTCGAGTTTAAATGGCTCTAACTTTCATATACCGGAAGAATAAAATGATTTGACGGTTTTGTGGGTTAATGGTTTTGTGGCTTAATTATATTCATAATGAAATGTCTAGAGTCTAAATGTCTCTAAGTTCGGTGTTTGAAAGATAAAATGATTTGACGGTTTTGTGGCTTAATTATATTCATAATGAAATGTCTAGAGTCTAAATGTCTCTAACTTTCATAAACCGGAAGGATAAAATGATTTGACGGTTTTGTGGCTTAATGATTTTGTGGCTTGGATAAAATGATTTGACGGTTGAATAAAATGATTTGACGGTTTTGTGGGTTAATGGTTTTGTGGCTTAATTATATTCATAATGAAATGTGTAGAGTCTAAATGTCTCTAACTTTCATATACCGGAAGAATAAAATGATTTGACGGTTTTGTCGGTTAATGGTTTTGTGGCTTAATTATATTCATAATGAAATGTGTAGAGTCTAAATGTCTAGAGTTTAAATGTCTCTAAGTTCGGTGTTTGAAGGATAAAATGATTAGATGGTTTTGTGGCTTAATTATATTCATAATGAAATGTCTAGAGTCTAAATGGCTCTAACTTTCATATACCGAAAGGATAAAATGATGTGACGGTTTTGTGGCTTAATAATGGTTTTGTGGCTTAATTATATTCATAATGAAATGTCTAGAGTCTAAATGTCTCTAACTTTCATATACCGGAAGGATAAAATGATTTGACGGTTTTGTAGCTTAATAATGGTTTTGTGGCTTAATTATATTCATAATGAAATGTCTAGAGTCTAAATGTCTCTAACTTTCATATACCGGAAGGATAAAATGATTTGACGGTTTTATGGCTTAATGGTTTTGTGGCTTGGATAAAATGATTTGACGGTTGAATAAAATGATTTGAGGGTTTTGTGGCTTAATTTTATTGATAATGAAATGTGTAGAGTCTAAATGGCTCTAACTTTAATATACCGGAAGAATAAAATGATTTGACGGTTTTGTGGGTTAATGGTTTTGTGGCTTAATTATATTCATAATGAAATGTCTAGAGTCTAAATGGCTCTAACTTTCATATACCGGAAGGATAAAATGATTTGACGGTTGGATAAAATGATGTGACGGTTTTGTGGCTTAACAATGGTTTTGTGGTTTAATTATATTCATAATGAAATGTCTAGAGTTTAAATGTCTCTAAGTTCGGTGTTTGAAGGATAAAATGATTAGACGGTTTTGTGGCTTAATTATATTCATAATGAAATGTCTAGAGTCTAAATGGCTCTAACTTTCATATACCGGAAGAATAAAATGATTTGACGGTTTTGTGGGTTAATGGTTTTGTGGCTTAATTATATTCATAATGAAATGTCTAGAGTCTAAATGGCTCTAATTTTCATATACCGGAAGGATAAAATGATGTGACGGTTTTGTGGCTTAACAATGGTTTTGTGGTTTAATTATATTCATAATGAAATGTCTAGAGTCTAAATGTCTCTAACTTTCATATACCGGAAGGATAAAATGATTTGACGGTTTTGTAGCTTAATAATGGTTTTGTGGCTTAATTATATTCATAATGAAATGTCTAGAGTCTAAATGTCTCTAACTTTCATATACCGGAAGGATAAAATGATTTGACGGTTTTATGGCTTAATGGTTTTGTGGCTTGGATAAAATGATTTGACGGTTGAATAAAATGATTTGAGGGTTTTGTGGCTTAATTTTATTGATAATGAAATGTGTAGAGTCTAAATGGCTCTAACT
This sequence comes from Trifolium dubium, assembly GCA_951804385.1. Lineage (NCBI taxonomy): Eukaryota > Viridiplantae > Streptophyta > Magnoliopsida > Fabales > Fabaceae > Trifolium > Trifolium dubium. Next base: position 15,571,836 of record OX638073.1, read on the forward strand.
TTCATATACCGGAAGAATAAAATGATTTGACGGTTTTGTGGGTTAATGGTTTTGTGGCTTAATTATATTCATAATGAAATGTCTAGAGTCTAAATGGCTCTAACTTTCATATACCGGAAGGATAAAATGATTTGACGGTTGGATAAAATGATGTGACGGTTTTGTGGCTTAACAATGGTTTTGTGGTTTAATTATATTCATAATGAAATGTCTAGAGTTTAAATGTCTCTAAGTTCGGTGTTTGAAGGATAAAATGATTAGACGGTTTTGTGGCTTAATTATATTCATAATGAAATGTCTAAAGTCTAAATGGCTCTAACTTTCATATACCGGAAGAATAAAATGATTTGACGGTTTTGTGGGTTAATGGTTTTGTGGCTTAATTATATTCATAATGAAATGTCTAGAGTCTAAATGGCTCTAATTTTCATATACCGGAAGGATAAAATGATGTGACGGTTTTGTGGCTTAACAATGGTTTTGTGGTTTAATTATATTCATAATGAAATGTCTAGAGTCTAAATGTCTCTAAGTTCGGTGTTTGAAGGATAAAATGATTAGACGGTTTTGTGGCTTAATTATATTCATAATGAAATGTCTAGAGTCTAAATGGCTCTAACTTTCATATACCGAAAGGATAAAATGATTTGACGGTTGGATAAAATGATGTGACGGTTTTGTGGCTTAATAATGGTTTTGTGGCTTAATTATATTCATAATGAAATGTCTAGAGTCTAAATGTCTCTAACTTTCATATACCGGAAGGATAAAATGATTTGACGGTTTTGTGGGTTAATGGTTTTGTGGCTTAATTATATTCATAATGAAATGTCTAGAGTCTAAATGTCTCTAAGTTCGGTGTTTGAAAGATAAAATGATTTGACGGTTTTGTGGCTTAATTATATTCATAATGAAATGTCTAGAGTCTAAATGTCTCTAACTTTCATATACCGGAAGAATAAAATGATTTGACGGTTTTGTCGGTTAATGGTTTTGTGGCTTAATTATATTCATAATGAAATGTGTAGAGTCTAAATGTCTAGAGTTTAAATGTCTCTAAGTTCGGTGTTTGAAGGATAAAATGATTAGACGGTTTTGTGGCTTAATTATATTCATAATGAAATGTCTAGAGTCTAAATGGCTCTAACTTTCATATACCGAAAGGATAAAATGATTTGACGGTTGGATAAAATGATGTGACGGTTTTGTGGCTTAATAATGGTTTTGTGGCTTAATTATATTCATAATGAAATGTCTAGAGTCTAAATGTCTCTAACTTTCATATACCGGAAGGATAAAATGATTTGACGGTTGGATAAAATGATTTGACGGTTTTGTAGCTTAATAATGGTTTTGTGGCTTAATTATATTCATAATGAAATGTCTAGAGTCTAAATGTCTCTAACTTTCATATACCGGAAGGATAAAATGATTTGACGGTTTTATGGCTTAATGGTTTTGTGGCTTGGATAAAATGATTTGACGGTTGAATAAAATGATTTGAGGGTTTTGTGGCTTAATTTTATTGATAATGAAATGTGTAGAGTCTAAATGGCTCTAACTTTAATATACCGGAAGAATAAAATGATTTGACGGTTTTGTGGGTTAATGGTTTTGTGGCTTAATTATATTCATAATGAAATGTCTAGAGTCTAAATGGCTCTAACTTTCATATACCGGAAGGATAAAATGATTTGACGGTTGGATAAAATGATGTGACGGTTTTGTGGCTTAACAATGGTTTTGTGGTTTAATTATATTCATAATGAAATGTCTAGAGTTTAAATGTCTCTAAGTTCGATGTTTGAAGGATAAAATGATTAGACGGTTTTGTGGCTTAATTATATTCATAATGAAATGTCTAGAGTCTAAATGGCTCTAACTTTCATATACCGGAAGAATAAAATGATTTGACGGTTTTGTGGGTTAATGGTTTTGTGGCTTAATTATATTCATAATGAAATGTCTAGAGTCTAAATGGCTCTAATTTTCATATACCGGAAGGATAAAATGATGTGACGGTTTTGTGGCTTAACAATGGTTTTGTGGTTTAATTATATTCATAATGAAATGTCTAGAGTCTAAATGTCTCTAAGTTCGGTGTTTGAAGGATAAAATGATTAGACGGTTTTGTGGCTTAATTATATTCATAATGAAATGTCTAGAGTCTAAATGGCTCTAACTTTCATATACCGAAAGGATAAAATGATTTGAAGGTTGGATAAAATGATGTGACGGTTTTGTGGCTTAATAATGGTTTTGTGGCTTAATTATATTCATAATGAAATGTCTAGAGTCTAAATGTCTCTAACTTTCATATACCGGAAGGATAAAATGATTTGACGGTTTTGTGGGTTAATGGTTTTGTGGCTTAATTATATTCATAATGAAATGTCTAGAGTCTAAATGTCTCTAAGTTCGGTGTTTGAAAGATAAAATGATTTGACGGTTTTGTGGCTTAATTATATTCATAATGAAATGTCTAGAGTCTAAATGTCTCTAACTTTCATAAACCGGAAGGATAAAATGATTTGACGGTTTTGTGGCTTAATGATTTTGTGGCTTGGATAAAATGATTTGACGGTTGAATAAAATGATTTGACGGTTTTGTGGCTTAAATTTATTAATAATGAAATGTGTCGAGTTTAAATGGCTCTAACTTTCATATACCGGAAGAATAAAATGATTTGACGGTTTTGTGGGTTAATGGTTTTGTGGCTTAATTATATTCATAATGAAATGTCTAGAGTCTAAATGTCTCTAAGTTCGGTGTTTGAAAGATAAAATGATTTGACGGTTTTGTGGCTTAATTATATTCATAATGAAATGTCTAGAGTCTAAATGTCTCTAACTTTCATAAACCGGAAGGATAAAATGATTTGACGGTTTTGTGGCTTAATGATTTTGTGGCTTGGATAAAATGATTTGACGGTTGAATAAAATGATTTGACGGTTTTGTGGGTTAATGGTTTTGTGGCTTAATTATATTCATAATGAAATGTGTAGAGTCTAAATGTCTCTAACTTTCATATACCGGAAGAATAAAATGATTTGACGGTTTTGTCGGTTAATGGTTTTGTGGCTTAATTATATTCATAATGAAATGTGTAGAGTCTAAATGTCTAGAGTTTAAATGTCTCTAAGTTCGGTGTTTGAAGGATAAAATGATTAGATGGTTTTGTGGCTTAATTATATTCATAATGAAATGTCTAGAGTCTAAATGGCTCTAACTTTCATATACCGAAAGGATAAAATGATGTGACGGTTTTGTGGCTTAATAATGGTTTTGTGGCTTAATTATATTCATAATGAAATGTCTAGAGTCTAAATGTCTCTAACTTTCATATACCGGAAGGATAAAATGATTTGACGGTTTTGTAGCTTAATAATGGTTTTGTGGCTTAATTATATTCATAATGAAATGTCTAGAGTCTAAATGTCTCTAACTTTCATATACCGGAAGGATAAAATGATTTGACGGTTTTATGGCTTAATGGTTTTGTGGCTTGGATAAAATGATTTGACGGTTGAATAAAATGATTTGAGGGTTTTGTGGCTTAATTTTATTGATAATGAAATGTGTAGAGTCTAAATGGCTCTAACTTTAATATACCGGAAGAATAAAATGATTTGACGGTTTTGTGGGTTAATGGTTTTGTGGCTTAATTATATTCATAATGAAATGTCTAGAGTCTAAATGGCTCTAACTTTCATATACCGGAAGGATAAAATGATTTGACGGTTGGATAAAATGATGTGACGGTTTTGTGGCTTAACAATGGTTTTGTGGTTTAATTATATTCATAATGAAATGTCTAGAGTTTAAATGTCTCTAAGTTCGGTGTTTGAAGGATAAAATGATTAGACGGTTTTGTGGCTTAATTATATTCATAATGAAATGTCTAGAGTCTAAATGGCTCTAACTTTCATATACCGGAAGAATAAAATGATTTGACGGTTTTGTGGGTTAATGGTTTTGTGGCTTAATTATATTCATAATGAAATGTCTAGAGTCTAAATGGCTCTAATTTTCATATACCTGAAGGATAAAATGATGTGACGGTTTTGTGGCTTAACAATGGTTTTGTGGTTTAATTATATTCATAATGAAATGTCTAGAGTCTAAATGTCTCTAAGTTCGGTGTTTGAACGATAAAATGATTAGACGGTTTTGTGGCTTAATTATATTCATAATGAAATGTCTAGAGTCTAAATGGCTCTAACTTTCATATACCGAAAGGATAAAATGATTTGAAGGTTGGATAAAATGATGTGACGGTTTTGTGGCTTAATAATGGTTTTGTGGCTTAATTATATTCATAATGAAATGTCTAGAGTCTAAATGTCTCTAACTTTCATATACCGGAAGGATAAAATGATTTGACGGTTTTGTGGGTTAATGGTTTTGTGGCTTAATTATATTCATAATGAAATGTCTAGAGTCTAAATGTCTCTAAGTTCGGTGTTTGAAAGATAAAACGATTTGACGGTTTTGTGGCTTAATTATATTCATAATGAAATGTCTAGAGTCTAAATGTCTCTAACTTTCATAAACCGGAAGGATAAAATGATTTGACGGTTTTGTGGCTTAATGATTTTGTGGCTTGGATAAAATGATTTGACGGTTGAATAAAATGATTTGACGGTTTTGTGGCTTAAATTTATTAATAATGAAATGTGTAGAGTTTAAATGGCTCTAACTTTCATATACCGGAAGAATAAAATGATTTGACGGTTTTGTGGGTTAATGGTTTTGTGGCTTAATTATATTCATAATGAAATGTGTAGAGTCTAAATGTCTCTAACTTTCATATACCGGAAGAATAAAATGATTTGACGGTTTTGTCGGTTAATGGTTTTGTGGCTTAATTATATTCATAATGAAATGTGTAGAGTCTAAATGTCTAGAGTTTAAATGTCTCTAAGTTCGGTGTTTGAAGGATAAAATGATTAGACGGTTTTGTGGCTTAATTATATTCATAATGAAATGTCTAGAGTCTAAATGGCTCTAACTTTCATATACCGAAAGGATAAAATGATTTGACGGTTGGATAAAATGATGTGACGGTTTTGTGGCTTAATAATGGTTTTGTGGCTTAATTATATTCATAATGAAATGTCTAGAGTCTAAATGTCTCTAACTTTCATATACCGGAAGGATAAAATGATTTGACGGTTTTGTAGCTTAATAATGGTTTTGTGGCTTAATTATATTCATAATGAAATGTCTAGAGTCTAAATGTCTCTAACTTTCATATACCGGAAGGATAAAATGATTTGACGGTTTTATGGCTTAATGGTTTTGTGGCTTGGATAAAATGATTTGACGGTTGAATAAAATGATTTGAGGGTTTTGTGGCTTAATTTTATTGATAATGAAATGTGTAGAGTCTAAATGGCTCTAACTTTAATATACCGGAAGAATAAAATGATTTGACGGTTTTGTGGGTTAATGGTTTTGTGGCTTAATTATATTCATAATGAAATGTCTAGAGTCTAAATGGCTCTAACTTTCATATACCGGAAGGATAAAATGATTTGACGGTTGGATAAAATGATGTGACGGTTTTGTGGCTTAACAATGGTTTTGTGGTTTAATTATATTCATAATGAAATGTCTAGAGTTTAAATGTCTCTAAGTTCGGTGTTTGAAGGATAAAATGATTAGACGGTTTTGTGGCTTAATTATATTCATAATGAAATGTCTAGAGTATAAATGGCTCTAACTTTCATATACCGGAAGAATAAAATGATTTGACGGTTTTGTGGGTTAATGGTTTTGTGGCTTAATTATATTCATAATGAAATGTCTAGAGTCTAAATGGCTCTAATTTTCATATACCGGAAGGATAAAATGATGTGACGGTTTTGTGGCTTAACAATGGTTTTGTGGTTTAATTATATTCATAATGAAATGTCTAGAGTCTAAATGTCTCTAAGTTCGGTGTTTGAAGGATAAAATGATTAGACGGTTTTGTGGCTTAATTATATTCATAATGAAATGTCTAGAGTCTAAATGGCTCTAACTTTCATATACCGAAAGGATAAAATGATTTGACGGTTGGATAAAATGATGTGACGGTTTTGTGGCTTAATAATGGTTTTGTGGCTTAATTATATTCATAATGAAATGTCTAGAGTCTAAATGTCTCTAACTTTCATATACCGGAAGGATAAAATGATTTGACGGTTGGATAAAATGATTTGACGGTTTTGTGGCTTAACAATGGTTTTGTGGTTTAATTATATTCATAATGAAATGTCTAGAGTCTAAATATGTCTCTAAGTTCGGTGTTTGAAGGATAAAATGATTAGACGGTTTTGTGGCTTAATTATATTCATAATGAAATGTCTAGAGTCTAAATGGCTCTAACTTTCATATACCGAAAGGATAAAATGATTTGACGGTTGGATAAAATGATGTGACGGTTTTGTGGCTTAATAATGGTTTTGTGGCTTAATTATATTCATAATGAAACGTCTAGAGTCTAAATGTCTCTAACTTTCATAAACCGGAAGGATAAAATGATTTGACGGTTTTGTGGCTTAATGATTTTGTGGCTTGGATAAAATGATTTGACGGTTGAATAAAATGATTTGACGGTTTTGTGGCTTAAATTTATTAATAATGAAATGTGTAGAGTTTAAATGGCTCTAACTTTCATATACCGGAAGAATAAAATGATTTGACGGTTTTGTGGGTTAATGGTTTTGTGGCTTAATTATATTCATAATGAAATGTGTAGAGTCTAAATGTCTCTAACTTTCATATACCGGAAGAATAAAATGATTTGACGGTTTTGTCGGTTAATGGTTTTGTGGCTTAATTATATTCATAATGAAATGTGTAGAGTCTAAATGTCTAGAGTTTAAATGTCTCTAAGTTCGGTGTTTGAAGGATAAAATGATTAGACGGTTTTGTGGCTTAATTATATTCATAATGAAATGTCTAGAGTCTAAATGGCTCTAACTTTCATATACCGAAAGGATAAAATGATTTGACGGTTGGATAAAATGATGTGACGGTTTTGTGGCTTAATAATGGTTTTGTGGCTTAATTATATTCATAATGAAATGTCTAGAGTCTAAATGTCTCTAACTTTCATATACCGGAAGGATAAAATGATTTGACGGTTTTGTAGCTTAATAATGGTTTTGTGGCTTAATTATATTCATAATGAAATGTCTAGAGTCTAAATGTCTCTAAGTTCGGTGTTTGAAAGATAAAATGATTTGACGGTTTTGTGGCTTAATTATATTCATAATGAAATGTCTAGAGTCTAAATGTCTCTAACTTTCATAAACCGGAAGGATAAAATGATTTGACGGTTTTGTGGCTTAATGATTTTGTGGCTTGGATAAAATGATTTGACGGTTGAATAAAATGATTTGACGGTTTTGTGGCTTAAATTTATTAATAATGAAATGTGTAGAGTTTAAATGGCTCTAACTTTCATATACCGGAAGAATAAAATGATTTGACGGTTTTGTGGGTTAATGGTTTTGTGGCTTAATTATATTCATAATGAAATGTGTAGAGTCTAAATGTCTCTAACTTTCATATACCGGAAGAATAAAATGATTTGACGGTTTTGTGGGTTAATGGTTTTGTGGCTTAATTATATTCATAATGAAATGTCTAGAGTCTAAATGTCTCTAAGTTCGGTGTTTGAAAGATAAAATGATTTGACGGTTTTGTGGCTTAATTATATTCATAATGAAATGTCTAGAGTCTAAATCTCTCTAACTTTCACAAACCGGAAGGATAAAATGATTTGACGGTTTTGTGGCTTAATGATTTTGTGGCTTGGATAAAATGATTTGACGGTTGAATAAAATGATTTGACGGTTTTGTGGCTTAAATTTATTAATAATGAAATGTGTAGAGTTTAAATGGCTCTAACTTTCATATACCGGAAGAATAAAATGATTTGACGGTTTTGTGGGTTAATGGTTTTGTGGCTTAATTATATTCATAATGAAATGTGTAGAGTCTAAATGTCTCTAACTTTCATATACCGGAAGAATAAAATGATTTGACGGTTTTGTCGGTTAATGGTTTTGTGGCTTAATTATATTCATAATGAAATGTGTAGAGTCTAAATGTCTAGAGTTTAAATGTCTCTAAGTTCGGTGTTTGAAGGATAAAATGATTAGACGGTTTTGTGGCTTAATTATATTCATAATGAAATGTCTAGAGTCTAAATGGCTCTAACTTTCATATACCGAAAGGATAAAATGATTTGACGGTTGGATAAAATGATGTGACGGTTTTGTGGCTTAATAATGGTTTTGTGGCTTAATTATATTCATAATGAAATGTCTAGAGTCTAAATGTCTCTAACTTTCATATACCGGAAGGATAAAATGATTTGACGGTTTTGTAGCTTAATAATGGTTTTGTGGCTTAATTATATTCATAATGAAATGTCTAGAGTCTAAATGTCTCTAACTTTCATATACCGGAAGGATAAAATGATTTGACGGTTTTATGGCTTAATGGTTTTGTGGCTTGGATAAAATGATTTGACGGTTGAATAAAATGATTTGAGGGTTTTGTGGCTTAATTTTATTGATAATGAAATGTGTAGAGTCTAAATGGCTCTAACTTTAATATACCGGAAGAATAAAATGATTTGACGGTTTTGTGGGTTAATGGTTTTGTGGCTTAATTATATTCATAATGAAATGTCTAGAGTCTAAATGGCTCTAACTTTCATATACCGGAAGGATAAAATGATTTGACGGTTGGATAAAATGATGTGACGGTTTTGTGGCTTAACAATGGTTTTGTGGTTTAATTATATTCATAATGAAATGTCTAGAGTTTAAATGTCTCTAAGTTCGGTGTTTGAAGGATAAAATGATTAGACGGTTTTGTGGCTTAATTATATTCATAATGAAATGTCTAGAGTCTAAATGGCTCTAACTTTCATATACCGGAAGAATAAAATGATTTGACGGTTTTGTGGGTTAATGGTTTTGTGGCTTAATTATATTCATAATGAAATGTCTAGAGTCTAAATGGCTCTAATTTTCATATACCGGAAGGATAAAATGATGTGACGGTTTTGTGGCTTAACAATGGTTTTGTGGTTTAATTATATTCATAATGAAATGTCTAGAGTCTAAATGTCTCTAAGTTCGGTGTTTGAAACATAAAATGATTAGACGGTTTTGTGGCTTAATTATATTCATAATGAAATGTCTAGAGTCTAAATGGCTCTAACTTTCATATACCGAAAGGATAAAATGATTTGACGGTTGGATAAAATGATGTGACGGTTTTGTGGCTTAATAATGGTTTTGTGGCTTAATTATATTCATAATGAAATGTCTAGAGTCTAAATGTCTCTAACTTTCATATACCGGAAGGATAAAATGATTTGACGGTTTTGTGGGTTAATGGTTTTGTGGCTTAATTATATTCATAATGAAATGTCTAGAGTCTAAATGTCTCTAAGTTCGGTGTTTGAAAGATAAAATGATTTGACGGTTTTGTGGCTTAATTATATTCATAATGAAATGTCTAGAGTCTAAATGTCTCTAACTTTCATAAACCGGAAGGATAAAATGATTTGACGGTTTTGTGGCTTAATGATTTTGTGGCTTGGATAAAATGATTTGACGGTTGAATAAAATGATTTGACGGTTTTGTGGCTTAATTTTATTAATAATGAAATGTGTAGAGTTTAAATCGCTCTAACTTTCATATACCGGAAGAATAAAATGATTTGACGGTTTTGTGGGTTAATGGTTTTGTGGCTTAATTATATTCATAATGAAATGTGTAGAGTCTAAATGTCTCTAACTTTCATATACCGGAAGGATAAAATGATTTGACGGTTTTGTGGCTTAATTATATTCATAATGAAATGTGTAAAGTCTAAATGGCTCTAACTTTCGTATACCGGAAGAATAAAATGATTTGACGATTTTGTGGGTTAATGGTGTTGTGGCTTAATTATATTCATAATGAAATGTGTAGAGTCTAAATGTCTCTAACTTTCATATACCGGAAGGATAAAATGATTTGACGGTTTTGTGGCTTAATTATATTCATTATGAAATGTGTAAAGTCTAAATGGCTCTAACTTTCATATACCGGAAGGATAAAATGATTTGACGGTTTTGTGGCTTAATGGTTTTGTGGCTTAATTATATTCATAATGAAGGTACTAGAGTCTAAATGTCTCTAACTTTCATATACCGGAAGGATAAAATGATTTGACGGTTGGTTAAAATGATTTGACGGTTTTGTGGCTTAATGTTTTTGTGGCTTAATTATATTCATAATGAAATGTCTAGAGTCTAAATGGCTCTAACTTTCATATATCGGAAGGATAAAATAATTTGACGGTTGGATAAAATGATTTGACGGTTTTGTAGCTTAATAATGGTTTTGTGGCTTAATTATATTCATAATGAAATGTCTAGAGTCTAAATGTCTCTAACTTTCATATACCGAAAGGATAAAATGATTTGACGGTTTTATGGCTTAATGGTTTTGTGGCTTGGATAAAATGATTTGCGGTTGAATAAAATGATTTGAGGGTTTTGTGGCTTAATTTTATTGATAATGAAATGTGTAGAGTCTAAATGACTCTAACTTTCATATACCGGAAGAATAAAATGATTTGACGGTTTTGTGGGTTAATGGTTTTGTGGCTTAATTTTATTGATAATGAAATGTGTAGAGTCTAAATGGCTCTAACTTTCATATACCGGAAGAATAAAATGATTTGACGGTTTTGTGGGTTAATGGTTTTGTGGCTTAATTATATTCATAATGAAATGTCTAGAGTCTAAATGGCTCTAACTTTCATATACCGGAAGGATAAAATGATTTGACGGTTGGATAAAATGATGTGACGGTTTTGTGGCTTAATAATGGTTTTGTGGCTTAATTATATTCATAATGAAATGTCTAGAGTCTAAATGTCTCTAACTTTCATATACCGGAAGGATAAAATGATTTGACGGTTGGATAAAATGATTTGACGGTTTTGTGGCTTAACAATGGTTTTGTGGTTTAATTATATTCATAATGAAATGTCTAGAGTCTAAATATGTCTCTAAGTTCGGTGTTTGAAGGATAAAATGATTAGACGGTTTTGTGGCTTAATTATATTCATAATGAAATGTCTAGAGTCTAAATGGCTCTAACTTTCATATACCGAAAGGATAAAATGATTTGACGGTTGGATAAAATGATGTGACGGTTTTGTGGCTTAATAATGGTTTTGTGGCTTAATTATATTCATAATGAAATGTCTAGAGTCTAAATGTCTCTAACTTTCATATACCGGAAGGATAAAATGATTTGACGGTTGGATAAAATGATTTGACGGTTTTGTAGCTTAATAATGGTTTTGTGGCTTAATTATATTCATAATGAAATGTCTAGAGTCCAAATGTCTCTAACTTTCATATACCGGAAGGATAAAATGATTTGACGGTTTTATGGCTTAATGGTTTTGTGGCTTGGATAAAATGATTTGACGGTTGAATAAAATGATTCGAGGGTTTTGTGGCTTAATTTTATTGATAATGAAATGTGTAGAATCTAAATGGCTCTAACTTTCATATACCGGAAGAATAAAATGATTTGACGGTTTTGTGGGTTAATGGTTTTGTGGCTTAATTTTATTGATAATGAAATGTGTAGAGTCTAAATGGCTCTAATTTTCATATACCGGAAGGATAAAATGATGTGACGGTTTTGTGGCTTAACAATGGTTTTGTGGTTTAATTATATTCATAATGAAATGTCTAGAGTCTAAATGTCTCTAAGTTCGGTGTTTGAAGGATAAAATGATTAGACGGTTTTGTGGCTTAATTATATTCATAATGAAATGTCTAGAGTCTAAATGGCTCTAACTTTCATATACCGAAAGGATAAAATGATTTGACGGTTGGATAAAATGATGTGACGGTTTTGTGGCTTAATAATGGTTTTGTGGCTTAATTATATTCATAATGAAATGTCTAGAGTCTAAATGTCTCTAACTTTCATATACCGGAAGGATAAAATGATTTGACGGTTTTGTGGGTTAATGGTTTTGTGGCTTAATTATATTCATAATGAAATGTCTAGAGTCTAAATGTCTCTAAGTTCGGTGTTTGAAAGATAAAATGATTTGACGGTTTTGTGGCTTAATTATATTCATAATGAAATGTCTAGAGTCTAAATGTCTCTAACTTTCATAAACCGGAAGGATAAAATGATTTGACGGTTTTGTGGCTTAATGATTTTGTGGCTTGGATAAAATGATTTGACGGTTGAATAAAATGATTTGACGGTTTTGTGGCTTAATTTTATTAATAATGAAATGTGTAGAGTTTAAATCGCTCTAACTTTCATATACCGGAAGAATAAAATGATTTGACGGTTTTGTGGGTTAATGGTTTTGTGGCTTAATTATATTCATAATGAAATGTGTAGAGTCTAAATGTCTCTAACTTTCATATACCGGAAGGATAAAATGATTTGACGGTTTTGTGGCTTAATTATATTCATAATGAAATGTGTAAAGTCTAAATGGCTCTAACTTTCGTATACCGGAAGAATAAAATGATTTGACGATTTTGTGGGTTAATGGTGTTGTGGCTTAATTATATTCATAATGAAATGTGTAGAGTCTAAATGTCTCTAACTTTCATATACCGGAAGGATAAAATGATTTGACGGTTTTGTGGCTTAATTATATTCATTATGAAATGTGTAAAGTCTAAATGGCTCTAACTTTCATATACCGGAAGGATAAAATGATTTGACGGTTTTGTGGCTTAATGGTTTTGTGGCTTAATTATATTCATAATGAAGGTACTAGAGTCTAAATGTCTCTAACTTTCATATACCGGAAGGATAAAATGATTTGACGGTTGGTTAAAATGATTTGACGGTTTTGTGGCTTAATGTTTTTGTGGCTTAATTATATTCATAATGAAATGTCTAGAGTCTAAATGGCTCTAACTTTCATATATCGGAAGGATAAAATAATTTGACGGTTGGATAAAATGATTTGACGGTTTTGTAGCTTAATAATGGTTTTGTGGCTTAATTATATTCATAATGAAATGTCTAGAGTCTAAATGTCTCTAACTTTCATATACCGAAAGGATAAAATGATTTGACGGTTTTATGGCTTAATGGTTTTGTGGCTTGGATAAAATGATTTGCGGTTGAATAAAATGATTTGAGGGTTTTGTGGCTTAATTTTATTGATAATGAAATGTGTAGAGTCTAAATGACTCTAACTTTCATATACCGGAAGAATAAAATGATTTGACGGTTTTGTGGGTTAATGGTTTTGTGGCTTAATTTTATTGATAATGAAATGTGTAGAGTCTAAATGGCTCTAACTTTCATATACCGGAAGAATAAAATGATTTGACGGTTTTGTGGGTTAATGGTTTTGTGGCTTAATTATATTCATAATGAAATGTCTAGAGTCTAAATGGCTCTAACTTTCATATACCGGAAGGATAAAATGATTTGACGGTTGGATAAAATGATGTGACGGTTTTGTGGCTTAATAATGGTTTTGTGGCTTAATTATATTCATAATGAAATGTCTAGAGTCTAAATGTCTCTAACTTTCATAAACCGGAAGGATAAAATGATTTGACGGTTTTGTGGCTTAATGATTTTGTGGCTTGGATAAAATGATTTGACGGTTGAATAAAATGATTTGACGGTTTTGTGGCTTAAATTTATTAATAATGAAATGTGTAGAGTTTAAATGGCTCTAACTTTTATATACCGGAAGAATAAAATGATTTGACGGTTTTGTGGGTTAATGGTTTTGTGGCTTAATTATATTCATAATGAAATGTGTAGAGTCTAAATGTCTCTAACTTTCATATACCGGAAGGATAAAATGATTTGACGGTTTTGTGGCTTAATTATATTCATAATGAAATGTGTAAAGTCTAAATGGCTCTAACTTTCATATACCGGAAGGATAAAATGATTTGACGGTTTTGTGGCTTAATGGTTTTGTGGCTTAATTATATTCATAATGAAGGTACTAGAGTCTAAATGTCTCTAACTTTCATATACCGGAAGGATAAAATGATTTGACGGTTGGTTAAAATGATTTGACGGTTTTGTGGCTTAATGTTTTTGTGGCTTAATTATATTCATAATGAAATGTCTAGAGTCTAAATGGCTCTAACTTTCATATATCGGAAGGATAAAATAATTTGACGGTTGGATAAAATGATTTGACGGTTTTGTAGCTTAATAATGGTTTTGTGGCTTAATTATATTCATAATGAAATGTCTAGAGTCTAAATGTCTCTAACTTTCATATACCGAAAGGATAAAATGATTTGACGGTTTTATGGCTTAATGGTTTTGTGGCTTGGATAAAATGATTTGCGGTTGAATAAAATGATTTGAGGGTTTTGTGGCTTAATTTTATTGATAATGAAATGTGTAGAGTCTAAATGACTCTAACTTTCATATACCGGAAGAATAAAATGATTTGACGGTTTTGTGGGTTAATGGTTTTGTGGCTTAATTTTATTGATAATGAAATGTGTAGAGTCTAAATGGCTCTAACTTTCATATACCGGAAGAATAAAATGATTTGACGGTTTTGTGGGTTAATGGTTTTGTGGCTTAATTATATTCATAATGAAATGTCTAGAGTCTAAATGGCTCTAACTTTCATATACCGGAAGGATAAAATGATTTGACGGTTGGATAAAATGATGTGACGGTTTTGTGGCTTAATAATGGTTTTGTGGCTTAATTATATTCATAATGAAATGTCTAGAGTCTAAATGTCTCTAACTTTCATATACCGGAAGGATAAAATGATTTGACGGTTGGATAAAATGATTTGACGGTTTTGTAGCTTAATAATGGTTTTGTGGCTTAATTATATTCATAATGAAATGTCTAGAGTCTAAATGTCTCTAACTTTCGTATACCGGAAGAATAAAATGATTTGACGATTTTGTGGGTTAATGGTGTTGTGGCTTAATTATATTCATAATGAAATGTGTAGAGTCTAAATGTCTCTAACTTTCATATACCGGAAGGATAAAATGATTTGACGGTTTTGTGGCTTAATTATATTCATTATGAAATGTGTAAAGTCTAAATGGCTCTAACTTTCATATACCGGAAGGATAAAATGATTTGACGGTTTTGTGGCTTAATGGTTTTGTGGCTTAATTATATTCATAATGAAGGTACTAGAGTCTAAATGTCTCTAACTTTCATATACCGGAAGGATAAAATGATTTGACGGTTGGTTAAAATGATTTGACTGTTTTGTGGCTTAATGTTTTTGTGGCTTAATTATATTCATAATGAAATGTCTAGAGTCTAAATGGCTCTAACTTTCATATATCGGAAGGATAAAATAATTTGACGGTTGGATAAAATGATTTGACGGTTTTGTAGCTTAATAATGGTTTTGTGGCTTAATTATATTCATAATGAAATGTCTAGAGTCTAAATGTCTCTAACTTTCATATACCGAAAGGATAAAATGATTTGACGGTTTTATGGCTTAATGGTTTTGTGGCTTGGATAAAATGATTTGCGGTTGAATAAAATGATTTGAGGGTTTTGTGGCTTAATTTTATTGATAATGAAATGTGTAGAGTCTAAATGACTCTAACTTTCATATACCGGAAGAATAAAATGATTTGACGGTTTTGTGGGTTAGTGGTTTTGTGGCTTAATTTTATTGATAATGAAATGTGTAGAGTCTAAATGGCTCTAACTTTCATATACCGGAAGAATAAAATGATTTGACGGTTTTGTGGGTTAATGGTTTTGTGGCTTAATTATATTCATAATGAAATGTCTAGAGTCTAAATGGCTCTAACTTTCATATACCGGAAGGATAAAATGATTTGACGGTTGGATAAAATGATGTGACGGTTTTGTGGCTTAATAATGGTTTTGTGGCTTAATTATATTCATAATGAAATGTCTAGAGTCTAAATGTCTCTAACTTTCATATACCGGAAGGATAAAATGATTTGACGGTTGGATAAAATGATTTGACGGTTTTGTGGCTTAACAATGGTTTTGTGGTTTAATTATATTCATAATGAAATGTCTAGAGTCTAAATATGTCTCTAAGTTCGGTGTTTGAAGGATAAAATGATTAGACGGTTTTGTGGCTTAATTATATTCATAATGAAATGTCTAGAGTCTAAATGGCTCTAACTTTCATATACCGAAAGGATAAAATGATTTGACGGTTGGATAAAATGATGTGACGGTTTTGTGGCTTAATAATGGTTTTGTGGCTTAATTATATTCATAATGAAATGTCTAGAGTCTAAATGTCTCTAACTTTCATATACCGGAAGGATAAAATGATTTGACGGTTGGATAAAATGATTTGACGGTTTTGTAGCTTAATAATGGTTTTGTGGCTTAATTATATTCATAATGAAATGTCTAGAGTCCAAATGTCTCTAACTTTCATATACCGGAAGGATAAAATGATTTGACGGTTTTATGGCTTAATGGTTTTGTGGCTTGGATAAAATGATTTGACGGTTGAATAAAATGATTCGAGGGTTTTGTGGCTTAATTTTATTGATAATGAAATGTGTAGAATCTAAATGGCTCTAACTTTCATATACCGGAAGAATAAAATGATTTGACGGTTTTGTGGGTTAATGGTTTTGTGGCTTAATTTTATTGATAATGAAATGTGTAGAGTCTAAATGGCTCTAATTTTCATATACCGGAAGGATAAAATGATGTGACGGTTTTGTGGCTTAACAATGGTTTTGTGGTTTAATTATATTCATAATGAAATGTCTAGAGTCTAAATGTCTCTAAGTTCGGTGTTTGAAGGATAAAATGATTAGACGGTTTTGTGGCTTAATTATATTCATAATGAAATGTCTAGAGTCTAAATGGCTCTAACTTTCATATACCGAAAGGATAAAATGATTTGACGGTTGGATAAAATGATGTGACGGTTTTGTGGCTTAATAATGGTTTTGTGGCTTAATTATATTCATAATGAAATGTCTAGAGTCTAAATGTCTCTAACTTTCATATACCGGAAGGATAAAATGATTTGACGGTTTTGTGGGTTAATGGTTTTGTGGCTTAATTATATTCATAATGAAATGTCTAGAGTCTAAATGTCTCTAAGTTCGGTGTTTGAAAGATAAAATGATTTGACGGTTTTGTGGCTTAATTATATTCATAATGAAATGTCTAGAGTCTAAATGTCTCTAACTTTCCTAAACCGGAAGGATAAAATGATTTGACGGTTTTGTGGCTTAATGATTTTGTGGCTTGGATAAAATGATTTGACGGTTGAATAAAATGATTTGACGGTTTTGTGGCTTAATTTTATTAATAATGAAATGTGTAGAGTTTAAATCGCTCTAACTTTCATATACCGGAAGAATAAAATGATTTGACGGTTTTGTGGGTTAATGGTTTTGTGGCTTAATTATATTCATAATGAAATGTGTAGAGTCTAAATGTCTCTAACTTTCATATACCGGAAGGATAAAATGATTTGACGGTTTTGTGGCTTAATTATATTCATAATGAAATGTGTAAAGTCTAAATGGCTCTAACTTTCGTATACCGGAAGAATAAAATGATTTGACGATTTTGTGGGTTAATGGTGTTGTGGCTTAATTATATTCATAATGAAATGTGTAGAGTCTAAATGTCTCTAACTTTCATATACCGGAAGGATAAAATGATTTGACGGTTTTGTGGCTTAATTATATTCATTATGAAATGTGTAAAGTCTAAATGGCTCTAACTTTCATATACCGGAAGGATAAAATGATTTGACGGTTTTGTGGCTTAATGGTTTTGTGGCTTAATTATATTCATAATGAAGGTACTAGAGTCTAAATGTCTCTAACTTTCATATACCGGAAGGATAAAATGATTTGACGGTTGGTTAAAATGATTTGACGGTTTTGTGGCTTAATGTTTTTGTGGCTTAATTATATTCATAATGAAATGTCTAGAGTCTAAATGGCTCTAACTTTCATATATCGGAAGGATAAAATAATTTGACGGTTGGATAAAATGATTTGACGGTTTTGTAGCTTAATAATGGTTTTGTGGCTTAATTATATTCATAATGAAATGTCTAGAGTCTAAATGTCTCTAACTTTCATATACCGAAAGGATAAAATGATTTGACGGTTTTATGGCTTAATGGTTTTGTGGCTTGGATAAAATGATTTGCGGTTGAATAAAATGATTTGAGGGTTTTGTGGCTTAATTTTATTGATAATGAAATGTGTAGAGTCTAAATGACTCTAACTTTCATATACCGGAAGAATAAAATGATTTGACGGTTTTGTGGGTTAATGGTTTTGTGGCTTAATTTTATTGATAATGAAATGTGTAGAGTCTAAATGGCTCTAACTTTCATATACCGGAAGAATAAAATGATTTGACGGTTTTGTGGGTTAATGGTTTTGTGGCTTAATTATATTCATAATGAAATGTCTAGAGTCTAAATGGCTCTAACTTTCATATACCGGAAGGATAAAATGATTTGACGGTTGGATAAAATGATGTGACGGTTTTGTGGCTTAATAATGGTTTTGTGGCTTAATTATATTCATAATGAAATGTCTACAGTCTAAATGTCTCTAACTTTCATAAACCGGAAGGATAAAATGATTTGACGGTTTTGTGGCTTAATGATTTTGTGGCTTGGATAAAATGATTTGACGGTTGAATAAAATGATTTGACGGTTTTGTGGCTTAAATTTATTAATAATGAAATGTGTAGAGTTTAAATGGCTCTAACTTTTATATACCGGAAGAATAAAATGATTTGACGGTTTTGTGGGTTAATGGTTTTGTGGCTTAATTATATTCATAATGAAATGTGTAGAGTCTAAATGTCTCTAACTTTCATATACCGGAAGGATAAAATGATTTGACGGTTTTGTGGCTTAATTATATTCATAATGAAATGTGTAAAGTCTAAATGGCTCTAACTTTCGTATACCGGAAGAATAAAATGATTTGACGATTTTGTGGTTTAATGGTTTTGTGGCTTAATTATATTCATAATGAAATGTGTAGAGTCTAAATGTCTCTAAATTTCATATACCGGAAGGATAAAATGATTTGACGGTTTTGTGGCTTAATTATATTCATAATGAAATGTGTAAAGTCTAAATGGCTCTAACTTTCATATACCGGAAGGATAAAATGATTTGACGGTTTTGTGGCTTAATGGTTTTGTGGCTTAATTATATTCATAATGAAGGTACTAGAGTCTAAATGTCTCTAACTTTCATATACCGGAAGGATAAAATGATTTGACGGTTGGTTAAAATGATTTGACGGTTTTGTGGCTTAATGTTTTTGTGGCTTAATTATATTCATAATGAAATGTCTAGAGTCTAAATGGCTCTAACTTTCATATATCGGAAGGATAAAATAATTTGACGGTTGGATAAAATGATTTGACGGTTTTGTAGCTTAATAATGGTTTTGTGGCTTAATTATATTCATAATGAAATGTCTAGAGTCTAAATGTCTCTAACTTTCATATACCGAAAGGATAAAATGATTTGACGGTTTTATGGCTTAATGGTTTTGTGGCTTGGATAAAATGATTTGCGGTTGAATAAAATGATTTGAGGGTTTTGTGGCTTAATTTTATTGATAATGAAATGTGTAGAGTCTAAATGACTCTAACTTTCATATACCGGAAGAATAAAATGATTTGACGGTTTTGTGGGTTAATGGTTTTGTGGCTTAATTTTATTGATAATGAAATGTGTAGAGTCTAAATGGCTCTAACTTTCATATACCGGAAGAATAAAATGATTTGACGGTTTTGTGGGTTAATGGTTTTGTGGCTTAATTATATTCATAATGAAATGTCTAGAGTCTAAATGGCTCTAACTTTCATATACCGGAAGGATAAAATGATTTGACGGTTGGATAAAATGATGTGACGGTTTTGTGGCTTAATAATGGTTTTGTGGCTTAATTATATTCATAATGAAATGTCTAGAGTCTAAATGTCTCTAACTTTCATATACCGGAAGGATAAAATGATTTGACGGTTGGATAAAATGATTTGACGGTTTTGTGGCTTAACATTGGTTTTGTGGTTTAATTATATTCATAATGAAATGTCTAGAGTCTAAATATGTCTCTAAGTTCGGTGTTTGAAGGATAAAATGATTAGACGGTTTTGTGGCTTAATTATATTCATAATGAAATGTCTAGAGTCTAAATGGCTCTAACTTTCATATACCGAAAGGATAAAATGATTTGACGGTTGGATAAAATGATGTGACGGTTTTGTGGCTTAATAATGGTTTTGTGGCTTAATTATATTCATAATGAAATGTCTAGAGTCTAAATGTCTCTAACTTTCATATACCGGAAGGATAAAATGATTTGACGGTTGGATAAAATGATTTGTCGGTTTTGTAGCTTAATAATGGTTTTGTGGCTTAATTATATTCATAATGAAATGTCTAGAGTCTAAATGTCTCTAACTTTCATATACCGGAAGGATAAAATGATTTGACGGTTTTATGGCTTAATGGTTTTGTGGCTTGGATAAAATGATTTGACGGTTGAATAAAATGATTTGAGGGTTTTGTGGCTTAATTTTATTGATAATGAAATGTGTAGAGTCTAAATGGCTCTAACTTTCATATACCGGAAGAATAAAATGATTTGACGGTTTTGTGGGTTAATGGTTTTGTGGCTTAATTATATTCATAATGAAATGTCTAGAGTCTAAATGTCTCTAACTTTCATATACCGGAAGGATAAAATGATTTGACGGTTTTATGGCTTAATGGTTTTGTGGCTTGGATAAAATGATTTGACGGTTGAATAAAATGATTCGAGGGTTTTGTGGCTTAATTTTATTGATAATGAAATGTGTAGAATCTAAATGGCTCTAACTTTCATATACCGGAAGAATAAAATGATTTGACGGTTTTGTGGGTTAATGGTTTTGTGGCTTAATTTTATTGATAATGAAATGTGTAGAGTCTAAATGGCTCTAACTTTCATATACCGGAAGAATAAAATGATTTGACGGTTTTGTGGGTTAATGGTTTTGTGGCTTAATTATATTCATAATGATATGTCTAGAGTCTAAATGGCTCTAATTTTCATATACCGGAAGGATAAAATGATGTGACGGTTTTGTGGCTTAACAATGGTTTTGTGGTTTAATTATATTCATAATGAAATGTCTAGAGTCTAAATGTCTCTAAGTTCGGTGTTTGAAGGATAAAATGATTAGACGGTTTTGTGGCTTAATTATATTCATAATGAAATGTCTAGAGTCTAAATGGCTCTAACTTTCATATACCGAAAGGATAAAATGATTTGACGGTTGGATAAAATGATGTGACGGTTTTGTGGCTTAATAATGGTTTTGTGGCTTAATTATATTCATAATGAAATGTCTAGAGTCTAAATGTCTCTAACTTTCATATACCGGAAGGATAAAATGATTTGACGGTTTTGTGGGTTAATGGTTTTGTGGCTTAATTATATTCATAATGAAATGTCTAGAGTCTAAATGTCTCTAAGTTCGGTGTTTGAAAGATAAAATGATTTGACGGTTTTGTGGCTTAATTATATTCATAATGAAATGTCTAGAGTCTAAATGTCTCTAACTTTCATAAACCGGAAGGATAAAATGATTTGACGGTTTTGTGGCTTAATGATTTTGTGGCTTGGATAAAATGATTTGACGGTTGAATAAAATGATTTGACGGTTTTGTGGCTTAAATTTATTAATAATGAAATGTGTAGAGTTTAAATGGCTCTAACTTTTATATACCGGAAGAATAAAATGATTTGACGGTTTTGTGGGTTAATGGTTTTGTGGCTTAATTATATTCATAATGAAATGTGTAGAGTCTAAATGTCTCTAACTTTCATATACCGGAAGGATAAAATGATTTGACGGTTTTGTGGCTTAATTAAATTCATAATGAAATGTGTAAAGTCTAAATGGCTCTAACTTTCGTATACCGGAAGAATAAAATGATTTGACGATTTTGTGGGTTAATGGTTTTGTGGCTTAATTATATTCATAATGAAATGTGTAGAGTCTAAATGTCTCTAACTTTCATATACCGGAAGGATAAAATGATTTGACGGTTTTGTGGCTTAATTATATTCATAATGAAATGTGTAAAGTCTAAATGGCTCTAACTTTCATATACCGGAAGGATAAAATGATTTGACGGTTTTGTGGCTTAATGGTTTTGTGGCTTAATTATATTCATAATGAAGGTACTAGAGTCTAAATGTCTCTAACTTTCATATACCGGAAGGATAAAATGATTTGACGGTTGGTTAAAATGATTTGACGGTTTTGTGGCTTAATGTTTTTGTGGCTTAATTATATTCATAATGAAATGTCTAGAGTCTAAATGGCTCTAACTTTCATATATCGGAAGGATAAAATAATTTGACGGTTGGATAAAATGATTTGACGGTTTTGTAGCTTAATAATGGTTTTGTGGCTTAATTATATTCATAATGAAATGTCTAGAGTCTAAATGTCTCTAACTTTCATATACCGAAAGGATAAAATGATTTGACGGTTTTATGGCTTAATGGTTTTGTGGCTTGGATAAAATGATTTGCGGTTGAATAAAATGATTTGAGGGTTTTGTGGCTTAATTTTATTGATAATGAAATGTGTAGAGTCTAAATGACTCTAACTTTCATATACCGGAAGAATAAAATGATTTGACGGTTTTGTGGGTTAATGGTTTTGTGGCTTAATTATATTCATAATGAAATTTGTAGAGTCTAAATGTCTCTAACTTTCATATACCGGAAGGATAAAATGATTTGACGGTTTTGTGGCTTAATTATATTCATAATGAAATGTGTAAAGTCTAAATGGCTCTAACTTTCGTATACCGGAAGAATAAAATGATTTGACGATTTTGTGGGTTAATGGTTTTGTGGCTTAATTATATTCATAATGAAATGTCTAGAGTCTAAATGGCTCTAACTTTCATATACCGGAAGGATAAAATGATTTGAGGGTTGGATAAAATGATGTGACGGTTTTGTGGCTTAATAATGGTTTTGTGGCTTAATTATATTCATAATGAAATGTCTAGAGTCTAAATGTCTCTAACTTTCATATACCGGAAGGATAAAATGATTTGACGGTTGGATAAAATGATTTGACGGTTTTGTGGCTTACCAATGGTTTTGTGGTTTAATTATATTCATAATGAAATGTCTAGAGTCTAAATATGTCTCTAAGTTCGGTGTTTGAAGGATAAAATGATTAGACGGTTTTGTGGCTTAATTATATTCATAATGAAATGTCTAGAGTCTAAATGGCTCTAACTTTCATATACCGAAAGGATAAAATGATTTGACGGTTGGATAAAATGATGTGACGGTTTTGTGGCTTAATAATGGTTTTGTGGCTTAATTATATTCATAATGAAATGTCTAGAGTCTAAATGTCTCTAACTTTCATATACCGGAAGGATAAAATGATTTGACGGTTGGATAAAATGATTTGACGGTTTTGTAGCTTAATAATGGTTTTGTGGCTTAATTATATTCATAATGAAATGTCTAGAGTCTAAATGTCTCTAACTTTCATATACCGGAAGGATAAAATGATTTGACGGTTTTATGGCTTAATGGTTTTGTGGCTTGGATAAAATGATTTGACGGTTGAATAAAATGATTCGAGGGTTTTGTGGCTTAATTTTATTGATAATGAAATGTGTAGAATCTAAATGGCTCTAACTTTCATATACCGGAAGAATAAAATGATTTGACGGTTTTGTGGGTTAATGGTTTTGTGGCTTAATTTTATTGATAATGAAATGTGTAGAGTCTAAATGGCTCTAACTTTCATATACCGGAAGAATAAAATGATTTGACGGTTTTGTGGGTTAATGGTTTTGTGGCTTAATTATATTCATAATGAAATGTCTAGAGTCTAAATATGTCTCTAAGTTCGGTGTTTGAAGGATAAAATGATTAGACGGTTTTGTGGCTTAATTATATTCATAATGAAATGTCTAGAGTCTAAATGGCTCTAACTTTCATATACCGAAAGGATAAAATGATTTGACGGTTGGATAAAATGATGTGACGGTTTTGTGGCTTAATAATGGTTTTGTGGCTTAATTATATTCATAATGAAATGTCTAGAGTCTAAATGTCTCTAACTTTCATATACCGGAAGGATAAAATGATTTGACGGTTGGATAAAATGATTTGTCGGTTTTGTAGCTTAATAATGGTTTTGTGGCTTAATTATATTCATAATGAAATGTCTAGAGTCTAAATGTCTCTAACTTTCATATACCGGAAGGATAAAATGATTTGACGGTTTTATGGCTTAATGGTTTTGTGGCTTGGATAAAATGATTTGACGGTTGAATAAAATGATTTGAGGGTTTTGTGGCTTAATTTTATTGATAATGAAATGTGTAGAGTCTAAATGGCTCTAACTTTCATATACCGGAAGAATAAAATGATTTGACGGTTTTGTGGGTTAATGGTTTTGTGGCTTAATTATATTCATAATGAAATGTCTAGAGTCTAAATGGCTCTAATTTTCATATACCGGAAGGATAAAATGATGTGACGGTTTTGTGGCTTAACAATGGTTTTGTGGTTTAATTATATTCATAATGAAATGTCTAGAGTCTAAATGTCTCTAAGTTCGGTGTTTGAAGGATAAAATGATTAGACCGTTTTGTGGCTTAATTATATTCATAATGAAATGTCTAGAGTCTAAATGGCTCTAACTTTCATATACCGAAAGGATAAAATGATTTGAAGGTTGGATAAAATGATGTGACGGTTTTGTGGCTTAATAATGGTTTTGTGGCTTAATTATATTCATAATGAAATGTCTAGAGTCTAAATGTCTCTAACTTTCATATACCGGAAGGATAAAATGATTTGACGGTTTTGTGGGTTAATGGTTTTGTGGCTTAATTATATTCATAATGAAATGTCTAGAGTCTAAATGTCTCTAAGTTCGGTGTTTGAAAGATAAAATGATTTGACGGTTTTGTGGCTTAATTATATTCATAATGAAATGTCTAGAGTCTAAATGTCTCTAACTTTCATAAACCGGAAGGATAAAATGATTTGACGGTTTTGTGGCTTAATGATTTTGTGGCTTGGATAAAATGATTTGACGGTTGAATAAAATGATTTGACGGTTTTGTGGCTTAATTTTATTAATAATGAAATGTGTAGAGTTTAAATGGCTCTAACTTTTATATACCGGAAGAATAAAATGATTTGACGGTTTTGTGGGTTAATGGTTTTGTGGCTTAATTATATTCATAATGAAATTTGTAGAGTCTAAATGTCTCTAACTTTCATATACCGGAAGGATAAAATGATTTGACGGTTTTGTGGCTTAATTATATTCATAATGAAATGTGTAAAGTCTAAATGGCTCTAACTTTCGTATACCGGAAGAATAAAATGATTTGACGATTTTGTGGGTTAATGGTTTTGTGGCTTAATTATATTCATAATGAAATGTGTAGAGTCTAAATGTCTCTAACTTTCATATACCGGAAGGATAAAATGATTTGACGGTTTTGTGGCTTAATTATATTCATAATGAAATGTGTAAAGTCTAAATGGCTCTAACTTTCATATACCGGAAGGATAAAATGATTTGACGGTTTTGTGGCTTAATGGTTTTGTGGCTTAATTATATTCATAATGAAGGTACTAGAGTCTAAATGTCTCTAACTTTCATATACCGGAAGGATAAAATGATTTGACGGTTGGTTAAAATGATTTGACGGTTTTGTGGCTTAATGTTTTTGTGGCTTAATTATATTCATAATGAAATGTCTAGAGTCTAAATGGCTCTAACTTTCATATATCGGAAGGATAAAATAATTTGACGGTTGGATAAAATGATTTGACGGTTTTGTAGCTTAATAATGGTTTTGTGGCTTAATTATATTCATAATGAAATGTCTAGAGTCTAAATGTCTCTAACTTTCATATACCGAAAGGATAAAATGATTTGACGGTTTTATGGCTTAATGGTTTTGTGGCTTGGATAAAATGATTTGCGGTTGAATAAAATGATTTGAGGGTTTTGTGGCTTAATTTTATTGATAATGAAATGTGTAGAGTCTAAATGACTCTAACTTTCATATACCGGAAGAATAAAATGATTTGACGGTTTTGTGGGTTAATGGTTTTGTGGCTTAATTTTATTGATAATGAAATGTGTAGAGTCTAAATGGCTCTTACTTTCATATACCGGAAGAATAAAATGATTTGACGGTTTTGTGGGTTAATGGTTTTGTGGCTTAATTATATTCATAATGAAATGTCTAGAGTCTAAATGGCTCTAACTTTCATATACCGGAAGGATAAAATGATTTGACGGTTGGATAAAATGATGTGACGGTTTTGTGGCTTAATAATGGTTTTGTGGCTTAATTATATTCATAATGAAATGTCTAGAGTCTAAATGTCTCTAACTTTCATATACCGGAAGGATAAAATGATTTGACGGTTGGATAAAATGATTTGACGGTTTTGTGGCTTAACAATGGTTTTGTGGTTTAATTATATTCATAATGAAATGTCTAGAGTCTAAATATGTCTCTAAGTTCGGTGTTTGAAGGATAAAATGATTAGACGGTTTTGTGGCTTAATTATATTCATAATGAAATGTCTAGAGTCTAAATGGCTTTAACTTTCATATACCGAAAGGATAAAATGATTTGACGGTTGGATAAAATGATGTGACGGTTTTGTGGCTTAATAATGGTTTTGTGGCTTAATTATATTCATAATGAAATGTCTAGAGTCTAAATGTCTCTAACTTTCATATACCGGAAGGATAAAATGATTTGACGGTTGGATAAAATGATTTGTCGGTTTTGTAGCTTAATAATGGTTTTGTGGCTTAATTATATTCATAATGAAATGTCTAGAGTCTAAATGTCTCTAACTTTCATATACCGGAAGGATAAAATGATTTGACGGTTTTATGGCTTAATGGTTTTGTGGCTTGGATAAAATGATTTGACGGTTGAATAAAATGATTTGAGGGTTTTGTGGCTTAATTTTATTGATAATGAAATGTGTAGAGTCTAAATGGCTCTAACTTTCATATACCGGAAGAATAAAATGATTTGACAGTTTTGTGGGTTAATGGTTTTGTGGCTTAATTATATTCATAATGAAATGTCTAGAGTCTAAATGGCTCTAACTTTCATATACCGGAAGGATAAAATGATTTGACGGTTGGATAAAATGATGTGACGGTTTTGTGGCTTAACAATGGTTTTGTGGTTTAATTATATTCATAATGAAATGTCTAGAGTTTAAATGTCTCTAAGTTCGGTGTTTGAAGGATAAAATGATTAGACGGTTTTGTGGCTTAATTATATTCATAATGAAATGTCTAGAGTCTAAATGGCTCTAACTTTCATATACCGGAAGAATAAAATGATTTGACGGTTTTGTGGGTTAATGGTTTTGTGGCTTAATGATATTCATAATGAAATGTCTAGAGTCTAAATGGCTCTAATTTTCATATACCGGAAGGATAAAATGATGTGACGGTTTTGTGGCTTAACAATGGTTTTGTGGTTTAATTATATTCATAATGAAATGTCTAGAGTCTAAATGTCTCTAAGTTCGGTGTTTGAAGGATAAAATGATTAGACGGTTTTGTGGCTTAATTATATTCATAATGAAATGTCTAGAGTCTAAATGGCTCTAACTTTCATATACCGAAAGGATAAAATGATTTGACGGTTGGATAAAATGATGTGACGGTTTTGTGGCTTAATAATGGTTTTCTGGCTTAATTATATTCATAATGAAATGTCTAGAGTCTAAATGTCTCTAACTTTCATATACCGGAAGGATAAAATGATTTGACGGTTTTGTGGGTTAATGGTTTTGTGGCTTAATTATATTCATAATGAAATGTCTAGAGTCTAAATGTCTCTAAGTTCGGTGTTTGAAAGATAAAATGATTTGACGGTTTTGTGGCTTAATTATATTCATAATGAAATGTCTAGAGTCTAAATGTCTCTAACTTTCATAAACCGGAAGGATAAAATGATTTGACGGTTTTGTGGCTTAATGATTTTGTGGCTTGGATAAAATGATTTGACGGTTGAATAAAATGATTTGACGGTTTTGTGGCTTAATTTTATTAATAATGAAATGTGTAGAGTTTAAATGGCTCTAACTTTCATATACCGGAAGAATAAAATGATTTGACGGTTTTGTGGGTTAATGGTTTTGTGGCTTAATTATATTCATAATGAAATGTGTAGAGTCTAAATGTCTCTAACTTTCATATACCGGAAGGATAAAATGATTTGACAATTTTGTGGCTTAATTATATTCATAATGAAATGTGTAAAGTCTAAATGGCTCTAACTTTCGTATACCGGAAGAATAAAATGATTTGACGATTTTGTGGGTTAATGGTTTTGTGGCTTAATTATATTCATAATGAAATGTGTAGAGTCTAAATGTCTCTAACTTTCATATACCGGAAGGATAAAATGATTTGACGGTTTTGTGGCTTAATTATATTCATAATGAAATGTGTAAAGTCTAAATGGCTCTAACTTTCATATACCGGAAGGATAAAATGATTTGACGGTTTTGTGGCTTAATGGTTTTGTGGCTTAATTATATTCATAATGAAGGTACTAGAGTCTAAATGTCTCTAACTTTCATATACCGGAAGGATAAAATGATTTGACGGTTGGTTAAAATGATTTGACGGTTTTGTGGCTTAATGTTTTTGTGGCTTAATTATATTCATAATGAAATGTCTAGAGTCTAAATGGCTCTAACTTTCATATATCGGAAGGATAAAATAATTTGACGGTTGGATAAAATGATTTGACGGTTTTGTAGCTTAATAATGGTTTTGTGGCTTAATTATATTCATAATGAAATGTCTAGAGTCTAAATGTCTCTAACTTTCAAATACCGAAAGGATAAAATGATTTGACGGTTTTATGGCTTAATGGTTTTGTGGCTTGGATAAAATGATTTGACGGTTGAATAAAATGATTTGAGGGTTTTGTGGCTTAATTTTATTGATAATGAAATGTGTAGAGTCTAAATGACTCTAACTTTCATATACCGGAAAAATAAAATGATTTGACGGTTTTGTGGGTTAATGGTTTTGTGGCTTAATTTTATTGATAATGAAATGTGTAGAGTTTAAATGGCTCTAACTTTCATATACCGGAAGAATAAAATGATTTGACGGTTTTGTGGGTTAATGGTTTTGTGGCTTAATTATATTCATAATGAAATGTCTAGAGTCTAAATGGCTCTAACTTTCATATACCGGAAGGATAAAATGATTTGACGGTTGGATAAAATGATGTGACGGTTTTGTGGCTTAATAATGGTTTTGTGGCTTAATTATATTCATAATGAAATGTCTAGAGTCTAAATGTCTCTAACTTTCATATACCGGAAGGATAAAATGATTTGACGGTTGGATAAAATGATTTGACGGTTTTGTGGCTTAACAATGGTTTTGTGGTTTAATTATATTCATAGTGAAATGTCTAGAGTCTAAATATGTCTCTAAGTTCGGTGTTTGAAGGATAAAATGATTAGACGGTTTTGTGGCTTAATTATATTCATAATGAAATGTCTAGAGTCTAAATGGCTCTAACTTTCATATACCGAAAGGATAAAATGATTTGACGGTTGGATAAAATGATGTGACGGTTTTGTGGCTTAATAATGGTTTTGTGGCTTAATTATATTCATAATGAAATGTCTAGAGTCTAAATGTCTCTAACTTTCATATACCGGAAGGATAAAATGATTTGACGGTTTTGTGGGTTAATGGTTTTGTGGCTTAATTATATTCATAATGAAATGTCTAGAGTCTAAATGTCTCTAAGTTTGGTGTTTGAAAGATAAAATGATTTGACGGTTTTGTGGCTTAATTATATTCATAATGAAATGTCTAGAGTCTAAATGTCTCTAACTTTCATAAACCGGAAGGATAAAATGATTTGACGGTTTTGTGGCTTAATGATGTTGTGGCTTGGATAAAATGATTTGACGGTTGAATAAAATGATTTGACGGTTTTGTGGCTTAATTTTATTAATAATGAAATGTGTAGAGTCTAAATGGCTCTAACTTTCATATACCGGAAGAATAAAATGATTTGACGGTTTTGTGGGTTAATGGTTTTGTGGCTTAATTATATTCATAATGAAATGTGTAGAGTCTAAATGTCTCTAACTTTCATATACCGGAAGGATAAAATGATTTGACGGTTGGATAAAATGATTTGACGGTTTTGTAGCTTAATAATGGTTTTGTGGCTTAATTATATTCATAAAGAAATGTCTAGAGTGTAAATGTCTCTAACTTTCATAAACCGGAAGGATAAAATGATTTGACGGTTTTGTGGCTTAATGATTTTGTGGCTTGGATAAAATAATTTGACGGTTGAATAAAATGATTTGAGGGTTTTGTGGCTTAATTTTATTGATAATGAAATGTGTAGAGTCTAAATGGCTCTAACTTTCATATACCGGAAGAATAAAATGATTTGACGGTTTTGTGGGTTAATGGTTTTGTGGCTTAATTTTATTGATAATGAAATGTGTAGAGTCTAAATGGTTCTAACTTTCATATACCGGAAGAATAAAATGATTTGACGGTTTTGTGGGTTAATGGTTTTGTGGCTTAATTATATTCATAATGAAATGTCTAGAGTCTAAATGGCTCTAACTTTCATATACCGGAAGGATAAAATGATTTGACGGTTGGATAAAATGATTTGACGGTTTTGTAGCTTAATAATGGTTTTGTGGCTTAATTATATTCATAATGAAATGTCTAGAGTCTAAATGTCTCTAACTTTCATATACCGGAAGGATAAAATGATTTGACGGTTTTATGGCTTAATGGTTTTGTGGCTTGGATAAAATGATTTGACGGTTGAATAAAATGATTTGAGGGTTTTGTGGCTTAATTTTATTGATAATGAAATGTGTAGAGTCTAAATGGCTCTAACTTTCATATACCGGAAGAATAAAATGATTTGACGGTTTTGTGGGTTAATGGTTTTGTGGCTTAATTATATTCATAATGAAATGTCTAGAGTCTAAATGGCTCTAACTTTCATATACCGGAAGGATAAAATGATTTGACGGTTGCATAAAATGATGTGACGGTTTTGTGGCTTAACAATGGTTTTGTGGTTTAATTATATTCATAATGAAATGTCTAGAGTTTAAATGTCTCTAAGTTCGGTGTTTGAAGGATAAAATGATTAGACGGTTTTGTGGCTTAATGATATTCATAATGAAATGTCTAGAGTCTAAATGACTCTAACTTTCATATACCGAAAGGATAAAATGATTTGACGGTTGGATAAAATGATGTGACGGTTTTGTGGCTTAATAATGGTTTTGTGGCTTAATTATATTCATAATGAAATGTCTAGAGTCTAAATGTCTCTAACTTTCATATACCGGAAGGATAAAATGATTTGACGGTTGGATAAAATGATTTGACGGTTTTGTAGCTTAATAATGGTTTTGTGGCTTAATTATATTCATAATGAAATGTCTAGAGTCTAAATGTCTCTAACTTTCATATACCGGAAGGATAAAATGATTTGACGGTTTTATGGCTTAATGGTTTTGTGGCTTGGATAAAATGATTTGACGGTTGAATAAAATGATTTGAGGGTTTTCTGGCTTAATTTTATTGATAATGAAATGTGTAGAGTCTAAATGGCTCTAACTTTCATATACCGGAAGAATAAAATGATTTGACGGTTTTGTGGGTTAATGGTTTTGTGGCTTAATTTTATTGATAATGAAATGTGTAGAGTATAAATGGCTCTAACTTTCATATACCGGAAGAATAAAATGATTTGACGGTTTTGTGGGTTAATGGTTTTGTGGCTTAACTATATTCATAATGAAATGTGTAGAGTCTAAATGTCTCTAACTTTCATATACCGGAAGGATAAAATGATTTGACGGTTGGATAAAATGATGTGACGGTTTTGTGGCTTAACAATGGTTTTGTGGTTTAATTATATTCATAATGAAATGTCTAGAGTCTAAATGTCTCTAAGTTCGGTGTTTGAAGGATAAAATGATTAGACGGTTTTGTGGCTTAATTATATTCATAATGAAATGTCTAGAGTCTAAATGGCTCTAACTTTCATATACCGAAAGGATAAAATGATTTGACGGTTGGATAAAATGATGTGACGGTTTTGTGGCTTAATAATTGTTTTGTGGCTTAATTATATTCATAATGAAATGTCTAGAGTCTAAATGTCTCTAACTTTCATATACCGGAAGGATAAAATGATTTAACGGTTTTGTGGGTTAATGGTTTTGTGGCTTAATTATATTCATAATGAAATGTCTAGAGTCTAAATGTTTCTAAGTTCGGTGTTTGAAAGATAAAATGATTTGACGGTTTTGTGGCTTAATTATATTCATAATAAAATGTGTAGAGTTTAAATGGCTCTAACTTTCATATACCGGAAGAATAAAATGATTTGACGGTTTTGTGGGTTAATGGTTTTGTGGCTTAATTATATTCATAATGAAATGTCTAGAGTCTAAATGGCTCTAACTTTCATATACCGGAAGGATAAAATGATTTGACGGTTTTGTGGCTTAACAATGGTTTTGTGGTTTAATTATATTCATAATGAAATGTCTAGAGTCTAAATGTCTCTAACTTTCATATACCGGAAGGATAAAATGATTTGACGGTTGGATAAAATGATGTGACGGTTTTGTGGCTTAACAATGGTTTTGTGGTTTAATTATATTCATAATGAAATGTCTAGAGTTTAAATGTCTCTAAGTTCGGTGTTTGAAGGATAAAATGATTAGACGGTTTTGTGGCTTAATGATATTCATAATGAAATGTCTAGAGTCTAAATGACTCTAACTTTCATATACCGAAAGGATAAAATGATTTGACGGTTGGATAAAATGATGTGACGGTTTTGTGGCTTAATAATGGTTTTGTGGCTTAATTATATTCATAATGAAATGTCTAGAGTCTAAATGTCTCTAACTTTCATATACCGGAAGGATAAAATGATTTGACGGTTGGATAAAATGATTTGACGGTTTTGTAGCTTAATAATGGTTTTGTGGCTTAATTATATTCATAATGAAATGTCTAGAGTCTAAATGTCTCTAACTTTCATATACCGGAAGGATAAAATGATTTGACGGTTTTATGGCTTAATGGTTTTGTGGCTTGGATAAAATGATTTGACGGTTGAATAAAATGATTTGAGGGTTTTGTGGCTTAATTTTATTGATAATGAAATGTGTAGAGTCTAAATGGCTCTAACTTTCATATACCGGAAGAATAAAATGATTTGACGGTTTTGTGGGTTAATGGTTTTGTGGCTTAATTTTATTGATAATGAAATGTGTAGAGTCTAAATGGCTCTAACTTTCATATACCGGAAGAATAAAATGATTTGACGGTTTTGTGGGTTAATGGTTTTGTGGCTTAACTATATTCATAATGAAATGTGTAGAGTCTAAATGTCTCTAACTTTCATATACCGGAAGGATAAAATGATTTGACGGTTGGATAAAATGATGTGACGGTTTTGTGGCTTAACAATGGTTTTGTGGTTTAATTATATTCATAATGAAATGTCTAGAGTCTAAATGTCTCTAAGTTCGGTGTTTGAAGGATAAAATGATTAGACGGTTTTGTGGCTTAATTATATTCATAATGAAATGTCTAGAGTCTAAATGGCTCTAACTTTCATATACCGAAAGGATAAAATGATTTGACGGTTGGATAAAATGATGTGACGGTTTTGTGGCTTAATAATGGTTTTGTGGCTTAATTATATTCATAATGAAATGTCTAGAGTCTAAATGTCTCTAACTTTCATATACCGGAAGGATAAAATGATTTGACGGTTTTGTGGGTTAATGGTTTTGTGGCTTAATTATATTCATAATGAAATGTCTAGAGTCTAAATGTCTCTAAGTTCGGTGTTTGAAAGATAAAATGATTTGACGGTTTTGTGGCTTAATTATATTCATAATGAAATGTCTAGAGTCTAAATGTCTCTAACTTTCATAAACCGGAAGGATAAAATGATTTGACGGTTTTGTGGCTTAATGATTTTGTGGCTTGGATAAAATGATTTGACGGTTGAATAAAATGATTTGACGGTTTTGTGGCTTAATTTTATTAATAATGAAATGTGTAGAGTTTAAATGGCTCTAACTTTCATATACCGGAAGAATAAAATGATTTGACGGTTTTGTGAGTTAATGGTTTTGTGGCTTAATTATATTCATAATGAAATGTCTAGAGTCTAAATGGCTCTAACTTTTATATACCGGAAGGATAAAATGATTTGACGGTTGCATAAAATGATGTGACGGTTTTGTGGCTTAACAATGGTTTTGTGGTTTAATTATATTCATAATGAAATGTCTAGAGTCTAAATGTCTCTAACTTTCATATACCGGAAGGATAAAATGATTTGACGGTTGGATAAAATGATGTGACGGTTTTGTGGCTTAACAATGGTTTTGTGGTTTAATTATATTCATAATGAAATGTCTAGAGTCTAAATGTCTCTAAGTTCGGTGTTTGAAGGATAAAATGATTAGACGGTTTTGTGGCTTAATTATATTCATAATGAAATGTCTAGAGTCTAAATGGCTCTAACTTTCATATACCGAAAGGATAAAATGATTTGACGGTTGGATAAAATGATGTGACGGTTTTGTGGCTTAATAATGGTTTTGTGGCTTAATTATATTTATAATGAAATGTCTAGAGTCTAAATGTCTCTAACTTTCATATACCGGAAGGATAAAATGATTTGACGGTTTTGTGGGTTAATGGTTTTGTGGCTTAATTATATTCATAATGAAATGTCTAGAGTCTAAATGTCTCTAAGTTCGGTGTTTGAAAGATAAAATGATTTGACGGTTTTGTGGCTTAATTATATTCATAATGAAATGTCTAGAGTCTAAATGTCTCTAACTTTCATAAACCGGAAGGATAAAATGATTTGACGGTTTTGTGGCTTAATGATTTTGTGGCTTGGATAAAATGATTTGACGGTTGAATAAAATGATTTGACGGTTTTGTGGCTTAATTTTATTAATAATGAAATGTGTAGAGTTTAAATGGCTCTAACTTTCATATACCGGAAGAATAAAATGATTTGACGGTTTTGTGGGTTAATGGTTTTGTGGCTTAATTATATTCATAATGAAATGTCTAGAGTCTAAATGGCTCTAACTTTCATATACCGGAAGGATAAAATGATTTGACGGTTGCATAAAATGATGTGACGGTTTTGTGGCTTAACAATGGTTTTGTGGTTTAATTATATTCATAATGAAATGTCTAGAGTTTAAATGTCTCTAAGTTCGGTGTTTGAAGGATAAAATGATTAGACGGTTTTGTGGCTTAATGATATTCATAATGAAATGTCTAGAGTCTAAATGACTCTAACTTTCATATACCGAAAGGATAAAATGATTTGACGGTTGGATAAAATGATGTGACGGTTTTGTGGCTTAATAATGGTTTTGTGGCTTAATTATATTCATAATGAAATGTCTAGAGTCTAAATGTCTCTAACTTTCATATACCGGAAGGATAAAATGATTTGACGGTTGGATAAAATGATTTGACGGTTTTGTAGCTTAATAATGGTTTTGTGGCTTAATTATATTCATCATGAAATGTCTAGAGTCTAAATGTCTCTAACTTTCATATACCGGAAGGATAAAATGATTTGACGGTTTTGTGGCTTAACAATGGTTTTGTGGTTTAATTATATTCATAATGAAATGTCTAGAGTCTAAATGTCTCTAACTTTCATATACCGGAAGGATAAAATGATTTGACGGTTGGATAAAATGATGTGACGGTTTTGTGGCTTAACAATGGTTTTGTGGTTTAATTATATTCATAATGAAATGTCTAGAGTCTAAATGTCTCTAAGTTCGGTGTTTGAAGGATAAAATGATTAGACGGTTTTGTGGCTTAATTATATTCATAATGAAATGTCTAGAGTCTAAATGGCTCTAACTTTCATATACCGAAAGGATAAAATGATTTGACGGTTGGATAAAATGATGTGACGGTTTTGTGGCTTAATAATGGTTTTGTGGCTTAATTATATTCATAATGAAATGTCTAGAGTCTAAATGTCTCTAACTTTCACATACCGGAAGGATAAAATGATTTGACGGTTTTGTGGGTTAATGGTTTTGTGGCTTAATTATATTCATAATGAAATGTCTAGAGTCTAAATGTCTCTAAGTTCGGTGTTTGAAAGATAAAATGATTTGACGGTTTTGTGGCTTAATTATATTCATAATGAAATGTCTAGAGTCTAAATGTCTCTAACTTTCATAAACCGGAAGGATAAAATGATTTGACGGTTTTGTGGCTTAATGATTTTGTGGCTTGGATAAAATGATTTGACGGTTGAATAAAATGATTTGACGGTTTTGTGGCTTAATTTTATTAATAATGAAATGTGTAGAGTTTAAATGGCTCTAACTTTCATATACCGGAAGAATAAAATGATTTGACGGTTTTGTGAGTTAATGGTTTTGTGGCTTAATTATATTCATAATGAAATGTCTAGAGTCTAAATGGCTCTAACTTTTATATACCGGAAGGATAAAATGATTTGACGGTTGCATAAAATGATGTGACGGTTTTGTGGCTTAACAATGGTTTTGTGGTTTAATTATATTCATAATGAAATGTCTAGAGTCTAAATGTCTCTAACTTTCATATACCGGAAGGATAAAATGATTTGACGGTTGGATAAAATGATGTGACGGTTTTGTGGCTTAACAATGGTTTTGTGGTTTAATTATATTCATAATGAAATGTCTAGAGTCTAAATGTCTCTAAGTTCGGTGTTTGAAGGATAAAATGATTAGACGGTTTTGTGGCTTAATTATATTCATAATGAAATGTCTAGAGTCTAAATGGCTCTAACTTTCATATACCGAAAGGATAAAATGATTTGACGGTTGGATAAAATGATGTGACGGTTTTGTGGCTTAATAATGGTTTTGTGGCTTAATTATATTCATAATGAAATGTCTAGAGTCTAAATGTCTCTAACTTTCATATACCGGAAGGATAAAATGATTTGACGGTTTTGTGGGTTAATGGTTTTGTGGCTTAATTATATTCATAATGAAATGTCTAGAGTCTAAATGTCTCTAAGTTCGGTGTTTGAAAGATAAAATGATTTGACGGTTTTGTGGCTTAATTATATTCATAATGAAATGTCTAGAGTCTAAATGTCTCTAACTTTCATAAACCGGAAGGATAAAATGATTTGACGGTTTTGTGGCTTAATGATTTTGTGGCTTGGATAAAATGATTTGACGGTTGAATAAAATGATTTGACGGTTTTGTGGCTTAATTTTATTAATAATGAAATGTGTAGAGTTTAAATGGCTCTAACTTTCATATACCGGAAGAATAAAATGATTTGACGGTTTTGTGGGTTAATGGTTTTGTGGCTTAATTATATTCATAATGAAATGTCTAGAGTCTAAATGGCTCTAACTTTCATATACCGGAAGGATAAAATGATTTGACGGTTGCATAAAATGATGTGACGGTTTTGTGGCTTAACAATGGTTTTGTGGTTTAATTATATTCATAATGAAATGTCTAGAGTTTAAATGTCTCTAAGTTCGGTGTTTGAAGGATAAAATGATTAGACGGTTTTGTGGCTTAATGATATTCATAATGAAATGTCTAGAGTCTAAATGACTCTAACTTTCATATACCGAAAGGATAAAATGATTTGACGGTTGGATAAAATGATGTGACGGTTTTGTGGCTTAATAATGGTTTTGTGGCTTAATTATATTCATAATGAAATGTCTAGAGTCTAAATGTCTCTAACTTTCATATACCGGAAGGATAAAATGATTTGACGGTTGGATAAAATGATTTGACGGTTTTGTAGCTTAATAATGGTTTTGTGGCTTAATTATATTCATAATGAAATGTCTAGAGTCTAAATGTCTCTAACTTTCATATACCGGAAGGATAAAATGATTTGACGGTTTTGTGGCTTAACAATGGTTTTGTGGTTTAATTATATTCATAATGAAATGTCTAGAGTCTAAATGTCTCTAACTTTCATATACCGGAAGGATAAAATGATTTGACGGTTGGATAAAATGATGTGACGGTTTTGTGGCTTAACAATGGTTTTGTGGTTTAATTATATTCATAATGAAATGTCTAGAGTCTAAATGTCTCTAAGTTCGGTGTTTGAAGGATAAAATGATTAGACGGTTTTGTGGCTTAATTATATTCATAATGAAATGTCTAGAGTC
The DNA here is from genome assembly GCA_951804385.1 of Trifolium dubium. Taxonomy (NCBI): domain Eukaryota; kingdom Viridiplantae; phylum Streptophyta; class Magnoliopsida; order Fabales; family Fabaceae; genus Trifolium; species Trifolium dubium. The sequence continues at coordinate 15,610,240 of OX638073.1, forward strand.
TAAATGGCTCTAACTTTCATATACCGAAAGGATAAAATGATTTGACGGTTGGATAAAATGATGTGACGGTTTTGTGGCTTAATAAAGGTTTTGTGGCTTAATTATATTCATAATGAAATGTCTAGAGTCTAAATGTCTCTAACTTTCATATACCGGAAGGATAAAATGATTTGACGGTTTTGTGGGTTAATGGTTTTGTGGCTTAATTATATTCATAATGAAATGTCTAGAGTCTAAATGTCTCTAAGTTCGGTGTTTGAAAGATAAAATGATTTGACGGTTTTGTGGCTTAATAATGGTTTTGTGGCTTAATTATATTCATAATGAAATGTCTAGAGTCTAAATGTCTCTAACTTTCATATACCGGAAGGATAAAATGATTTGACGGCTGGATAAAATGATTTGACGGTTTTTTTAGCTTAATAATGGTTTTGTGGCTTAATTATATTCATAATGAAATGTCTAGAGTCTAAATGTCTCTAACTTTCATATACCGGAAGGATAAAATGATTTGACGGTTTTATGGCTTAATGGTTTTGTGGCTTGGATAAAATGATTTGACGGTTGAATAAAATGATTTGAGGGTTTTGTGGCTTAATTTTATTGATAATGAAATGTGTAGAGTCTAAATGGCTCTAACTTTCATATACCGGAAGAATAAAATGATGTGACGGTTTTGTGGCTTAATAATGGTTTTGTGGCTTAATTATATTCATAATGAAATGTCTAGAGTCTAAATGTCTCTAAGTTCGGTGTTTGAAAGATAAAATGATTTGACGGTTTTGTGGCTTAATTATATTCATAATGAAATGTCTAGAATCTAAATGTCTCTAACTTTCATAAACCGGAAGGATAAAATGATTTGACGGTTTTGTGGCTTAATGATTTTGTGGCTTGGATAAAATGATTTGACGGTTGAATAAAATGATTTGACGGTTTTGTGGCTTAATTTTATTAATAATGAAATGTGTAGAGTTTAAATGGCTCTAACTTTCATATACCGGAAGAATAAAATGATTTGACGGTTTTGTGGGTTAATGGTTTTGTGGCTTAATTATATTCATAATGAAATGTCTAGAGTCTAAATGGCTCTAACTTTCATATACCGGAAGGATAAAATGATTTGACGGTTGCATAAAATGATGTGACGGTTTTGTGGCTTAACAATGGTTTTGTGGTTTAATTATATTCATAATGAAATGTCTAGAGTCTAAATGTCTCTAACTTTCATATACCGGAAGGATAAAATGATTTGACGGTTGGATAAAATGATGTGACGGTTTTGTGGCTTAACAATGGTTTTGTGGTTTAATTATATTCATAATGAAATGTCTAGAGTCTAAATGTCTCTAAGTTCGGTGTTTGAAGGATAAAATGATTAGACGGTTTTGTGGCTTAATTATATTCATAATGAAATGTCTAGAGTCTAAATGACTCTAACTTTCATATACCGAAAGGATAAAATGATTTGACGGTTGGATAAAATGATGTGACGGTTTTGTGGCTTAATAATGGTTTTGTGGCTTAATTATATTCATAATGAAATGTCTAGAGTCTAAATGTCTCTAACTTTCATATACCGGAAGGATAAAATGATTTGACGGTTTTGTGGGTTAATGGTTTTGTGGCTTAATTATATTCATAATGAAATGTCTAGAGTCTAAATGTCTCTAAGTTCGGTGTTTGAAAGATAAAATGATTTGACGGTTTTGTGGCTTAATTATATTCATAATGAAATGTCTAGAGTCTAAATGTCTCTAACTTTCATAAACCGGAAGGATAAAATGATTTGACGGTTTTGTGGCTTAATGATTTTGTGGCTTGGATAAAATGATTTGACGGTTGAATAAAATGATTTGACGGTTTTGTGGCTTAATTTTATTAATAATGAAATGTGTAGAGTTTAAATGGCTCTAACTTTCATATACCGGAAGAATAAAATGATTTGACGGTTTTGTGGGTTAATGGTTTTGTGGCTTAATTATATTCATAATGAAATGTCTAGAGTCTAAATGGCTCTAACTTTCATATACCGGAAGGATAAAATGATTTGACGGTTGCATAAAATGATGTGACGGTTTTGTGGCTTAACAATGGTTTTGTGGTTTAATTATATTCATAATGAAATGTCTAGAGTTTAAATGTCTCTAAGTTCGGTGTTTGAAGGATAAAATGATTAGACGGTTTTGTGGCTTAATTATATTCATAATGAAATGTGTAAAGTCTAAATGGCTCTAACTTTCATATACCGGAAGGATAAAATGATTTGACGGTTTTGTGGCTTAATGGTTTTGTGGCTTAATTATATTCATAATGAAATGTGTAGAGTCTAAATGTCTCTAACTTTCATATACCGGAAGGATAAAATGATTTGACGGTTTTGTGGCTTAATTATATTCATAATGAAATGTGTAAAGTCTAAATGGCTCTAACTTTCGTATACCGGAAGAATAAAATGATTTGACGATTTTGTGGGTTAATGGTGTTGTGGCTTAATTATATTCATAATGAAATGTCTAGAGTCTAAATGTCTCTAAATTCGGTGTTTGAAGGATAAAATGATTAGACGGTTTTGTGGCCTAATTATATTCATAATGAAATGTCTAGAGTCTAAATGTCTCTAAATTCGGTGTTTGAAGGATAAAATGATTAGACGGTTTTGTGGCCTAATTATATTCATAATGAAATGTCTAGAGTCTAAATGTCTCTAACTTTCATATACCGAAAGGATAAAATGATTTGACGGTTGGATAAAATGATGTGACGGTTTTGTGGCTTAATAATGGTTTTGTGGCTTAATTATATTCATAATGAAATGTCTAGAGTCTAAATGTCTCTAACTTTCATATACCGGAAGGATAAAATGATTTGACGGTTTTGTGGGTTAATGGTTTTGTGGCTTAATTATATTCATAATGAAATGTCAAGAGTCTAAATGTCTCTATGTTCGGTGTTTGAAGGATAAAATGATTTGACGGTTTTGTGGCTTAATTATATTCATAATGAAATGTCTAGAGTCTAAATGTCTCTAACTTTCATAAACCGGAAGGATAAAATGATTTGACGGTTTTGTGGCTTAATGATTTTGTGGCTTGGATAAAATGATTTGACGGTTGAATAAAATGATTTGACGGTTTTGTGGCTTAATTTTATTAATAATGAAATGTGTAGAGTTTAAATGGCTCTAACTTTCATATACCGGAAAAATAAAATGATTTGACGGTTTTGTGGCTTAACAATGGTTTTGTGGTTTAATTATATTCATAATGAAATGTCTAGAGTCTAAATGTCTCTAAATTCGGTGTTTGAAGGATAAAATGATTAGACGGTTTTGTGGCCTAATTATATTCATAATGAAATTTCTAGAGTCTAAATGGCTCTAACTTTCATATACCGAAAGGATAAAATGATTTGACGGTTGGATAAAATGATGTGACGGTTTTGTGGCTTAATAATGGTTTTGTGGCTTAATTATATTCATAATGAAATGTCTAGAGTCTAAATGTCTCTAACTTTCATATACCGGAAGGATAAAATGATTTGACGGTTTTGTGGGTTAATAGTTTTGTGGCTTAATTATATTCATAATGAAATGTCTAGAGTCTAAATGTCTCTAAGTTCGGTGTTTGAAGGATAAAATGATTTGACGGTTTTGTGGCTTAATTATATTCATAATGAAATGTGTAGAGTCTAAATGTCTCTAACTTTCATATACCGGAAGGATAAAATGATTTGACGGTTTTGTGGCTTAATTATATTCATAATGAAATGTGTAAAGTCTAAATGGCTCTAACTTTCGTATACCGGAAGAATAAAATGATTTGACGATTTTGTGGGTTAATGGTGTTGTGGCTTAATTATATTCATAATGAAATGTGTAGAGTCTAAATGTCTCTAACTTTCATATACCGGAAGGATAAAATGATTTGACGGTTTTGTGGCTTAATTATATTCATAATGATATGTGTAAAGTCTAAATGGCTCTAACTTTCATAAACCGGAAAGATAAAATGATTTGACGGTTTTGTGGCTTAATTATATTCATAATGAAGGTACTAGAGTCTAAATGTCTCTAACTTTCATATACCGGAAGGATAAAATGATTTGACGGTTTTGTGGCTTAATTATATTGATAATGAAATGTGTAAAGTCTAAATGGCTCTAACTTTCATATACCGGAAGGATAAAATGATTTGACGGTTTTGTGGCTTAATGGTTTTGTGGCTTAATTATATTCATAATGAAGGTACTAGAGTCTAAATGTCTCTAACTTTCATATACCGGAAGGATAAAATGATTTGACGGTTGGTTAAAATGATTTGACGGTTTTGTGGCTTAATGTTTTTGTGGCTTAATTATATTCATAATGAAATGTCTAGAGTCTAAATGGCTCTAACTTTCATATATCGGAAGGATAAAATAATTTGACGGTTGGATAAAATGATTTGACGGTTTTGTAGCTTAATAATGGTTTTGTGGCTTAATTATATTCATAATGAAATGTCTAGAGTCTAAATGTCTCTAACTTTCATATACCGAAAGGATAAAATGATTTGACGGTTTTATGGCATAATGGTTTTGTGGCTTGGATAAAATGATTTGACGGTTGAATAAAATGATTTGAGGGTTTTGTGGCTTAATTTTATTGATAATGAAATGTGCAGAGTCTAAATGGCTCTAACTTTCATATACCGGAAGAATAAAATGATTTGACGGTTTTGTGGGTTAATGGTTTTGTGGCTTAATTATATTCATAATGAAATGTCTAGAGTCTAAATGGCTCTAACTTTCATATACCGAAAGGATAAAATGATTTGACGGTTGGATAAAATGATGTGACGGTTTTGTGGCTTAACAATGGTTTTGTGGTTTAATTATATTCATAATGAAATGTCTAGAGTCTAAATATGTCTCTAAGTTCGGTGTTTGAAGGATAAAATGATTAGACGGTTTTGTGGCTGAATTATATTCATAATGAAATGTCTAGAGTCTAAATGGCTCTAACTTTCATATACCGAAAGGATAAAATGATTTGACGGTTGGATAAAATGATGTGACGGTTTTGTGGCTTAATAATGGTTTTGTGGCTTAATTATATTCATAATGAAATGTCTAGAGTCTAAATGTCTCTAACTTTCATATACCGGAAGGATAAAATGATTTGACGGTTTTGTGGCTTAATGGTTTTGTGACTTAATTATATTCATAATAAAATGTGTAGAGTCTAAATGTCTCTAAGTTCGGTGTTTGAAGGATAAAATGATTTGACGGTTTTTTGGCTTAATGGTTTTGTGGCTTAATTATATTCATAATGAAATGTCTAGAGTCTAAATGTCTCTAAGTTCGGTGTTTGAAAGATAAAATGATTTGACGGTTTTGTGGCTTAATTATATTCATAATGAAATGTCTAGAGTCTAAATGTCTCTAACTTTCATAAACCGGAAGGATAAAATGATTTGACGGTTTTGTGGCTTAATGATTTTGTGGCTTGGATAAAATGATTTGACGGTTGAATAAAATGATTTGACGGTTTTGTGGCTTAATTTTATTAATAATGAAATGTGTAGAGTCTAAATGGCTCTAACTTTCATATACCGGAAGAATAAAATGATTTGACGGTTTTGTGGGTTAATGGTTTTGTGGCTTAATTATATTCATAATGAAATGTGTAGAGTCTAAATGTCTCTAACTTTCATATACCGGAATGATAAAATGATTTGACGGTTTTGTGGCTTAATTATATTCATAACGAAATGTGTAAAGTCTAAATGGCTCTAACTTTCGTATACCGGAAGAATAAAATGATTTGACGATTTTGTGGGTTAATGGTTTTGTGGGTTAATTATATTCATAATGAAATGTGTAGAGTCTAAATGTCTCTAACTTTCATATACCGGAAGGATAAAATGATTTGACGGTTTTGTGGCTTAATTATATTCATAATGAAATGTGTAAAGTCTAAATGGCTCTAACTTTCATATACCGGAAGGATAAAATGATTTGACGGTTTTGTGGCTTAATGGTTTTGTGGCTTAATCATATTCATAATGAAGGTACTAGAGTCTAAATGTCTCTAACTTTCATATACCGGAAGGATAAAATGATTTGACGGTTGGTTAAAATGATTTGACGGTTTTGTGGCTTAATGTTTTTGTGGCTTAATTATATTCATAATGAAATGTCTAGAGTCTAAATGGCTCTAACTTTCATATATCGGAAGGATAAAATAATTTGACGGTTGGATAAAATGATTTGACGGTTTTGTAGCTTAATAATGGTTTATGTGGCTTAATTATATTCATAATGAAATGTCTAGAGTCTAAATGTCTCTAACTTTCATATACCGAAAGGATAAAATGATTTGACGGTTTTATGGCATAATGGTTTTGTGGCTTGGATAAAATGATTTGACGGTTGAATAAAATGATTTGAGGGTTTTGTGGCTTAATTTTATTGATAATGAAATGTGTAGAGTCTAAATGGCTCTAACTTTCATATACCGGAAGAATAAAATGATTTGACGGTTTTGTGGGTTAATGGTTTTGTGGCTTAATTTTATTGATAATGAAATGTGTAGAGTCTAAATGGCTCTAACTTTCATATACCGGAAGAATAAAATGATTTGACGGTTTTGTGGGTTAATGGTTTTGTGGCTTAATTATATTCATAATGAAATGTCTAGAGTTTAAATGTCTCTAAGTTCGGTGTTTGAAGGATAAAATGATTAGACAGTTTTGTGGCTTAATTATATTCATAATGAAATGTCTAGAGTCTAAATGGCTCTAACTTTCATATACCGAAAGGATAAAATGATTTGACGGTTGGATAAAATGATGTGACGGTTTTGTGGCTTAATAATGGTTTTGTGGCTTAATTATATTCATAATGAAATGTCTAGAGTCTAAATGTCTCTAACTTTCATATACCGGAAGGATAAAATGATTTGACGGTTGGATAAAATGATTTGACGGTTTTGTAGCTTAATAATGGTTTTGTGGCTTAATTATATTCATAATGAAATGTCTAGAGTCTAAATGTCTCTAACTTTCATATACCGGAAGGATAAAATGATTTGACGGTTTTATGGCTTAATGGTTTTGTGGCTTGGATAAAATGATTTGACGGTTGAATAAAATGATTTGAGGGTTTTGTGGCTTAATTTTATTCATAATGAAATGTGTAGAGTCTAAATGGCTCTAACTTTCATATACCGGACGAATAAAATGATTTGACGGTTTTGTGGGTTAATGGTTTTATGGCTTAATTTTATTGATAATGAAATGTGTAGAGTCTAAATGGCTCTAACTTTCATATACCGGAAGAATAAAATGATTTGACGGTTTTGTGGGTTAATGGTTTTGTGGCTTAATTATATTCATAATGAAATGTCTAGAGTCTAAATGGCTCTAACTTTCATATACCGGAAGGATAAAATGATTTGACGGTTGGATAAAATGATGTGACGGTTTTGTGGCTTAACAATGGTTTTGTGGTTTAATTATATTCATAATGAAATGTCTAGAGTTTAAATGTCTATAAGTTCGGTGTTTGAAGGATAAAATGATTAGACGGTTTTGTGGCTTAATTATATTCATAATGAAATGTCTAGAGTCTAAATGACTCTAACTTTCATATACCGAAAGGATAAAATGATTTGACGGTTGGATAAAATGATGTGACGGTTTTGTGGCTTAATAATGGTTTTGTGGCTTAATTATATTCATAATGAAATGTCTAGAGTCTAAATGTCTCTAACTTTCATATACCGGAAGGATAAAATGATTTGACGGTTTTGTGGGTTAATGGTTTTGTGGCTTAATTATATTCATAATGAAATGTCTAGAGTCTAAATGTCTCTAAGTTCGGTGTTTGAAAGATAAAATGATTTGACGGTTTTGTGGCTTAATTATATTCATAATGAAATGTCTAGAGTCTAAATGTCTCTAACTTTCATAAACCGGAAGGATAAAATGATTTGACGGTTTTGTGGCTTAATGATTTTGTGGCTTGGATAAAATGATTTGACGGTTGAATAAAATGATTTGACGGTTTTGTGGCTTAATTTTATTAATAATGAAATGTGTAGAGTTTAAATGGCTCTAACTTTCATATACCGGAAGAATAAAATGATTTGACGGTTTTGTGGGTTAATGGTTTTGTGGCTTAATTTTATTGATAATGAAATGTGTAGAGTCTAAATGGCTCTAACTTTCATATACCGGAAGAATAAAATGATTTGACGGTTTTGTGGGTTAATGGTTTTGTGGCTTAATTTTATTGATAATGAAATGTGTAGAGTCTAAATGGCTCTAACTTTCATATACCGGAAGAATAAAATGATTTGACGGTTTTGTGGGTTAATGGTTTTGTGGCTTAATTATATTCATAATGAAATGTCTAGAGTTTAAATGTCTCTAAGTTCGGTGTTTGAAGGATAAAATGATTAGACAGTTTTGTGGCTTAATTATATTCATAATGAAATGTCTAGAGTCTAAATGGCTCTAACTTTCATATACCGAAAGGATAAAATGATTTGACGGTTGGATAAAATGATGTGACGGTTTTGTGGCTTAATAATGGTTTTGTGGCTTAATTATATTCATAATGAAATGTCTAGAGTCTAAATGTCTCTAACTTTCATATACCGGAAGGATAAAATGATTTGACGGTTGGATAAAATGATTTGACGGTTTTGTAGCTTAATAATGGTTTTGTGGCTTAATTATATTCATAATGAAATGTCTAGAGTCTAAATGTCTCTAACTTTCATATACCGGAAGGATAAAATGATTTGACGGTTTTATGGCTTAATGGTTTTGTGGCTTGGATAAAATGATTTGACGGTTGAATAAAATGATTTGAGGGTTTTGTGGCTTAATTTTATTCATAATGAAATGTGTAGAGTCTAAATGGCTCTAACTTTCATATACCGGACGAATAAAATGATTTGACGGTTTTGTGGGTTAATGGTTTTATGGCTTAATTTTATTGATAATGAAATGTGTAGAGTCTAAATGGCTCTAACTTTCATATACCGGAAAAATAAAATGATTTGACGGTTTTGTGGGTTAATGGTTTTGTGGCTTAATTATATTCATAATGAAATGTCTAGAGTCTAAATGGCTCTAACTTTCATATACCGGAAGGATAAAATGATTTGACGGTTGGATAAAATGATGTGACGGTTTTGTGGCTTAACAATGGTTTTGTGGTTTAATTATATTCATAATGAAATGTCTAGAGTTTAAATGTCTCTAAGTTCGGTGTTTGAAGGATAAAATGATTAGACGGTTTTGTGGCTTAATTATATTCATAATGAAATGTCTAGAGTCTAAATGACTCTAACTTTCATATACCGAAAGGATAAAATGATTTGACGGTTGGATAAAATGATGTGACGGTTTTGTGGCTTAATAATGGTTTTGTGGCTTAATTATATTCATAATGAAATGTCTAGAGTCTAAATGTCTCTAACTTTCATATACCGGAAGGATAAAATGATTTGACGGTTGGATAAAATGATTTGACGGTTTTGTAGCTTAATAATGGTTTTGTGGCTTAATTATATTCATAATGAAATGTCTAGAGTCTAAATGTCTCTAACTTTCATATACCGGAAGGATAAAATGATTTGACGGTTTTATAACTTAATGGTTTTGTGGCTTGGATAAAATGATTTGACGGTTGAATAAAATGATTTGAGGGTTTTGTAGCTTAATTTTATTGATAATGAAATGTGTAGAGTCTAAATGGCTCTAACTTTCATATACCGGAAGAATAAAATGATTTGACGGTTTTGTGGGTTAATGGTTTTGTGGCTTAATTTTATTGATAATGAAATGTGTAGAGTCTAAATGGCTCTAACTTTCATATACCGGAAGAATAAAATGATTTGACGGTTTTGTGGGTTAATGGTTTTGTGGCTTAATTATATTCATAATGAAATGTGTAGAGTCTAAATGTCTCTAACTTTCATATACCGGAAGGATAAAATGATTTGACGGTTGGATAAAATGATGTGACGGTTTTGTGGCTTAACAATGGTTTTGTGGTTTAATTATATTCATAATGAAATGTCTAGAGTCTAAATGTCTCTAAGTTCGGTGTTTGAAGGATAAAATGATTAGACGGTTTTGTGGCTTAATTATATTCATATGAAATGTCTAGAGTCTAAATGGCTCTAACCTTCATATACCGAAAGTATAAAATGATTTGACGGTTGGATAAAATGATGTGACGGTTTTGTGGCTTAATAATGGTTTTGTGGCTTAATTATATTCATAATGAAATGTCTAGAGTCTAAATGTCTCTAACTTTCATATACCGGAAGGATAAAATGATTTGACGGTTTTGTGGGTTAATGGTTTTGTGGCTTAATTATATTCATAATGAAATGTCTAGAGTCTAAATGTCTCTAAGTTCGGTGTTTGAAAGATAAAATGATTTGACGGTTTTGTGGCTTAATTATATTCATAATGAAATGTCTAGAGTCTAAATGTCTCTAACTTTCATAAACCGGAAGGATAAAATGATTTGACGGTTTTGTGGCTTAATGATTTTGTGGCTTGGATAAAATGATTTGACGGTTGAATAAAATGATTTGACGGTTTTGTGGCTTAATTTTATTAATAATGAAATGTGTAGAGTTTAAATGGCTCTAACTTTCATATACCGGAAGAATAAAATGATTTGACGGTTTTGTGGGTTAATGGTTTTGTGGCTTAATTATATTCATAATGAAATGTGTAGAGTCTAAATGTCTCTAACTTTCATATACCGGAAGGATAAAATGATTTGACGGTTTTGTGGCTTAATTATATTCATAATGAAATGTGTAAAGTCTAAATGGCTCTAACTTTCATATACCGGAAGGATAAAATGATTTACGGTTTTGTGGCTTAATGGTTTTGTGACTTAATTATATTCATAATAAAATGTGTAGAGTCTAAATGTCTCTAAGTTCGGTGTTTGAAGGATAAAATGATTTGACGGTTTTGTGGCTTAATGGTTTTGTGGCATAATTATATTCATAATGAAATGTCTAGAGTCTAAATGTCTCTAACTTTCATATACCGGAAGGATAAAATGATTTGACGGTTTTGTGGGTTAATGGTTTTGTGGCTTAATTATATTCATAATGAAATGTCTAGAGTCTAAATGTCTCTAACTTTCATATACCGGAAGGATAAAATGATTTGACGGTTTTATAACTTAATGGTTTTGTGGCTTGGATAAAATGATTTGACGGTTGAATAAAATGATTTGAGGGTTTTGTAGCTTAATTTTATTGATAATGAAATGTGTAGAGTCTAAATGGCTCTAACTTTCATATACCGGAAGAATAAAATGATTTGACGGTTTTGTGGGTTAATGGTTTTGTGGCTTAATTTTATTGATAATGAAATGTGTAGAGTCTAAATGGCTCTAACTTTCATATACCGGAAGAATAAAATGATTTGACGGTTTTGTGGGTTAATGGTTTTGTGGCTTAATTATATTCATAATGAAATGTGTAGAGTCTAAATGTCTCTAACTTTCATATACCGGAAGGATAAAATGATTTGACGGTTGGATAAAATGATGTGACGGTTTTGTGGCTTAACAATGGTTTTGTGGTTTAATTATATTCATAATGAAATGTCTAGAGTCTAAATGTCTCTAAGTTCGGTGTTTGAAGGATAAAATGATTAGACGGTTTTGTGGCTTAATTATATTCATATGAAATGTCTAGAGTCTAAATGGCTCTAACCTTCATATACCGAAAGTATAAAATGATTTGACGGTTGGATAAAATGATGTGACGGTTTTGTGGCTTAATAATGGTTTTGTGGCTTAATTATATTCATAATGAAATGTCTAGAGTCTAAATGTCTCTAACTTTCATATACCGGAAGGATAAAATGATTTGACGGTTTTGTGGGTTAATGGTTTTGTGGCTTAATTATATTCATAATGAAATGTCTAGAGTCTAAATGTCTCTAAGTTCGGTGTTTGAAAGATAAAATGATTTGACGGTTTTGTGGCTTAATTATATTCATAATGAAATGTCTAGAGTCTAAATGTCTCTAACTTTCATAAACCGGAAGGATAAAATGATTTGACGGTTTTGTGGCTTAATGATTTTGTGGCTTGGATAAAATGATTTGACGGTTGAATAAAATGATTTGAGGGTTTTGTGGCTTAATTTTATTCATAATGAAATGTGTAGAGTCTAAATGGCTCTAACTTTCATATACCGGACGAATAAAATGATTTGACGGTTTTGTGGGTTAATGGTTTTATGGCTTAATTTTATTGATAATGAAATGTGTAGAGTCTAAATGGCTCTAACTTTCATATACCGGAAGAATAAAATGATTTGACGGTTTTGTGGGTTAATGGTTTTGTGGCTTAATTATATTCATAATGAAATGTCTAGAGTCTAAATGGCTCTAACTTTCATATACCGGAAGGATAAAATGATTTGACGGTTGGATAAAATGATGTGACGGTTTTGTGGCTTAACAATGGTTTTGTGGTTTAATTATATTCATAATGAAATGTCTAGAGTTTAAATGTCTCTAAGTTCGGTGTTTGAAGGATAAAATGATTAGACGGTTTTGTGGCTTAATTATATTCATAATGAAATGTCTAGAGTCTAAATGACTCTAACTTTCATATACCGAAAGGATAAAATGATTTGACGGTTGGATAAAATGATGTGACGGTTTTGTGGCTTAATAATGGTTTTGTGGCTTAATTATATTCATAATGAAATGTCTAGAGTCTAAATGTCTCTAACTTTCATATACCGGAAGGATAAAATGATTTGACGGTTGGATAAAATGATTTGACGGTTTTGTAGCTTAATAATGGTTTTGTGGCTTAATTATATTCATAATGAAATGTCTAGAGTCTAAATGTCTCTAACTTTCATATACCGGAAGGATAAAATGATTTGACGGTTTTATAACTTAATGGTTTTGTGGCTTGGATAAAATGATTTGACGGTTGAATAAAATGATTTGAGGGTTTTGTAGCTTAATTTTATTGATAATGAAATGTGTAGAGTCTAAATGGCTCTAACTTTCATATACCGGAAGAATAAAATGATTTGACGGTTTTGTGGGTTAATGGTTTTGTGGCTTAATTTTATTGATAATGAAATGTGTAGAGTCTAAATGGCTCTAACTTTCATATACCGGAAGAATAAAATGATTTGACGGTTTTGTGGGTTAATGGTTTTGTGGCTTAATTATATTCATAATGAAATGTGTAGAGTCTAAATGTCTCTAACTTTCATATACCGGAAGGATAAAATGATTTGACGGTTGGATAAAATGATGTGACGGTTTTGTGGCTTAACAATGGTTTTGTGGTTTAATTATATTCATAATGAAATGTCTAGAGTCTAAATGTCTCTAAGTTCGGTGTTTGAAGGATAAAATGATTAGACGGTTTTGTGGCTTAATTATATTCATATGAAATGTCTAGAGTCTAAATGGCTCTAACCTTCATATACCGAAAGTATAAAATGATTTGACGGTTGGATAAAATGATGTGACGGTTTTGTGGCTTAATAATGGTTTTGTGGCTTAATTATATTCATAATGAAATGTCTAGAGTCTAAATGTCTCTAACTTTCATATACCGGAAGGATAAAATGATTTGACGGTTTTGTGGGTTAATGGTTTTGTGGCTTAATTATATTCATAATGAAATGTCTAGAGTCTAAATGTCTCTAAGTTCGGTGTTTGAAAGATAAAATGATTTGACGGTTTTGTGGCTTAATTATATTCATAATAAAATGTCTAGAGTCTAAATGTCTCTAACTTTCATAAACCGGAAGGATAAAATGATTTGACGGTTTTGTGGCTTAATGATTTTGTGGCTTGGATAAAATGATTTGACGGTTGAATAAAATGATTTGACGGTTTTGTGGCTTAATTTTATTAATAATGAAATGTGTAGAGTTTAAATGGCTCTAACTTTCATATACCGGAAGAATAAAATGATTTGACGGTTTTGTGGGTTAATGGTTTTGTGGCTTAATTATATTCATAATGAAATGTGTAGAGTCTAAATGTCTCTAACTTTCATATACCGGAAGGATAAAATGATTTGACGGTTTTGTGGCTTAATTATATTCATAATGAAATGTGTAAAGTCTAAATGGCTCTAACTTTCATATACCGGAAGGATAAAATGATTTACGGTTTTGTGGCTTAATGGTTTTGTGACTTAATTATATTCATAATAAAATGTGTAGAGTCTAAATGTCTCTAAGTTCGGTGTTTGAAGGATAAAATGATTTGACGGTTTTGTGGCTTAATGGTTTTGTGGCATAATTATATTCATAATGAAATGTCTAGAGTCTAAATGTCTCTAACTTTCATATACCGGAAGGATAAAATGATTTGACGGTTTTGTGGGTTAATGGTTTTGTGGCTTAATTATATTCATAATGAAATGTCTAGAGTCTAAATGTCTCTAAGTTCGGTGTTTGAAGGATAAAATGATTTGACGGTTTTGTGGCTTAATTATATTCATAATGAAATGTCTAGAGTCTAAATGTCTCTAACTTTCATAAACCGGAAGGATAAAATGATTTGACGGTTTTGTGGCTTAATGATTTTGTGGCTTGGATAAAATGATTTGACGGTTGAATAAAATGATTTGACGATTTTGTGGCTTAATTTTATTAATAATGAAATGTGTAGAGTCTAAATGGCTCTAACTTTCATATACCGGAAGAATAAAATGATTTGACGGTTTTGTGGGTTAATGGTTTTGTGGCTTAATTATATTCATAATGAAATGTGTAGAGTCTAAATGTCTCTAACTTTCATATACCGGAAGGATAAAATGATTTGACGGTTTTGTGGCTTAATTATATTCATAATGAAATGTGTAAAGTCTAAATGGCTCTAACTTTCATATACCGGAAGGATAAAATGATTTGACGGTTTTGTGGCTTAATGGTTTTGTGACTTAATTATATTCATAATAAAATGTGTAGAGTCTAAATGTCTCTAAGTTCGGTGTTTGAAGGATAAAATGATTTGACGGTTTTGTGGCTTAATGGTTTTGTGGCTTAATTATATTCATAATGAAATGTCTAGAGTCTAAATGGCTCTAACTTTCATATACCGGAAGGATAAAATGATTTGACGGTTGGATAAAATGATTTGACGATTTGTGGCTTAATAATGGTTTTGTGGCTTAATTATATTCTTAATGAAATGTCTAGAGTCTAAATGTCTCTAACTTTCATATACCGGAAGGATAAAATGATTTGACGGTTTTATGGCTTAATGGTTTTGTGGCTTGGATAAAATGATTTGACGGTTGAATAAAATGATTTGACGGTTTTGTGGCTTAATTTTATTGATAATGAAATGTGTAGAGTCTAAATGGCTCTAACTTTCATATACCGGAAAGATAAAATGATTTGACGGTTTTGTGGGTTAATGGTTTTGTTGCTTAATTATATTCATAATGAAATGTCTAGAGTCTAAATGGCTCTAACTTTCATATACCGGAAGGATAAAATGATTTGACGGTTGGATAAAATGATGTGACGGTTTTGTGGCTTAACAATGGTTTTGTGGTTTAATTATATTCATAATGAAATGTCTAGAGTTTAAATGTCTCTAAGTTCGGTGTTTGAAGGATAAAATGATTAGACGGTTTTGTGGGTTAATTATATTCATAATGAAATGTCTAGAGTCTAAATGACTCTAACTTTCATATACCGAAAGGATAAAATGATTTGACGTTTGGATAAAATGATGTGACGGTTTTGTGGCTTAATAATGGTTTTGTGGCTTAATTATATTCATAATGAAATGTCTAGAGTCTAAATGTCTCTAACTTTCATATACCGGAAGGATAAAATGATTTGACGGTTGGATAAAATGATTTGACGGTTTTGTAGCTTAATAATGGTTTTGTGGCTTAATTATATTCATAATGAAATGTCTACAGTCTAAATGTCTCTAACTTTCATATACCGGAAGGATAAAATGATTTGACGGTTTTATGGCTTAATGGTTTTGTGGCTTGGATAAAATGATTTGACGGTTGAATAAAATGATTTGAGGGTTTTGTGGCTTAATTTTATTGATAATGAAATGTGTAGAGTCTAAATGGCTCTAACTTTCATATACCGGAAGAATAAAATGATTTGACGGTTTTGTGGGTTAATGGTTTTGTGGCTTAATTTTATTGATAATGAAATGTGTAGAGTCTAAATGGCTCTAACTTTCATATACCGGAAGAATAAAATGATTTGACGGTTTTGTGGGTTAATGGTTTTGTGGCTTAATTATATTCATAATGAAATGTGTAGAGTGTAAATGTCTCTAACTTTCATATACCGGAAGGATAAAATGATTTGACGGTTGGATAAAATGATGTGACGGTTTTGTGGCTTAACAATGGTTTTGTGGTTTAATTATATTCATAATGAAATGTCTAGAGTCTAAATGTCTCTAAGTTCGGTGTTTGAAGGATAAAATGATTAGACGGTTTTGTGGCTTAATTATATTCATAATGAAATGTCTTGAGTCTAAATGGCTCTAACCTTCATATACCGAAAGGATAAAATGATTTGACTGTTGGATAAAATGATGTGACGGTTTTGTGGCTTAATAATGGTTTTGTGGCTTAATTATATTCATAATGAAATGTCTAGAGTCTAAATGTCTCTAACTTTCATATACCGGAAGGATAAAATGATTTGACGGTTTTGTGGGTTAATGGTTTTGTGGCTTAATTATATTCATAATGAAATGTCTAGAGTCTAAATGTCTCTAAGTTCGGTGTTTGAAAGATAAAATGATTTGACGGTTTTGTGGCTTAATTATATTCATAATGAAATGTCTAGAGTCTAAATGTCTCTAACTTTCATAAACCGGAAGGATAAAATGATTTGACGGTTTTGTGGCTTAATGATTTTGTGGCTTGGATAAAATGATTTGACGGTTGAATAAAATGATTTGACGGTTTTGTGGCTTAATTTTATTAATAATGAAATGTGTAGAGTCTAAATGGCTCTAAATTTCATATACCGGAAGAATAAAATGATTTGACGGTTTTGTGGGTTAATGGTTTTGTGGCTTAATTATATTCATAATGAAATGTGTAGAGTCTAAATGTCTCTAACTTTCATATACCGGAAGGATAAAATGATTTGACGGTTTTGTGGCTTAATTATATTCATAATGAAATGTGTAAAGTCTAAATGGCTCTAACTTTCATATACCGGAAGGATAAAATGATTTGACAGTTTTGTGGCTTAAGGGTTTTGTGACTTAATTATATTCATAATAAAATGTGTAGAGTCTAAATGTCTCTAAGTTCGGTGTTTGAAGGATAAAATGATTTGACGGTTTTGTGGCTTAATGGTTTTGTGGCTTAATTATATTCATAATGAAATGTCTAGAGTCTAAATGGCTCTAACTTTCATATACCGGAAGGATAAAATGATTTGACGGTTGGATAAAATGATTTGACGATTTGTGGCTTAATAATGGTTTTGTGGCTTAATTATATTCTTAATGAAATGTCTAGAGTCTAAATGTCTCTAACTTTCATATACCGGAAGGATAAAATGATTTGACGGTTTTATGGCTTAATGGTTTTGTGGCTTGGATAAAATGATTTGACGATTGAATAAAATGATTTGACGGTTTTGTGGCTTAATTTTATTGATAATGAAATGTGTAGAGTCTAAATGGCTCTAACTTTCATATACCGGAAAGATAAAATGATTTGACGGTTTTGTGGGTTAATGGTTTTGTTGCTTAATTATATTCATAATGAAATGTCTAGAGTCTAAATGGCTCTAACTTTCATATACCGGAAGGATAAAATGATTTGACGGTTGGATAAAATGATGTGACGGTTTTGTGGCTTAACAATGGTTTTGTGGTTTAATTATATTCATAATGAAATGTCCAGAGTTTAAATGTCTCTAAGTTCGGTGTTTGAAGGATAAAATGATTAGACGGTTTTGTGGGTTAATTATATTCATAATGAAATGTCTAGAGTCTAAATGACTCTAACTTTCATATACCGAAAGGATAAAATGATTTGACGTTTGGATAAAATGATGTGACGGTTTTGTGGCTTAATAATGGTTTTGTGGCTTAATTATATTCATAATGAAATGTCTAGAGTCTAAATGTCTCTAACTTTCATATACCGGAAGGATAAAATGATTTGACGGTTGGATAAAATGATTTGACGGTTTTGTAGCTTAATAATGGTTTTGTGGCTTAATTATATTCATAATGAAATGTCTAGAGTCTAAATGTCTCTAACTTTCATATACCGGAAGGATAAAATGATTTGACGGTTGGATAAAATGATGTGACGGTTTTGTGGCTTAATAATGGTTTTGTGGCTTAATTATATTCATAATGAAATGTCTAGAGTCTAAATGTCTCTAACTTTCATATACCGGAAGGATAAAATGATTTGACGGTTGGATAAAATGATTTGACGGTTTTGTAGCTTAATAATGGTTTTGTGGCTTAATTATATTCATAATGAAATGTCTAGAGTCTAAATGTCTCTAACTTTCATATACCGGAAGGATAAAATGATTTGACGGTTTTATGGCTTAATGGTTTTGTGGCTTGGATAAAATGATTTGACGGTTGAATAAAATGATTTGAGGGTTTTGTGGCTTAATTTTATTGATAATGAAATGTGTAGAGTCTAAATGGCTCTAACTTTCATATACCGGAAGAATAAAATGATTTGACGGTTTTGTGGGTTAATGGTTTTGTGGCTTAATTTTATTGATAATGAAATGTGTAGAGTCTAAATGGCTCTAACTTTCATATACCGGAAGAATAAAATGATTTGACGGTTTTGTGGGTTAATGGTTTTGTGGCTTAATTATATTCATAATGAAATGTGTAGAGTCTAAATGTCTCTAACTTTCATATACCGGAAGGATAAAATGATTTGACGGTTGGATAAAATGATGTGACGGTTTTGTGGCTTAACAATGGTTTTGTGGTTTAATTATATTCATAATGAAATGTCTAGAGTCTAAATGTCTCTAAGTTCGGTGTTTGAAGGATAAAATGATTAGACGGTTTTGTGGCTTAATTATATTCATAATGAAATGTCTAGAGTCTAAATGGCTCTAACCTTCATATACCGAAAGGATAAAATGATTTGACTGTTGGATAAAATGATGTGACGGTTTTGTGGCTTAATAATGGTTTTGTGGCTTAATTATATTCATAATGAAATGTCTAGAGTCTAAATGTCTCTAACTTTCATATACCGGAAGGATAAAATGATTTGACGGTTTTGTGGGTTAATGGTTTTGTGGCTTAATTATATTCATAATGAAATGTCTAGAGTCTAAATGTCTCTAAGTTCGGTGTTTGAAAGATAAAATGATTTGACGGTTTTGTGGCTTAATTATATTCATAATGAAATGTCTAGAGTCTAAATGTCTCTAACTTTCATAAACCGGAAGGATAAAATGATTTGACGGTTTTGTGGCTTAATGATTTTGTGGCTTGGATAAAATGATTTGACGGTTGAATAAAATGATTTGACGGTTTTGTGGCTTAATTTTATTAATAATGAAATGTGTAGAGTCTAAATGGCTCTAAATTTCATATACCGGAAGAATAAAATGATTTGACGGTTTTGTGGGTTAATGGTTTTGTGGCTTAATTATATTCATAATGAAATGTGTAGAGTCTAAATGTCTCTAACTTTCATATACCGGAAGGATAAAATGATTTGACGGTTTTGTGGCTTAATTATATTCATAATGAAATGTGTAAAGTCTAAATGGCTCTAACTTTCATATACCGGAAGGATAAAATGATTTGACGGTTTTGTGGCTTAAGGGTTTTGTGACTTAATTATATTCATAATAAAATGTGTAGAGTCTAAATGTCTCTAAGTTCGGTGTTTGAAGGATAAAATGATTTGACGGTTTTGTGGCTTAATGGTTTTGTGGCTTAATTATATTCATAATGAAATGTCTAGAGTCTAAATGGCTCTAACTTTCATATACCGGAAGGATAAAATGATTTGACGGTTGGATAAAATGATTTGACGATTTGTGGCTTAATAATGGTTTTGTGGCTTAATTATATTCTTAATGAAATGTCTAGAGTCTAAATGTCTCTAACTTTCATATACCGGAAGGATAAAATGATTTGACGGTTTTATGGCTTAATGGTTTTGTGGCTTGGATAAAATGATTTGACGATTGAATAAAATGATTTGACGGTTTTGTGGCTTAATTTTATTGATAATGAAATGTGTAGAGTCTAAATGGCTCTAACTTTCATATACCGGAAAGATAAAATGATTTGACGGTTTTGTGGGTTAATGGTTTTGTTGCTTAATTATATTCATAATGAAATGTCTAGAGTCTAAATGGCTCTAACTTTCATATACCGGAAGGATAAAATGATTTGACGGTTGGATAAAATGATGTGACGGTTTTGTGGCTTAACAATGGTTTTGTGGTTTAATTATATTCATAATGAAATGTCCAGAGTTTAAATGTCTCTAAGTTCGGTGTTTGAAGGATAAAATGATTAGACGGTTTTGTGGGTTAATTATATTCATAATGAAATGTCTAGAGTCTAAATGACTCTAACTTTCATATACCGAAAGGATAAAATGATTTGACGTTTGGATAAAATGATGTGACGGTTTTGTGGCTTAATAATGGTTTTGTGGCTTAATTATATTCATAATGAAATGTCTAGAGTCTAAATGTCTCTAACTTTCATATACCGGAAGGATAAAATGATTTGACGTTTGGATAAAATGATTTGACGGTTTTGTAGCTTAATAATGGTTTTGTGGCTTAATTATATTCATAATGAAATGTCTAGAGTCTAAATGTCTCTAACTTTCATATACCGGAAGGATAAAATGATTTGACGGTTTTATGGCTTAATGGTTTTGTGGCTTGGATAAAGTGATTTGACGGTTGAATAAAATGATTTGAGGGTTTTGTGGCTTAATTTTATTGATAATGAAATGTGTAGAGTCTAAATGGCTCTAACTTTCATATACCGGAAGAATAAAATGATTTGACGGTTTTGTGGGTTAATGGTTTTGTGGCTTAATTTTATTGATAATGAAATGTGTAGAATCTAAATGGCTCTAACTTTCATATACCGGAAAAATAAAATGATTTGACGGTTTTGTGGGTTAATGGTTTTGTGGCTTAATTATATTCATAATGAAATGTGTAGAGTCTAAATGTCTCTAACTTTCATATACCGGAAGGATAAAATGATTTGACGGTTGGATAAAATGATGTGACGGTTTTGTGGCTTAACAATGGTTTTGTGGTTTAATTATATTCATAATGAAATGTCTAGAGTCTAAATATCTCTAAGTTCGGTGTTTGAAGGATAAAATGATTAGACGGTTTTGTGGCTTAATTATATTCATAATGAAATGCCTAGAGTCTAAATGGCTCTAACCTTCATATACCGAAAGGATAAAATGATTTGACTGTTGGATAAAATGATGTGACGGTTTTGTGGCTTAATAATGGTTTTGTGGCTTAATTATATTCATAATGAAATGTCTAGAGTCTAAATGTCTCTAACTTTCATATACCGGAAGGATAAAATGATTTGACGGTTTTGTGGGTTAATGGTTTTGTGGCTTAATTATATTCATAATGAAATGTCTAGAGTCTAAATGTCTCTAAGTTCGGTGTTTGAAAGATAAAATGATTTGACGGTTTTGTGGCTTAATTATATTCATAATGAAATGTCTAGAGTCTAAATGTCTCTAACTTTCATAAACCGGAAGGATAAAATGATTTGACGGTTTTGTGGCTTAATGATTTTGTGGCTTGGATAAAATGATTTGACGGTTGAATAAAATGATTTGACGGTTTTGTGGCTTAATTTTATTAATAATGAAATGTGTAGAGTCTAAATGGCTCTAAATTTCATATACCGGAAGAATAAAATGATTTGACGGTTTTGTGGGTTAATGGTTTTGTGGCTTAATTATATTCATAATGAAATGTGTAGAGTCTAAATGTCTCTAACTTTCATATACCGGAAGGATAAAATGATTTGACGGTTTTGTGGCTTAATTATATTCATAATGAAATGTGTAAAGTCTAAATGGCTCTAACTTTCGTATACCGGAAGAATAAAATGATTTGACGATTTTGTGGGTTAATGGTTTTGTGGCTTAATTATATTCATAATGAAATGTGTAGAGTCTAAATGTCTCTAACTTTCATATACCGGAAGAATAAAATGATTTGACGGTTTTGTGGGTTAATGGTTTTGTGGCTTAATTTTATTGATAATGAAATGTGTAGAGTCTAAATGGCTCTAACTTTCATATACCGGAAGAATAAAATGATTTGACGGTTTTGTGGGTTAACAGTTTTGTGGCTTAATTATATTCATAATGAAATGTCTAGAGTCTAAATGGCTCTAATTTTCATATACCGGAAGGATAAAATGATTTGACGGTTGGATAAAATGATGTGACGGTTTTGTGGCTTAACAATGGTTTTGTGGTTTAATTATATACATAATGAAATGTCTAGAGTCTAAATGTCTCTAAATTCGGTGTTTGAAGGATAAAATGATTAGACGGTTTTGTGGCCTAATTATATTCATAATGAAATGTCTAGAGTCTAAATGGATCTAACTTTCATATACCGAAAGGATAAAATGATTTGACGGTTGGATAAAATGATGTGACGGTTTTGTGGCTTAATAATGGTTTTGTGGCTTAATTATATTCATAATGAAATGTCTAGAGTCTAAATGTCTCTAACTTTCATATACCGGAAGGATAAAATGATTTGACGGTTTTGTGGGTTAATGGTTTTGTGGCTTAATTATATTCATAATGAAATGTCTAGAGTCTAAATGTCTCTAACTTTCATAAACCGGAAGGATAAAATGATTTGACGGTTTTGTGGCTTAATGATTTTGTGGCTTGGATAAAATGATTTGACGGTTGAATAAAATGATTTGACGGTTTTGTGGCTTAATTTTATTAATAATGAAATGTGTAGAGTTTAAATGGCTCTAACTTTCATATACCGAAAGAATAAAATGATTTGACGGTTTTGTGGCTTAATGGTTTTGTGGCTTAATTATATTCATAATGATATGTGTAAAGTATAAATGTCTCTAACTTTCATATACCGGAAGGATAAAATGATTTGACGGTTGGATAAAATGATTTGACGGTTTTGTGGCTTAATAATGGTTTTGTGGCTTAATTATATTCATAATGAAATGTGTAGAGTCTAAATGTCTCTAACTTTCATATATCGGAAGGATAAAATGATTTGACGGTTTTGTGGCTTAATTATATTCATAATGAAATGTGTAAAGTCTAAATGGCTCTAACTTTCATATACCGGAAGGATAAAATGATTTGACGGTTTTGTGGCTTAATGGTTTTGTGACTTAATTATATTCATAATAAAATGTGTAGAGTCTAAATGTCTCTAAGTTCGGTGTTTGAAGGATAAAATGATTTGACGGTTTTGTGGCTTAATGGTTTTGTGGCATAATTATATTCATAATGAAATGTCTAGAGTCTAAATGTCTCTAAGTTCGGTGTTTGAAGGATAAAATGATTTGACAGTTTTGTGGCTTAATTATATTCATAATGAAATGTCTAGAGTCTAAATGTCTCTAACTTTCATAAACCGGAAGGATAAAATGATTTGACGGTTTTGTGGCTTAATGATTTTGTGGCTTGGATAAAATGATTTGACGGTTGAATAAAATGATTTGACGATTTTGTGGCTTAATTTTATTAATAATGAAATGTGTAGAGTCTAAATGGCTCTAACTTTCATATACCGGAAGAATAAAATGATTTGACGGTTTTGTGGGTTAATGGTTTTGTGGCTTAATTATATTCATAATGAAATGTGTAGAGTCTAAATGTCTCTAAGTTCGGTGTTTGAAGGATAAAATGATTTGACGGTTTTGTGGCTTAATGGTTTTGTGGCTTAATTATATTCATAATGAAATGTCTAGAGTCTAAATGGCTCTAACTTTCATATACCGGAAGGATAAAATGATTTGACGGTTGGATAAAATGATTTGACGATTTGTGGCTTAATAATGGTTTTGTGGCTTAATTATATTCTTAATGAAATGTCTAGAGTCTAAATGTCTCTAACTTTCATATACCGGAGGGATAAAATGATTTGACGGTTTTATGGCTTAATGGTTTTGTGGCTTGGATAAAATGATTTGACGGTTGAATAAAATGATTTGACGGTTTTGTGGCTTAATTTTATTGATAATGAAATGTGTAGAGTCTAAATGGCTCTAACTTTC
The DNA here is from genome assembly GCA_951804385.1 of Trifolium dubium. NCBI lineage: Eukaryota > Viridiplantae > Streptophyta > Magnoliopsida > Fabales > Fabaceae > Trifolium > Trifolium dubium. The sequence continues at coordinate 15,634,572 of OX638073.1, forward strand.
ATATACCGGAAAGATAAAATGATTTGACGGTTTTGTGGGTTAATGGTTTTGTTGCTTAATTATATTCATAATGAAATGTCTAGAGTCTAAATGGCTCTAACTTTCATATAGCGGAAGGATAAAATGATTTGACGGTTTTGTGGCTTAATTATATTCATAATGAAATGTGTAAAGTCTAAATGGCTCTAACTTTCATATACCGGAAGGATAAAATGATTTGACGGTTTTGTGGCTTAATGGTTTTATGACTTAATTATATTCATAATAAAATGTGTAGAGTCTAAATGTCTCTAAGTTCGGTGTTTGAAGGATAAAATGATTTGACGGTTTTGTGGCTTAATGGTTTTGTGGCTTAATTATATTCATAATGAAATGTCTAGAGTCTAAATGGCTCTAACTTTCATATACCGGAAGGATAAAATGATTTGACGGTTGGATAAAATGATTTGACGATTTGTGGCTTAATAATGGTTTTGTGGCTTAATTATATTCTTAATGAAATGTCTAGAGTCTAAATGTCTCTAACTTTCATATACCGGAGGGATAAAATGATTTGACGGTTTTATGGCTTAATGGTTTTGTGGCTTGGATAAAATGATTTGACGGTTGAATAAAATGATTTGACGGTTTTGTGGCTTAATTTTATTGATAATGAAATGTGTAGAGTCTAAATGGCTCTAACTTTCATATACCGGAAAGATAAAATGATTTGACGGTTTTGTGGGTTAATGGTTTTGTTGCTTAATTATATTCATAATGAAATGTCTAGAGTCTAAATGGCTCTAACTTTCATATAGCGGAAGGATAAAATGATTTGACGGTTGGATAAAATGATGTGACGGTTTTGTGGCTTAACAATGGTTTTGTGGTTTAATTATATTCATAATGAAATGTCTAGAGTTTAAATGTCTCTAAGTTCGGTGTTTGAAGGATAAAATGATTAGACGGTTTTGTGGCTTAATTATATTCATAATGAAATGTCTAGAGTCTAAATGACTCTAACTTTCATATACCGAAAGGATAAAATGATTTGACGGTTGGATAAAATGATGTGACGGTTTTGTGGCTTAATAATGGTTTTGTGGCTTAATTATATTCATAATGAAATGTCTAGAGTCTAAATGTCTCTAACTTTCATATACCGGAAGGATAAAATGATTTGACGGTTGGATAAAATGATTTGACGGTTTTGTAGCTTAATAATGGTTTTGTGGCTTAATTATATTCATAATGAAATGTCTAGAGTCTAAATGTCTCTAACTTTCATATACCGGAAGGATAAAATGATTTGACGGTTTTATGGCTTAATGGTTTTGTGGCTTGGATAAAATGATTTGACGGTTGAATAAAATGATTTGAGGGTTTTGTGGCTTAATTTTATTGATAATGAAATGTGTAGAGTCTAAATGGCTCTAACTTTCATATACCGGAAGAATAAAATGATTTGACGGTTTTGTGGGTTAATGGTTTTGTGGCTTAATTTTATTGATAATGAAATGTGTAGAGTCTAAATGGCTCTAACTTTCATATACCGGAAGAATAAAATGATTTGACGGTTTTGTGGGTTAATGGTTTTGTGGCTTAATTATATTCATAATGAAATGTGTAGAGTCTAAATGTCTCTAACTTTCATATACCGGAAGGATAAAATGATTTGACGGTTGGATAAAATGATGTGACGGTTTTGTGGCTTAATAATGGTTTTGTGGTTTAATTATATTCATAATGAAATGTCTAGAGTCTAAATGTCTCTAAGTTCGGTGTTTGAAGGATAAAATGATTAGACGGTTTTGTGGCTTAATTATATTCATAATGAAATGTCTAGAGTCTAAATGGCTCTAACCTTCATATACCGAAAGGATAAAATGATTTGACGGTTGGAAAAAATGATGTGACGGTTTTGTGGCTTAATAATGGTTTTGTGGCTTAATTATATTCATAATGAAATGTCTAGAGTCTAAATGTCTCTAACTTTCATATACCGGAAGGATAAAATGATTTGACGGTTTTGTGGGTTAATGGTTTTGTGGCTTAATTATATTCATAATGAAATGTCTAGAGTCTAAATGTCTCTAAGTTCGGTGTTTGAAAGATAAAATGATTTGACGGTTTTGTGGCTTAATTATATTCATAATGAAATGTCTAGAGTCTAAATGTCTCTAACTTTCATAAACCGGAAGGATAAAATGATTTGACGGTTTTGTGGCTTAATGATTTTGTGGCTTGGATAATATGATTTGACGGTTGAATAAAATGATTTGACGGTTTTGTGGCTTAATTTTATTAATAATGAAATGTGTAGAGTCTAAATGGCTCTAAATTTCATATACCGGAAGAATAAAATGATTTGACGGTTTTGTGGGTTAATGGTTTTGTGGCTTAATTATATTCATAATGAAATGTGTAGAGTCTAAATGTCTCTAACTTTCATATACCGGAAGGATAAAATGATTTGACGGTTTTGTGGCTTAATTATATTCATAATGAAATGTGTAAAGTCTAAATGGCTCTAACTTTCATATACCGGAAGAATAAAATGATTTGACGATTTTGTGGGTTAATGGTTTTGTGGCTTAATTATATTCATAATGAAATGTGTAGAGTCTAAATGTCTCTAACTTTCATATACCGGAAGGATAAAATGATTTGACGGTTTTGTGGCTTAATTATATTCATAATGAAATGTGTAAAGTCTAAATGGCTCTAACTTTCATATACCGGAAGGATAAAATGATTTGACGGTTTTGTGGCTTAATGATTTTGTGGCTTAATTATATTCATAATGAAGGTACTAGAGTCTAAATGTCTCTAACTTTCATATACCGGAAGGATAAAATGATTTGACGGTTGGTTAAAATGATTTGACGGTTTTGTGTCTTAATGTTTTTGTGGCTTAATTATATTCATAATGAAATGTCTAGAGTCTAAATGGCTCTAACTTTCATATATCGGAAGGATAAAATAATTTGACGGTTGGATAAAATGATTTGACGGTTTTGTAGCTTAATAATGGTTTTGTGGCTTAATTATATTCATAATGAAATGTCTAGAGTCTAAATGTCTCTAACTTTCATATATCGGAAGGATAAAATAATTTGACGGTTGGATAAAATGATTTGACGGTTTTGTGGCTTAATAATGGTTTTGTGGCTTAATTATAACCATAATGAAATGTCTAGAGTCTAAATGTCTCTAACTTTCATATACCGGAAGGATAAAATGATTTGACGGTTTTATGGCTTAATGGTTTTGTGGCTTGGATAAAATGATTTGACGGTTGAATAAAATGATTTGAGGGTTTTGTGGCTTAATTTTATTCATAATGAAATGTGTAGAGTCTAAATGGCTCTAACTTTCATATACCGGACGAATAAAATGATTTGACGGTTTTGTGGGTTAATGGTTTTATGGCTTAATTTTATTGATAATGAAATGTGTAGAGTCTAAATGTCTCTAAGTTCGGTGTTTGAAAGATAAAATGATTTGACGGTTTTGTGGCTTAATTATATTGATAATGAAATGTGTAGAGTCTAAATGGCTCTAACTTTCATATACCGGAAAGATAAAATGATTTGACGGTTTTGTGGGTTAATGGTTTTGTTGCTTAATTATATTCATAATGAAATGTCTAGAGTCTAAATGGCTCTAACTTTCATATAGCGGAAGGATAAAATGATTTGACGGTTGGATAAAATGATGTGACGGTTTTGTGGCTTAACAATGGTTTTGTGGTTTAATTATATTCATAATGAAATGTCTAGAGTTTAAATGTCTCTAAGTTCGGTGTTTGAAGGATAAAATGATTAGACGGTTTTGTGGCTTAATTATATTCATAATGAAATGTCTAGAGTCTAAATGACTCTAACTTTCATATACCGAAAGGATAAAATGATTTGACGGTTGGATAAAATGATGTGACGGTTTTGTGGCTTAATAATGGTTTTGTGGCTTAATTATATTCATAATGAAATGTCTAGAGTCTAAATGTCTCTAACTTTCATATACCGGAAGGATAAAATGATTTGACGGTTGGATAAAATGATTTGACGGTTTTGTAGCTTAATAATGGTTTTGTGGCTTAATTATATTCATAATGAAATGTCTAGAGTCTAAATGTCTCTAACTTTCATATACCGGAAGGATAAAATGATTTGACGGTTTTATGGCTTAATGGTTTTGTGGCTTGGATAAAATGATTTGACGGTTGAATAAAATGATTTGAGGGTTTTGTGGCTTAATTTTATTGATAATGAAATGTGTAGAGTCTAAATGGCTCTAACTTTCATATACCGGAAGAATAAAATGATTTGACGGTTTTGTGGGTTAATGGTTTTGTGGCTTAATTTTATTGATAATGAAATGTGTAGAGTCTAAATGGCTCTAACTTTCATATACCGGAAGAATAAAATGATTTGACGGTTTTGTGGGTTAATGGTTTTGTGGCTTAATTATATTCATAATGAAATGTGTAGAGTCTAAATGTCTCTAACTTTCATATACCGGAAGGATAAAATGATTTGACGGTTGGATAAAATGATGTGACGGTTTTGTGGCTTAATAATGGTTTTGTGGTTTAATTATATTCATAATGAAATGTCTAGAGTCTAAATGTCTCTAAGTTCGGTGTTTGAAGGATAAAATGATTAGACGGTTTTGTGGCTTAATTATATTCATAATGAAATGTCTAGAGTCTAAATGGCTCTAACCTTCATATACCGAAAGGATAAAATGATTTGACGGTTGGAAAAAATGATGTGACGGTTTTGTGGCTTAATAATGGTTTTGTGGCTTAATTATATTCATAATGAAATGTCTAGAGTCTAAATGTCTCTAACTTTCATATACCGGAAGGATAAAATGATTTGACGGTTTTGTGGGTTAATGGTTTTGTGGCTTAATTATATTCATAATGAAATGTCTAGAGTCTAAATGTCTCTAAGTTCGGTGTTTGAAAGATAAAATGATTTGACGGTTTTGTGGCTTAATTATATTCATAATGAAATGTCTAGAGTCTAAATGTCTCTAACTTTCATAAACCGGAAGGATAAAATGATTTGACGGTTTTGTGGCTTAATGATTTTGTGGCTTGGATAATATGATTTGACGGTTGAATAAAATGATTTGACGGTTTTGTGGCTTAATTTTATTAATAATGAAATGTGTAGAGTCTAAATGGCTCTAAATTTCATATACCGGAAGAATAAAATGATTTGACGGTTTTGTGGGTTAATGGTTTTGTGGCTTAATTATATTCATAATGAAATGTGTAGAGTCTAAATGTCTCTAACTTTCATATACCGGAAGGATAAAATGATTTGACGGTTTTGTGGCTTAATTATATTCATAATGAAATGTGTAAAGTCTAAATGGCTCTAACTTTCATATACCGGAAGAATAAAATGATTTGACGATTTTGTGGGTTAATGGTTTTGTGGCTTAATTATATTCATAATGAAATGTGTAGAGTCTAAATGTCTCTAACTTTCATATACCGGAAGGATAAAATGATTTGACGGTTTTGTGGCTTAATTATATTCATAATGAAATGTGTAAAGTCTAAATGGCTCTAACTTTCATATACCGGAAGGATAAAATGATTTGACGGTTTTGTGGCTTAATGATTTTGTGGCTTAATTATATTCATAATGAAGGTACTAGAGTCTAAATGTCTCAAACTTTCATATACCGGAAGGATAAAATGATTTGACGGTTGGTTAAAATGATTTGACGGTTTTGTGTCTTAATGTTTTTGTGGCTTAATTATATTCATAATGAAATGTCTAGAGTCTAAATGGCTCTAACTTTCATATATCGGAAGGATAAAATAATTTGACGGTTGGATAAAATGATTTGACGGTTTTGTAGCTTAATAATGGTTTTGTGGCTTAATTATATTCATAATGAAATGTCTAGAGTCTAAATGTCTCTAACTTTCATATATCGGAAGGATAAAATAATTTGACGGTTGGATAAAATGATTTGACGGTTTTGTGGCTTAATAATGGTTTTGTGGCTTAATTATAACCATAATGAAATGTCTAGAGTCTAAATGTCTCTAACTTTCATATACCGGAAGGATAAAATGATTTGACGGTTTTATGGCTTAATGGTTTTGTGGCTTGGATAAAATGATTTGACGGTTGAATAAAATGATTTGAGGGTTTTGTGGCTTAATTTTATTGATAATGAAATGTGTAGAGTCTAAATGGCTCTAACTTTCATATACCGGAAGAATAAAATGATTTGACGGTTTTGTGGGTTAATGGTTTTGTGGCTTAATTTTATTGATAATGAAATGTGTAGAGTCTAAATGGCTCTAACTTTCATATACCGGAAGAATAAAATGATTTGACGGTTTTGTGGGTTAACAGTTTTGTGGCTTAATTATATTCATAATGAAATGTCTAGAGTCTAAATGGCTCTAATTTTCATATACCGGAAGGATAAAATGATTTGACGGTTGGATAAAATGATGTGACGGTTTTGTGGCTTAACAATGGTTTTGTGGTTTAATTATATTCATAATGAAATGTCTAGAGTCTAAATGTCTCTAATTCGGTGTTTGAAGGAAAAAATGATTTGACGGTTTTGTGGCTTAATTATATTCTTAATGAAATGTCTAGAGTCTAAATGTCTCTAACTTTCATATACCGGAAGGATAAAATGATTTGACGGTTTTATGGCTTAATGGTTTTGTGGCTTGGATAAAATGATTTGACGGTTGAATAAAATGATTTGACGGTTTTGGGGCTTAATTTTATTGATAATGAAATGTGTAGAGTCTAAATGGCTCTAACTTTCATATACCGGAAAGATAAAATGATTTGACGGTTTTGTGGGTTAATGGTTTTGTTGCTTAATTATATTGATAATGAAATGTGTAAAGTCTAAATGGCTCAAATTTTCATATACCGGAAGGATAAAATGATGTGACGGTTTTGTGGCTTAACAATGGTTTTGTGACTTAATTATATTCATAATAAAATGTGTAGAGTCTAAATGTCTCTAAGTTCGGTGTTTGAAGGATAAAATGATTAGACGGTTTTGTGGCTTAATTATATTCTTAATGAAATGTCTAGAGTCTAAATGTCTCTAACTTTCATATACCGGAAGGATAAAATGATTTGACGGTTTTATGGCTTAATGGTTTTGTGGCTTGGATAAAATGATTTGACGGTTGAATAAAATGATTTGACGGTTTTGTGGCTTAATTTTATTGATAATGAAATGTGTAGAGTCTAAATGGCTCTAACTTTCATATACCGGAAGAATAAAATGATTTGACGGTTTTGTGGGTTAATGGTTTTGTGGCTTAATTTTATTGATAATGAAATGTGTAGAGTCTAAATGGCTCTAACTTTCATATACCGGAAGAATAAAATGATTTGACGGTTTTGTGGGTTAATGGTTTTGTGGCTTAATTATATTCATAATGAAATGTGTAGAGTCTAAATGTCTCTAACTTTCATATACCGGAAGGATAAAATGATTTGACGGTTGGATAAAATGATGTGACGGTTTTGTGGCTTAACAATGGTTTTGTGGTTTAATTATATTCATAATGAAATGTCTAGAGTCTAAATGTCTCTAAGTTCGGTGTTTGAAGGATAAAATGATTAGACAGTTTTGTGGCTTAATTATATTCATAATGAAATGTCTAGAGTCTAAATGGCTCTAACCTTCATATACCGGAAGAATAAAATGATTTGACGGTTTTGTGGGTTAATGGTTTTGTGGCTTAATTATATTCATAATGAAATGTGTAGAGTCTAAATGTCTCTAACTTTCATATACCGGAAGGATAAAATGATTTGACGGTTGGATAAAATGATGTGACGGTTTTGTGGCTTAATAATGGTTTTGTGGTTTAATTATATTCATAATGAAATGTCTAGAGTCTAAATGTCTCTAAGTTCGGTGTTTGAAGGATAAAATGATTAGACGGTTTTGTGGCTTAATTATATTCATAATGAAATGTCTAGAGTCTAAATGGCTCTAACCTTCATATACCGAAAGGATAAAATGATTTGACGGTTGGAAAAAATGATGTGACGGTTTTGTGGCTTAATAATGGTTTTGTGGCTTAATTATATTCATAATGAAATGTCTAGAGTCTAAATGTCTCTAACTTTCATATACCGGAAGGATAAAATGATTTGACGGTTTTGTGGGTTAATGGTTTTGTGGCTTAATTATATTCATAATGAAATGTCTAGAGTCTAAATGTCTCTAAGTTCGGTGTTTGAAAGATAAAATGATTTGACGGTTTTGTGGCTTAATTATACTCATAATGAAATGTCTAGAGTCTAAATGTCTCTAACTTTCATAAACCGGAAGGATAAAATGATTTGACGGTTTTGTGGCTTAATGATTTTGTGGCTTGGATAATATGATTTGACGGTTGAATAAAATGATTTGACGGTTTTGTGGCTTAATTTTATTAATAATGAAATGTGTAGAGTCTAAATGGCTCTAAATTTCATATACCGGAAGAATAAAATGATTTGACGGTTTTGTGGGTTAATGGTTTTGTGGCTTAATTATATTCATAATGAAATGTGTAGAGTCTAAATGTCTCTAACTTTCATATACCGGAAGGATAAAATGATTTGACGGTTTTGTGGCTTAATTATATTCATAATGAAATGTGTAAAGTCTAAATGGCTCTAACTTTCGTATACCGGAAGAATAAAATGATTTGACGATTTTGTGGGTTAATGGTTTTGTGGCTTAATTATATTCATAATGAAATGTGTAGAGTCTAAATGTCTCTAACTTTCATATACCGGAAGGATAAAATGATTTGACGGTTTTGTGGCTTAATTATATTCATAATGAAATGTGTAAAGTCTAAATGGCTCTAACTTTCATATACCGGAAGGATAAAATGATTTGACGGTTTTGTGGCTTAATGATTTTGTGGCTTAATTATATTCATAATGAAGGTACTAGAGTCTAAATGTCTCTAACTTTCATATACCGGAAGGATAAAATGATTTGACGGTTGGTTAAAATGATTTGACGGTTTTGTGTCTTAATGTTTTTGTGGCTTAATTATATTCATAATGAAATGTCTAGAGTCTAAATGGCTCTAACTTTCATATATCGGAAGGATAAAATAATTTGACGGTTGGATAAAATGATTTGACGGTTTTGTAGCTTAATAATGGTTTTGTGGCTTAATTATATTCATAATGAAATGTCTAGAGTCTAAATGTCTCTAACTTTCATATATCGGAAGGATAAAATAATTTGACGGTTGGATAAAATGATTTGACGGTTTTGTGGCTTAATAATGGTTTTGTGGCTTAATTATAACCATAATGAAATGTCTAGAGTCTAAATGTCTCTAACTTTCATAAACCGGAAGGATAAAATGATTTGACGGTTTTATGGCTTAATGGTTTTGTGGCTTGGATAAAATGATTTGACGGTTGAATAAAATGATTTGAGGGTTTTGTGGCTTAATTTTATTGATAATGAAATGTGTAGAGTCTAAATGGCTCTAACTTTCATATACCGGAAGAATAAAATGATTTGACGGTTTTGTGGGTTAATGGTTTTGTGGCTTAATTTTATTGATAATGAAATGTGTAGAGTCTAAATGGCTCTAACTTTCATATACCGGAAGAATAAAATGATTTGACGGTTTTGTGGGTTAACAGTTTTGTGGCTTAATTATATTCATAATGAAATGTCTAGAGTCTAAATGGCTCTAATTTTCATATACCGGAAGGATAAAATGATTTGACGGTTGGATAAAATGATGTGACGGTTTTGTGGCTTAACAATGGTTTTGTGGTTTAATTATATTCATAATGAAATGTCTAGAGTCTAAATGTCTCTAATTCGGTGTTTGAAGGAAAAAATGATTTGACGGTTTTGTGGCTTAATTATATTCTTAATGAAATGTCTAGAGTCTAAATGTCTCTAACTTTCATATACCGGAAGGATAAAATGATTTGACGGTTTTATGGCTTAATGGTTTTGTGGCTTGGATAAAATGATTTGACGGTTGAATAAAATGATTTGACGGTTTTGTGGGTTAATGGTTTTGTTGCTTAATTATATTGATAATGAAATGTGTAAAGTCTAAATGGCTCAAATTTTCATATACCGGAAGGATAAAATGATGTGACGGTTTTGTGGCTTAACAATGGTTTTGTGACTTAATTATATTCATAATAAAATGTGTAGAGTCTAAATGTCTCTAAGTTCGGTGTTTGAAGGATAAAATGATTAGACGGTTTTGTGGCTTAATTATATTCTTAATGAAATGTCTAGAGTCTAAATGTCTCTAACTTTCATATACCGGAAGGATAAAATGATTTGACGGTTTTATGGCTTAATGGTTTTGTGGCTTGGATAAAATGATTTGACGGTTGAATAAAATGATTTGACGGTTTTGTGGCTTAATTATATTCATAATGAAATGTGTAAAGTCTAAATGGCTCTAACTTTCGTATACCGGAAGAATAAAATGATTTGACGATTTTGTGGGTTAATGGTTTTGTGGCTTAATTATATTCATAATGAAATGTGTAGAGTCTAAATGTCTCTAACTTTCATATACCGGAAGGATAAAATGATTTGACGGTTTTGTGGCTTAATTATATTCATAATGAAATGTGTAAAGTCTAAATGGCTCTAACTTTCATATACCGGAAGGATAAAATGATTTGACGGTTTTGTGGCTTAATGATTTTGTGGCTTAATTATATTCATAATGAAGGTACTAGAGTCTAAATGTCTCTAACTTTCATATACCGGAAGGATAAAATGATTTGACGGTTGGTTAAAATGATTTGACGGTTTTGTGTCTTAATGTTTTTGTGGCTTAATTATATTCATAATGAAATGTCTAGAGTCTAAATGGCTCTAACTTTCATATATCGGAAGGATAAAATAATTTGACGGTTGGATAAAATGATTTGACGGTTTTGTAGCTTAATAATGGTTTTGTGGCTTAATTATATTCATAATGAAATGTCTAGAGTCTAAATGTCTCTAACTTTCATATATCGGAAGGATAAAATAATTTGACGGTTGGATAAAATGATTTGACGGTTTTGTGGCTTAATAATGGTTTTGTGGCTTAATTATAACCATAATGAAATGTCTAGAGTCTAAATGTCTCTAACTTTCATAAACCGGAAGGATAAAATGATTTGACGGTTTTATGGCTTAATGGTTTTGTGGCTTGGATAAAATGATTTGACGGTTGAATAAAATGATTTGAGGGTTTTGTGGCTTAATTTTATTGATAATGAAATGTGTAGAGTCTAAATGGCTCTAACTTTCATATACCGGAAGAATAAAATGATTTGACGGTTTTGTGGGTTAATGGTTTTGTGGCTTAATTTTATTGATAATGAAATGTGTAGAGTCTAAATGGCTCTAACTTTCATATACCGGAAGAATAAAATGATTTGACGGTTTTGTGGGTTAACAGTTTTGTGGCTTAATTATATTCATAATGAAATGTCTAGAGTCTAAATGGCTCTAATTTTCATATACCGGAAGGATAAAATGATTTGACGGTTGGATAAAATGATGTGACGGTTTTGTGGCTTAACAATGGTTTTGTGGTTTAATTATATTCATAATGAAATGTCTAGAGTCTAAATGTCTCTAATTCGGTGTTTGAAGGAAAAAATGATTTGACGGTTTTGTGGCTTAATTATATTCTTAATGAAATGTCTAGAGTCTAAATGTCTCTAACTTTCATATACCGGAAGGATAAAATGATTTGACGGTTTTATGGCTTAATGGTTTTGTGGCTTGGATAAAATGATTTGACGGTTGAATAAAATGATTTGACGGTTTTGTGGGTTAATGGTTTTGTTGCTTAATTATATTGATAATGAAATGTGTAAAGTCTAAATGGCTCAAATTTTCATATACCGGAAGGATAAAATGATGTGACGGTTTTGTGGCTTAACAATGGTTTTGTGACTTAATTATATTCATAATAAAATGTGTAGAGTCTAAATGTCTCTAAGTTCGGTGTTTGAAGGATAAAATGATTAGACGGTTTTGTGGCTTAATTATATTCTTAATGAAATGTCTAGAGTCTAAATGTCTCTAACTTTCATATACCGGAAGGATAAAATGATTTGACGGTTTTATGGCTTAATGGTTTTGTGGCTTGGATAAAATGATTTGACGGTTGAATAAAATGATTTGACGGTTTTGTGGCTTAATTTTATTGATAATGAAATGTGTAGAGTCTAAATGGCTCTAACTTTCATATACCGGAAGAATAAAATGATTTGACGGTTTTGTGGGTTAATGGTTTTGTGGCTTAATTTTATTGATAATGAAATGTGTAGAGTCTAAATGGCTCTAACTTTCATATACCGGAAGAATAAAATGATTTGACGGTTTTGTGGGTTAATGGTTTTGTGGCTTAATTATATTCATAATGAAATGTGTAGAGTCTAAATGTCTCTAACTTTCATATACCGGAAGGATAAAATGATTTGACGGTTGGATAAAATGATGTGACGGTTTTGTGGCTTAACAATGGTTTTGTGGTTTAATTATATTCATAATGAAATGTCTAGAGTCTAAATGTCTCTAAGTTCGGTGTTTGAAGGATAAAATGATTAGACAGTTTTGTGGCTTAATTATATTCATAATGAAATGTCTAGAGTCTAAATGGCTCTAACCTTCATATACCGAAAGGATAAAATGATTTGACGGTTGGATAAAATGATGTGACGGTTTTGTGGCTTAATAATGGTTTTGTGGCTTAATTATATTCATAATGAAATGTCTAGAGTCTAAATGTCTCTAAATTCGGTGTTTGAAGGATAAAATGATTAGACGGTTTTGTGGCCTAATTATATTCATAATGAAATGTCTAGAGTCTAAATGGCTCTAACTTTCATATACCGAAAGGATAAAATGATTTGACGGTTGGATAAAATGATGTGACGGTTTTGTGGCTTAATAATGGTTTTGTGGCTTAATTATATTCATAATGAAATGTGTAAAGTCTAAATGGCTCTAACTTTCATATACCGGAAGGATAAAATGATTTGACGGTTTTGTGGCTTAATGATTTTGTGGCTTAATTATATTCATAATGAAGGTACTAGAGTCTAAATGTCTCTAACTTTCATATACCGGAAGGATAAAATGATTTGACGGTTGGTTAAAATGATTTGACGGTTTTGTGTCTTAATGTTTTTGTGGCTTAATTATATTCATAATGAAATGTCTAGAGTCTAAATGGCTCTAACTTTCATATATCGGAAGGATAAAATAATTTGACGGTTGGATAAAATGATTTGACGGTTTTGTAGCTTAATAATGGTTTTGTGGCTTAATTATATTCATAATGAAATGTCTAGAGTCTAAATGTCTCTAACTTTCATATACCGGAAGGATAAAATGATTTGACGGTTTTATGGCTTAATGGTTTTGTGGCTTGGATAAAATGATTTGACGGTTGAATAAAATGATTTGAGGGTTTTGTGGCTTAATTTTATTGATAATGAAATGTGTAGAGTCTAAATGGCTCTAACTTTCATATACCGGAAGAATAAAATGATTTGACGGTTTTGTGGGTTAATGGTTTTGTGGCTTAATTTTATTGATATTGAAATGTGTAGAGTCTAAATGGCTCTAACTTTCATATACCGGAAGAATAAAATGATTTGACGGTTTTGTGGGTTAACAGTTTTGTGGCTTAATTATATTCATAATGAAATGTCTAGAGTCTAAATGGCTCTAATTTTCATATACCGGAAGGATAAAATGATTTGACGGTTGGATAAAATGATGTGACGGTTTTGTGGCTTAACAATGGTTTTGTGGTTTAATTATATTCATAATGAAATGTCTAGAGTCTAAATGTCTCTAATTCGGTGTTTGAAGGAAAAAATGATTAGACGGTTTTGTGGCCTAATTATATTCATAATGAAATGTCTAGAGTCTAAATGGCTCTAACTTTCATATACCGAAAGGATAAAATGATTTGACGGTTGGATAAAATGATGTTACGGTTTTGTGGCTTAATAATGGTTTTGTGGCTTAATTATATTCATAATGAAATGTCTAGAGTCTAAATGTCTCTAACTTTCATATACCGGAAGGATAAAATGATTTGACGGTTTTGTGGGTTAATGGTTTTGTGGCTTAATTATATTCATAATGAAATGTCTAGAGTCTAAATGTCTCTAAGTTCGGTGTTTGAAAGATAAAATGATTTGACGGTTTTGTGGCTTAATTATATTCATAATGAAATGTCTAGAGTCTAAATGTCTCTAACTTTCATAAACCGGAAGGATAAAATGATTTGACGGTTTTGTGGCTTAATGATTTTGTGGCTTGGATAAAATGATTTGACGGTTGAATAAAATGATTTGACGGTTTTGTGGCTTAATTTTATTAATAATGAAATGTGTAGAGTTTAAATGGCTCTAACTTTCATATACCGGAAGAATAAAATGATTTGACGGTTTTGTGGGTTAATTGTTTTGTGGCTTATTTATATTCATAATGAAATGTGTAGAGTCTAAATGTCTCTAACTTTCATATACCGGAAGGATAAAATGATTTGACGGTTTTGTGGCTTAATTATATTCATAATGAAATGTGTAAAGTCTAAATGGCTCTAACTTTCATATACCGGAAGGATAAAATGATTTGACGGTTTTGTGGCTTAATGGTTTTGTGACTTAATTATATTCATAATAAAATGTGTAGAGTCTAAATGTCTCTAAGTTCGGTGTTTGAAGGATAAAATGATTTGACGGTTTTGTGGCTTAATGGTTTTGTGGCATAATTATATTCATAATGAAATGTCTAGAGTCTAAATGTCTCTAACTTTCATATACCGGAAGGATAAAATGATTTGACGGTTTTGTGGGTTAATGGTTTTGTGGCTTAATTATATTCATAATGAAATGTCTAGAGTCTAAATGTCTCTAAGTTCGGTGTTTGAAGGATAAAATGATTTGACGGTTTTGTGGCTTAATTATATTCATAATGAAATGTCTAGAGTCTAAATGTCTCTAACTTTCATAAACCGGAAGGATAAAATGATTTGACGGTTTTGTGGCTTAATGATTTTGTGGCTTGGATAAAATGAATTGACGGTTGAATAAAATGATTTGACGATTTTGTGGCTTAATTTTATTAATAATGAAATGTGTAGAGTCTAAATGGCTCTAACTTTCATATACCGGAAGAATGAAATGATTTGACGGTTTTGTGGGTTAATGGTTTTGTGGCTTAATTATATTCATAATGAAATGTGTAGAGTCTAAATGTCTCTAACTTTCATATACCGGAAGGATAAAATGATTTGACGGTTTTGTGGCTTAATTATATTCATAATGAAATGTGTAAAGTCTAAATGGCTCTAACTTTCATATACCGGAAGGATAAAATGATTTGACGGTTTTGTGGCTTAATGGTTTTGTGACTTAATTATATTCATAATAAAATGTGTAGAGTCTAAATGTCTCTAAGTTCGGTGTTTGAAGGATAAAATGATTTGACGGTTTTGTGGCTTAATGGTTTTGTGGCTTAATTATATTCATAATGAAATGTCTAGAGTCTAAATGGCTCTAACTTTCATATACCGGAAGGATAAAATGATTTGACGGTTGGATAAAATGATTTGACGATTTGTGGCTTAATAATGGTTTTGTGGCTTAATTATATTCTTAATGAAATGTCTAGAGTCTAAATGTCTCTAACTTTCATATACCGGAAGGATAAAATGATTTGACGGTTTTATGGCTTAATGGTTTTGTGGCTTGGATAAAATGATTTGACGGTTGAATAAAATGATTTGACGGTTTTGTGGCTTAATTTTATTGATAATGAAATGTGTAGAGTCTAAATGGCTCTAACTTTCATATACCGGAAAGATAAAATGATTTGACGGTTTTGTGGGTTAATGGTTTTGTTGCTTAATTATATTCATAATGAAATGTCTAGAGTCTAAATGTCTCTAAGTTCGGTGTTTGAAGGATAAAATGATTAGACGGTTTTGTGGCTTAATTATATTCATAATGAAATGTCTAGAGTCTAAATGGCTCTAACTTTCATATACCGAACGGATAAAATGATTTGACGGTTGGATAAAATGATGTGACGGTTTTGTGGCTTAATAATGGTTTTGTGGCTTAATTTTATTAATAATGAAATGTGTAGAGTCTAAATGGCTCTAACTTTCATATACCGGAAGGATAAAATGATTTGACGGTTTTGTGGCTTAATGGTTTTGTGGCTTAATTATATTCATAATGAAGGTACTGAAGTCTAAATGTCTCTAACTTTCATATACCGGAAGGATAAAATGATTTGACGGTTGATTAAACTGATTTGACGGTTTTGTGGCTTAATGTTTTTGTGGCTTAATTATATTCATAATGAAATGTCTAGAGTCTAAATGGCTCTAACTTTCATATATCGGAAGGATAAAATAATTTGACGGTTGGATAAAATGATTTGACGGTTTTGTGGCTTAATAATGTTTTTGTGGCTTAATTATAACCATAATGAAATGTCTAGAGTCTAAATGTCTCTAACTTTCATATACCGGAAGGATAAAATGATTTGACGGTTTTATGACTTAATGGTTTTGTGGCTTGGATAAAATGATTTGACGGTTGAATAAAATGATTTGACGGTTTTGTGGCTTAATTTTATTGATAATGAAATGTGTAGAGTCTAAATGGCTCTAACTTTCGTATACCGGAAGAATAAAATGATTTGACGATTTTGTGGGTTAATGGTTTTGTGGCTTAATTATATTCATAATGAAATGTGTAGAGTCTAAATGTCTCTAACTTTCATATACCGGAAGGATAAAATGATTTGACGGTTTTGTGGCTTAATGGTTTTGTGGGTTAATTATATTCATAATGAAATGTGTAAAGTCTAAATGGCTCTAACTTTCATATACCGGAAGGATAAAATGATTTGACGGTTTTGTGGCTTAATGATTTTGTGGCTTAATTATATTCATAATGAAATGTGTAGAGTCTAAATGTCTCTAAGTTCGGTGTTTGAAGGATAAAATGATTTGACGGTTTTGTGGCTTAATGGTTTTGTGGCTTAATTATATTCATAATGAAATGTGTAGAGTCTAAATGTCTCTAAGTTCGGTGTTTGAAGGATAAAATGATTTGACGGTTTTGTGGCTTAATAATGGTTTTGTGGCATAATTATATTCATAATGAAATGTCTAGAGTCTAAATGTCTCTAACTTTCATATACCGGAAGGATAAAATGATTTGACGGTTTTGTGGGTTAATGGTTTTGTGGCTTAATTATATTCATAATGAAATGTCTAGAGTCTAAATGTCTCTAAGTTCGGTGTTTGAAGGATAAAATGATTTGACGGTTTTGTGGCTTAATTATATTCATAATGAAATGTCTAGAGTCTAAATGTCTCTAACTTTCATAAACCGGAAGGATAAAATGATTTGACGGTTTTGTGGCTTAATGATTTTGTGGCTTGGATAAAATGATTTGACGGTTGAATAAAATGATTTGACGATTTTGTGGCTTAATTTTATTAATAATGAAATGTGTAGAGTCTAAATGGCTCTAACTTTCATATACCGGAAGAATGAAATGATTTGACGGTTTTGTGGGTTAATGGTTTTGTGGCTTAATTATATTCATAATGAAATGTGTAGAGTCTAAATGTCTCTAACTTTCATATACCGGAAGGATAAAATGATTTGACGGTTTTGTGGCTTAATTATATTCATAATGAAATGTGTAAAGTCTAAATGGCTCTAACTTTCATATACCGGAAGGATAAAATGATTTGACGGTTTTGTGGCTTAATGATTTTGTGACTTAATTATATTCATAATAAAATGTGTAGAGTCTAAATGTCTCTAAGTTCGGTGTTTGAAGGATAAAATGATTTGACGGTTTTGTGGCTTAATGGTTTTGTGGCTTAATTATATTCATAATGAAATGTCTAGAGTCTAAATGGCTCTAACTTTCATATACCGGAAGGATAAAATGATTTGACGGTTGGATAAAATGATTTGACGATTTGTGGCTTAATAATGGTTTTGTGGCTTAATTATATTCTTAATGAAATGTCTAGAGTCTAAATGTCTCCAACTTTCATATACCGGAAGGATAAAATGATTTGACGGTTTTATGGCTTAATGGTTTTGTGGCTTGGATAAAATGATTTGACGGTTGAATAAAATGATTTGACGGTTTTGTGGCTTAATTTTATTGATAATGAAATGTGTAGAGTCTAAATGGCTCTAACTTTCATATACCGGAAAGATAAAATGATTTGACGGTATTGTGGGTTAATGGTTTTGTTGCTTAATTATATTCATAATGAAATGTCTAGAGTCTAAATGTCTCTAAGTTCGGTGTTTGAAGGATAAAATGATTAGACGGTTTTGTGGCTTAATTATATTCATAATGAAATGTCTAGAGTCTAAATGGCTCTAACTTTCATATACCGAACGGATAAAATGATTTGACGGTTGGATAAAATGATGTGACGGTTTTGTGGCTTAATAATGGTTTTGTGGCTTAATTTTATTAATAATGAAATGTGTAGAGTCTAAATGGCTCTAACTTTCATATACCGGAAGGATAAAATGATTTGACGGTTTTGTGGGTTAATGGTTTTGTGGCTTAATTATATTCATAATGAAGGTACTGAAGTCTAAATGTCTCTAACTTTCATATACCGGAAGGATAAAATGATTTGACGGTTGATTAAACTGATTTGACGGTTTTGTGGCTTAATGTTTTTGTGGCTTAATTATATTCATAATGAAATGTCTAGAGTCTAAATGGCTCTAACTTTCATATATCGGAAGGATAAAATAATTTGACGGTTGGATAAAATGATTTGACGGTTTTGTGGCTTAATAATGGTTTTGTGGCTTAATTATAACCATAATGAAATGTCTAGAGTCTAAATGTCTCTAACTTTCATATACCGGAAGGATAAAATGATTTGACGGTTTTATGACTTAATGGTTTTGTGGCTTGGATAAAATGATTTGACGGTTGAATAAAATGATTTGACGGTTTTGTGGCTTAATTTTATTGATAATGAAATGTGTAGAGTCTAAATGGCTCTAACTTTCGTATACCGGAAGAATAAAATGATTTGACGATTTTGTGGGTTAATGGTTTTGTGGCTTAATTATATTCATAATGAAATGTGTAGAGTCTAAATGTCTCTAACTTTCATATACCGGAAGGATAAAATGATTTGACGGTTTTGTGGCTTAATGGTTTTGTGGGTTAATTATATTCATAATGAAATGTGTAAAGTCTAAATGGCTCTAACTTTCATATACCGGAAGGATAAAATGATTTGACGGTTTTGTGGCTTAATGATTTTGTGGCTTAATTATATTCATAATGAAATGTGTAGAGTCTAAATGTCTCTAAGTTCGGTGTTTGAAGGATAAAATGATTTGACGGTTTTGTGGCTTAATGGTTTTGTGGCTTAATTATATTCATAATGAAATGTGTAGAGTCTAAATGTCTCTAAGTTCGGCGTTTGAAGGATAAAATGATTTGACGATTTTTTGGCTTAATGATTTTGTGGCTTGGATAAAATGATTTGACGGTTGAATAAAATGATTTGACGGTTTTGTGGCTTAATTTTATTAATAATGAAATGTGTAGAGTCTAAATGGCTCTAACTTTCATATACCGGAAGAATAAAATGATTTGACGGTTTTGTGTGTTAATGGTTTTGTGGCTTAATTATATTCATAATGAAATGTGTAGAGTCTAAATGTCTCTAACTTTCATATACCGGAAGGATAAAATGATTTGACGGTTTTGTGGGTTAATGGTTTTGTGGCTTAATTATATTCATAATGAAATGTCTAGAGTCTAAATGTATCTAACTTTCATATACCGGAAGGATAAAATGATTTGACGGTTTTATGACTTAATGGTTTTGTGGCTTGGATAAAATGATTTGACGGTTGAATAAAATGATTTGACGGTTATGTGGCTTAATTTTATTGATAATGAAATGTGTAGAGTCTAAATGGCTCTAACTTTCGTATACCGGAAGAATAAAATGATTTGACGGTTTTGTGGGTTAATGGTTTTGTGGCTTAATTATATTCATAATGAAATGTGTAGAGTCTAAATGTCTCTAACTTTCATATACCTGAAGGATAAAATGATTTGACGGTTTTGGGGCTTAATGGTTTTGTGGGTTAATTATATTCATAATGAAATGTGTAAAGTCTAAATGGCTCTAACTTTCATATACCGGAAGGATAAAATGATTTGACGGTTTTGTGGCTTAATGGTTTTGTGACTTAATTATATTCATAATAAAATGTGTAGAGTCTAAATGTCTCTAAGTTCGGTGTTTGAAGGATAAAATGATTTGACGGTTTTGTGGCTTAATGGTTTTGTGGCTTAATTATATTCATAATGAAATGTGTAAAGTCTAAATGGCTCTAACTTTCATATACCGGAAGGATAAAATGATTTGACGGTTGGATAAAATGATTTGACGATTTGTGGCTTAATAATGGTTTTGTGGCTTAATTATATTCTTAATGAAATGTCTAGAGTCTAAATGTCTCTAACTTTCATATACCGGAAGGATAAAATGATTTGACGGTTTTATGGCTTAATGGTTTTGTGGCTTGGATAAAATGATTTGACGGTTGAATAAAATGATTTGACGGTTTTGTGGCTTAATTTTATTGATAATGAAATGTGTAGAGTCTAAATGGCTCTAACTTTCATATACCGGAAAGATAAAATGATTTGACGGTTTTGTGGGTTAATGGTTTTGTTGCTTAATTATATTCATAATGAAATGTCTAGAGTCTAAATGTCTCTAAGTTCGGTGTTTGAAGGATAAAATGATTAGACGGTTTTGTGGCTTAATTATATTCATAATGAAATGTCTAGAGTCTAAATGGCTCTAACTTTCATATACCGAACGGATAAAATGATTTGACGGTTGGATAAAATGATGTGACGGTTTTGTGGCTTAATAATGGTTTTGTGGCTTAATTTTATTAATAATGAAATGTGTAGAGTCTAAATGGCTCTAACTTTCATATACCGGAAGGATAAAATGATTTGACGGTTTTGTGGGTTAATGGTTTTGTGGCTTAATTATATTCATAATGAAGGTACTGAAGTCTAAATGTCTCTAACTTTCATATACCGGAAGGATAAAATGATTTGACGGTTGATTAAACTGATTTGACGGTTTTGTGGCTTAATGTTTTTGTGGCTTAATTATATTCATAATGAAATGTCTAGAGTCTAAATGGCTCTAACTTTCATATATCGGAAGGATAAAATAATTTGACGGTTGGATAAAATGATTTGACGGTTTTGTGGCTTAATAATGGTTTTGTGGCTTAATTATAACCATAATGAAATGTCTAGAGTCTAAATGTCTCTAACTTTCATATACCGGAAGGATAAAATGATTTGACGGTTTTATGACTTAATGGTTTTGTGGCTTGGATAAAATGATTTGACGGTTGAATAAAATGATTTGACGGTTTTGTGGCTTAATTTTATTGATAATGAAATGTGTAGAGTCTAAATGGCTCTAACTTTCGTATACCGGAAGAATAAAATGATTTGACGATTTTGTGGGTTAATGGTTTTGTGGCTTAATTATATTCATAATGAAATGTGTAGAGTCTAAATGTCTCTAACTTTCATATACCGGAAGGATAAAATGATTTGACGGTTTTGTGGCTTAATGGTTTTGTGGGTTAATTATATTCATAATGAAATGTGTAAAGTCTAAATGGCTCTAACTTTCATATACCGGAAGGATAAAATGATTTGACGGTTTTGTGGCTTAATGATTTTGTGGCTTAATTATATTCATAATGAAATGTGTAGAGTCTAAATGTCTCTAAGTTCGGTGTTTGAAGGATAAAATGATTTGACGGTTTTGTGGCTTAATGGTTTTGTGGCTTAATTATATTCATAATGAAATGTGTAGAGTCTAAATGTCTCTAAGTTCGGCGTTTGAAGGATAAAATGATTTGACGATTTTTTGGCTTAATGATTTTGTGGCTTGGATAAAATGATTTGACGGTTGAATAAAATGATTTGACGGTTTTGTGGCTTAATTTTATTAATAATGAAATGTGTAGAGTCTAAATGGCTCTAACTTTCATATACCGGAAGAATAAAATGATTTGACGGTTTTGTGGGTTAATGGTTTTGTGGCTTAATTATATTCATAATGAAATGTGTAGAGTCTAAATGTCTCTAACTTTCATATACCGGAAAGATAAAATGATTTGACGGTTTTGTGGGTTAATGGTTTTGTGGCTTAATTATATTCATAATGAAATGTCTAGAGTCTAAATGTCTCTAACTTTCATATACCGGAAGGATAAAATGATTTGACGGTTTTATGACTTAATGGTTTTGTGGCTTGGATAAAATGATTTGACGGTTGAATAAAATGATTTGACGGTTTTGTGGCTTAATTTTATTGATAATGAAATGTGTAGAGTCTAAATGGCTCTAACTTTCGTATACCGGAAGAATAAAATGATTTGACGGTTTTGTGGGTTAATGGTTTTGTGGCTTAATTATATTCATAATGAAATGTGTAGAGTCTAAATGTCTCTAACTTTCATATACCTGAAGGATAAAATGATTTGACGGTTTTGGGGCTTAATGGTTTTGTGGGTTAATTATATTCATAATGAAATGTGTAAAGTCTAAATGGCTCTAACTTTCATATACCGGAAGGATAAAATGATTTGACGGTTTTGTGGCTTAATGGTTTTGTGACTTAATTATATTCATAATAAAATGTGTAGAGTCTAAATGTCTCTAAGTTCGGTGTTTGAAGGATAAAATGATTTGACGGTTTTGTGGCTTAATGGTTTTGTGGCTTAATTATATTCATAATGAAATGTGTAAAGTCTAAATGGCTCTAACTTTCATATACCGGAAGGATAAAATGATTTGACGGTTTTATGACTTAATGGTTTTGTGGTTTGGATAAAATGATTTGACGGTTGAATAAAATGATTTGACGGTTTTGTGGCTTAATTTTATTGATAATGAAATGTGTAGAGTCTAAATGGCTCTAACTTTCGTATACCGGAAGAATAAAATGATTTGACGGTTTTGTTGGTTAATGGTTTTGTGGCTTAATTATATTCATAATGAAATGTGTAGAGTCTAAATGTCTCTAACTTTCATATACCGGAAGGATAAAATGATTTGACGGTTTTGTGGCTTAATTATATTCATAATGAAATGTGTAAAGTCTAAATGGCTCTAACTTTCATATACCGGAAGGATAAAATGATTTGACGGTTTTGTGGCTTAATGGTTTTGTGACTTAATTATATTCATAATAAAATGTGTAGAGTCTAAATGTCTCTAAGTTCGGTGTTTGAAGGATAAAATGATTTGACGGTTTTGTGGCTTAATGGTTTTGTGGCTTAATTATATTTATAATGAAATGTCTAGAGTCTAAATGGCTCTAACTTTCATATACCGGAAGGATAAAATGATTTGACGGTTGGATAAAATGATATGACGGTTTTGTGGCTTAATAATGGTTTTGTGGCTTAATTATATTCTTAATGAAATGTCTAGAGTCTAAATGACTCTAACTTTCATATACCGGAAGGATAAAATGATTTGACGGTTTTATGGTTTAATGGTTTTGTTGCTTGGATAAAATGATTTGACGGTTGAATAAAATGATTTGACGGTTTTGTGGCTTAATTTTATTGATAATGAAATGTGTAGAGTCTAAATTGCTCTAAATTTCATATACCGGAAAGATAAAATGATTTGACGGTTTTGTGGGTTAATGGTTTTGTTGCTTAATTATATTCATAATGAAATGTCTAGAGTCTAAATGGCTCTAACTTTCATATACCGAAAGGATAAAATGATTTGACGGTTGGATAAAATGATGTGACGGTTTTGTGGCTTAATAATGGTTTTGTGGCTTAATTTTATTAATAATGAAATGTGTAGAGTCTAAATGGCTCTAACTTTCATATACCGGAAGGATAAAATGATTTGACGGTTTTGTGGCTTAATGGTTTTGTGGCTTAATTATATTCATAATGAAGGTACTGAAGTCTAAATGTCTCTAACTTTCATATACCGGAAGGATAAAATGATTTGACGGTTGATTAAACTGATTTGACGGTTTTGTGGCTTAATGTTTTTGTGGCTTAATTATATTCATAATGAAATGTCTAGAGTCTAAATGGCTCTAACTTTCATATATCGGAAGGATAAAATAATTTGACGGTTGGATAAAATGATTTGACGGTTTTGTGGCTTAATAATGGTTTTGTGGCTTAATTATATTCATAATGAAATGTCTAGAGTCTAAATGTCTCTAACTTTCATATACCGGAAGGATAAAATGATTTGACGGTTTTATGACTTAATGGTTTTGTGGCTTGGATAAAATGATTTGACGGTTGAATAAAATGATTTGACGGTTTTGTGGCTTAATTTTATTGATAATGAAATGTGTAGAGTCTAAATGGCTCTAACTTTCATATACCGGAAGGATAAAATGATTTGACGGTTTTGTGGCTTAATGGTTTTGTGGGTTAATTATATTCATAATGAAATGTGTAAAGTCTAAATGGCTCTAACTTTCATATACCGGAAGGATAAAATGATTTGACGGTTTTGTGGCTTAATGATTTTGTGGCTTAATTATATTCATAATGAAATGTGTAGAGTCTAAATGTCTCTAAGTTCGGTGTTTGAAGGATAAAATGATTTGACGGTTTTGTGGCTTAATGGTTTTGTGGCTTAATTATATTCATAATGAAATGTGTAGAGTCTAAATGTCTCTAAGTTCGGCGTTTGAAGGATAAAATGATTTGACGATTTTGTGGCTTAATGATTTTGTGGCTTGGATAAAATGATTTGACGGTTGAATAAAATGATTTGACGGTTTTGTGGCTTAATTTTATTAATAATGAAATGTGTAGAGTCTAAATGTCTCTAACTTTCATATACCGGAAGGATAAAATGATTTGACGGTTTTGTGGGTTAATGGTTTTGTGGCTTAATTATATTCATAATGAAATGTCTAGAGTCTAAATGTCTCTAACTTTCATATACCGGAAGGATAAAATGATTTGACGGTTTTATGACTTAATGGTTTTGTGGCTTGGATAAAATGATTTGACGGTTGAATAAAATGATTTGACGGTTTTGTGGCTTAATTTTATTGATAATGAAATGTGTAGAGTCTAAATGGCTCTAACTTTCGTATACCGGAAGAATAAAATGATTTGACGGTTTTGTGGGTTAATGGTTTTGTGGCTTAATTATATTCATAATGAAATGTGTAGAGTCTAAATGTCTCTAACTTTCATATACCTGAAGGATAAAATGATTTGACGGTTTTGGGGCTTAATGGTTTTGTGGGTTAATTATATTCATAATGAAATGTGTAAAGTCTAAATGGCTCTAACTTTCATATACCGGAAGGATAAAATGATTTGACGGTTTTGTGGCTTAATGGTTTTGTGACTTAATTATATTCATAATAAAATGTGTAGAGTCTAAATGTCTCTAACTTCGGTGTTTGAAGGATAAAATGATTTGACGGTTTTGTGGCTTAATGGTTTTGTGGCTTAATTATATTCATAATGAAATGTGTAAAGTCTAAATGGCTCTAACTTTCATATACCGGAAGGATAAAATGATTTGACGGTTGGATAAAATGATATGACGGTTTTGTGGCTTAATAATGGTTTTGTGGCTTAATTATATTCTTAATGAAATGTCTAGAGTCTAAATGTCTCTAACTTTCATATACCGGAAGGATAAAATGATTTGACGGTTTTGTGGCTTGGATAAAATGATTTGACGGTTGAATAAAATGATTTGACGGTTTTGTGGCTTAATTTTATTGATAATGAAATGTGTAGAGTCTAAATTGCTCTAACTTTCATATACCGGAAAGATAAAATGATTTGACGGTTTTGTGGGTTAATGGTTTTGTTGCTTAATTATATTCATAATGAAATGTCTAGAGTCTAAATGGCTCTAACTTTCATATACCGAAAGGATAAAATGATTTGACGGTTGGATAAAATGATGTGACGGTTTTGTGGCTTAATAATGGTTTTGTAGCTTAATTTTATTTATAATGAAATGTGTAGAGTCTAAATGGCTCTAACTTTCATATACCGGAAGGATAAAATGATTTGACGGTTTTGTGGCTTAATGGTTTTGTGGCTTAATTATATTCATAATGAAGGTACTGAAGTCTAAATGTCTCTAACTTTCATATACCGGAAGGATAAAATGATTTGACGGTTGATTAAACTGATTTGACGGTTTTGTGGCTTAATGTTTTTGTGGCTTAATTATATTCATAATGAAATGTGTAGAGTCTAAATGTCTCTAAGTTCGGCGTTTGAAGGATAAAATGATTTGACGATTTTGTGGCTTAATGATTTTGTGGCTTGGATAAAATGATTTGACGGTTGAATAAAATGATTTGACGGTTTTGTGGCTTAATTTTATTAATAATGAAATGTGTAGAGTCTAAATGGCTCTAACTTTCATATACCGGAAGAATAAAATGATTTGACGGTTTTGTGGGTTAATGGTTTTGTGGCTTAATTATATTCATAATGAAATGTGTAGAGTCTAAATGTCTCTAACTTTCATATACCGGAAGGATAAAATGATTTGACGGTTTTGTGGGTTAATGGTTTTGTGGCTTAATTATATTCATAATGAAATGTCTAGAGTCTAAATGTCTCTAACTTTCATATACCGGAAGGATAAAATGATTTGACGGTTTTATGACTTAATGGTTTTGTGGCTTGGATAAAATGATTTGACGGTTGAATAAAATGATTTGACGGTTTTGTGGCTTAATTTTATTGATAATGAAATGTGTAGAGTCTAAATGGCTCTAACTTTCGTATACCGGAAGAATAAAATGATTTGACGGTTTTGTGGGTTAATGGTTTTGTGGCTTAATTATATTCATAATGAAATGTGTAGAGTCTAAATGTCTCTAACTTTCATATACCTGAAGGATAAAATGATTTGACGGTTTTGGGGCTTAATGATTTTGTGGGTTAATTATATTCATAATGAAATGTGTAAAGTCTAAATGGCTCTAACTTTCATATACCGGAAGGATAAAATGATTTGACGGTTTTGTGGCTTAATGGTTTTGTGACTTAATTATATTCATAATAAAATGTGTAGAGTCTAAATGTCTCTAACTTCGGTGTTTGAAGGATAAAATGATTTGACGGTTTTGTGGCTTAATGGTTTTGTGGCTTAATTATATTCATAATGAAATGTGTAAAGTCTAAATGGCTCTAACTTTCATATACCGGAAGGATAAAATGATTTGACGGTTGGATAAAATGATATGACGGTTTTGTGGCTTAATAATGGTTTTGTGGCTTAATTATATTCTTAATGAAATGTCTAGAGTCTAAATGTCTCTAACTTTCATATACCGGAAGGATAAAATGATTTGACGGTTTTGTGGCTTGGATAAAATGATTTGACGGTTGAATAAAATGATTTGACGGTTTTGTGGCTTAATTTTATTGATAATGAAATGTGTAGAGTCTAAATTGCTCTAACTTTCATATACCGGAAAGATAAAATGATTTGACGGTTTTGTGGGTTAATGGTTTTGTTGCTTAATTATATTCATAATGAAATGTCTAGAGTCTAAATGGCTCTAACTTTCATATACCGAAAGGATAAAATGATTTGACGGTTGGATAAAATGATGTGACGGTTTTGTGGCTTAATAATGGTTTTGTAGCTTAATTTTATTTATAATGAAATGTGTAGAGTCTAAATGGCTCTAACTTTCATATACCGGAAGGATAAAATGATTTGACGGTTTTGTGGCTTAATGGTTTTGTGGCTTAATTATATTCATAATGAAGGTACTGAAGTCTAAATGTCTCTAACTTTCATATACCGGAAGGATAAAATGATTTGACGGTTGATTAAACTGATTTGACGGTTTTGTGGCTTAATGTTTTTGTGGCTTAATTATATTCATAATGAAATGTGTAGAGTCTAAATGTCTCTAAGTTCGGCGTTTGAAGGATAAAATGATTTGACGATTTTGTGGCTTAATGATTTTGTGGCTTGGATAAAATGATTTGACGGTTGAATAAAATGATTTGACGGTTTTGTGGCTTAATTTTATTAATAATGAAATGTGTAGAGTCTAAATGGCTCTAACTTTCATATACCGGAAGAATAAAATGATTTGACGGTTTTGTGGGTTAATGGTTTTGTGGCTTAATTATATTCATAATGAAATGTGTAGAGTCTAAATGTCTCTAACTTTCATATACCGGAAGGATAAAATGATTTGACGGTTTTGTGGGTTAATGGTTTTGTGGCTTAATTATATTCATAATGAAATGTCTAGAGTCTAAATGTCTCTAACTTTCATATACCGGAAGGATAAAATGATTTGACGGTTTTATGACTTAATGGTTTTGTGGCTTGGATAAAATGATTTGACGGTTGAATAAAATGATTTGACGGTTTTGTGGCTTAATTTTATTGATAATGAAATGTGTAGAGTCTAAATGGCTCTAACTTTCGTATACCGGAAGAATAAAATGATTTGACGGTTTTGTGGGTTAATGGTTTTGTGGCTTAATTATATTCATAATGAAATGTGTAGAGTCTAAATGTCTCTAACTTTCATATACCTGAAGGATAAAATGATTTGACGGTTTTGGGGCTTAATGGTTTTGTGGGTTAATTATATTCATAATGAAATGTGTAAAGTCTAAATGGCTCTAACTTTCATATACCGGAAGGATAAAATGATTTGACGGTTTTGTGGCTTAATGGTTTTGTGACTTAATTATATTCATAATAAAATGTGTAGAGTCTAAATGTCTCTAAGTTCGGTGTTTGAAGGATAAAATGATTTGACGGTTTTGTGGCTTAATGGTTTTGTGGCTTAATTATATTCATAATGAAATGTCTAGAGT
The DNA here is from genome assembly GCA_951804385.1 of Trifolium dubium. Lineage (NCBI taxonomy): Eukaryota > Viridiplantae > Streptophyta > Magnoliopsida > Fabales > Fabaceae > Trifolium > Trifolium dubium. The sequence goes on from OX638073.1 coordinate 15,663,575, forward strand.
CTAAATGGCTCTAACTTTCATATACCGGAAGGATAAAATGATTTGACGGTTGGATAAAATGATATGACGGTTTTGTGGCTTAATAATGGTTTTGTGGCTTAATTATATTCTTAATGAAATGTCTAGAGTCTAAATGTCTCTAACTTTCATATACCGGAAGGATAAAATGATTTGACGGTTTTATGGCTTAATGGTTTTGTGGCTTGGATAAAATGATTTGACGGTTGAATAAAATGATTTGACGGTTTTGTGGCTTAATTTTATTGATAATGAAATGTGTAGAGTCTAAATTGCTCTAACTTTCATATACCGGAAAGATAAAATGATTTGACGGTTTTGTGGGTTAATGGTTTTGTTGCTTAATTATATTCATAATGAAATGTCTAGAGTCTAAATGGCTCTAACTTTCATATACCGAAAGGATAAAATGATTTGACGGTTGGATAAAATGATGTGACGGTTTTGTGGCTTAATAATGGTTTTGTGGCTTAATTTTATTTATAATGAAATGTGTAGAGTCTAAATGGCTCTAACTTTCATATACCGGAAGGATAAAATGATTTGACGGTTTTGTGGCTTAATGGTTTTGTGGCTTAATTATATTCATAATGAAGGTACTGAAGTCTAAATGTCTCTAACTTTCATATACCGGAAGGATAAAATGATTTGACGGTTGATTAAACTGATTTGACGGTTTTGTGGCTTAATGTTTTTGTGGCTTAATTATATTCATAATGAAATGTCTAGAGTCTAAATGGCTCTAACTTTCATATATCGGAAGGATAAAATAATTTGACGGATGGATAAAATGATTTGACGGTTTTGTGGCTTAATAATGGTTTTGTGGCTTAATTATATTCATAATGAAATGTCTAGAGTCTAAATGTCTCTAACTTTCATATACCGGAAGGATAAAATGATTTGACGGTTTTATGACTTAATGGTTTTGTGGCTTGGATAAAATGATTTGACGGTTGAATAAAATGATTTGACGGTTTTGTGGCTTAATTTTATTGATAATGAAATGTGTAGAGTCTAAATGGCTCTAACTTTCGTATACCGGAAGAATAAAATGATTTGACGATTTTGTGGGTTAATGGTTTTGTGGCTTAATTATATTCATAATGAAATGTGTAGAGTCTAAATGTCTCTAACTTTCATATACCGGAAGGATAAAATGATTTGACGGTTTTGTGGCTTAATGATTTTGTGGCTTAATTATATTCATAATGAAATGTGTAGAGTCTAAATGTCTCTAAGTTCGGTGTTTGAAGGATAAAATGATTTGACGGTTTTGTGGCTTAATGGTTTTGTGGCTTAATTATATTCATAATGAAATGTGTAGAGTCTAAATGTCTCTAAGTTCGGCGTTTGAAGGATAAAATGATTTGACGGTTTTGTGGCTTAATTATATTCATAATGAAATGTGTAGAGTCTAAATGTCTCTAATTTTCATAAACCGGAAGGATAAAATGATTTGACGATTTTGTGGCTTAATGATTTTGTGGCTTGGATAAAATGATTTGACGGTTGAATAAAATGATTTGACGGTTTTGTGGCTTAATTTTATTAATAATGAAATGTGTAGAGTCTAAATGGCTCTAACTTTCATATACCGGAAGAATAAAATGATTTGACGGTTTTGTGGGTTAATGGTTTTGTGGCTTAATTATATTGATAATGAAATGTGTAGAGTCTAAATGTCTCTAACTTTCATATACCGGAAGGATAAAATGATTTGACGGTTTTGTGGGTTAATGGTTTTGTGGCTTAATTATATTCATAATGAAATGTCTAGAGTCTAAATGTCTCTAACTTTCATATACCGGAAGGATAAAATGATTTGACGGTTTTATGACTTAATGGTTTTGTGGCTTGGATAAAATGATTTGACGGTTGAATAAAATGATTTGACGGTTTTGTGGCTTAATTTTATTGATAATGAAATGTGTAGAGTCTAAATGGCTCTAACTTTCGTATACCGGAAGAATAAAATGATTTGACGGTTTTGTGGGTTAATGGTTTTGTGGCTTAATTATATTCATAATGAAATGTGTAGAGTCTAAATGTCTCTAACTTTCATATACCTGAAGGATAAAATGATTTGACGGTTTTGGGGCTTAATGGTTTTGTGGGTTAATTATATTCATAATGAAATGTGTAAAGTCTAAATGGCTCTAACTTTCATATACCGGAAGGATAAAATGATTTGACGGTTTTGTGGCTTAATGGTTTTGTGACTTAATTATATTCATAATAAAATGTGTAGAGTCTAAATGTCTCTAACTTCGGTGTTTGAAGGATAAAATGATTTGACGGTTTTGTGGCATAATGGTTTTGTGGCTTAATTATATTCATAATGAAATGTCTAGAGTCTAAATGGCTCTAACTTTCATATACCGGAAGGATAAAATGATTTGACGGTTGGATAAAATGATATGACGGTTTTGTGGCTTAATAATGGTTTTGTGGCTTAATTATATTCTTAATGAAATGTCTAGAGTCTAAATGTCTCTAACTTTCATATACCGGAAGGATAAAATGATTTGACGGTTTTATGGCTTAATGGTTTTGTGGCTTGGATAAAATGATTTGACGGTTGAATAAAATGATTTGACGGTTTTGTGGCTTAATTTTATTGATAATGAAATGTGTAGAGTCTAAATTGCTCTAACTTTCATATACCGGAAAGATAAAATGATTTGACGGTTTTGTGGGTTAATGGTTTTGTTGCTTAATTATATTCATAATGAAATGTCTAGAGTCTAAATGGCTCTAACTTTCATATACCGAAAGGATAAAATGATTTGACGGTTGGATAAAATGATGTGACGGTTTTGTGGCTTAATAATGGTTTTGTGGCTTAATTTTATTAATAATGAAATGTGTAGAGTCTAAATGGCTCTAACTTTCATATACCGGAAGGATAAAATGATTTGACGGTTTTGTGGCTTAATGGTTTTGTGGCTTAATTATATTCATAATGAAGGTACTGAAGTCTAAATGTCTTTAACTTTCATATACCGGAAGGATAAAATGATTTGACGGTTGATTAAACTGATTTGACGGTTTTGTGGCTTAATGTTTTTGTGGCTTAATTATATTCATAATGAAATGTCTAGAGTCTAAATGGCTCTAACTTTCATATATCGGAAGGATAAAATAATTTGACGGTTGGATATAATGATTTGACGGTTTTGTGGCTTAATAATGGTTTTGTGGCTTAATTATATTCATAATGAAATGTCTAGAGTCTAAATGTCTCTAACTTTCATATACCGGAAGGATAAAATGATTTGACGGTTTTATGACTTAATGGTTTTGTGGCTTGGATAAAATGATTTGACGGTTGAATAAAATGATTTGACGGTTTTGTGGATTAATTTTATTGATAATGAAATGTGTAGAGTCTAAATGGCTCTAACTTTCGTATACCGGAAGAATAAAATGATTTGACGATTTTGTGGGTTAATGGTTTTGTGGCTTAATTATATTCATAATGAAATGTGTAGAGTCTAAATGTCTCTAACTTTCATATACCGGAAGGATAAAATGATTTGACGGTTTTGTGGGTTAATGGTTTTGTGGCTTAATTATATTCATAATGAAATGTCTAGAGTCTAAATGTCTCTAACTTTCATATACCGGAAGGATAAAATGATTTGACGGTTTTATGACTTAATGGTTTTGTGGCTTGGATAAAATGATTTGACGGTTGAATAAAATGATTTGACGGTTTTGTGGCTTAATTTTATTGATAATGAAATGTGTAGAGTCTAAATGGCTCTAACTTTCGTATACCGGAAGAATAAAATGATTTGACGGTTTTGTGGGTTAATGGTTTTGTGGCTTAATTATATTCATAATGAAATGTGTAGAGTCTAAATGTCTCTAACTTTCATATACCTGAAGGATAAAATGATTTGACGGTTTTGGGGCTTAATGGTTTTGTGGGTTAATTATATTCATAATGAAATGTGTAAAGTCTAAATGGCTCTAACTTTCATATAACGGAAGGATAAAATGATTTGACGGTTTAGTGGCTTAATGGTTTTGTGACTTAATTATATTCATAATAAAATGTGTAGAGTCTAAATGTCTCTAAGTTCGGTGTTTGAAGGATAAAATGATTTGACGGTTTTGTGGCTTAATGGTTTTGTGGCTTAATTATATTCATAATGAAATGTCTAGAGTCTAAATGGCTCTAACTTTCATATACCGGAAGGATAAAATGATTTGACGGTTTTGTGGCTTAATGGTTTTGTGGCTTAATTATATTCATAATGAAGGTACTGAAGTCTAAATGTCTCTAACTTTCATATACCGGAAGGATAAAATGATTTGACGGTTGATTAAAATGATTTGACGGTTTTGTGGCTTAATGTTTTTGTGGCTTAATTATATTCATAATGAAATGTCTAGAGTCTAAATGGCTCTAACTTTCATATATCGGAAGGATAAAATAATTTGACGGTTGGATAAAATGATTTGACGGTTTTGTGGTTTAATAATGGTTTTGTGGCTTAATTATATTCATAATGAAATGTCTAGAGTCTAAATGTCTCTAACTTTCATATACCGGAAGGATAAAATGATTTGACGGTTTTATGGCTTAATGGTTTTGTGGCTTGGATAAAATGATTTGACGGTTGAATAAAATGATTTGAGGGTTTTGTGGCTTAGTTTTATTGATAATGAAATGTGTAGAGTCTAAATGGCTCTAACTTTCATATACCGGAAGAATAAAATGATTTGACGGTTTTGTGGGTTAATGGTTTTGTGGCTTAATTTTATTGATAATGAAATGTGTAGAGTCTAAATGGCTCTAACTTTCATATACCGGAAGAATAAAATGATTTGACGGTTTTGTGGGTTAATGGTTTTGTGGCTTAATTATATTCATAATAAAATGTGTAGAGTCTAAATGTCTCTAAGTTCGGTGTTTGAAGGATAAAATGATTTGACGGTTTTGTGGCTTAATGGTTTTGTGGCTGAATTATATTCATAATGAAATGTCTAGAGTCTAAATGGCTCTAACTTTCATATATCGGGAGGATAAAATAATTTGACGGTTGGATAAAATGATTTGACGGTTTTGTGGCTTAATAATGGTTTTGTGGCTTAATTATATTCATAATGAAATGTCTAGAGTCTAAATGTCTCTAACTTTCATATACCGGAAGGATAAAATGATTTGACGGTTTTATGACTTAATGGTTTTGTGGCTTGGATAAAATGATTTGACGGTTGAATAAAATGATTTGACGGTTTTGTGGCTTAATTTTATTGATAATGAAATGTGTAGAGTCTAAATGGCTCTAACTTTCGTATACCGGAAGAATAAAATGATTTGACGATTTTGTGGGTTAATGGTTTTGTGGCTTAATTATATTCATAATGAAATGTGTAGAGTCTAAATGTCTCTAACTTTCATATACCGGAAGGATAAAATGATTTGACGGTTTTGTGGCTTAATGGTTTTTTGGGTTAATTATATTCATAATGAAATGTGTAAAGTCTAAATGGCTCTAACTTTCATATACCGGAAGGATAAAATGATTTGACGGTTTTGTGGCTTAATGATTTTGTGGCTTAATTATATTCATAATGAAATGTGTAGAGTCTAAATGTCTCTAAGTTCGGTGTTTGAAGGATAAAATGATTTGACGGTTTTGTGGCTTAATGGTTTTGTGGCTTAATTATATTCATAATGAAATGTGTAGGGTCTAAATGTCTCTAAGTTCGGCGTTTGAAGGATAAAATGATTTGACGGTTTTGTGGCTTAATTATATTCATAATGAAATGTGTAGAGTCTAAATGTCTCTAACTTTCATAAACCGGAAGGATAAAATGATTTGACGATTTTGTGGCTTAATGATTTTGTGGCTTGGATAAATTGATTTGACGGTTGAATAAAATGATTTGACGGTTTTGTGGCTTAATTTTATTAATAATGAAATGTGTAGTGTCTAAATGGCTCTAACTTTCATATACCGGAAGAATAAAATGATTTGACGGTTTTGTGGGTTAATGGTTTTGTGGCTTCATTATATTCATAATGAAATGTGTAGAGTCTAAATGTCTCTAACTTTCATATACCGGAAGGATTAAATGATTTGACGGTTTTGTGGGTTAATGGTTTTGTGGCTTAATTATATTCATAATGAAATGTCTAGAGTCTAAATGTCTCTAACTTTCATATACCGGAAGGATAAAATGATTTGACGGTTTTATGACTTAATGGTTTTGTGGCTTGGATAAAATGATTTGACGGTTGAATAAAATGATTTGACGGTTTTGTGGCTTAATTTTATTGATAATGAAATGTGTAGAGTCTAAATGGCTCTAACTTTCGTATACCGGAAGAATAAAATGATTTGACGGTTTTGTGGGTTAATGGTTTTGTGGCTTAATTATATTCATAATGAAATGTGTAGAGTCTAAATGTCTCTAACTTTCATATACCTGAAGGATAAAATGATTTGACGGTTTTGGGGCTTAATGGTTTTGTGGGTTAATTATATTCATAATGAAATGTGTAAAGTCTAAATGGCTCTAACTTTCATATACCGGAAGGATAAAATGATTTGACGGTTTTGTGGCTTAATGGTTTTGTGACTTAATTATATTCATAATAAAATGTGTAGAGTCTAAATGTCTCTAAGTTCGGTGTTTGAAGGATAAAATGATTTGACGGTTTTGTGGCTTAATGGTTTTGTGGCTTAATTATATTCATAATGAAATGTCTAGAGTCTAAATGGCTCTAACTTTCATATACCGGAAGGATAAAATGATTTGACGGTTTTGTGGCTTAATGGTTTTGTGGCTTAATTATATTCATAATGAAGGTACTGAAGTCTAAATGTCTCTAACTTTCATATACCGGAAGGATAAAATGATTTGACGGTTGATTAAAATGATTTGACGGTTTTGTGGCTTAATGTTTTTGTGGCTTAATTATATTCATAATGAAATGTCTAGAGTCTAAATGGCTCTAACTTTCATATATCGGAAGGATAAAATAATTTGACGGTTGGATAAAATGATTTGACGGTTTTGTGGTTTAATAATGGTTTTGTGGCTTAATTATATTCATAATGAAATGTCTAGAGTCTAAATGTCTCTAACTTTCATATACCGGAAGGATAAAATGATTTGACGGTTTTATGACTTAATGGTTTTGTGGCTTGGATAAAATGATTTGACGGTTGAATAAAATGATTTGATGGTTTTGTGGCTTAATTTTATTGATAATGAAATGTGTAGAGTCTAAATGGCTCTAACTTTCGTATACCGGAAGAATAAAATGATTTGACGGTTTTGTGGGTTAATGGTTTTGTGGCTTAATTATTTTCATAATGAAATGTGTAGAGTCTAAATGTCTCTAACTTTCATATACCTGAAGGATAAAATGATTTGACGGTTTTGGGGCTTAATGGTTTTGTGGGTTAATTATATTCATAATGAAATGTGTAAAGTCTAAATGGCTCTAACTTTCATATACCGGAAGGATAAAATGATTTGACGGTTTTGTGGCTTAATGATTTTGTGGCTTAATTATATTCATAATGAAATGTGTAAAGTCTAAATGGCTCTAACTTTCATATAACGGAAGGATAAAATGATTTGACGGTTTAGTGGCTTAATGGTTTTGTGACTTAATTATATTCATAATAAAATGTGTAGAGTCTAAATGTCTCTAAGTTCGGTGTTTGAAGGATAAAATGATTTGACGGTTTTGTGGCTTAATGGTTTTGTGGCTTAATTATATTCATAATGAAATGTCTAGAGTCTAAATGGCTCTAACTTTCATATACCGGAAGGATAAAATGATTTGACGGTTTTGTGGCTTAATGGTTTTGTGGCTTAATTATATTCATAATGAAGGTACTGAAGTCTAAATGTCTCTAACTTTCATATACCGGAAGGATAAAATGATTTGACGGTTGATTAAAATGATTTGACGGTTTTGTGGCTTAATGTTTTTGTGGCTTAATTATATTCATAATGAAATGTCTAGAGTCTAAATGGCTCTAACTTTCATATATCGGAAGGATAAAATAATTTGACGGTTGGATAAAATGATTTGACGGTTTTGTGGTTTAATAATGGTTTTGTGGCTTAATTATATTCATAATGAAATGTCTAGAGTCTAAATGTCTCTAACTTTCATATACCGGAAGGATAAAATGATTTGACGGTTTTATGGCTTAATGGTTTTGTGGCTTGGATAAAATGATTTGACGGTTGAATAAAATGATTTGAGGGTTTTGTGGCTTAGTTTTATTGATAATGAAATGTGTAGAGTCTAAATGGCTCTAACTTTCATATACCGGAAGAATAAAATGATTTGACGGTTTTGTGGGTTAATGGTTTTGTGGCTTAATTTTATTGATAATGAAATGTGTAGAGTCTAAATGGCTCTAACTTTCATATACCGGAAGAATAAAATGATTTGACGGTTTTGTGGGTTAATGGTTTTGTGGCTTAATTATATTCATAATAAAATGTGTAGAGTCTAAATGTCTCTAAGTTCGGTGTTTGAAGGATAAAATGATTTGACGGTTTTGTGGCTTAATGGTTTTGTGGCTGAATTATATTCATAATGAAATGTCTAGAGTCTAAATGGCTCTAACTTTCATATATCGGGAGGATAAAATAATTTGACGGTTGGATAAAATGATTTGACGGTTTTGTGGCTTAATAATGGTTTTGTGGCTTAATTATATTCATAATGAAATGTCTAGAGTCTAAATGTCTCTAACTTTCATATACCGGAAGGATAAAATGATTTGACGGTTTTATGACTTAATGGTTTTGTGGCTTGGATAAAATGATTTGACGGTTGAATAAAATGATTTGACGGTTTTGTGGCTTAATTTTATTGATAATGAAATGTGTAGAGTCTAAATGGCTCTAACTTTCGTATACCGGAAGAATAAAATGATTTGACGATTTTGTGGGTTAATGGTTTTGTGGCTTAATTATATTCATAATGAAATGTGTAGAGTCTAAATGTCTCTAACTTTCATATACCGGAAGGATAAAATGATTTGACGGTTTTGTGGCTTAATGGTTTTTTGGGTTAATTATATTCATAATGAAATGTGTAAAGTCTAAATGGCTCTAACTTTCATATACCGGAAGGATAAAATGATTTGACGGTTTTGTGGCTTAATGATTTTGTGGCTTAATTATATTCATAATGAAATGTGTAGAGTCTAAATGTCTCTAAGTTCGGTGTTTGAAGGATAAAATGATTTGACGGTTTTGTGGCTTAATGGTTTTGTGGCTTAATTATATTCATAATGAAATGTGTAGGGTCTAAATGTCTCTAAGTTCGGCGTTTGAAGGATAAAATGATTTGACGGTTTTGTGGCTTAATTATATTCATAATGAAATGTGTAGAGTCTAAATGTCTCTAACTTTCATAAACCGGAAGGATAAAATGATTTGACGATTTTGTGGCTTAATGATTTTGTGGCTTGGATAAATTGATTTGACGGTTGAATAAAATGATTTGACGGTTTTGTGGCTTAATTTTATTAATAATGAAATGTGTAGTGTCTAAATGGCTCTAACTTTCATATACCGGAAGAATAAAATGATTTGACGGTTTTGTGGGTTAATGGTTTTGTGGCTTCATTATATTCATAATGAAATGTGTAGAGTCTAAATGTCTCTAACTTTCATATACCGGAAGGATTAAATGATTTGACGGTTTTGTGGGTTAATGGTTTTGTGGCTTAATTATATTCATAATGAAATGTCTAGAGTCTAAATGTCTCTAACTTTCATATACCGGAAGGATAAAATGATTTGACGGTTTTATGACTTAATGGTTTTGTGGCTTGGATAAAATGATTTGACGGTTGAATAAAATGATTTGACGGTTTTGTGGCTTAATTTTATTGATAATGAAATGTGTAGAGTCTAAATGGCTCTAACTTTCGTATACCGGAAGAATAAAATGATTTGACGGTTTTGTGGGTTAATGGTTTTGTGGCTTAATTATATTCATAATGAAATGTGTAGAGTCTAAATGTCTCTAACTTTCATATACCTGAAGGATAAAATGATTTGACGGTTTTGGGGCTTAATGGTTTTGTGGGTTAATTATATTCATAATGAAATGTGTAAAGTCTAAATGGCTCTAACTTTCATATACCGGAAGGATAAAATGATTTGACGGTTTTGTGGCTTAATGGTTTTGTGACTTAATTATATTCATAATAAAATGTGTAGAGTCTAAATGTCTCTAAGTTCGGTGTTTGAAGGATAAAATGATTTGACGGTTTTGTGGCTTAATGGTTTTGTGGCTTAATTATATTCATAATGAAATGTCTAGAGTCTAAATGGCTCTAACTTTCATATACCGGAAGGATAAAATGATTTGACGGTTTTGTGGCTTAATGGTTTTGTGGCTTAATTATATTCATAATGAAGGTACTGAAGTCTAAATGTCTCTAACTTTCATATACCGGAAGGATAAAATGATTTGACGGTTGATTAAAATGATTTGACGGTTTTGTGGCTTAATGTTTTTGTGGCTTAATTATATTCATAATGAAATGTCTAGAGTCTAAATGGCTCTAACTTTCATATATCGGAAGGATAAAATAATTTGACGGTTGGATAAAATGATTTGACGGTTTTGTGGTTTAATAATGGTTTTGTGGCTTAATTATATTCATAATGAAATGTCTAGAGTCTAAATGTCTCTAACTTTCATATACCGGAAGGATAAAATGATTTGACGGTTTTATGACTTAATGGTTTTGTGGCTTGGATAAAATGATTTGACGGTTGAATAAAATGATTTGATGGTTTTGTGGCTTAATTTTATTGATAATGAAATGTGTAGAGTCTAAATGGCTCTAACTTTCGTATACCGGAAGAATAAAATGATTTGACGGTTTTGTGGGTTAATGGTTTTGTGGCTTAATTATTTTCATAATGAAATGTGTAGAGTCTAAATGTCTCTAACTTTCATATACCTGAAGGATAAAATGATTTGACGGTTTTGGGGCTTAATGGTTTTGTGGGTTAATTATATTCATAATGAAATGTGTAAAGTCTAAATGGCTCTAACTTTCATATACCGGAAGGATAAAATGATTTGACGGTTTTGTGGCTTAATGATTTTGTGGCTTAATTATATTCATAATGAAATGTGTAGAGTCTAAATGTCTCTAAGTTCGGTGTTTGAAGGATAAAATGATTTGACGGTTTTGTGGCTTAATGGTTTTGTGGCTTAATTATATTCATAATGAAATGTGTAGAGTCTAAATGTCTCTAACTTTCATAAACCGGAAGGATAAAATGATTTGACGATTTTGTGGCTTAATGATTTTGTGGCTTGGATAAAATGATTTGACGGTTGAATAAAATGATTTGACGGTTTTGTGGCTTAATTTTATTAATAATGAAATGTGTAGAGTCTAAATGGCTCTAACTTTCATATACCGGAAGAATAAAATGATTTGACGGTTTTGTGGGTTAATGGTTTTGTGGCTTAATTATATTCATAATGAAATGTGTAGAGTCTAAATGTCTCTAACTTTCATATACCGGAAGGATAAAATGATTTGACGGTTTTGTGGGTTAATGGTTTTGTGGCTTAATTATATTCATAATGAAATGTCTAGAGTCTAAATGTCTCTAACTTTCATATACCGGAAGGATAAAATGATTTGACGGTTTTATGACTTAATGGTTTTGTGGCTTGGATAAAATGATTTGACGGTTGAATAAAATGATTTGACGGTTTTGTGGCTTAATTTTATTGATAATGAAATGTGTAGAGTCTAAATGGCTCTAACTTTCGTATACCGGAAGAATAAAATGATTTGACGGTTTTGTGGGTTAATGGTTTTGTGGCTTAATTATATTCATAATGAAATGTGTAGAGTCTAAATGTCTCTAACTTTCATATACCGGAAGGATAAAATGATTTGACGGTTTTGTGGCTTAATGGTTTTGTGGGTTAATTATATTCATAATGAAATGTGTAAAGTCTAAATGGCTCTAACTTTCATATACCGGAAGGATAAAATGATTTGACGGTTTTGTGGCTTAATGATTTTGTGGCTTAATTATATTCATAATGAAATGTGTAGAGTCTAAATGTCTTTAAGTTCGGTGTTTGAAGGATAAAATGATTTGACGGTTTTGTGGCTTAATGGTTTTGTGGCTTAATAATATTCATAATGAAATGTGTAGAGTCTAAATGTCTCTAACTTTCATAAACCGGAAGGATAAAATGATTTGACGATTTTGTGGCTTAATGATTTTGTGGCTTGGATAAAATGATTTGACGGTTGAATAAAATGATTTGACGGTTTTGTGGCTTAATTTTATTAATAATGAAATGTGTAGAGTCTAAATGGCTCTAACTTTCATATACCGGAAGAATCAAATGATTTGACGGTTTTGTGGGTTAATGGTTTTGTGGCTTAATTATATTCATAATGAAATGTGTAGAGTCTAAATGTCTCTAACTTTCATATACCGGAAGGATAAAATGATTTGACGGGTTTGTGGGTTAATGGTTTTGTGGCTTAATTATATTCATAATGAAATGTCTAGAGTCTAAATGTCTCTAACTTTCATATACCGGAAGGATAAAATGATTTGACGGTTTTATGACTTAATGGTTTTGTGGCTTGGATAAAATGATTTGACGGTTGAATAAAATGATTTGACGGTTTTGTGGCTTAATTTTATTGATAATGAAATGTGTAGAGTCTAAATGGCTCTAACTTTCGTATACCGGAAGAATCAAATGATTTGACGGTTTTGTGGGTTAATGGTTTTGTGGCTTAATTATTTTCATAATGAAATGTGTAGAGTCTAAATGTCTCTAACTTTCATATACCTGAAGGATAAAATCATTTGACGGTTTTGGGGCTTAATGGTTTTGTGGGTTAATTATATTCATAATGAAATGTGTAAAGTCTAAATGGCTCTAACTTTCATATACCGGAAGGATAAAATGATTTGACGGTTTTGTGGCTTAATGATTTTGTGGCTTAATTATATTCATAATGAAATGTGTAGAGTCTAAATGTCTCTAAGTTCGGTGTTTGAAGGATAAAATGATTTGACGGTTTTGTGGCTTAATGGTTTTGTGGCTTAATTATATTCATAATGAAATGTCTAGAGTCTAAATGTCTCTAACTTTCATAAACCGGAAGGATAAAATGATTTGACGATTTTGTGGCTTAATGATTTTGTGGCTTGGATAAAATGATTTGACGGTTGAATAAAATGATTTGACGGTTTTGTGGCTTAAATTTATTAATAATGAAATGTGTAGAGTCTAAATGGCTCTAACTTTCATATACCGGAAGAATAAAATGATTTGACGGTTTTGTGGGTTAATGGTTTTGTGGCTTAATTATATTCATAATGAAATGTGTAGAGTCTAAATGTCTCTAACTTTCATATACCGGAAGGATAAAATGATTTGACGGTTTTGTGGGTTAATGGTTTTGTGGCTTAATTATATTCATAATGAAATGTCTAGAGTCTAAATGTCTCTAACTTTCATATACCGGAAGGATAAAATGATTTGACGGTTGAATAAAATGATTTGACGGTTTTGTGGCTTAATTTTATTGATAATGAAATGTGTAGTGTCTAAATGGCTCTAACTTTCGTATACCGGAAGAATAAAATGATTTGACGGTTTTGTGGGTTAATGGTTTTGTGGCTTAATTATTTTCATAATGAAATGTGTAGAGTCTAAATGTCTCTAACTTTCATATACCTGAAGGATAATATGATTTGACGGTTTTCGGGCTTAATGGTTTTGTGGGTTAATTATATTCATAATGAAATGTGTAAAGTCTAAATGGCTCTAACTTTCATATACCGGAAGGATAAAATGATTTGACGGTTTTGTGGCTTAATGATTTTGTGGCTTAATTATATTCATAATGAAACGTGTAGAGTCTAAATGTCTCTAAGTTCGGTGTTTGAAGGATAAAATGATTTGACGGTTTTGTGGCTTAATTATATTCATAATGAAATGTGTAGAGTCTAAATGTCTCTAAGTTCGGTGTTTGAAGGATAAAATGATTTGACGGTTTTGTGGCTTAATTATATTCATAATGAAATGTCTAGAGTCTAAATGTCTCTAACTTTCATAAACCGGAAGGATAAAATGATTTGACGGTTTTGTGGCTTAATGATTTTGTGGCTTGGATAAAATGATTTGACGGTTGAATAAAATGATTTGACGGTTTTGTGGCTTAATTTTATTAATAATGAAATGTGTAGAGTCTAAATGGCTCTAACTTTCATATACCGGAAGAATAAAATGATTTGACGGTTTTGTGGGTTAATGGTTTTGTGGCTTAATTATATTCATAATGAAATGTGTAGAGTCTAAATGTCTCTAACTTTCATATACCGGAAGGATAAAATGATTTGACGGTTTTGTGGCTTAATGGTTTTGTGGGTTAATTATATTCATAATGAAATGTGTAAAGTCTAAATGGCTCTAACTTTCATATACCGGAAGGATAAAATGATTTGACAGTTTTGTGGCTTAATGATTTTGTGGCTTAATTATATTCATAATGAAATGTGTAGAGTCTAAATGTCTCTAAGTTCGGTGTTTGAAGGATAAAATGATTTGACGGTTTTGTGGCTTAATGGTTTTGTGGCTTAATTATATTCATAATGAAATGTGTAGAGTCTAAATGTCTCTAAGTTCGGTGTTTGAAGGATAAAATGATTTGACGGTTTTGTGGCTTAATTATATTCATAATGAAATGTCTAGAGTCTAAATGGCTCTAACTTTCATATACCGGAAGGATAAAATGATTTGACGGTTTTGTGGCTTAATGATTTTGTGGCTTAATTATATTCATAATGAAATGTGTAGAGTCTAAATGTCTCTAAGTTCGGTGTTTGAAGGATAAAATGATTTGACGGTTTTGTGGCTTAATGGTTTTGTGGCTTAATTATATTCATAATGAAATGTGTAGAGTCTAAATGTCTCTAACTTTCATAAACCGGAAGGATAAAATGATTTGACGATTTTGTGGCTTAATGATTTTGTGGCTTGGATAAAATGATTTGACGGTTGAATAAAATGATTTGACGGTTTTGTGGCTTAATTTTATTAATAATGAAATGTGTAGAGTCTAAATGGCTCTAACTTTCATATACCGGAAGAATAAAATGATTTGACGGTTTTGTGGGTTAATGGTTTTGTGGCTTAATTATATTCATAATGAAATGTGTAGAGTCTAAATGTCTCTAACTTTCATATACCGGAAGGATAAAATGATTTGACGGTTTTGTGGGTTAATGGTTTTGTGGCTTAATTATATTCATAATGAAATGTCTAGAGTCTAAATGTCTCTAACTTTCATATACCGGAAGGATAAAATGATTTGACGGTTTTATGACTTAATGGTTTTGTGGCTTGGATAAAATGATTTGACGGTTGAATAAAATGATTTGACGGTTTTGTGGCTTAATTTTATTGATAATGAAATGTGTAGAGTCTAAATGGCTCTAACTTTCGTATACCGGAAGAATAAAATGATTTGACGGTTTTGTGGGTTAATGGTTTTGTGGCTTAATTATTTTCATAATGAAATGTGTAGAGTCTAAATGTCTCTAACTTTCATATACCTGAAGGATAAAATGATTTGACGGTTTTGGGGCTTAATGGTTTTGTGGGTTAATTATATTCATAATGAAATGTGTAAAGTCTAAATGGCTCTAACTTTCATATACCGGAAGGATAAAATGATTTGACGGTTTTGTGGCTTAATGATTTTGTGGCTTAATTATATTCATAATGAAACGTGTAGAGTCTAAATGTCTCTAAGTTCGGTGTTTGAAGGATAAAATGATTTGACGGTTTTGTGGCTTAATGGTTTTGTGGCTTAATTATATTCATAATGAAATGTGTAGAGTCTAAATGTCTCTAAGTTCGGTGTTTGAAGGATAAAATGATTTGACGGTTTTGTGGCTTAATTATATTCATAATGAAATTTCTAGAGTCTAAATGTCTCTAACTTTCATAAACCGGAAGGATAAAATGATTTGACGGTTTTGTGGCTTAATGATTTTGTGGCTTGGATAAAATGATTTGACGGTTGAATAAAATGATTTGACGGTTTTGTGGCTTAATTTTATTAATAATGAAATGTGTAGAGTCTAAATGGCTCTAACTTTCATATACCGGAAGAATAAAATGATTTGACGGTTTTGTGGGTTAATGGTTTTGTGGCTTAATTATATTCATAATGAAATGTGTAGAGTCTAAATGGCTCTAACTTTCATATACCGGAAGAATAAAATGATTTGACGGTTTTGTGGCTTAATGGTTTTGTGGCTTAATTATATTCATAATGAAATGTGTAGAGTCTAAATGTCTCTAAGTTCGGTGTTTGAAGGATAAAATGATTTGACGGTTTTGTGGCTTAATTATATTCATAATGAAATGTCTAGAGTCTAAATGTCTCTAACTTTCATAAACCGGAAGGATAAAATGATTTGACGGTTTTGTGGGTTAATGGTTTTGTGGCTTAATTATATTCATAATGAAATGTGTAGAGTCTAAATGTCTCTAACTTTCATATACCGGAAGGATAAAATGATTTGACGGTTTTGTGGCTTAATTATATTGATAATGAAATGTGTAAAGTCTAAATGGCTCTAACTTTCATATACCGGAAGGATAAAATGATTTGACGGTTTTGTGGCTTAATGGTTTTGTGACTTAATTATATTCATAATAAAATGTGTAGAGTCTAAATGTCTCTAAGTTCGGTGTTTGAAGGATAAAATGATTTGACGGTTTTGTGGCTTAATGGTTTTGTGGCTTAATTATATTCATAATGAAATGTGTAGAGTCTAAATGTCTCTAACTTTCATATACCGGAAGGATAAAATGATTTGACGGTTTTGTGGGTTAATGGTTTTGTGGCTTAATTATATTCATAATGAAATGTGTAGAGTCTAAATGTCTCTAACTTTCATATACCGGAAGGATAAAATGATTTGACGGTTTTGTGGCTTAATTATATTGATAATGAAATGTGTAAAGTCTAAATGGCTCTAACTTTCATATACCGGAAGGATAAAATGATTTGACGGTTTTGTGGCTTAATGGTTTTGTGACTTAATTATATTCATAATAAAATGTGTAGAGTCTAAATGTCTCTAAGTTCGGTGTTTGAAGGATAAAATGATTTGACGGTTTTGTGGCTTAATGGTTTTGTGGCTTAATTATATTCATAATGAAATGTGTAGAGTCTAAATGTCTCTAACTTTCATATACCGGAAGGATAAAATGATTTGACGGTTTTGTGGCTTAATGGTTTTGTGGGTTAATTATATTCATAATGAAATGTGTAAAGTCTAAATGGCTCTAACTTTCATATACCGGAAGGATAAAATGATTTGACGGTTTTGTGGCTTAATGATTTTGTGGCTTAATTATATTCATAATGAAATGTGTAGAGTCTAAATGTCTCTAAGTTCGGTGTTTGAAGGATAAAATGATTTGACGGTTTTGTGGCTTAATGGTTTTGTGGCTTAATTATATTCATAATGAAATGTGTAGAGTCTAAATGTCTCTAAGTTCGGCGTTTGAAGGATAAAATGATTTGACGGTTTTGTGGCTTAATTATATTCATAATGAAATGTGTAGAGTCTAAATGTCTCTAACTTTCATATACCGGAAGGATAAAATGATTTGACGGTTTTGTGGCTTAATTATATTGATAATGAAATGTGTAAAGTCTAAATGGCTCTAACTTTCATATACCGGAAGAATAAAATGATTTGACGGTTTTGTGGGTTAATGGTTTTGTGGCTTAATTATATTCATAATGAAATGTGTAGAGTCTAAATGGCTCTAACTTTCATATACCGGAAGAATAAAATGATTTGACGGTTTTGTGGCTTAATGGTTTTGTGGCTTAATTATATTCATAATGAAATGTGTAGAGTCTAAATGTCTCTAAGTTCGGTGTTTGAAGGATAAAATGATTTGACGGTTTTGTGGCTTAATTATATTCATAATGAAATGTCTAGAGTCTAAATGTCTCTAACTTTCATAAACCGGAAGGATAAAATGATTTGACGGTTTTGTGGCTTAATGATTTTGTGGCTTGGGTAAAATGATTTGACGGTTGAATAAAATGATTTGACGGTTTTGTGGCTTAATTTTATTAATAATGAAATGTGTAGAGTCTAAATGGCTCTAACTTTCATATACCGGAAGAATAAAATGATTTGACGGTTTTGTGGGTTAATGGTTTTGTGGCTTAATTATATTCATAATGAAATGTGTAGAGTCTAAATGTCTCTAACTTTCATATACCGGAAGGATAAAATGATTTGACGGTTTTGTGGCTTAATTATATTGATAATGAAATGTGTAAAGTCTAAATGGCTCTAACTTTCATATACCGGAAGGATAAAATGATTTGACGGTTTTGTGGCTTAATGGTTTTGTGACTTAATTATATTCATAATAAAATGTGTAGAGTCTAAATGTCTCTAAGTTCGGTGTTTGAAGGATAAAATGATTTGACGGTTTTGTGGCTTAATGGTTTTGTGGCTTAATTATATTCATAATGAAATGTGTAGAGTCTAAATGTCTCTAACTTTCATATACCGGAAGGATAAAATGATTTGACGGTTTTGTGGCTTAATGGTTTTGTGGGTTAATTATATTCATAATGAAATGTGTAAAGTCTAAATGGCTCTAACTTTCATATACCGGAAGGATAAAATGATTTGACGGTTTTGTGGCTTAATGATTTTGTGGCTTAATTATATTCATAATGAAATGTGTAGAGTCTAAATGTCTCTAAGTTCGGTGTTTGAAGGATAAAATGATTTGACGGTTTTGTGGCTTAATGGTTTTGTGGCTTAATTATATTCATAATGAAATGTGTAGAGTCTAAATGTCTCTAAGTTCGGCATTTGAAGGATAAAATGATTTGACGGTTTTGTGGCTTAATTATATTCATAATGAAATGTGTAGAGTCTAAATGTCTCTAACTTTCATAAACCGGAAGGATAAAATGATTTGACGATTTTGTGGCTTAATGATTTTGTGGCTTGGATAAAATGATTTGACGGTTGAATAAAATGATTTGACGGTTTTGTGGCTTAATTTTATTAATAATGAAATGTGTAGAGTCTAAATGGCTCTAACTTTCATATACCGGAAGAATAAAATGATTTGACGGTTTTGTGGGTTAATGGTTTTGTGGCTTAATTATATTCATAATGAAATGTGTAGAGTCTAAATGTCTCTAACTTTCATATACCGGAAGGATAAAATGATTTGACGGTTTTGTGGGTTAATGGTTTTGTGGCTTAATTATATTCTTAATGAAATGTCTAGAGTCTAAATGTCTCTAACTTTCATATACCGGAAGGATAAAATGATTTGACGGTTTTATGACTTAATGGTTTTGTGGCTTGGATAAAATGATTTGACGGTTGAATAAAATGATTTGACGGTTTTGTGGCTTAATTTTACTGATAATGAAATGTGTAGAGTCTAAATGGCTCTAACTTTCGTATACCGGAAGAATAAAATGATTTGACGGTTTTGTGGGTTAATGGTTTTGTGGCTTAATTATATTCATAATGAAATGTGTAGAGTCTAAATGTCTCTAACTTTCATATACCTGAAGGATAAAATGATTTGACGGTTTTGGGGCTTAATGGTTTTGTGGGTTATTTATATTCATAATGAAATGTGTAAAGTCTAAATGGCTCTAACTTTCATATACCGGAAGGATAAAATGATTTGACGGTTTTGTGGCTTAATGGTTTTGTGACTTAATTATATTCATAATAAAATGTGTAGAGTCTAAATGTCTCTAAGTTCGGTGTTTGAAGGATAAAATGATTTGATGGTTTTGTGGCTTAATGGTTTTGTGGCTTAATTATATTCATAATGAAATGTCTAGAGTCTAAATGGCTCTAACTTTCATATACCGGAAGGATAAAATGATTTGACGGTTGGATAAAATGATATGACGGTTTTGTGGCTTAATAATGGTTTTGTGGCTTAATTATATTCTTAATGAAATGTCTAGAGTCTAAATGTCTCTAACTTTCATATACCGGAAGGATAAAATGATTTGACGGTTTTATGGCTTAATGGTTTTGTGGCTTGGATAAAATGATTTGACGGGTGAATAAAATGATTTGACGGTTTTGTGGCTTAATTTTATTGATAATGAAATGTGTAGAGTCTAAATTGCTCTAACTTTCATATACCGGAAAGATAAAATGATTTGACGGTTTTGTGGGTTAATGGTTTTGTTGCTTAATTATATTCATAATGAAATGTCTAGAGTCTAAATGGCTCTAACTTTCATATACCGAAAGGATAAAATGATTTGACGGTTGGATAAAATGATGTGACGGTTTTGTGGCTTAATAATGGTTTTGTGGCTTAATTTTATTAATAATGAAATGTGTAGAGTCTAAATGGCTCTAACTTTCATATACTGGAAGGATAAAATGATTTGACGGTTGATTAAAATGATTTGACGGTTTTGTGGCTTAATGATTTTGTGGCTTAATTATATTCATAACGAAATGTGTAGAGTCTAAATGTCTCTAAGTTCGGTGTTTGAAGGATAAAATGATTTGACGGTTTTGTGGCTTAATGGTTTTGTGGCTTAATTATATTCATAATGAAATGTGTAGAGTCTAAATGTCTCTAAGTTCGGCGTTTGAAGGATAAAATGATTTGACGGTTTTGTGGCTTAATTATATTCATAATGAAATGTGTAGAGTCTAAATGTCTCTAACTTTCATAAACCGGAAGGATAAAATGATTTGACGATTTTGTGGCTTAATGATTTTGTGGCTTGGATAAATTGATTTGACGGTTGAATAAAATGATTTGACGGTTTTGTGGCTTAATTTTATTAATAATGAAATGTGTAGTGTCTAAATGGCTCTAACTTTCATATACCGGAAGAATAAAATGATTTGACGGTTTTGTGGGTTAATGGTTTTGTGGCTTAATTATATTCATAATGAAATGTGTAGAGTCTAAATGTCTCTAACTTTCATATACCGGAAGGATAAAATGATTTGACGGTTTTGTGGGTTAATAGTTTTGTGGCTTAATTATATTCATAATGAAATGTCTAGAGTCTAAATGTCTCTAACTTTCATATACCGGAAGGATAAAATGATTTGACGGTTTTATGACTTAATGGTTTTGTGGCTTGGATAAAATGATTTGACGGTTGAATAAAATGATTTGACGGTTTTGTGGCTTAATTTTATTGATAATGAAATGTGTAGAGTCTAAATGGCTCTAACTTTCGTATACCGGAAGAATAAAATGATTTGACGGTTTTGTGGGTTAATGGTTTTGTGGCTTAATTATATTCATAATGAAATGTGTAGAGTCTAAATGTCTCTAACTTTCATATACCTGAAGGATAAAATGATTTGACGGTTTTGGGGCTTAATGGTTTTGTGGGTTAATTATATTCATAATGAAATGTGTAAAGTCTAAATGGCTCTAACTTTCATATACCGGAAGGATAAAATGATTTGACGGTTTTGTGGCTTAATGGTTTTGTGACTTAATTATATTCATAATAAAATGTGTAGAGTCTAAATGTCTCTAAGTTCGGTGTTTGAGGGATAAAATGATTTGACGGTTTTGTGGCTTAATGGTTTTGTGGCTTAATTATATTCATAATGAAATGTCTAGAGTCTAAATGGCTCTAACTTTCATATACCGGAAGGATAAAATGATTTGACGGTTTTGTGGCTTAATGGTTTTGTGGCTTAATTATATTCATAATGAAGGTACTGAAGTCTAAATGTCTCTAACTTTCATATACCGGAAGGATAAAATGATTTGACGGTTGATTAAAATGATTTGACGGTTTTGTGGCTTAATGTTTTTGTGGCTTAATTATATTCATAATGAAATGTCTAGAGTCTAAATGGCTCTAACTTTCATATATCGGAAGGATAAAATAATTTGACTGTTGGATAAAATGATTTGACGGTTTTGTGGTTTAATAATGGTTTTGTGGCTTAATTATATTCATAATGAAATGTCTAGAGTCTAAATGTCTCTAACTTTCATATACCGGAAGGATAAAATGATTTGACGGTTTTATGACTTAATGGTTTTGTGGCTTGGATAAAATGATTTGACGGTTGAATAAAATGATTTGACGGTTTTGTGGCTTAATTTTATTGATAATGAAATGTGTAGAGTCTAAATGGCTCTAACTTTCGTATACCGGAAGAATCAAATGATTTGACGATTTTGTGGGTTAATGGTTTTGTGGCTTAATTATATTCATAATGAAATGTGTAGAGTCTAAATGTCTCTAACTTTCATATACCGGAAGGATAAAATGATTTGACGGTTTTGTGGCTTAATGGTTTTGTGGGTTAATTATATTCATAATGAAATGTGTAAAGTCTAAATGGCTCTAACTTTCATATATCGGAAGGATAAAATAATTTGACTGTTGGATAAAATGATTTGACGGTTTTGTGGTTTAATAATGGTTTTGTGGCTTAATTATATTCATAATGAAATGTCTAGAGTCTAAATGTCTCTAACTTTCATATACCGGAAGGATAAAATGATTTGACGGTTTTATGACTTAATGGTTTTGTGGCTTGGATAAAATGATTTGACGGTTGAATAAAATGATTTGACGGTTTTGTGGCTTAATTTTATTGATAATGAAATGTGTAGAGTCTAAATGGCTCTAACTTTCGTATACCGGAAGAATCAAATGATTTGACGATTTTGTGGGTTAATGGTTTTGTGGCTTAATTATATTCATAATGAAATGTGTAGAGTCTAAATGTCTCTAACTTTCATATACCGGAAGGATAAAATGATTTGACGGTTTTGTGGCTTAATGGTTTTGTGGGTTAATTATATTCATAATGAAATGTGTAAAGTCTAAATGGCTCTAACTTTCATATACCGGAAGGATAAAATGATTTGACGGTTTTGTGGCTTAATGATTTTGTGGCTTAATTATATTCATAATGAAACGTGTAGAGTCTAAATGTCTCTAAGTTCGGTGTTTGAAGGATAAAATGATTTGACGGTTTTGTGGTTTAATGGTTTTGTGGCTTAATTATATTCATAATGAAATGTGTAGAGTCTAAATGTCTCTAAGTTCGGTGTTTGAAGGATAAAATGATTTGACGGTTTTGTGGCTTAATTATATTCATAATGAAATGTCTAGAGTCTAAATGTCTCTAACTTTCATAAACCGGAAGGATAAAATGATTTGACGGTTTTGTGGCTTAATGATTTTGTGGCTTGGATAAAATGATTTGACGGTTGAATAAAATGATTTGACGGTTTTGTGGCTTAATTTTATTAATAATGAAATTGTAGAGTCTAAATGGCTCTAACTTTCATATACCGGAAGAATAAAATGATTTGACGGTTTTGTGGGTTAATGGTTTTGTGGCTTAATTATATTCATAATGAAATGTGTAGAGTCTAAATGTCTCTAACTTTCATATACCGGAAGGATAAAATGATTTGACGGTTTTGTGGCTTAATGGTTTTGTGGGTTAATTATATTCATAATGAAATGTGTAAAGTCTAAATGGCTCTAACTTTCATATACCGGAAGGATAAAATGATTTGACGGTTTTGTGGCTTAATGATTTTGTGGCTTAATTATATTCATAATGAAATGTGTAGAGTCAAAATGTCTCTAAGTTCGGTGTTTGAAGGATAAAATGATTTGACGGTTTTGTGGCTTAATGGTTTTGTGGCTTAATTATATTCATAATGAAATGTGTAGAGTCTAAATGTCTCTAAGTTCGGTGTTTGAAGGATAAAATGATTTGACGGTTTTGTGGTTTAATGGTTTTGTGGCTTAATTATATTCATAATGAAATGTGTAGAGTCTAAATGTCTCTAAGTTCGGTGTTTGAAGGATAAAATGATTTGACGGTTTTGTGGCTTAATTATATTCATAATGAAATGTCTAGAGTCTAAATGTCTCTAACTTTCATAAACCGGAAGGATAAAATGATTTGACGGTTTTATGACTTAATGGTTTTGTGGCTTGGATAAAATGATTTGACGGTTGAATAAAATGATTTGACGGTTTTGTGGCTTAATTTTATTGATAATGAAATGTGTAGAGTCTAAATGGCTCTAACTTTCGTATACCGGAAGAATAAAATGATTTGACGGTTTTGTGGGTTAATGGTTTTGTGGCTTAATTATATTCATAATGAAATGTGTAGAGTCTAAATGTCTCTAACTTTCATATACCTGAAGGATAAAATGATTTGACGGTTTTGGGGCTTAATGGTTTTGTGGGTTAATTATATTCATAATGAAATGTGTAAAGTCTAAATGACTCTAACTTTCATATACCGGAAGGATAAAATGATTTGACGGTTTTGTGGCTTAATGGTTTTGTGACTTAATTATATTCATAATAAAATGTGTAGAGTCTAAATGTCTCTAAGTTCGGTGTTTGAGGGATAAAATGATTTGACGGTTTTGTGGCTTAATGGTTTTGTGGCTTAATTATATTCATAATGAAATGTCTAGAGTCTAAATGGCTCTAACTTTCATATACCGGAAGGATAAAATGATTTGACGGTTTTGTGGCTTAATTATATTCATAATGAAGGTACTGAAGTCTAAATGTCTCTAACTTTCATATACCGGAAGGATAAAATGATTTGACGGTTGATTAAAATGATTTGACGGTTTTGTGGCTTAATGTTTTTGTGGCTTAATTATATTCATAATGAAATGTCTAGAGTCTAAATGGCTCTAACTTTCATATATCGGAAGGATAAAATAATTTGACTGTTGGATAAAATGATTTGACGGTTTTGTGGTTTAATAATGGTTTTGTGGCTTAATTATATTCATAATGAAATGTCTAGAGTCTAAATGTCTCTAACTTTCATATACCGGAAGGATAAAATGATTTGACGGTTTTATGACTTAATGGTTTTGTGGCTTGGATAAAATGATTTGACGGTTGAATAAAATGATTTGACGGTTTTGTGGCTTAATTTTATTGATAATGAAATGTGTAGAGTCTAAATGGCTCTAACTTTCGTATACCGGAAGAATCAAATGATTTGACGATTTTGTGGGTTAATGGTTTTGTGGCTTAATTATATTCATAATGAAATGTGTAGAGTCTAAATGTCTCTAACTTTCATATACCGGAAGGATAAAATGATTTGACGGTTTTGTGGCTTAATGGTTTTGTGGGTTAATTATATTCATAATGAAATGTGTAAAGTCTAAATGGCTCTAACTTTCATATATCGGAAGGATAAAATAATTTGACTGTTGGATAAAATGATTTGACGGTTTTGTGGTTTAATAATGGTTTTGTGGCTTAATTATATTCATAATGAAATGTCTAGAGTCTAAATGTCTCTAACTTTCATATACCGGAAGGATAAAATGATTTGACGGTTTTATGACTTAATGGTTTTGTGGCTTGGATAAAATGATTTGACGGTTGAATAAAATGATTTGACGGTTTTGTGGCTTAATTTTATTGATAATGAAATGTGTAGAGTCTAAATGGCTCTAACTTTCGTATACCGGAAGAATCAAATGATTTGACGATTTTGTGGGTTAATGGTTTTGTGGCTTAATTATATTCATAATGAAATGTGTAGAGTCTAAATGTCTCTAACTTTCATATACCGGAAGGATAAAATGATTTGACGGTTTTGTGGCTTAATGGTTTTGTGGGTTAATTATATTCATAATGAAATGTGTAAAGTCTAAATGGCTCTAACTTTCATATACCGGAAGGATAAAATGATTTGACGGTTTTGTGGCTTAATGATTTTGTGGCTTAATTATATTCATAATGAAACGTGTAGAGTCTAAATGTCTCTAAGTTCGGTGTTTGAAGGATAAAATGATTTGACGGTTTTGTGGTTTAATGGTTTTGTGGCTTAATTATATTCATAATGAAATGTGTAGAGTCTAAATGTCTCTAAGTTCGGTGTTTGAAGGATAAAATGATTTGACGGTTTTGTGGCTTAATTATATTCATAATGAAATGTCTAGAGTCTAAATGTCTCTAACTTTCATAAACCGGAAGGATAAAATGATTTGACGGTTTTGTGGCTTAATGATTTTGTGGCTTGGATAAAATGATTTGACGGTTGAATAAAATGATTTGACGGTTTTGTGGCTTAATTTTATTAATAATGAAATGTGTAGAGTCTAAATGGCTCTAACTTTCATATACCGGAAGAATAAAATGATTTGACGGTTTTGTGGGTTAATGGTTTTGTGGCTTAATTATATTCATAATGAAATGTGTAGAGTCTAAATGTCTCTAACTTTCATATACCGGAAGGATAAAATGATTTGACGGTTTTGTGGCTTAATGGTTTTGTGGGTTAATTATATTCATAATGAAATGTGTAAAGTCTAAATGGCTCTAACTTTCATATACCGGAAGGATAAAATGATTTGACGGTTTTGTGGCTTAATGATTTTGTGGCTTAATTATATTCATAATGAAATGTGTAGAGTCAAAATGTCTCTAAGTTCGGTGTTTGAAGGATAAAATGATTTGACGGTTTTGTGGCTTAATGGTTTTGTGGCTTAATTATATTCATAATGAAATGTGTAGAGTCTAAATGTCTCTAAGTTCGGTGTTTGAAGGATAAAATGATTTGACGGTTTTGTGGTTTAATGGTTTTGTGGCTTAATTATATTCATAATGAAATGTGTAGAGTCTAAATGTCTCTAAGTTCGGTGTTTGAAGGATAAAATGATTTGACGGTTTTGTGGCTTAATTATATTCATAATGAAATGTCTAGAGTCTAAATGTCTCTAACTTTCATAAACCGGAAGGATAAAATGATTTGACGGTTTTGTGGCTTAATGATTTTGTGGCTTGGATAAAATGATTTGACGGTTGAATAAAATGATTTGACGGTTTTGTGGCTTAATTTTATTAATAATGAAATGTGTAGAGTCTAAATGGCTCTAACTTTCATATACCGGAAGAATAAAATGATTTGACGGTTTTGTGGGTTAATGGTTTTGTGGCTTAATTATATTCATAATGAAATGTGTAGAGTCTAAATGTCTCTAACTTTCATATACCGGAAGGATAAAATGATTTGACGGTTTTGTGGCTTAATTATATTGATAATGAAATGTGTAAAGTCTAAATGGCTCTAACTTTCATATACCGGAAGGATAAAATGATTTGACGGTTTTGTGGCTTAATGGTTTTGTGACTTAATTATATTCATAATAAAATGTGTAGAGTCTAAATGTCTCTAAGTTCGGTGTTTGAAGGATAAAATGATTTGACGGTTTTGTGGCTTAATGGTTTTGTGGCTTAATTATATTCATAATGAAATGTCTAGAGTCTAAATGGCTCTAACTTTCATATACCGGAAGGATAAAATGATTTGACGGTTGGATAAAATGATTTGACGGTTTTGTGGCTTAATAATGGTTTTGTGGCTTAATTATATTCATAATGAAATGTCTAGAGTCTAAATGTCTCTAACTTTCATATACCGGAAGGATAAAATGATTTGACGGTTTTATGGCTTAATGGTTTTGTGGCTTGGATAAAATGATTTGACGGTTGAATAAAATGATTTGACGGTTTTGTGGCTTAATTTTATTGATAATGAAATGTGTAGAGTCTAAATGGCTCTAACTTTCATATACCGGAAAGATAAAATGATTTGACGGTTTTGTGGGTTAATGGTTTTGTTGCTTAATTATATTCATAATGAAATGTCTAGAGTCTAAATGTCTCTAAGTTCGGTGTTTGAAGGATAAAATGATTAGACGGTTTTGTGGGTTAATTATATTCATAATGAAATGTCTAGAGTCTAAATGGCTCTAACTTTCATATACCGGAAGAATAAAATGATTTGACGGATTTGTGGGTTAATGGTTTTGTGGCTTAATTTTATTAATAATGAAATGTGTAGAGTCTAAATGGCTCTAACTTTCATATACCGGAAGGATAAAATGATTTGACGGTTTTGTGGCTTAATGGTTTTGTGGCTTAATTATATTCATAATGAAGGTACTGAAGTCTAAATGTCTCTAACTTTCATATACCGGAAGGATAAAATGATTTGACGGTTGGTTAAAATGATTTGACGGTTTTGTGGCTTAATGTTTTTGTGGCTTAATTATATTCATAATGAAATGTCTAGAGTCTAAATGGTTCTAACTTTCATATATCGGAAGGATAAAATAATTTGACGGTTGGATAAAATGATTTGACGGTTTTGTGGCTTAATAATGGTTTTGTGGCTTAATTATATTCATAATGAAATGTCTAGAGTCTAAATGTCTCTAACTTTCATATACCGGAAGGATAAAATGATTTGACGGTTTTATGACTTAATGGTTTTGTGGCTTGGATAAAATGATTTGACGGTTGAATAAAATGATTTGACGGTTTTGTGGCTTAATTTTATTAATAATGAAATGTGTAGAGTCTAAATGGCTCTAACTTTCATATACCGGAAGAATAAAATGATTTGACGGATTTGTAGGTTAATGGTTTTGTGGCTTAATTATATTCATAATGAAATGTGTAGAGTCTAAATGTCTCTAACTTTCATATACCGGAAGGATAAAATGATTTGACGGTTTTGTGGCTTAATGGTTTTGTGGGTTAATTATATTCATAATGAAATGTGTAAAGTCTAAATGGCTCTAAGTTCGGTGTTTGAAGGATAAAATGATTTGACGGTTTTGTGGCTTAATGGTTTTGTGGCTTAATTATATTCATAATGAAATGTGTAGAGTCTAAATGTCTCTAAGTTCGGTGTTTGAAGGATAAAATGATTTGACGGTTTTGTGGCTTAATTATATTCATAATGAAATGTCTAGAGTCTAAATGTCTCTAACTTTCATAAACCGGAAGGATAAAATGATTTGACGGTTTTGTGGCTTAATGATTTTGTGGCTAGGGTAAAATGATTTGACGGTTGAATAAAATGATTTGACGGTTTTGTGGCTTAATTATATTCATAATGAAATGTCTAGAAGGATAAAATGATTTGACGGTTGGATAAAATGATTTGACGGTTTTGTAGCTTAATAATGGTTTTGTGGCTTAATTATATTCATAATGAAATGTCTAGAGTCTAAATGTCTCTAACTTTCATATACCGGAAGGATAAAATGATTTGACGGTTTTGTAGCTTAATAATGGTTTTGTGGCTTAATTATATTCATAATGAAATGTGTAGAGTCTAAATGTCTCTAACTTTCATATACCGGAAGGATAAAATGATTTGACGGTTTTGTGGCTTAATTATATTCATAATGAAATGTGTAAAGTCTAAATGGCTCTAACTTTCATATACCGGAAGGATAAAATGATTTGACGGTTTTGTGGCCTAATGGTTTTGTGACTTAATTATATTCATAATGAAATGTGTAGAGTCTAAATGTCTCTAACTTTCATATACCGGAAGGATAAAATGATTTGACGGTTTTGTGGCTTAATTATATTGATAATGAAATGTGTAAAGTCTTAATGGCTCTAACTTTCATATACCGGAAGGATAAAATGATTTGACGGTTTTGTGGCTTAATGGTTTTGTGACTTAATTATATTCATAATAAAATGTGTAGAGTCTAAATGTCTCTAAGTTCGGTGTTTGAAGGATAAAATGATTTGACGGTTTTGTGGCTTAATGGTTTTGTGGCTTAATTATATTCATAATGAAATGTCTAGAGTCTAAATGGCTCTAACTTTCATATACCGGAAGGATAAAATGATTTGACGGTTGGATAAAATGATTTGACGGTTTTGTGGCTTAATAATGGTTTTGTGGCTTAATTATATTCATAATGAAATGTCTAGAGTCTAAATGTCTCTAACTTTCATATACCGGAAGTATAAAATGATTTGACGGTTTTATGGCTTAATGGTTTTGTGGCTTGGATAAAATGATTTGACGGTTGAATAAAATGATTTGACGGTTTTGTGGCTTAATTTTATTGATAATGAAATGTGTAGAGTCTAAATGGCTCTAACTTTCATATACCGGAAAGATAAAATGATTTGACGGTTTTGTGGGTTAATGGTTTTGTTGCTTAATTATATTCATAATGAAATGTCTAGAATCTAAATGTCTCTAAGTTCGGTGTTTGAAGGATAAAATGATTAGACGGTTTTGTGGCTTAATTATATTCATAATGAAATGTCTAGAGTCTAAATGGCTCTAACTTTCATATACCGAAAGGATAAAATGATTTGACGGTTGGATAAAATGATGTGACGGTTTTGTGGCTTAATAATGGTTTTGTGGCTTAATTTTATTAATAATGAAATGTGTAGAGTCTAAATGGCTCTAACTTTCATATACCGGAAGGATAAAATGATTTGACGGTTTTGTGGCTTAATGGTTTTGTGGCTTAATTATATTCATAATGAAGGTACTGAAGTCTAAATGTCTCTAACTTTCATATACCGGAAGGATAAAATGATTTGACGGTTGGTTAAAATGATTTGACGGTTTTGTGGCTTAATGTTTTTGTGGCTTAATTATATTCATAATGAAATGTCTAGAGTCTAAATGGTTCTAACTTTCATATATCGGAAGGATAAAATAATTTGACGGTTGGATAAAATGATTTGACGGTTTTGTGGCTTAATAATGGTTTTGTGGCTTAATTATATTCATAATGAAATGTCTAGAGTCTAAATGTCTCTAACTTTCATATACCGGAAGGATAAAATGATTTGACGGTTTTGTGGGTTAATGGTTTTGTGGCTTAATTATATTCATAATGAAATGTCTAGAGTCTTAATGTCTCTAAGTTCGGTGTTTGAAGGATAAAATGATTAGACGGTTTTGTGGCTTAATTATATTCATAATGAAATGTCTAGAGTCTAAATGGCTCTAACTTTCATATACCGAAAGGATAAAATGATTTGACGGTTGGATAAAATGATGTGACGGTTTTGTGGCTTAATAATGGTTTTGTGGCTTAATTATATTCATAATGAAATGTCTAGAGTCTAAATGTCTCTAACTTTCATATACCGGAAGGATAAAATGATGTGACGGTTTTGTGGCTTAACAATGGTTTTGTGGTTTAATTATATTAATAATGAAATGTCTAGAGTCTAAATGTCTCTAAGTTCGGTGTTTGAAGGATAAAATGATTAGACGGTTTTGTGGCTTAATTATATTCATAATGAAATGTCTAGAGTCTAAATGGCTCTAACTTTCATATACCGAAAGGATAAAATGATTTGACGGTTGGATAAAATGATGTGACGGTTTTGTGGCTTAATAATGGTTTTGTGGCTTAATTTTATTAATAATGAAATGTGTAGAGTCTAAATGGCTCTAACTTTCATATACCGGAAGGATAAAATGATTTGACGGTTTTGTGGCTTAATGGTTTTGTGGCTTAATTATATTCATAATGAAGGTACTGAAGTCTAAATGTCTCTAACTTTCATATACCGGAAGGATAAAATGATTTGACGGTTGGTTAAAATGATTTGACGGTTTTGTGGCTTAATGTTTTTGTGGCTTAATTATATTCATAATGAAATGTCTAGAGTCTAAATGGTTCTAACTTTCATATATTGGAAGGATAAAATAATTTGACGGTTGGATAAAATGATTTGACGGTTTTGTGGCTTAATAATGGTTTTGTGGCTTAATTATATTCATAATGAAATGTCTAGAGTCTAAATGTATCTAACTTTAATATACCGGAAGGATAAAATGATTTGACGGTTTTATGACTTAATGGTTTTGTGGCTTGGATAAAATGATTTGACGGTTGAATAAAATGATTTGACGGTTTTGTGGCTTAATTTTATTAATAATGAAATGTGTAGAGTCTAAATGGCTCTAACTTTCATATACCGGAAGAATAAAATGATTTGACGGATTTGTGGGTTAATGGTTTTGTGGCTTAATTATATTCATAATGAAATGTGTAGAGTCTAAATGTCTCTAACTTTCATATACCGGAAGGATAAAATGATTTGACGGTTTTGTGGCTTAATGGTTTTGTGGGTTAATTATATTCATAATGAAATGTGTAAAGTCTAAATGGCTCTAAGTTCGGTGTTTGAAGGATAAAATGATTTGACGGTTTTGTGGCTTAATGGTTTTGTGGCTTAATTATATTCATAATGAAATGTGTAGAGTCTAAATGTCTCTAAGTTCGGTGTTTGAAGGATAAAATGATTTGACGGTTTTGTGGCTTAATTATATTCAGAATGAAATGTCTAGAGTCTAAATGTCTCTAACTTTCATAAACCGGAAGGATAAAATGATTTGACGGTTTTGTGGCTTAATGATTTTGTGGCTAGGGTAAAATGATTTGACGGTTGAATAAAATGATTTGACGGTTTTGTGGCTTAATTTTATTAATAATGAAATGTGTAGAGTCTAAATGGCTCTAACTTTCATATACCGGAAGAATAAAATGATTTGACGGTTTTGTGGGTTAATGGTTTTGTGGCTTAATTATATTCATAATGAAATGTGTAGAGTCTAAATGTCTCTAACTTTCATATACCGGAAGGATAAAATGATTTGACGGTTTTGTGGCTTAATTATATTCATAATGAAATGTGTAAAGTCTAAATGGCTCTAACTTTCATATACCGGAAGGATAAAATGATTTGACGGTTTTGTGGCTTAATGGTTTTGTGAC
Source organism: Trifolium dubium (assembly GCA_951804385.1). Classification (NCBI taxonomy): domain Eukaryota; kingdom Viridiplantae; phylum Streptophyta; class Magnoliopsida; order Fabales; family Fabaceae; genus Trifolium; species Trifolium dubium. The sequence goes on from OX638073.1 coordinate 15,696,294, forward strand.
TTAATTATATTCATAATGAAATGTGTAGAGTCTAAATGTCTCTAACTTTCATATACCGGAAGGATAAAATGATTTGACGGTTTTGTGGGTTAATGGTTTTGTGGCTTAATTATATTCATAATGAAATGTGTAGAGTCTAAATGTCTCTAACTTTCATATACCGGAAGGATAAAATGATTTGACGGTTTTGTGGCTTAATGGTTTTGTGACTTAATTATATTCATAATAAAATGTGTAGAGTCTAAATGTCTCTAAGTTCGGTGTTTGAAGGATAAAATGATTTGACGGTTTTGTGGCTTAATGGTTTTGTGGCTTAATTATATTCATAATGAAATGTCTAGAGTCTAAATGGCTCTAACTTTCATATACCGGAAGGATAAAATGATTTGACGGTTGGATAAAATGATTTGACGGTTTTGTGGCTTAATAATGGTTTTGTGGCTTAATTATATTCATAATGAAATGTCTAGAGTCTAAATGTCTCTAACTTTCATAAACCGGAAGGATAAAATGATTTGACGGTTTTGTGGCTTAATGATTTTGTGGCTTGGGTAAAATGATTTGACGGTTGAATAAAATGATTTGACGGTTTTGTGGCTTAATTTTATTAATAATGAAATGTGTAGAGTCTAAATGGCTCTAACTTTCATATACCGGAAGAATAAAATGATTTGACGGTTTTGTGGGTTAATAGTTTTGTGGCTTAATTATATTCATAATGAAATGTGTAGAGTCTAAATGTCTCTAACTTTCATATACCGGAAGGATAAAATGATTTGACGGTTTTGTGGCTTAATTATATTCATAATGAAATGTGTAAAGTCTAAATGGCTCTAACTTTCATATACCGGAAGGATAAAATGATTTGACGGTTTTGTGGCTTAATGGTTTTGTGACTTAATTATATTCATAATAAAATGTGTAGAGTCTAAATGTCTCTAAGTTCGGTGTTTGAAGGATAAAATGATTTGACGGTTTTGTGGCTTAATGGTTTTGTGGCTTAATTATATTCATAATGAAATGTCTAGAGTCTAAATGGCTCTAACTTTCATATACCGGAAGGATAAAATGATTTGACGGTTGGATAAAATGATTTGACGGTTTTGTGGCTTAATAATGGTTTTGTGGCTTAATTATATTCATAATGAAATGTCTAGAGTCTAAATGTCTCTAACTTTCATATACCGGAAGGATAAAATGATTTGACGGTTTTATGGCTTAATGGTTTTGTGGCTTGGATAAAATGATTTGACGGTTGAATAAAATGATTTGACGGTTTTGTGGCTTAATTTTATTGATAATGAAATGTGTAGAGTCTAAATGTGTCTAACTTTCATATACCGGAAAGATAAAATGATTTGACGGTTTTGTGGGTTAATGGTTTTGTTGCTTAATTATATTCATAATGAAATGTCTAGAGTCTAAATGTCTCTAAGTTCGTTGTTTGAAGGATAAAATGATTAGACGGTTTTGTGGCTTAATTATATTCATAATGAAATGTCTAGAGTCTAAATGGCTCTAACTTTCATATACCGAAAGGATAAAATGATTTGACGGTTGGATAAAATGATGTGACGGTTTTGTGGCTTAATAATGGTTTTGTGGCTTAATTTTATTAATAATGAAATGTGTAGAGTCTAAATGGCTCTAACTTTCATATACCGGAAGGATAAAATGATTTGACGGTTTTGTGGCTTAATGGTTTTGTGGCTTAATTATATTCATAATGAAGGTACTGAAGTCTAAATGTCTCTAACTTTCATATACCGGAAGGATAAAATGATTTGACGGTTGGTTAAAATGATTTGACGGTTTTGTGGCTTAATGTTTTTGTGGCTTAATTATATTCATAATGAAATGTCTAGAGTCTAAATGGTTCTAACTTTCATATATCGGAAGGATAAAATAATTTGACGGTTGGATAAAATGATTTGACGGTTTTGTGGCTTAATAATGGTTTTGTGGCTTAATTATATTCATAATGAAATGTCTAGAGTCTAAATGTCTCTATCTTTCATATACCGGAAGGATAAAATGATTTGACGGTTTTATGACTTAATGGTTTTGTGGCTTGGATAAAATGATTTGACGGTTGAATAAAATGATTTGACGGTTTTGTGGCTTAATTTTATTAATAATGAAATGTGTAGAGTCTAAATGGCTCTAACTTTCATATACCGGAAGAATAAAATGATTTGACGGATTTGTGGGTTAATGGTTTTGTGGCTTAATTATATTCATAATGAAATGTGTAGAGTCTAAATGTCTCTAACTTTCATATACCGGAAGGATAAAATGATTTGACGGTTTTGTGGCTTAATGGTTTTGTGGGTTAATTATATTCATAATGAAATGTGTAAAGTCTAAATGGCTCTAAGTTCGGTGTTTGAAGGATAAAATGATTTGACGGTTTTGTGGCTTAATGGTTTTGTGGCTTAATTATATTCATAATGAAATGTGTAGAGTCTAAATGTCTCTAAGTTCGGTGTTTGAAGGATAAAATGATTTGACGGTTTTGTGGCTTAATTATATTCAGAATGAAATGTCTAGAGTCTAAATGTCTCTAACTTTCATAAACCGGAAGGATAAAATGATTTGACGGTTTTGTGGCTTAATGATTTTGTGGCTAGGGTAAAATGATTTGACGGTTGAATAAAATGATTTGACGGTTTTGTGGCTTAATTTTATTAATAATGAAATGTGTAGAGTCTAAATGGCTCTAACTTTCATATACCGGAAGAATAAAATGATTTGACGGTTTTGTGGGTTAATGGTTTTGTGGCTTAATTATATTCATAATGAAATGTGTAGAGTCTAAATGTCTCTAACTTTCATATACCGGAAGGATAAAATGATTTGACGGTTTTGTGGCTTAATTATATTCATAATGAAATGTGTAAAGTCTAAATGGCTCTAACTTTCATATACCGGAAGGATAAAATGATTTGACGGTTTTGTGGCTTAATGGTTTTGTGACTGAAATATATTCATAATGAAATGTGTAGAGTCTAAATGTCTCTAACTTTCATATACCGGAAGGATAAAATGATTTGACGGTTTTGTGGGTTAATGGTTTTGTGGCTTAATTATATTCATAATGAAATGTGTAGAGTCTAAATGTCTCTAACTTTCATATACCGGAAGGATAAAATGATTTGACGGTTTTGTGGCTTAATGGTTTTGTGACTTAATTATATTCATAATAAAATGTGTAGAGTCTAAATGTCTCTAAGTTCGGTGTTTGAAGGATAAAATGATTTGACGGTTTTGTGGCTTAATGGTTTTGTGGCTTAATTATATTCATAATGAAATGTCTAGAGTCTAAATGGCTCTAACTTTCATATACCGGAAGGATAAAATGATTTGACGGTTGGATAAAATGATTTGACGGTTTTGTGGCTTAATAATGGTTTTGTGGCTTAATTATATTCATAATGAAATGTCTAGAGTCTAAATGTCTCTAACTTTCATAAACCGGAAGGATAAAATGATTTGACGGTTTTGTGGCTTAATGATTTTGTGGCTTGGGTAAAATGATTTGACGGTTGAATAAAATGATTTGACGGTTTTGTGGCTTAATTTTATTAATAATGAAATGTGTAGAGTCTAAATGGCTCTAACTTTCATATACCGGAAGAATAAAATGATTTGACGGTTTTGTGGGTTAATAGTTTTGTGGCTTAATTATATTCATAATGAAATGTGTAGAGTCTAAATGTCTCTAACTTTCATATACCGGAAGGATAAAATGATTTGACGGTTTTGTGGCTTAATTATATTCATAATGAAATGTGTAAAGTCTAAATGGCTCTAACTTTCATATACCGGAAGGATAAAATGATTTGACGGTTTTGTGGCTTAATGGTTTTGTGACTTAATTATATTCATAATAAAATGTGTAGAGTCTAAATGTCTCTAAGTTCGGTGTTTGAAGGATAAAATGATTTGACGGTTTTGTGGCTTAATGGTTTTGTGGCTTAATTATATTCATAATGAAATGTCTAGAGTCTAAATGGCTCTAACTTTCATATACCGGAAGGATAAAATGATTTGACGGTTGGATAAAATGATTTGACGGTTTTGTGGCTTAATAATGGTTTTATGGCTTAATTATATTCATAATGAAATGTCTAGAGTCTAAATGTCTCTAACTTTCATATACCGGAAGGATAAAATGATTTGACGGTTTTATGGCTTAATGGTTTTGTGGCTTGGATAAAATGATTTGACGGTTGAATAAAATGATTTGACGGTTTTGTGGCTTAATTTTATTGATAATGAAATGTGTAGAGTCTAAATGTGTCTAACTTTCATATACCGGAAAGATAAAATGATTTGACGGTTTTGTGGGTTAATGGTTTTGTTGCTTAATTATATTCATAATGAAATGTCTAGAGTCTAAATGTCTCTAAGTTCGTTGTTTGAAGGATAAAATGATTAGACGGTTTTGTGGCTTAATTATATTCATAATGAAATGTCTAGAGTCTAAATGGCTCTAACTTTCATATACCGAAAGGATAAAATGATTTGACGGTTGGATAAAATGATGTGACGGTTTTGTGGCTTAATAATGGTTTTGTGGCTTAATTTTATTAATAATGAAATGTGTAGAGTCTAAATGGCTCTAACTTTCATATACCGGAAGGATAAAATGATTTGACGGTTTTGTGGCTTAATGGTTTTGTGGCTTAATTATATTCATAATGAAGGTACTGAAGTCTAAATGTCTCTAACTTTCATATACCGGAAGGATAAAATGATTTGACGGTTGGTTAAAATGATTTGACGGTTTTGTGGCTTAATGTTTTTGTGGCTTAATTATATTCATAATGAAATGTCTAGAGTCTAAATGGTTCTAACTTTCATATATCGGAAGGATAAAATAATTTGACGGTTGGATAAAATGATTTGACGGTTTTGTGGCTTAATAATGGTTTTGTGGCTTAATTATATTCATAATGAAATGTCTAGAGTCTAAATGTCTCTATCTTTCATATACCGGAAGGATAAAATGATTTGACGGTTTTATGACTTAATGGTTTTGTGGCTTGGATAAAATGATTTGACGGTTGAATAAAATGATTTGACGGTTTTGTGGCTTAATTTTATTAATAATGAAATGTGTAGAGTCTAAATGGCTCTAACTTTCATATACCGGAAGAATAAAATGATTTGACGGATTTGTGGGTTAATTTTATTGATAATGAAATGTGTAGAGTCTAAATGGCTCTAACTTTCAGATACCGGAAAGATAAAATGATTTGACGGTTTTGTGGGTTAATGGTTTTGTTGCTTAATTATATTCATAATGAAATGTCTAGAGTCTAAATGTCTCTAAGTTCGGTGTTTGAAGGATAAAATGATTAGACGGTTTTGTGGCTTAATTATATTCATAATGAAATGTCTAGAGTCTAAATGGCTCTAACTTTCATATACCGAAAGGATAAAATGATTTGACGGTTGGATAAAATGATGTGACGGTTTTGTGGCTTAATAATGGTTTTGTGGCTTAATTTTATTAATAATGAAATGTGTAGAGTCTAAATGGCTCTAACTTTCATATACCGGAAGGATAAAATGATTTGACGGTTTTGTGGCTTAATGGTTTTGTGGCTTAATTATATTCATAATGAAGGTACTGAAGTCTAAATGTCTCTAACTTTCATATACCGGAAGGATAAAATGATTTGACGGTTGGTTAAAATGATTTGACGGTTTTGTGGCTTAATGTTTTTGTGGCTTAATTATATTCATAATGAAATGTCTAGAGTCTAAATGGTTCTAACTTTCATATATCGGAAGGATAAAATAATTTGACGGTTGGATAAAATGATTTGACGGTTTTGTGGCTTAACAATGGTTTTGTGGCTTAATTATATTCATAATGAAATGTCTAGAGTCTAAATGTCTCTAACTTTCATATACCGGAAGGATAAAATGATTTGACGGTTTTATGACTTAATGGTTTTGTGGCTTGGATAAAATGATTTGACGGTTGAATAAAATGATTTGACGGTTTTGTGGCTTCATTTTATTAATAATGAAATGTGTAGAGTCTAAATGGCTCTAACTTTCATATACCGGAAGAATAAAATGATTTGACGGATTTGTGGGTTAATGGTTTTGTGGCTTAATTATATTCATAATGAAATGTGTAGAGTCTAAATGTCTATAACTTTCATATACCGGAAGGATAAAATGATTTGACGGTTTTGTGGCTTAATGGTTTTGTGGGTTAATTATATTCATAATGAAATGTGTAAAGTCTAAATGGCTCTAAGTTCGGTGTTTGAAGGATAAAATGATTTGACGGTTTTGTGGCTTAATTATATTCATAATGAAATGTGTAGAGTCTAAATGTCTCTAAGTTCGGTGTTTGAAGGATAAAATGATTTGACGGTTTTGTGGCTTAATTATATTCATAATGAAATGTCTAGAGTCTAAATGTCTCTAACTTTCATAAACCGGAAGGATAAAATGATTTGACGGTTTTGTGGCTTAATGATTTTGTGGCTTGGGTAAAATGATTTGACGGTTGAATAAAATGATTTGACGGTTTTGTGGCTTAATTTTATTAATAATGAAATGTGTAGAGTCTAAATGGCTCTAACTTTCATATACCGGAAGAATAAAATGATTTGACGGTTTTGTGGGTTAATGGTTTTGTGGCTTAATTATATTCATAATGAAATGTGTAGAGTCTAAATGTCTCTAACTTTCATATACCGGAAGGATAAAATGATTTGACGGTTTTGTGGCTTAATTATATTGATAATGAAATGTGTAAAGTCTAAATGGCTCTAACTTTCATATACCGGAAGGATAAAATGATTTGACGGTTTTGTGGCTTAATGGTTTTGTGACTTAATTATATTCATAATAAAATGTGTAGAGTCTAAATGTCTCTAAGTTCGGTGTTTGAAGGATAAAATGATTTGACGGTTTTGTGGCTTAATGGTTTTGTGGCTTAATTATATTCATAATGAAATGTCTAGAGTCTAAATGGCTCTAACTTTCATATACCGGAAGGATAAAATGATTTGACGGTTGGATAAAATGATTTGACGGTTTTGTGGCTTAATAATGGTTTTGTGGCTTAATTATATTCATAATGAAATGTCTAGAGTCTAAATGTCTCTAACTTTCATATACCGGAAGGATAAAATGATTTGACAGTTTTATGGCTTAATGATTTTGTGGCTTGGATAAAATGATTTGACGGTTGAATAAAATGATTTGACGGTTTTGTGGCTTAATTTTATTGATAATGAAATGTGTAGAGTCTAAATGGCTCTAACTTTCATATACCGGAAAGATAAAATGATTTGACGGTTTTGTGGGTTAATGGTTTTGTTGCTTAATTATATTCATAATGAAATGTCTAGAGTCTAAATGTCTCTAAGTTCGGTGTTTGAAAGATAAAATGATTAGACGGTTATGTGGCTTAATTATATTCATAATGAAATGTCTAGAGTCTAAATGGCTCTAACTTTCATATACCGAAAGGATAAAATGATTTGACGGTTGGATAAAATGATGTGACGGTTTTGTGGCTTAATAATGGTTTTGTGGCTTAATTTTATTAATAATGAAATGTGTAGAGTCTAAATGGCTCTAACTTTCATATACCGGAAGGATAAAATGATTTGACGGTTTTGTGGCTTAATGGTTTTGTGGCTAAATTATATTCATAATGAAGGTACTGAAGTCTAAATGTCTCTAACTTTCATATACCGGAAGGATAAAATGATTTGACGGTTGGTTAAAATGATTTGACGGTTTTGTGGCTTAATGTTTTTGTGGCTTAATTATATTCATAATGAAATGTCTAGAGTCTAAATGGTTCTAACTTTCATATATCGGAAGGATAAAATAATTTGACGGTTGGATAAAATAATTTGACGGTTTTGTGGCTTAATAATGGTTTTGTGGCTTAATTATATTCATAATGAAATGTCTAGAGTCTAAATGTCTCTAACTTTCATATACCGGAAGGATAAAATGATTTGACGGTTTTATGACTTAATGGTTTTGTGGCTTGGATAAAATGATTTGACGGTTGAATAAAATGATTTGACGGTTTTGTGGCTTAATTTTATTAATAATGAAATGTGTAGAGTCTAAATGGCTCTAACTTTCATATACCGGAAGAATAAAATGATTTGACGGATTTGTGGGTTAATGGTTTTGTGGCTTAATTATATTCATAATGAAATGTGTAGAGACTAAATGTCTCTAACTTTCATATACCGGAAGGATAAAATGATTTGACGGTTTTGTGGCTTAATGGTTTTGTGGGTTAATTATATTCATAATGAAATGTGTAAAGTCTAAATGGCTCTAACTTTCATATACCGGAAGGATAAAATGATTTGACGGTTTTGTGGCTTAATGATTTTGTGGCTTAATTATATTCATAATGAAATGTGTAGAGTCTAAATGTCTCTAAGTTCGGTGTTTGAAGGATAAAATGATTTGACGGTTTTGTGGCTTAATGGTTTTGTGGCTTAATTATATTCATAATGAAATGTGTAGAGTCTAAATGTCTCTAAGTTCGGTGTTTGAAGGATAAAATGATTTGACGGTTTTGTGGCTTAATTATATTCATAATGAAATGTCTAGAGTCTAAATGTCTCTAACTTTCATAAACCGGAAGGATAAAATGATTTGACGGTTTTGTGGCTTAATGATTTTGTGGCTTGGGTAAAATGATTTGACGGTTGAATAAAATGATTTGACGGTTTTGTGGCTTAATTTTATTAATAATGAAATGTGTAGAGTCTAAATGGCTCTAACTTTCATATACCGGAAGAATAAAATGATTTGACGGTTTTGTGGGTTAATGGTTTTGTGGCTTAATTATATTCATAATGAAATGTGTAGAGTCTAAATGTCTCTAACTTTCATATACCGGAAGGATAAAATGATTTGACGGTTTTGTGGCTTAATGGTTTTGTGACTTAATTATATTCATAATAAAATGTGTAGAGTCTAAATGTCTCTAAGTTCGGTGTTTGAAGGATAAAATGATTTGACGGTTTTGTGGCTTAATGGTTTTGTGGCTTAATTATATTTATAATGAAATGTGTAGAGTCTAAATGTCTCTAAGTTCGGTGTTTGAAGGATAAAATGAATTGACGGTTTTGTGGCTTAATTATATTCATAATGAAATGTCTAGAATCTAAATGTCTCTAACTTTCATAAACCGGAAGGATAAAATGATTTGACGGTTTTGTGGCTTAATGATTTTGTGGCTTGGGTAAAATGATTTGACGGTTGAATAAAATGATTTGACGGTTTTGTGGCTTAATTTTATTAATAATGAAATGTGTAGAGTCTAAATGGCTCTAACTTTCATATACCGGAAGAATAAAATGATTTGACGGATTTGTGGGTTAATGGTTTTGTGGCTTAATTATATTCATAATGAAATGTGTAGAGTCTAAATGTCTATAACTTTCATATACCGGAAGGATAAAATGATTTGACGGTTTTGTGGCTTAATGGTTTTGTGGGTTAATTATATTCATAATGAAATGTGTAAAGTCTAAATGGCTCTAAGTTCGGTGTTTGAAGGATAAAATGATTTGACGGTTTTGTGGCTTAATGGTTTTGTGGCTTAATTATATTCATAATGAAATGTGTAGAGTCTAAATGTCTCTAAGTTCGGTGTTTGAAGGATAAAATGATTTGACGGTTTTGTGGCTTAATTATATTCATAATGAAATGTCTAGAGTCTAAATGTCTCTAACTTTCATAAACCGGAAGGATAAAATGATTTGACGGTTTTGTGGCTTAATGATTTTGTGGCTTGGGTAAAATGATTTGACGGTTGAATAAAATGATTTGACGGTTTTGTGGCTTAATTTTATTAATAATGAAATGTGTAGAGTCTAAATGGCTCTAACTTTCATATACCGGAAGAATAAAATGATTTGACGGTTTTGTGGGTTAATGGTTTTGTGGCTTAATTATATTCATAATGAAATGTGTAGAGTCTAAATGTCTCTAACTTTCATATACCGGAAGGATAAAATGATTTGACGGTTTTGTGGCTTAATTATATTGATAATGAAATGTGTAAAGTCTAAATGGCTCTAACTTTCATATACCGGAAGGATAAAATGATTTGACGGTTTTGTGGCTTAATGGTTTTGTGACTTAATTATATTCATAATAAAATGTGTAGAGTCTAAATGTCTCTAAGTTCGGTGTTTGAAGGATAAAATGATTTGACGGTTTTGTGGCTTAATGGTTTTGTGGCTTAATTATATTCATAATGAAATGTCTAGAGTCTAAATGGCTCTAACTTTCATATACCGGAAGGATAAAATGATTTGACGGTTGGATAAAATGATTTGACGGTTTTGTGGCTTAATAATGGTTTTGTGGCTTAATTATATTCATAATGAAATGTCTAGAGTCTAAATGTCTCTAACTTTCATATACCGGAAGGATAAAATGATTTGACAGTTTTATGGCTTAATGATTTTGTGGCTTGGATAAAATGATTTGACGGTTGAATAAAATGATTTGACGGTTTTGTGGCTTAATTTTATTGATAATGAAATGTGTAGAGTCTAAATGGCTCTAACTTTCATATACCGGAAAGATAAAATGATTTGACGGTTTTGTGGGTTAATGGTTTTGTTGCTTAATTATATTCATAATGAAATGTCTAGAGTCTAAATGTCTCTAAGTTCGGTGTTTGAAGGATAAAATGATTAGACGGTTATGTGGCTTAATTATATTCATAATGAAATGTCTAGAGTCTAAATGGCTCTAACTTTCATATACCGAAAGGATAAAATGATTTGACGGTTGGATAAAATGATGTGACGGTTTTGTGGCTTAATAATGGTTTTGTGGCTTAATTTTATTAATAATGAAATGTGTAGAGTCTAAATGGCTCTAACTTTCATATACCGGAAGGATAAAATGATTTGACGGTTTTGTGGCTTAATGGTTTTGTGGCTAAATTATATTCATAATGAAGGTACTGAAGTCTAAATGTCTCTAACTTTCATATACCGGAAGGATAAAATGATTTGACGGTTGGTTAAAATGATTTGACGGTTTTGTGGCTTAATGTTTTTGTGGCTTAATTATATTCATAATGAAATGTCTAGAGTCTAAATGGTTCTAACTTTCATATATCGGAAGGATAAAATAATTTGACGGTTGGATAAAATGATTTGACGGTTTTGTGGCTTAATAATGGTTTTGTGGCTTAATTATATTCATAATGAAATGTCTAGAGTCTAAATGTCTCTAACTTTCATATACCGGAAGGATAAAATGATTTGACGGTTTTATGACTTAATGGTTTTGTGGCTTGGATAAAATGATTTGACGGTTGAATAAAATGATTTGACGGTTTTGTGGCTTAATTTTATTAATAATGAAATGTGTAGAGTCTAAATGGCTCTAACTTTCATATACCGGAAGAATAAAATGATTTGACGGATTTGTGGGTTAATGGTTTTGTGGCTTAATTATATTCATAATGAAATGTGTAGAGACTAAATGTCTCTAACTTTCATATACCGGAAGGATAAAATGATTTGACGGTTTTGTGGCTTAATGGTTTTGTGGGTTAATTATATTCATAATGAAATGTGTAAAGTCTAAACGGCTCTAACTTTCATATACCGGAAGGATAAAATGATTTGACGGTTTTGTGGCTTAATGATTTTGTGGCTTAATTATATTCATAATGAAATGTCTAGAGTCTAAATGTCTCTAAGTTCGGTGTTTGAAGGATAAAATGATTTGACGGTTTTGTGGCTTAATGGTTTTGTGGCTTAATTATATTCATAATGAAATGTGTAGAGTCTAAATGTCTCTAAGTTCGGTGTTTGAAGGATAAAATGATTTGACGGTTTTGTGGCTTAATTATATTCATAATGAAATGTCTAGAGTCTAAATGTCTCTAACTTTCATAAACCGGAAGGATAAAATGATTTGACGGTTTTGTGGCTTAATGATTTTGTGGCTTGGGTAAAATGATTTGACGGTTGAATAAAATGATTTGACGGTTTTGTGGCTTAATTTTATTAATAATGAAATGTGTAGAGTCTAAATGGCTCTAACTTTCATATACCGGAAGAATAAAATGATTTGACGGTTTTGTGGGTTAATGGTTTTGTGGCTTAATTATATTCATAATGAAATGTGTAGAGTCTAAATGTCTCTAACTTTCATATACCGGAAGGATAAAATGATTTGACGGTTTTGTGGCTTAATGGTTTTGTGACTTAATTATATTCATAATAAAATGTGTAGAGTCTAAATGTCTCTAAGTTCGGTGTTTGAAGGATAAAATGATTTGACGGTTTTGTGGCTTAATGGTTTTGTGGCTTAATTATATTCATAATGAAATGTGTAGAGTCTAAATGTCTCTAAGTTCGGTGTTTGAAGGATAAAATGATTTGACGGTTTTGTGGCTTAATTATATTCATAATGAAATGTCTAGAATCTAAATGTCTCTAACTTTCATAAACCGGAAGGATAAAATGATTTGACGGTTTTGTGGCTTAATGATTTTGTGGCTTGGGTAAAATGATTTGACGGTTGAATAAAATGATTTGACGGTTTTGTGGCTTAATTTTATTAATAATGAAATGTGTAGAGTCTAAATGGCTCTAACTTTCATATACCGGAAGAATAAAATGATTTGACGGTTTTGTGGGTTAATGGTTTTGTGGCTTAATTATATTCATAATGAAATGTGTAGAGTCTAAATGTCTCTAACTTTCATAAACCGGAAGGATAAAATGATTTGACGGTTTTGTGGCTTAATGATTTTGTGGCTTGGGTAAAATGATTTGACGGTTGAATAAAATGATTTGACGGTTTTGTGGCTTAATTTTATTAATAATGAAATGTGTAGAGTCTAAATGGCTCTAACTTTCATATACCGGAAGAATAAAATGATTTGACGGTTTTGTGGGTTAATGGTTTTGTGGCTTAATTATATTCATAATGAAATGTGTAGAGTCTAAATGTCTCTAACTTTCATATACCGGAAGGATAAAATGATTTGACGGTTTTGTGGCTTAATGGTTTTGTGACTTAATTATATTCATAATAAAATGTGTAGAGTCTAAATGTCTCTAAGTTCGGTGTTTGAAGGATAAAATGATTTGACGGTTTTGTGGCTTAATGGTTTTGTGGCTTAATTATATTCATAATGAAATGTGTAGAGTCTAAATGTCTCTAAGTTCGGTGTTTGAAGGATAAAATGATTTGACGGTTTTGTGGCTTAATTATATTCATAATGAAATGTGTAGAGTCTAAATGGCTCTAACTTTCATATACCGGAAGAATAAAATGATTTGACGGATTTGTGGGTTAATGGTTTTGTGGCTTAATTATATTCATAATGAAATGTGTAGAGTCTAAATGTCTATAACTTTCATATACCGGAAGGATAAAATGATTTGACGGTTTTGTGGCTTAATGGTTTTGTGGGTTAATTATATTCATAATGAAATGTGTAAAGTCTAAATGGCTCTAAGTTCGGTGTTTGAAGGATAAAATGATTTGACGGTTTTGTGGCTTAATGGTTTTGTGGCTTAATTATATTCATAATGAAATGTGTAGAGTCTAAATGTCTCTAAGTTCGGTGTTTGAAGGATAAAATGATTTGACGGTTTTGTGGCTTAATTATATTCATAATGAAATGTCTAGAGTCTAAATGTCTCTAACTTTCATAAACCGGAAGGATAAAATGATTTGACGGTTTTGTGGCTTAATGATTTTGTGGCTTGGGTAAAATGATTTGACGGTTGAATAAAATGATTTGACGGTTTTGTGGCTTAATTTTATTAATAATGAAATGTGTAGAGTCTAAATGGCTCTAACTTTCATATACCGGAAGAATAAAATGATTTGACGGTTTTGTGGGTTAATGGTTTTGTGGCTTAATTATATTCATAATGAAATGTGTAGAGTCTAAATGTCTCTAACTTTCATATACCGGAAGGATAAAATGATTTGACGGTTTTGTGGCTTAATTATATTGATAATGAAATGTGTAAAGTCTAAATGGCTCTAACTTTCATATACCGGAAGGATAAAATGATTTGACGGTTTTGTGGCTTAATGGTTTTGTGACTTAATTATATTCATAATAAAATGTGTAGAGTCTAAATGTCTCTAAGTTCGGTGTTTGAAGGATAAAATGATTTGACGGTTTTGTGGCTTAATGGTTTTGTGGCTTAATTATATTCATAATGAAATGTCTAGAGTCTAAATGGCTCTAACTTTCATATACCGGAAGGATAAAATGATTTGACGGTTGGATAAAATGATTTGACGGTTTTGTGGCTTAATAATGGTTTTGTGGCTTAATTATATTCATAATGAAATGTCTAGAGTCTAAATGTCTCTAACTTTCATATACCGGAAGGATAAAATGATTTGACAGTTTTATGGCTTAATGATTTTGTGGCTTGGATAAAATGATTTGACGGTTGAATAAAATGATTTGACGGTTTTGTGGCTTAATTTTATTGATAATGAAATGTGTAGAGTCTAAATGGCTCTAACTTTCATATACCGGAAAGATAAAATGATTTGACGGTTTTGTGGGTTAATGGTTTTGTTGCTTAATTATATTCATAATGAAATGTCTAGAGTCTAAATGTCTCTAAGTTCGGTGTTTGAAGGATAAAATGATTAGACGGTTATGTGGCTTAATTATATTCATAATGAAATGTCTAGAGTCTAAATGGCTCTAACTTTCATATACCGAAAGGATAAAATGATTTGACGGTTGGATAAAATGATGTGACGGTTTTGTGGCTTAATAATGGTTTTGTGGCTTAATTTTATTAATAATGAAATGTGTAGAGTCTAAATGGCTCTAACTTTCATATACCGGAAGGATAAAATGATTTGACGGTTTTGTGGCTTAATGGTTTTGTGGCTAAATTATATTCATAATGAAGGTACTGAAGTCTAAATGTCTCTAACTTTCATATACCGGAAGGATAAAATGATTTGACGGTTGGTTAAAATGATTTGACGGTTTTGTGGCTTAATGTTTTTGTGGCTTAATTATATTCATAATGAAATGTCTAGAGTCTAAATGGTTCTAACTTTCATATATCGGAAGGATAAAATAATTTGACGGTTGGATAAAATGATTTGACGGTTTTGTGGCTTAATAATGGTTTTGTGGCTTAATTATATTCATAATGAAATGTCTAGAGTCTAAATGTCTCTAACTTTCATATACCGGAAGGATAAAATGATTTGACGGTTTTATGACTTAATGGTTTTGTGGCTTGGATAAAATGATTTGACGGTTGAATAAAATGATTTGACGGTTTTGTGGCTTAATTTTATTAATAATGAAATGTGTAGAGTCTAAATGGCTCTAACTTTCATATACCGGAAGAATAAAATGATTTGACGGATTTGTGGGTTAATGGTTTTGTGGCTTAATTATATTCATAATGAAATGTGTAGAGACTAAATGTCTCTAACTTTCATATACCGGAAGGATAAAATGATTTGACGGTTTTGTGGCTTAATGGTTTTGTGGGTTAATTATATTCATAATGAAATGTGTAAAGTCTAAACGGCTCTAACTTTCATATACCGGAAGGATAAAATGATTTGACGGTTTTGTGGCTTAATGATTTTGTGGCTTAATTATATTCATAATGAAATGTCTAGAGTCTAAATGTCTCTAAGTTCGGTGTTTGAAGGATAAAATGATTTGACGGTTTTGTGGCTTAATGGTTTTGTGGCTTAATTATATTCATAATGAAATGTGTAGAGTCTAAATGTCTCTAAGTTCGGTGTTTGAAGGATAAAATGATTTGACGGTTTTGTGGCTTAATTATATTCATAATGAAATGTCTAGAGTCTAAATGTCTCTAACTTTCATAAACCGGAAGGATAAAATGATTTGACGGTTTTGTGGCTTAATGATTTTGTGGCTTGGGTAAAATGATTTGACGGTTGAATAAAATGATTTGACGGTTTTGTGGCTTAATTTTATTAATAATGAAATGTGTAGAGTCTAAATGGCTCTAACTTTCATATACCGGAAGAATAAAATGATTTGACGGTTTTGTGGGTTAATGGTTTTGTGGCTTAATTATATTCATAATGAAATGTGTAGAGTCTAAATGTCTCTAACTTTCATATACCGGAAGGATAAAATGATTTGACGGTTTTGTGGCTTAATGGTTTTGTGACTTAATTATATTCATAATAAAATGTGTAGAGTCTAAATGTCTCTAAGTTCGGTGTTTGAAGGATAAAATGATTTGACGGTTTTGTGGCTTAATGGTTTTGTGGCTTAATTATATTCATAATGAAATGTGTAGAGTCTAAATGTCTCTAAGTTCGGTGTTTGAAGGATAAAATGATTTGACGGTTTTGTGGCTTAATTATATTCATAATGAAATGTCTAGAATCTAAATGTCTCTAACTTTCATAAACCGGAAGGATAAAATGATTTGACGGTTTTGTGGCTTAATGATTTTGTGGCTTGGGTAAAATGATTTGACGGTTGAATAAAATGATTTGACGGTTTTGTGGCTTAATTTTATTAATAATGAAATGTGTAGAGTCTAAATGGCTCTAACTTTCATATACCGGAAGAATAAAATGATTTGACGGTTTTGTGGGTTAATGGTTTTGTGGCTTAATTATATTCATAATGAAATGTGTAGAGTCTAAATGTCTCTAACTTTCATAAACCGGAAGGATAAAATGATTTGACGGTTTTGTGGCTTAATGATTTTGTGGCTTGGGTAAAATGATTTGACGGTTGAATAAAATGATTTGACGGTTTTGTGGCTTAATTTTATTAATAATGAAATGTGTAGAGTCTAAATGGCTCTAACTTTCATATACCGGAAGAATAAAATGATTTGACGGTTTTGTGGGTTAATGGTTTTGTGGCTTAATTATATTCATAATGAAATGTGTAGAGTCTAAATGTCTCTAACTTTCATATACCGGAAGGATAAAATGATTTGACGGTTTTGTGGCTTAATGGTTTTGTGACTTAATTATATTCATAATAAAATGTGTAGAGTCTAAATGTCTCTAAGTTCGGTGTTTGAAGGATAAAATGATTTGACGGTTTTGTGGCTTAATGGTTTTGTGGCTTAATTATATTCATAATGAAATGTGTAGAGTCTAAATGTCTCTAAGTTCGGTGTTTGAAGGATAAAATGATTTGACGGTTTTGTGGCTTAATTATATTCATAATGAAATGTCTAGAATCTAAATGTCTCTAACTTTCATAAACCGGAAGGATAAAATGATTTGACGGTTTTGTGGCTTAATGATTTTGTGGCTTGGGTAAAATGATTTGACGGTTGAATAAAATGATTTGACGGTTTTGTGGCTTAATTTTATTAATAATGAAATGTGTAGAGTCTAAATGGCTCTAACTTTCATATACCGGAAGAATAAAATGATTTGACGGTTTTGTGGGTTAATGGTTTTGTGGCTTAATTATATTCATAATGAAATGTGTAGAGTCTAAATGTCTCTAACTTTCATATACCGGAAGGATAAAATGATTTGACGGTTTTGTGGCTTAATTATATTCATAATGAAATGTGTAAAGTCTAAATGGCTCTAACTTTCATATACCGGAAGGATAAAATGATTTGACGGTTTTGTGGCTTAATGGTTTTGTGACTTAATTATATTCATAATAAAATGTGTAGAGTCTAAATGTCTCTAAGTTCGGTGTTTGAAGGATAAAATGATTTGACGGTTTTGTGGCTTAATGGTTTTGTGGCTTAATTATATTCATAATGAAATGTCTAGAGTCTAAATGGTTCTAACTTTCATATATCGGAAGGATAAAATAATTTGACGGTTGGATAAAATGATTTGACGGTTTTGTGGCTTAATAATGGTTTTGTGGCTTAATTATATTCATAATGAAATGTCTAGAGTCTAAATGTCTCTAACTTTCATATAACGGAAGGATAAAATGATTTGACGGTTTTATGACTTAATGGTTTTGTGGCTTGGATAATATGATTTGACGGTTGAATAAAATGATTTGACGGTTTTGTGGCTTAATTTTATTAATAATGAAATGTGTAGAGTCTAAATGGCTCTAACTTTCATATACCGAAGGAATAAAATGATTTGACGGATTTGTGGGTTAATGGTTTTGTGGCTTAATTATATTCATAATGAAATGTGTAGAGACTAAATGTCTCTAACTTTCATATACCGGAAGGATAAAATGATTTGACGGTTTTGTGGCTTAATGGTTTTGTGGGTTAATTATATTCATAATGAAATGTGTAAAGTCTAAATGGCTCTAACTTTCATATACCGGAAGGATAAAATGATTTGACGGTTTTGTGGCTTAATGATTTTGTGGCTTAATTATATTCATAATGAAATGTGTAGAGTCTAAATGTCTCTAAGTTCGGTGTTTGAAGGATAAAATGATTTGACGGTTTTGTGGCTTAATGGTTTTGTGGCTTAATTATATTCATAATGAAATGTGTAGAGTCTAAATGTCTCTAAGTTCGGTGTTTGAAGGATAAAATGATTTGACGGTTTTGTGGCTTAATTTTATTAATAATGAAATGTGTAGAGTCTAAATGGCTCTAACTTTCATATACCGGAAGAATAAAATGATTTGACGGTTTTGTGGGTTAATGGTTTTGTGGCTTAATTATATTCATAATGAAATGTGTAGAGTCTAAATGTCTCTAACTTTCATATACCGGAAGGATAAAATGATTTGACGGTTTTGTGGCTTAATTATATTGATAATGAAATGTGTAAAGTCTAAATGGCTCTAACTTTCATATACCGGAAGGATAAAATGATTTGACGGTTTTGTGGCTTAATGGTTTTGTGACTTAATTATATTCATAATAAAATGTGTAGAGTCTAAATGTCTCTAAGTTCGGTGTTTGAAGGATAAAATGATTTGACGGTTTTGTGGCTTAATGGTTTTGTGGCTTAATTATATTCATAATGAAATGTGTAGAGTCTAAATGTCTCTAAGTTCGGTGTTTGAAGGATAAAATGATTTGACGGTTTTGTGGCTTAATTATATTCATAATGAAATGTCTAGAATCTAAATGTCTCTAACTTTCATAAACCGGAAGGATAAAATGATTTGACGGTTTTGTGGCTTAATGATTTTGTGGCTTGGGTAAAATGATTTGACGGTTGAATAAAATGATTTGACGGTTTTGTGGCTTAATTTTATTAATAATGAAATGTGTAGAGTCTAAATGGCTATAACTTTCATATACCGGAAGAATAAAATGATTTGACGGTTTTGTGGGTTAATGGTTTTGTGGCTTAATTATATTCATAATGAAATGTGTAGAGTCTAAATGTCTCTAACTTTCATATACCGGAAGGATAAAATGATTTGACGGTTTTGTGGCTTAATTATATTGATAATGAAATGTGTAAAGTCTAAATGGCTCTAACTTTCATATACCGGAAGGATAAAATGATTTGACGGTTTTGTGGCTTAATGGTTTTGTGACTTAATTATATTCATAATAAAATGTGTAGAGTCTAAATGTCTCTAAGTTCGGTGTTTGAAGGATAAAATGATTTGACGGTTTTGTGGCTTAATGGTTTTGTGGCTTAATTATATTCATAATGAAATGTGTAGAGTCTAAATGTCACTAAGTTCGGTGTTTGAAGGATAAAATGATTTGACGGTTTTGTGGCTTAATTATATTCATAATGAAATGTCTAGAGTCTAAATGTCTCTAACTTTCATAAACCGGAAGGATAAAATGATTTGACGGTTTTGTGGCTTAATGATTTTGTGGCTTGGGTAAAATGATTTGACGGTTGAATAAAATGATTTGACGGTTTTGTGGCTTAATTTTATTAATAATGAAATGTGTAGAGTCTAAATGGCTCTAACTTTCATATACCGGAAGAATAAAATGATTTGACGGTTTTGTGGGTTAATGGTTTTGTGGCTTAATTATATTCATAATGAAATGTGTAGAGTCTAAATGTCTATAACTTTCATATACCGGAAGGATAAAATGATTTGACGGTTTTGTGGCTTAATTATATTCATAATGAAATGTGTAGAGTCTAAATGGCTCTAACTTTCATATACCGGAAGGATAAAATGATTTGACGGTTTTGTGGCTTAATGGTTTTGTGACTTAATTATATTCATAATAAAATGTGTAGAGTCTAAATGTCTCTAAGTTCGGTGTTTGAAGGATAAAATGATTTGACGGTTTTGTGGCTTAATGGTTTTGTGGCTTAATTATATTCATAATGAAATGTGTAGAGTCTAAATGTCTCTAAGTTCGGTGTTTGAAGGATAAAATGATTTGACGGTTTTGTGGCTTAATTATATTCATAATGAAATGTCTAGAGTCTAAATGTCTCTAACTTTCATAAACCGGAAGGATAAAATGATTTGACGGTTTTGTGGCTTAATGATTTTGTGGCTTGGGTAAAATGATTTGACGGTTGAATAAAATGATTTGACGGTTTTGTGGCTTAATTATATTCATAATGAAATGTGTAGAGACTAAATGTCTCTAACTTTCATATACCGGAAGGATAAAATGATTTGACGGTTTTGTGGCTTAATGGTTTTGTGGGTTAATTATATTCATAATGAAATGTGTAAAGTCTAAATGGCTCTAACTTTCATATACCGGAAGGATAAAATGATTTGACGGTTTTGTGGCTTAATGATTTTGTGGCTTAATTATATTCATAATGAAATGTGTAGAGTCTAAATGTCTCTAAGTTCGGTGTTTGAAGGATAAAATGATTTGACGGTTTTGTGGCTTAATGGTTTTGTGGCTTAATTATATTCATAATGAAATGTGTAGAGTCTAAATGTCTCTAAGTTCGGTGTTTGAAGGATAAAATGATTTGACGGTTTTGTGGCTTAATTTTATTAATAATGAAATGTGTAGAGTCTAAATGGCTCTAACTTTCATATACCGGAAGAATAAAATGATTTGACGGTTTTGTGGGTTAATGGTTTTGTGGCTTAATTATATTCATAATGAAATGTGTAGAGTCTAAATGTCTCTAACTTTCATATACCGGAAGGATAAAATGATTTGACGGTTTTGTGGCTTAATTATATTGATAATGAAATGTGTAAAGTCTAAATGGCTCTAACTTTCATATACCGGAAGGATAAAATGATTTGACGGTTTTGTGGCTTAATGGTTTTGTGACTTAATTATATTCATAATAAAATGTGTAGAGTCTAAATGTCTCTAAGTTCGGTGTTTGAAGGATAAAATGATTTGACGGTTTTGTGGCTTAATGGTTTTGTGGCTTAATTATATTCATAATGAAATGTGTAGAGTCTAAATGTCTCTAAGTTCGGTGTTTGAAGGATAAAATGATTTGACGGTTTTGTGGCTTAATTATATTCATAATGAAATGTCTAGAATCTAAATGTCTCTAACTTTCATAAACCGGAAGGATAAAATGATTTGACGGTTTTGTGGCTTAATGATTTTGTGGCTTGGGTAAAATGATTTGACGGTTGAATAAAATGATTTGACGGTTTTGTGGCTTAATTTTATTAATAATGAAATGTGTAGAGTCTAAATGGCTCTAACTTTCATATACCGGAAGAATAAAATGATTTGACGGTTTTGTGGGTTAATGGTTTTGTGGCTTAATTATATTCATAATGAAATGTGTAGAGTCTAAATGTCTCTAACTTTCATATACCGGAAGGATAAAATGATTTGACGGTTTTGTGGCTTAATTATATTGATAATGAAATGTGTAAAGTCTAAATGGCTCTAACTTTCATATACCGGAAGGATAAAATGATTTGACGGTTTTGTGGCTTAATGGTTTTGTGACTTAATTATATTCATAATAAAATGTGTAGAGTCTAAATGTCTCTAAGTTCGGTGTTTGAAGGATAAAATGATTTGACGGTTTTGTGGCTTAATGGTTTTGTGGCTTAATTATATTCATAATGAAATGTGTAGAGTCTAAATGTCTCTAAGTTCGGTGTTTGAAGGATAAAATGATTTGACGGTTTTGTGGCTTAATTATATTCATAATGAAATGTCTAGAGTCTAAATGTCTCTAACTTTCATAAACCGGAAGGATAAAATGATTTGACGGTTTTGTGGCTTAATGATTTTGTGGCTTGGGTAAAATGATTTGACGGTTGAATAAAATGATTTGACGGTTTTGTGGCTTAATTTTATTAATAATGAAATGTGTAGAGTCTAAATGGCTCTAACTTTCATATACCGGAAGAATAAAATGATTTGACGGTTTTGTGGGTTAATGGTTTTGTGGCTTAATTATATTCATAATGAAATGTGTAGAGTCTAAATGTCTCTAACTTTCATATACCGGAAGGATAAAATGATTTGACGGTTTTGTGGCTTAATTATATTCATAATGAAATGTGTAGAGTCTAAATGGCTCTAACTTTCATATACCGGAAGGATAAAATGATTTGACGGTTTTGTGGCTTAATGGTTTTGTGACTTAATTATATTCATAATAAAATGTGTAGAGTCTAAATGTCTCTAAGTTCGGTGTTTGAAGGATAAAATGATTTGACGGTTTTGTGGCTTAATGGTTTTGTGGCTTAATTATATTCATAATGAAATGTGTAGAGTCTAAATGTCTCTAAGTTCGGTGTTTGAAGGATAAAATGATTTGACGGTTTTGTGGCTTAATTATATTCATAATGAAATGTCTAGAGTCTAAATGTCTCTAACTTTCATAAACCGGAAGGATAAAATGATTTGACGGTTTTGTGGCTTAATGATTTTGTGGCTTGGGTAAAATGATTTGACGGTTGAATAAAATGATTTGACGGTTTTGTGGCTTAATTATATTCATAATGAAATGTGTAGAGACTAAATGTCTCTAACTTTCATATACCGGAAGGATAAAATGATTTGACGGTTTTGTGGCTTAATGGTTTTGTGGGTTAATTATATTCATAATGAAATGTGTAAAGTCTAAATGGCTCTAACTTTCATATACCGGAAGGATAAAATGATTTGACGGTTTTGTGGCTTAATGATTTTGTGGCTTAATTATATTCATAATGAAATGTGTAGAGTCTAAATGTCTCTAAGTTCGGTGTTTGAAGGATAAAATGATTTGACGGTTTTGTGGCTTAATGGTTTTGTGGCTTAATTATATTCATAATGAAATGTGTAGAGTCTAAATGTCTCTAAGTTCGGTGTTTGAAGGATAAAATGATTTGACGGTTTTGTGGCTTAATTATATTCATAATGAAATGTCTAGAGTCTAAATGTCTCTAACTTTCATAAACCGGAAGGATAAAATGATTTGACGGTTTTGTGGCTTAATGATTTTGTGGCTTGGGTAAAATGATTTGACGGTTGAATAAAATGATTTGACGGTTTTGTGGCTTAATTTTATTAATAATGAAATGTGTAGAGTCTAAATGGCTCTAACTTTCATATACCGGAAGAATAAAATGATTTGACGGTTTTGTGGGTTAATGGTTTTGTGGCTTAATTATATTCATAATGAAATGTGTAGAGTCTAAATGTCTCTAACTTTCATATACCGGAAGGATAAAATGATTTGACGGTTTTGTGGCTTAATGGTTTTGTGACTTAATTATATTCATAATAAAATGTGTAGAGTCTAAATGTCTCTAAGTTCGGTGTTTGAAGGATAAAATGATTTGACGGTTTTGTGGCTTAATGGTTTTGTGGCTTAATTATATTCATAATGAAATGTGTAGAGTCTAAATGTCTCTAAGTTCGGTGTTTGAAGGATAAAATGATTTGACGGTTTTGTGGCTTAATTATATTCATAATGAAATGTCTAGAATCTAAATGTCTCTAACTTTCATAAACCGGAAGGATAAAATGATTTGACGGTTTTGTGGCTTAATGATTTTGTGGCTTGGGTAAAATGATTTGACGGTTGAATAAAATGATTTGACGGTTTTGTGGCTTAATTTTATTAATAATGAAATGTGTAGAGTCTAAATGGCTCTAACTTTCATATACCGGAAGAATAAAATGATTTGACGGTTTTGTGGGTTAATGGTTTTGTGGCTTAATTATATTCATAATGAAATGTGTAGAGTCTAAATGTCTCTAACTTTCATATACCGGAAGGATAAAATGATTTGACGGTTTTGTGGCTTAATTATATTCATAATGAAATGTGTAAAGTCTAAATGGCTCTAACTTTCATATACCGGAAGGATAAAATGATTTGACGGTTTTGTGGCTTAATGGTTTTGTGACTTAATTATATTCATAATAAAATGTGTAGAGTCTAAATGTCTCTAAGTTCGGTGTTTGAAGGATAAAATGATTTGACGGTTTTGTGGCTTAATGGTTTTGTGGCTTAATTATATTCATAATGAAATGTCTAGAGTCTAAATGGTTCTAACTTTCATATATCGGAAGGATAAAATAATTTGACGGTTGGATAAAATGATTTGACGGTTTTGTGGCTTAATAATGGTTTTGTGGCTTAATTATATTCATAATGAAATGTCTAGAGTCTAAATGTCTCTAACTTTCATATAACGGAAGGATAAAATGATTTGACGGTTTTATGACTTAATGGTTTTGTGGCTTGGATAATATGATTTGACGGTTGAATAAAATGATTTGACGGTTTTGTGGCTTAATTTTATTAATAATGAAATGTGTAGAGTCTAAATGGCTCTAACTTTCATATACCGAAGGAATAAAATGATTTGACGGATTTGTGGGTTAATGGTTTTGTGGCTTAATTATATTCATAATGAAATGTGTAGAGTCTAAATGTCTCTAAGTTCGGTGTTTGAAGGATAAAATGATTTGACGGTTTTGTGGCTTAATGGTTTTGTGGCTTAATTATATTCATAATGAAATGTCTAGAGTCTAAATGGTTCTAACTTTCATATATCGGAAGGATAAAATAATTTGACGGTTGGATAAAATGATTTGACGGTTTTGTGGCTTAATAATGGTTTTGTGGCTTAATTATATTCATAATGAAATGTCTAGAGTCTAAATGTCTCTAACTTTCATATAACGGAAGGATAAAATGATTTGACGGTTTTATGACTTAATGGTTTTGT
Source organism: Trifolium dubium (assembly GCA_951804385.1). Classification (NCBI taxonomy): domain Eukaryota; kingdom Viridiplantae; phylum Streptophyta; class Magnoliopsida; order Fabales; family Fabaceae; genus Trifolium; species Trifolium dubium. The sequence continues at coordinate 15,721,372 of OX638073.1, forward strand.
GGCTTGGATAATATGATTTGACGGTTGAATAAAATGATTTGACGGTTTTGTGGCTTAATTTTATTAATAATGAAATGTGTAGAGTCTAAATGGCTCTAACTTTCATATACCGAAGGAATAAAATGATTTGACGGATTTGTGGGTTAATGGTTTTGTGGCTTAATTATATTCATAATGAAATGTGTAGAGACTAAATGTCTCTAACTTTCATATACCGGAAGGATAAAATGATTTGACGGTTTTGTGGCTTAATGGTTTTGTGGGTTAATTATATTCATAATGAAATGTGTAAAGTCTAAATGGCTCTAACTTTCATATACCGGAAGGATAAAATGATTTGACGGTTTTGTGGCTTAATGATTTTGTGGCTTAATTATATTCATAATGAAATGTGTAGAGTCTAAATGTCTCTAAGTTCGGTGTTTGAAGGATAAAATGATTTGACGGTTTTGTGGCTTAATGGTTTTGTGGCTTAATTATATTCATAATGAAATGTGTAGAGTCTAAATGTCTCTAAGTTCGGTGTTTGAAGGATAAAATGATTTGACGGTTTTGTGGCTTAATTTTATTAATAATGAAATGTGTAGAGTCTAAATGGCTCTAACTTTCATATACCGGAAGAATAAAATGATTTGACGGTTTTGTGGGTTAATGGTTTTGTGGCTTAATTATATTCATAATGAAATGTGTAGAGTCTAAATGTCTCTAACTTTCATATACCGGAAGGATAAAATGATTTGACGGTTTTGTGGCTTAATTATATTGATAATGAAATGTGTAAAGTCTAAATGGCTCTAACTTTCATATACCGGAAGGATAAAATGATTTGACGGTTTTGTGGCTTAATGGTTTTGTGACTTAATTATATTCATAATAAAATGTGTAGAGTCTAAATGTCTCTAAGTTCGGTGTTTGAAGGATAAAATGATTTGACGGTTTTGTGGCTTAATGGTTTTGTGGCTTAATTATATTCATAATGAAATGTGTAGAGTCTAAATGTCTCTAAGTTCGGTGTTTGAAGGATAAAATGATTTGACGGTTTTGTGGCTTAATTATATTCATAATGAAATGTCTAGAATCTAAATGTCTCTAACTTTCATAAACCGGAAGGATAAAATGATTTGACGGTTTTGTGGCTTAATGATTTTGTGGCTTGGGTAAAATGATTTGACGGTTGAATAAAATGATTTGACGGTTTTGTGGCTTAATTTTATTAATAATGAAATGTGTAGAGTCTAAATGGCTCTAACTTTCATATACCGGAAGAATAAAATGATTTGACGGTTTTGTGGGTTAATGGTTTTGTGGCTTAATTATATTCATAATGAAATGTGTAGAGTCTAAATGTCTCTAACTTTCATATACCGGAAGGATAAAATGATTTGACGGTTTTGTGGCTTAATTATATTGATAATGAAATGTGTAAAGTCTAAATGGCTCTAACTTTCATATACCGGAAGGATAAAATGATTTGACGGTTTTGTGGCTTAATGGTTTTGTGACTTAATTATATTCATAATAAAATGTGTAGAGTCTAAATGTCTCTAAGTTCGGTGTTTGAAGGATAAAATGATTTGACGGTTTTGTGGCTTAATGGTTTTGTGGCTTAATTATATTCATAATGAAATGTGTAGAGTCTAAATGTCTCTAAGTTCGGTGTTTGAAGGATAAAATGATTTGACGGTTTTGTGGCTTAATTATATTCATAATGAAATGTCTAGAGTCTAAATGTCTCTAACTTTCATAAACCGGAAGGATAAAATGATTTGACGGTTTTGTGGCTTAATGATTTTGTGGCTTGGGTAAAATGATTTGACGGTTGAATAAAATGATTTGACGGTTTTGTGGCTTAATTTTATTAATAATGAAATGTGTAGAGTCTAAATGGCTCTAACTTTCATATACCGGAAGAATAAAATGATTTGACGGTTTTGTGGGTTAATGGTTTTGTGGCTTAATTATATTCATAATGAAATGTGTAGAGTCTAAATGTCTCTAACTTTCATATACCGGAAGGATAAAATGATTTGACGGTTTTGTGGCTTAATTATATTGATAATGAAATGTGTAAAGTCTAAATGGCTCTAACTTTCATATACCGGAAGGATAAAATGATTTGACGGTTTTGTGGCTTAATGGTTTTGTGACTTAATTATATTCATAATAAAATGTGTAGAGTCTAAATGTCTCTAAGTTCGTTGTTTGAAGGAGAAAATGATTTGACGGTTTTGTGGCTTAATGGTTTTGTGGCTTAATTATATTCATAATGAAATGTGTAGAGTCTAAATGTCTCTAAGTTCGGTGTTTGAAGGATAAAATGATTTGACGGTTTTGTGGCTTAATTATATTCATAATGAAATGTCTAGAATCTAAATGTCTCTAACTTTCATAAACCGGAAGGATAAAATGATTTGACGGTTTTGTGGCTTAATGATTTTGTGGCTTGGGTAAAATGATTTGACGGTTGAATAAAATGATTTGACGGTTTTGTGGCTTAATTTTATTAATAATGAAATGTGTAGAGTCTAAATGGCTCTAACTTTCATATACCGGAAGAATAAAATGATTTGACGGTTTTGTGGGTTAATGGTTTTGTGGCTTAATTATATTCATAATGAAATGTGTAGAGTCTAAATGTCTCTAACTTTCATATACCGGAAGGATAAAATGATTTGACGGTTTTGTGGGTTAATTATATTGATAATGAAATGTGTAAAGTCTAAATGGCTCTAACTTTCATATACCAGAAGGATAAAATGATTTGACGGTTTTGTGGCTTAATGGTTTTGTGACTTAATTATATTCATAATAAAATGTGTAGAGTCTAAATGTCTCTAAGTTCGGTGTTTGAAGGATAAAATGATTTGACGGTTTTGTGGCTTAATGGTTTTGTGGCTTAATTATATTCATAATGAAATGTCTAGAGTCTAAATGGCTCTAACTTTCATATACCGGAAGGATAAAATGATTTGACGGTTGGATAAAATGATTTGACGGTTTTGTGGCTTAATAATGGTTTTGTGGCTTAATTATATTCATAATGAAATGTCTAGAGTCTAAATGTCTCTAACTTTCATATACCGGAAGGATAAAATGATTTGACGGTTTTATGGCTTAATGGTTTTGTGGCTTGGATAAAATGATTTGACGGTTGAATAAAATGATTTGACGGTTTTGTGGCTTAATTTTATTGATAATGAAATGTGTAGAGTCTAAATGGCTCTAACTTTCATATACCGGAAAGATAAAATGATTTGACGGTTTTGTGGGTTAATGGTTTTGTTGCTTAATTATATTCATAATGAAATGTCTAGAGTCTAAATGTCTCTAAGTTCGGTGTTTGAAGGATAAAATGATTAGACGGTTTTGTGGCTTAATTATATTCATAATGAAATGTGTAGAGTCTAAATGGCTCTAACTTTCATATACCGGAAGGATAAAATGATTTGACGGTTTTGTGGCTTAATGGTTTTGTGGCCTAATTATATTCATAATGAAGGTACTGAAGTCTAAATGTCTCTAACTTTCATATACCGGAAGGATAAAATGATTTGACGGTTGGTTAAAATGATTTGACGGTTTTGTGGCTTAATGTTTTTGTGGCTTAATTATATTCATAATGAAATGTCTAGAGTCTAAATGGTTCTAACTTTCATATATCGGAAGGATAAAATAATTTGACGGTTGGATAAAATGATTTGACGGTTTTGTGGCTTAATAATGGTTTTGTGGCTTAATTATATTCATAATGAAATGTCTAGAGTCTAAATGTCTCTAACTTTCATATACCGGAAGGATAAAATGATTTGACGGTTTTATGACTTAATGGTTTTGTGGCTTGGATAAAATGATTTGACGGTTGAATAAAATGATTTGACGGTTTTGTGGCTTAATTTTATTGATAATGAAATGTGTAGAGTCTAAATGGCTCTAACTTTCTTATACCGGAAGAATAAAATGATTTGACGGTTTTGTGGCTTAATGGTTTTGTGGCTTAATTATATTCATAATGAAATGTGTAGAGTCTAAATGTCTCTAAGTTCGGTGTTTGAAGGATAAAATGATTTGACGGTTTTGTGGCTTAATTATATTCATAATGAAATGTCTAGAATCTAAATGTCTCTAACTTTCATAAACCGGAAGGATAAAATGATTTGACGGTTTTGTGGCTTAATGATTTTGTGGCTTGGGTAAAATGATTTGACGGTTGAATAAAATGATTTGACGGTTTTGTGGCTTAATTTTATTAATAATGAAATGTGTAGAGTCTAAATGGCTCTAACTTTCATATACCGGAAGAATAAAATGATTTGACGGTTTTGTGGGTTAATGGTTTTGTGGCTTAATTATATTCATAATGAAATGTGTAGAGTCTAAATGTCTCTAACTTTCATATACCGGAAGGATAAAATGATTTGACGGTTTTGTGGCTTAATTATATTCATAATGAAATGTGTAAAGTCTAAATGGCTCTAACTTTCATATACCGGAAGGATAAAATGATTTGACGGTTTTGTGGCTTAATGGTTTTGTGACTTAATTATATTCATAATAAAATGTGTAGAGTCTAAATGTCTCTAAGTTCGGTGTTTGAAGGATAAAATGATTTGACGGTTTTGTGGCTTAATGGTTTTGTGGCTTAATTATATTCATAATGAAATGTCTAGAGTCTAAATGGCTCTAACTTTCATATACCGGAAGGATAAAATGATTTGACGGTTGGATAAAATGATTTGACGGTTTTGTGGCTTAATTATATTCATAATGAAATGTCTAGAGTCTAAATGTCTCTAACTTTCATATACCGGAAGGATAAAATGATTTGACGGTTTTATGGCTTAATGGTTTTGTGGCTTGGATAAAATGATTTGACGGTTGAATAAAATGATTTGACGGTTTTGTGCCTTAATTTTATTGATAATGAAATGTGTAGAGTCTAAATGGCTCTAACTTTCATATACCGGAAAGATAAAATGATTTGACGGTTTTGTGGGTTAATGGTTTTGTTGCTTAATTATATTCATAATGAAATGTCTAGAGTCTAAATGTCTCTAAGTTCGGTGTTTGAAGGATAAAATGATTAGACGGTTTTGTGGCTTAATTATATTCATAATGAAATGTGTAGAGTCTAAATGGCTCTAACTTTCATATACCGGAAGGATAAAATGATTTGACGGTTTTGTGGCTTAATGGTTTTGTGGCTTAATTATATTCATAATGAAGGTACGGAAGTCTAAATGTCTCTAACTTTCATATACCGGAAGGATAAAATGATTTGACGGTTGGTTAAAATGATTTGACGGTTTTGTGGCTTAATGTTTTTGTGGCTTAATTATATTCATAATGAAATGTCTAGAGTCTAAATGGTTCTAACTTTCATATATCGGAAGGATAAAATAATTTGACGGTTGGATAAAATGATTTGACGGTTTTGTGGCTTAATAATGGTTTTGTGGCTTAATTATATTCATAATGAAATGTCTAGAGTCTAAATGTCTCTAACTTTCATATACCGGAAGGATAAAATGATTTGACGGTTTTATAACTTAATGGTTTTGTGGCTTGGATAAAATGATTTGACGGTTGAATAAAATGATTTGACGGTTTTGTGGCTTAATTTTATTGATAATGAAATGTGTAGAGTCTAAATGGCTCTAACTTTCGTATACCGGAAGAATAAAATGATTTGACGGTTTTGTGGGTTAATGGTTTTGTGGCTTAATTATATTCATAATGAAATGTGTAGAGTCTAAATGTCTCTAACTTTCATATACCGGAAGGATAAAATGATTTGACGGTTTTGTGGCTTAATGGTTTTGTGGGTTAATTATATTCATAATGAAATGTGTAAAGTCTAAATGGCTCTAACTTTCATATACCGGAAGGATAAAATGATTTGACGGTTTTGTGGCTTAATGATTTTGTGGCTTATTTATATTCATAATGAAATGTGTAGAGTCTAAATGTCTCTAAGTTCGGTGTTTGAAGGATAAAATGATTTGACGGTTTTGTGGCTTAATGGTTTTGTGGCTTAATTATATTCATAATGAAATGTGTAGAGTCTAAATGTCTCTAAGTTCGGTGTTTGAAGGATAAAATGATTTGACGGTTTTGTGGCTTAATTATATTCATAATGAAATGTCTAGAGTCTAAATGTCTCTAACTTTCATAAACCGGAAGGATAAAATGATTTGACGGTTTTGTGGCTTAATGATTTTGTGGCTTGGATAAAATGATTTGACGGTTGAATAAAATGATTTGACGGTTTTGTGGGTTAATGGTTTTGTGGCTTAATTATATTCATAATGAAATGTGTAGAGTCTAAATGTCTCTAACTTTCATATACCGGAAGGATAAAATGATTTGACGGTTTTGTGGGTTAATGGTTTTGTGGCTTAATTATATTCATAATGAAATGTGTAGAGTCTAAATGTCTCTAACTTTCATATACCGGAAGGATAAAATGATTTGACGGTTTTGTGGCTTAATGGTTTTGTGGGTTAATTATATTCATAATGAAATGTGTAAAGTCTAAATGGCTCTAACTTTCATATACCGGAAGGATAAAATGATTTGACGGTTTTGTGGCTTAATGATTTTGTGGCTTAATTATATTCATAATGAAATGTGTAGAGTCTAAATGTCTCTAAGTTCGGTGTTTGAAGGATAAAATGATTTGACGGTTTTGTGGCTTAATGGTTTTGTGGCTTAATTATATTCATAATGAAATGTCTAGAGTCTAAATGTCTCTAAGTTCGGTGTTTGAAGGATAAAATGATTTGACGGTTTTGTGGCTTAATTATATTCATAATGAAATGTCTAGAATCTAAATGTCTCTAACTTTCATAAACCGGAAGGATAAAATGATTTGACGGTTTTGTGGCTTAATGATTTTGTGGCTTGGGTAAAATGATTTGACGGTTGAATAAAATGATTTGACGGTTTTGTGGCTTAATTTTATTAATAATGAAATGTGTAGAGTCTAAATGGCTCTAACTTTCATATACCGGAAGAATAAAATGATTTGACGGTTTTGTGGGTTAATGGTTTTGTGGCTTAATTATATTCATAATGAAATGTGTAGAGTCTAAATGTCTCTAAGTTCGGTGTTTGAAGGATAAAATGATTTGACGGTTTTGTGGCTTAATTATATTCATAATGAAATGTCTAGAATCTAAATGTCTCTAACTTTCATAAACCGGAAGGATAAAATGATTTGACGGTTTTGTGGCTTAATGATTTTGTGGCTTGGGTAAAATGATTTGACGGTTGAATAAAATGATTTGACGGTTTTGTGGCTTAATTTTATTAATAATGAAATGTGTAGAGTCTAAATGGCTCTAACTTTCATATACCGGAAGAATAAAATGATTTGACGGTTTTGTGGGTTAATGGTTTTGTGGCTTAATTATATTCATAATGAAATGTGTAGAGTCTAAATGTCTCTAACTTTCATATACCGGAAGGATAAAATGATTTGACGGTTTTGTGGCTTAATTATATTCATAATGAAATGTGTAAAGTCTAAATGGCTCTAACTTTCATATACCGGAAGGATAAAATGATTTGACGGTTTTGTGGCTTAATGGTTTTGTGACTTAATTATATTCATAATAAAATGTGTAGAGTCTAAATGTCTCTAAGTTCGGTGTTTGAAGGATAAAATGATTTGACAGTTTTGTGGCTTAATGGTTTTGTGGCTTAATTATATTCATAATGAAATGTCTAGAGTCTAAATGGCTCTAACTTTCATATACCGGAAGGATAAAATGATTTGACGGTTGGATAAAATGATTTGACGGTTTTGTGGCTTAATAATGGTTTTGTGGCTTAATTATATTCATAATGAAATGTCTAGAGTCTAAATGTCTCTAACTTTCATATACCGGAAGGATAAAATGATTTGACGGTTTTATGGCTTAATGGTTTTGTGGCTTGGATAAAATGATTTGACGGTTGAATAAAATGATTTGACGGTTTTGTGCCTTAATTTTATTGATAATGAAATGTGTAGAGTCTAAATGGCTCTAACTTTCATATACCGGAAAGATAAAATGATTTGACGGTTTTGTGGGTTAATGGTTTTGTTGCTTAATTATATTCATAATGAAATGTCTAGAGTCTAAATGTCTCTAAGTTCGGTGTTTGAAGGATAAAATGATTAGACGGTTTTGTGGCTTAATTATATTCATAATGAAATGTGTAGAGTCTAAATGGCTCTAACTTTCATATACCGGAAGGATAAAATGATTTGACGGTTTTGTGGCTTAATGGTTTTGTTGCTTAATTATATTCATAATGAAGGTACGGAAGTCTAAATGTCTCTAACTTTCATATACCGGAAGGATAAAATGATTTGACGGTTGGTTAAAATGATTTGACGGTTTTGTGGCTTAATGTTTTTGTGGCTTAATTATATTCATAATGAAATGTCTAGAGTCTAAATGGTTCTAACTTTCATATATCGGAAGGATAAAATAATTTGACGGTTGGATAAAATGATTTGACGGTTTTGTGGCTTAATAATGGTTTTGTGGCTTAATTATATTCATAATGAAATGTCTAGAGTCTAAATGTCTCTAACTTTCATATACCGGAAGGATAAAATGATTTGACGGTTTTATAACTTAATGGTTTTGTGGCTTGGATAAAATGATTTGACGGTTGAATAAAATGATTTGACGGTTTTGTGGCTTAATTTTATTGATAATGAAATGTGTAGAGTCTAAATGGCTCTAACTTTCGTATACCGGAAGAATAAAATGATTTGACGGTTTTGTGGGTTAATGGTTTTGTGGCTTAATTATATTCATAATGAAATGTGTAGAGTCTAAATGTCTCTAACTTTCATATACCGGAAGGATAAAATGATTTGACGGTTTTGTGGCTTAATGGTTTTGTGGGTTAATTATATTCATAATGAAATGTGTAAAGTCTAAATGGCTCTAACTTTCATATACCGGAAGGATAAAATGATTTGACGGTTTTGTGGCTTAATGATTTTGTGGCTTATTTATATTCATAATGAAATGTGTAGAGTCTAAATGTCTCTAAGTTCGGTGTTTGAAGGATAAAATGATTTGACGGTTTTGTGGCTTAATGGTTTTGTGGCTTAATTATATTCATAATGAAATGTGTAGAGTCTAAATGTCTCTAAGTTCGGTGTTTGAAGGATAAAATGATTTGACGGTTTTGTGGCTTAATTATATTCATAATGAAATGTCTAGAGTCTAAATGTCTCTAACTTTCATAAACCGGAAGGATAAAATGATTTGACGGTTTTGTGGCTTAATGATTTTGTGGCTTGGATAAAATGATTTGACGGTTGAATAAAATGATTTGACGGTTTTGTGGGTTAATGGTTTTGTGGCTTAATTATATTCATAATGAAATGTGTAGAGTCTAAATGTCTCTAACTTTCATATACCGGAAGGATAAAATGATTTGACGGTTTTGTGGGTTAATGGTTTTGTGGCTTAATTATATTCATAATGAAATGTGTAGAGTCTAAATGTCTCTAACTTTCATATACCGGAAGGATAAAATGATTTGACGGTTTTGTGGCTTAATGGTTTTGTGGGTTAATTATATTCATAATGAAATGTGTAAAGTCTAAATGGCTCTAACTTTCATATACCGGAAGGATAAAATGATTTGACGGTTTTGTGGCTTAACGATTTTGTGGCTTAATTATATTCATAATGAAATGTGTAGAGTCTAAATGTCTCTAAGTTCGGTGTTTGAAGGATAAAATGATTTGACGGTTTTGTGGCTTAATGGTTTTGTGGCTTAATTATATTCATAATGAAATGTCTAGAGTCTAAATGTCTCTAAGTTCGGTGTTTGAAGGATAAAATGATTTGACGGTTTTGTGGCTTAATTATATTCATAATGAAATGTCTAGAATCTAAATGTCTCTAACTTTCATAAACCGGAAGGATAAAATGATTTGACGGTTTTGTGGCTTAATGATTTTGTGGCTTGGGTAAAATGATTTGACGGTTGAATAAAATGATTTGACGGTTTTGTGGCTTAATTTTATTAATAATGAAATGTGTAGAGTCTAAATGGCTCTAACTTTCATATACCGGAAGAATAAAATGATTTGACGGTTTTGTGGGTTAATGGTTTTGTGGCTTAATTATATTCATAATGAAATGTGTAGAGTCTAAATGTCTCTAACTTTCATATACCGGAAGGATAAAATGATTTGACGGTTTTGTGGCTTAATTATATTCATAATGAAATGTGTAAAGTCTAAATGGCTCTAACTTTCATATACCGGAACGATAAAATGATTTGACGTTTTTGTGGCTTAATGGTTTTGTGACTTAATTATATTCATAATAAAATGTGTAGAGTCTAAATGTCTCTAAGTTCGGTGTTTGAAGGATAAAATGATTTGACGGTTTTGTGGCTTAATGGTTTTGTGGCTTAATTATATTCATAATGAAATGTCTAGAGTCTAAATGGCTCTAACTTTCATATACCGGAAGGATAAAATGATTTGACGGTTGGATAAAATGATTTGACGGTTTTGTGGCTTAATAATGGTTTTGTGGCTTAATTATATTCATAATGAAATGTCTAGAGTCTAAATGTCTCTAACTTTCATATACCGGAAGGATAAAATGATTTGACGGTTGGTTAAAATGATTTGACGGTTTTGTGGCTTAATGTTTTTGTGGCTTAATTATATTCATAATGAAATGTCTAGAGTCTAAATGGTTCTAACTTTCATATATCGGAAGGATAAAATAATTTGACGGTTGGATAAAATGATTTGACGGTTTTGTGGCTTAATAATGGTTTTGTGGCTTAATTATATTCATAATGAAATGTCTAGAGTCTAAATGTCTCTAACTTTCATATACCGGAAGGATAAAATGATTTGACGGTTTTATGACTTAATGGTTTTGTGGTTTGGATAAAATGATTTGACGGTTGAATAAAATGATTTGACGGTTTTGTGGCTTAATTTTATTGATAATGAAATGTGTAGAGTCTAAATGGCTCTAACTTTCGTATACCGGAAGAATAAAATGATTTGACGGTTTTGTGGGTTAATGGTTTTGTGGCTTAATTATATTCATAATGAAATGTGTAGAGTCTAAATGTCTCTAACTTTCATATACCGGAAGGATAAAATGATTTGACGGTTTTGTGGCTTAATGGTTTTGTGGGTTAATTATATTCATAATGAAATGTGTAAAGTCTAAATGGCTCTAACTTTCATATACCGGAAGGATAAAATGATTTGACGGTTTTGTGGCTTAATGATTTTGTGGCTTATTTATATTCATAATGAAATGTGTAGAGTCTAAATGTCTCTAAGTTCGGTGTTTGAAGGATAAAATGATTTGAAGGTTTTGTGGCTTAATGGTTTTGTGGCTTAATTATATTCATAATGAAATGTGTAGAGTCTAAATGTCTCTAAGTTCGGTGTTTGAAGGATAAAATGATTTGACGGTTTTGTGGCTTAATTATATTCATAATGAAATGTCTAGAGTCTAAATGTCTCTAACTTTCATAAACCGGAAGGATAAAATGATTTGACGGTTTTGTGGATTAATGATTTTGTGGCTTGGATAAAATGATTTGACGGTTGAATAAAATGATTTGACGGTTTTGTGGGTTAATGGTTTTGTGGCTTAATTATATTCATAATGAAATGTGTAGAGTCTAAATGGCTCTAACTTTCATATACCGGAAGGATAAAATGATTTGACGGTTTTGTGGCTTAATGATTTTGTGGGTTAATTATATTCATAATGAAATGTGTAGAGTCTAAATGTCTCTAAGTTCGGTGTTTGAAGGATAAAATGATTTGACGGTTTTGTGGCTTAATGGTTTTGTGGCTTAATTATATTCATAATGAAATGTCTAGAGTCTAAATGTCTCTAACTTTCATATACCGGAAGGATAAAATGATTTGACGGTTTTATGACTTAATGGTTTTGTGGCTTGGATAAAATGATTTGACGGTTGAATAAAATGATTTGACGGTTTTGTGGCTTAATTTTATTAATAATGAAATGTGTAGAGTCTAAATGGCTCTAACTTTCATATACCGGAAGAATAAAATGATTTGACGGATTTGTGGGTTAATGGTTTTGTGGCTTAATTATATTAATAATGAAATGTGTAGAGTCTAAATGGCTCTAACTTTCATATACCGGAAGAATAAAATGATTTGACGGTTTTGTGGGTTAATGGTTTTGTGGCTTAATTATATTCATAATGAAATGTGTAGAGTCTAAATGTCTCTAACTTTCATATACCGGAAGGATAAAATGATTTGACGGTTTTGTGGCTTAATTATATTGATAATGAAATGTGTAAAGTCTAAATGGCTCTAACTTTCATATACCGGAAGGATAAAATGATTTGACGGTTTTGTGGCTTAATGGTTTTGTGACTTAATTATATTCATAATAAAATGTGTAGAGTCTAAATGTCTCTAAGTTCGGTGTTTGAAGGATAAAATGATTTGACGGTTTTGTGGCTTAATGGTTTTGTGGCTTAATTATATTCATAATGAAATGTGTAGAGTCTAAATGTCTCTAAGTTCGGTGTTTGAAGGATAAAATGATTTGACGGTTTTGTGGCTTAATTATATTCATAATGAAATGTCTAGAATCTAAATGTCTCTAACTTTCATAAACCGGAAGGATAAAATGATTTGACGGTTTTGTGGCTTAATGATTTTGTGGGTTAATTATATTCATAATGAAATGTGTAAAGTCTAAATGGCTCTAACTTTCATATACCGGAAGGATAAAATGATTTGACGGTTTTGTGGGTTAATGGTTTTGTGGCTTAATTATATTCATAATGAAATGTGTAGAGTCTAAATGTCTCTAACTTTCATATACCGGAAGGATAAAATGATTTGACGGTTTTGTGGCTTAATGGTTTTGTGGGTTAATTATATTCATAATGAAATGTGTAAAGTCTAAATGGCTCTAACTTTCATATACCGGAAGGATAAAATGATTTGACGGTTTTGTGGGTTAATGGTTTTGTGGCTTAATTATATTCATAATGAAATGTGTAGAGTCTAAATGTCTCTAACTTTCATATACCGGAAGGATAAAATGATTTGACGGTTTTGTGGCTTAATGGTTTTGTGGGTTAATTATATTCATAATGAAATGTGTAAAGTCTAAATGGCTCTAACTTTCATATACCAGAAGGATAAAATGATTTGACGGTTTTGTGGCTTAATGATTTTGTGGCTTATTTATATTCATAATGAAATGTGTAGAGTCTAAATGTCTCTAAGTTCGGTGTTTGAAGGATAAAATGATTTGACGGTTTTGTGGCTTAATGGTTTTGTGGCTTAATTATATTCATAATGAAATGTGTAGAGTCTAAATGTCTCTAAGTTCGGTGTTTGAAGGATAAAATGATTTGACGGTTTTGTGGCTTAATTATATTCATAATGAAATGTCTAGAGTCTAAATGTCTCTAACTTTCATAAACCGGAAGGATAAAATGATTTGACGGTTTTGTGGCTTAATGATTTTGTGGCTTGGATAAAATGATTTGACGGTTGAATAAAATGATTTGACGGTTTTGTGGGTTAATGGTTTTGTGGCTTAATTATATTCATAATGAAATGTGTAGAGTCTAAATGTCTCTAACTTTCATATACCGGAAGGATAAAATGATTTGACGGTTTTGTGGGTTAATGGTTTTGTGGCTTAATTATATTCATAATGAAATGTGTAGAGTCTAAATGTCTCTAACTTTCATATACCGGAAGGATAAAATGATTTGACGGTTTTGTGGCTTAATGGTTTTGTGGGTTAATTATATTCATAATGAAATGTGTAAAGTCTAAATGGCTCTAACTTTCATATACCGGAAGGATAAAATGATTTGACGGTTTTGTGGCTTAATGATTTTGTGGCTTAATTATATTCATAATGAAATGTGTAGAGTCTAAATGTCTCTAACTTTCATATACCGGAAGGATAAAATGATTGGACGGTTTTGTGGCTTAATTATATTCATAATGAAATGTGTAAAGTCTAAATGGCTCTAACTTTCATATACCGGAACGATAAAATGATTTGACGGTTTTGTGGCTTAATGGTTTTGTGACTTAATTATATTCATAATAAAATGTGTAGAGTCTAAATGTCTCTAAGTTCGGTGTTTGAAGGATAAAATGATTTGACGGTTTTGTGGCTTAATGGTTTTGTGGCTTAATTATATTCATAATGAAATGTCTAGAGTCTAAATGTCTCTAAGTTCGGTGTTTGAAGGATAAAATGATTTGACGGTTTTGTGGCTTAATTATATTCATAATGAAATGTCTAGAGTCTAAATGTCTCTAACTTTCATAAACCGGAAGGATAAAATGATTTGACGGTTTTGTGGCTTAATGATTTTGTGGCTTGGATAAATGATTTGACGGTTGAATAAAATGATTTGACGGTTTTGTGGGTTAATGGTTTTGTGGCTTAATTATATTCATAATGAAATGTGTAGAGTCTAAATGTCTCTAACTTTCATATACCGGAAGGATAAAATGATTTGACGGTTTTGTGGGTTAATGGTTTTGTGGCTTAATTATATTCATAATGAAATGTGTAGAGTCTAAATGGCTCTAACTTTCATATACCGGAAGGATAAAATGATTTGACGGTTTTGTGGCTTAATGATTTTGTGGCTTAATTATATTCATAATGAAATGTGTAGAGTCTAAATGTCTCTAACTTTCATATACCGGAAGGATAAAATGATTTGACGGTTTTGTGGCTTAATTATATTCATAATGAAATGTCTAGAATCTAAATGTCTCTAACTTTCATAAACCGGAAGGATAAAATGATTTGACGGTTTTGTGGCTTAATGATTTTGTGGCTTGGGTAAAATGATTTGACGGTTGAATAAAATGATTTGACGGTTTTGTGGCTTAATTTTATTAATAATGAAATGTGTAGAGTCTAAATGGCTCTAACTTTCATATACCGGAAGAATAAAATGATTTGACGGTTTTGTGGGTTAATGGTTTTGTGGCTTAATTATATTCATAATGAAATGTGTAGAGTCTAAATGTCTCTAACTTTCATATACCGGAAGGATAAAATGATTTGACGGTTTTGTGGCTTAATTATATTCATAATGAAATGTGTAAAGTCTAAATGGCTCTAACTTTCATATACCGGAACGATAAAATGATTTGACGGTTTTGTGGCTTAATGGTTTTGTGACTTAATTATATTCATAATAAAATGTGTAGAGTCTAAATGTCTCTAAGTTCGGTGTTTGAAGGATAAAATGATTTGACGGTTTTGTGGCTTAATGGTTTTGTGGCTTAATTATATTCATAATGAAATGTCTAGAGTCTAAATGTCTCTAAGTTCGGTGTTTGAAGGATAAAATGATTTGACGGTTTTGTGGCTTAATTATATTCATAATGAAATGTCTAGAGTCTAAATGTCTCTAACTTTCATAAACCGGAAGGATAAAATGATTTGACGGTTTTGTGGCTTAATGATTTTGTGGCTTGGATAAAATGATTTGACGGTTGAATAAAATGATTTGACGGTTTTGTGGGTTAATGGTTTTGTGGCTTAATTATATTCATAATGAAATGTGTAGAGTCTAAATGTCTCTAACTTTCATATACCGGAAGGATAAAATGATTTGACGGTTTTGTGGGTTAATGGTTTTGTGGCTTAATTATATTCATAATGAAATGTGTAGAGTCTAAATGGCTCTAACTTTCATATACCGGAAGGATAAAATGATTTGACGGTTTTGTGGCTTAATGATTTTGTGGCTTAATTATATTCATAATGAAATGTGTAGAGTCTAAATGTCTCTAACTTTCATATACCGGAAGGATAAAATGATTTGACGGTTTTGTGGCTTAATTATATTCATAATGAAATGTCTAGAATCTAAATGTCTCTAACTTTCATAAACCGGAAGGATAAAATGATTTGACGGTTTTGTGGCTTAATGATTTTGTGGCTTGGGTAAAATGATTTGACGGTTGAATAAAATGATTTGACGGTTTTGTGGCTTAATTTTATTAATAATGAAATGTGTAGAGTCTAAATGGCTCTAACTTTCATATACCGGAAGAATAAAATGATTTGACGGTTTTGTGGGTTAATGGTTTTGTGGCTTAATTATATTCATAATGAAATGTGTAGAGTCTAAATGTCTCTAACTTTCATATACCGGAAGGATAAAATGATTTGACGGTTTTGTGGCTTAATTATATTCATAATGAAATGTGTAAAGTCTAAATGGCTCTAACTTTCATATACCGGAACGATAAAATGATTTGACGGTTTTGTGGCTTAATGGTTTTGTGACTTAATTATATTCATAATAAAATGTGTAGAGTCTAAATGTCTCTAAGTTCGGTGTTTGAAGGATAAAATGATTTGACGGTTTTGTGGCTTAATGGTTTTGTGGCTTAATTATATTCATAATGAAATGTCTAGAGTCTAAATGGCTCTAACTTTCATATACCGGAAGGCTAAAATGATTTGACGGTTGGATAAAATGATTTGACGGTTTTGTGGCTTAATAATGGTTTTGTGGCTTAATTATATTCATAATGAAATGTCTAGAGTCTAAATGTCTCTAACTTTCATATACCGGAAGGATAAAATGATTTGACGGTTGGTTAAAATGATTTGACGGTTTTGTGGCTTAATGTTTTTGTGGCTTAATTATATTCATAATGAAATGTCTAGAGTCTAAATGGTTCTAACTTTCATATATCGGAAGGATAAAATAATTTGACGGTTGGATAAAATGATTTGACGGTTTTGTGGCTTAATAATGGTTTTGTGGCTTAATTATATTCATAATGAAATGTCTAGAGTCTAAATGTCTCTAACTTTCATATACCGGAAGGATAAAATGATTTGACGGTTTTATGACTTATTGGTTTTGTGGTTTGGATAAAATGATTTGACGGTTGAATAAAATGATTTGACGGTTTTGTGGCTTAATTTTATTGATAATGAAATGTGTAGAGTCTAAATGGCTCTAACTTTCGTATACCGGAAGAATAAAATGATTTGACGGTTTTGTGGGTTAATGGTTTTGTGGCTTAATTATATTCATAATGAAATGTGTAGAGTCTAAATGTCTCTAACTTTCATATACCGGAAGGATAAAATGATTTGACGGTTTTGTGGCTTAATGGTTTTGTGGGTTAATTATATTCATAATGAAATGTGTAAAGTCTAAATGGCTCTAACTTTCATATACCGGAAGGATAAAATGATTTGACGGTTTTGTGGCTTAATGATTTTGTGGCTTATTTATATTCATAATGAAATGTGTAGAGTCTAAATGTCTCTAAGTTCGGTGTTTGAAGGATAAAATGATTTGACGGTTTTGTGGCTTAATGGTTTTGTGGCTTAATTATATTCATAATGAAATGTGTAGAGTCTAAATGTCTCTAAGTTCGGTGTTTGAAGGATAAAATGATTTGACGGTTTTGTGGCTTAATTATATTCATAACGAAATGTCTAGAGTCTAAATGTCTCTAACTTTCATAAACCGGAAGGATAAAATGATTTGACGGTTTTGTGGCTTAATGATTTTGTGGCTTGGATAAAATGATTTGACGGTTGAATAAAATGATTTGACGGTTTTGTGGGTTAATGGTTTTGTGGCTTAATTATATTCATAATGAAATGTGTAGAGTCTAAATGGCTCTAACTTTCATATACCGGAAGGATAAAATGATTTGACGGTTTTGTGGCTTAATGATTTTGTGGCTTAATTATATTCATAATGAAATGTGTAGAGTCTAAATGTCTCTAAGTTCGGTGTTTGAAGGATAAAATGATTTGACGGTTTTGTGGCTTAATGGTTTTGTGGCTTAATTATATTCATAATGAAATGTCTAGAGTCTAAATGTCTCTAAGTTCGGTGTTTGAAGGATAAAATGATTAGACGGTTTTGTGGCTTAATTATATTCATAATGAAATGTCTAGAGTCTAAATGTCTCTAACTTTCATATACCGGAAGGATAAAATGATTTGACGGTTTTATGACTTAATGGTTTTGTGGCTTGGATAAAATGATTTGACGGTTGAATAAAATGATTTGACGGTTTTGTGGCTTAATTTTATTAATAATGAAATGTGTAGAGTCTAAATGGCTCTAACTTTCATATAACGGAAGAATAAAATGATTTGACGGATTTGTGGGTTAATGGTTTTGTGGCTTAATTATATTAATAATGAAATGTGTAGAGTCTAAATGGCTCTAACTTTCATATACCGGAAGAATAAAATGATTTGACGGTTTTGTGGGTTAATGGTTTTGTGGCTTAATTATATTCATAATGAAATGTGTAGAGTCTAAATGTCTCTAACTTTCATATACCGGAAGGATAAAATGATTTGACGGTTTTGTGGCTTAATTATATTGATAATGAAATGTGTAAAGTCTAAATGGCTCTAACTTTCATATACCGGAAGGATAAAATGATTTGACGGTTTTGTGGCTTAATGGTTTTGTGACTTAATTATATTCATAATAAAATGTGTAGAGTCTAAATGTCTCTAAGTTCGGTGTTTGAAGGATAAAATGATTTGACGGTTTTGTGGCTTAATGGTTTTGTGGCTTAATTATATTCATAATGAAATGTGTAGAGTCTAAATGTCTCTAAGTTCGGTGTTTGAAGGATAAAATGATTTGACGGTTTTGTGGCTTAATTATATTCATAATGAAATGTCTAGAATCTAAATGTCTCTAACTTTCATAAACCGGAAGGATAAAATGATTTGACGGTTTTGTGGTTTAATGGTTTTGTGGCTTGGATAAAATGATTTGACGGTTGAATAAAATGATTTGACGGTTTTGTGGCTTAATTTTATTGATAATGAAATGTGTAGAGTCTAAATGGCTCTAACTTTCATATACCGGAAGAATAAAATGATTTGACTGTTTTGTGGGTTAATGGTTTTGTGGCTTAATTATATTCATAATGAAATGTGTAGAGTCTAAATGTCTCTAACTTTCATATACCGGAAGGATAAAATGATTTGACAATTTTGTGGCTTAATTATATTCATAATGAAATGTGTAAAGTCTAAATGGCTCTAACTTTCGTATACCGGAAGAATAAAATGATTTGACGATTTTGTGGGTTAATGGTTTTGTGGCTTAATTATATTCATAATGAAATGTGTAGAGTCTAAATGTCTCTAAGTTCGGTGTTTGAAGGATAAAATGATTTGACGGTTTTGTGGCTTAATTATATTAATAATGAAATGTCTAGAATCTAAATGTCTCTAACTTTCATAAACCGGAAGGATAAAATGATTTGACGGTTTTGTGGCTTAATGATTTTGTGGCTTGGGTAAAATGATTTGACGGTTGAATAAAATGATTTGACGGTTTTGTGGCTTAATTTTATTAATAATGAAATGTGTAGAGTCTAAATGGCTCTAACTTTCATATACCGGAAGAATAAAATGATTTGACGGTTTTGTGGGTTAATGGTTTTGTGGCTTAATTATATTCATAATGAAATGTGTAGAGTCTAAATGTCTCTAACTTTCATATACCGGAAGGATAAAATGATTTGACGGTTTTGTGGCTTAATTATATTGATAATGAAATGTGTAAAGTCTAAATGGCTCTAACTTTCATATACCGGAAGGATAAAATGATTTGACGGTTTTGTGGCTTAATGGTTTTGTGACTTAATTATATTCATAATAAAATGTGTAGAGTCTAAATGTCTCTAAGTTCGGTGTTTGAAGGATAAAATGATTTGACGGTTTTGTGGCTTAATGGTTTTGTGGCTTAATTATATTCATAATGAAATGTCTAGAGTCTAAATGGCTCTAACTTTCATATACCGGAAGGATAAAATGATTTGACGGTTGGATAAAATGATTTGACGGTTTTGTGGCTTAATAATGGTTTTGTGGCTTAATTATATTCATAATGAAATGTCTAGAGTCTAAATGTCTCTAACTTTCATATACCGGAAGGATAAAATGATTTGACGGTTGGTTAAAATGATTTGACGGTTTTGTGGCTTAATGTTTTTGTGGCTTAATTATATTCATAATGAAATGTCTAGAGTCTAAATGGTTCTAACTTTCATATATCGGAAGGATAAAATAATTTGACGGTTGGATAAAATGATTTGACGGTTTTGTGGCTTAATAATGGTTTTGTGGCTTAATTATATTCATAATGAAATGTCTAGAGTCTAAATGTCTCTAACTTTCATATACCGGAAGGATAAAATGATTTGACGGTTTTATGACTTAATGGTTTTGTGGCTTGGATAAAATGATTTGACGGTTGAATAAAATGATTTGACGGTTTTGTGGCTTAATTTTATTGATAATGAAATGTGTAGAGTCTAAATGGCTCTAACTTTCGTATACCGGAAGAATAAAATGATTTGACGGTTTTGTGGGTTAATGGTTTTGTGGGTTAATTATATTCATAATGAAATGTGTAAAGTCTAAATGGCTCTAACTTTCATATACCGGAAGGATAAAATGATTTGACGGTTTTGTGGCTTAATGATTTTGTGGCTTATTTATATTCATAATGAAATGTGTAGAGTCTAAATGTCTCTAAGTTCGGTGTTTGAAGGATAAAATGATTTGACGGTTTTGTGGCTTAATGGTTTTGTGGCTTAATTATATTCATAATGAAATGTGTAGAGTCTAAATGTCTCTAAGTTCGGTGTTTGAAGGATAAAATGATTAGACGGTTTTGTGGCTTAATTATATTCATAATGAAATGTCTAGAGTCTAAATGTCTCTAACTTTCATATACCGGAAGGATAAAATGATTTGACGGTTTTATGACTTAATGGTTTTGTGGCTTGGATAAAATGATTTGACGGTTGAATAAAATGATTTGACGGTTTTGTGGCTTAATTTTATTAATAATGAAATGTGTAGAGTCTAAATGGCTCTAACTTTCATATAACGGAAGAATAAAATGATTTGACGGATTTGTGGGTTAATGGTTTTGTGGCTTAATTATATTAATAATGAAATGTGTAGAGTCTAAATGGCTCTAACTTTCATATACCGGAAGAATAAAATGATTTGACGGTTTTGTGGGTTAATGGTTTTGTGGCTTAATTATATTCATAATGAAATGTGTAGAGTCTAAATGTCTCTAACTTTCATATACCGGAAGGATAAAATGATTTGACGGTTTTGTGGCTTAATTATATTGATAATGAAATGTGTAAAGTCTAAATGGCTCTAACTTTCATATACCGGAAGGATAAAATGATTTGACGGTTTTGTGGCTTAATGGTTTTGTGACTTAATTATATTCATAATAAAATGTGTAGAGTCTAAATGTCTCTAAGTTCGGTGTTTGAAGGATAAAATGATTTGACGGTTTTGTGGCTTAATGGTTTTGTGGCTTAATTATATTCATAATGAAATGTGTAGAGTCTAAATGTCTCTAAGTTCGGTGTTTGAAGGATAAAATGATTTGACGGTTTTGTGGCTTAATTATATTCATAATGAAATGTCTAGAATCTAAATGTCTCTAACTTTCATAAACCGGAAGGATAAAATGATTTGACGGTTTTGTGGTTTAATGGTTTTGTGGCTTGGATAAAATGATTTGACGGTTGAATAAAATGATTTGACGGTTTTGTGGCTTAATTTTATTGATAATGAAATGTGTAGAGTCTAAATGGCTCTAACTTTCATATACCGGAAGAATAAAATGATTTGACTGTTTTGTGGGTTAATGGTTTTGTGGCTTAATTATATTCATAATGAAATGTGTAGAGTCTAAATGTCTCTAACTTTCATATACCGGAAGGATAAAATGATTTGACAATTTTGTGGCTTAATTATATTCATAATGAAATGTGTAAAGTCTAAATGGCTCTAACTTTCGTATACCGGAAGAATAAAATGATTTGACGATTTTGTGGGTTAATGGTTTTGTGGCTTAATTATATTCATAATGAAATGTGTAGAGTCTAAATGTCTCTAAGTTCGGTGTTTGAAGGATAAAATGATTTGACGGTTTTGTGGCTTAATTATATTAATAATGAAATGTCTAGAATCTAAATGTCTCTAACTTTCATAAACCGGAAGGATAAAATGATTTGACGGTTTTGTGGCTTAATGATTTTGTGGCTTGGGTAAAATGATTTGACGGTTGAATAAAATGATTTGACGGTTTTGTGGCTTAATTTTATTAATAATGAAATGTGTAGAGTCTAAATGGCTCTAACTTTCATATACCGGAAGAATAAAATGATTTGACGGTTTTGTGGGTTAATGGTTTTGTGGCTTAATTATATTCATAATGAAATGTGTAGAGTCTAAATGTCTCTAACTTTCATATACCGGAAGGATAAAATGATTTGACGGTTTTGTGGCTTAATTATATTGATAATGAAATGTGTAAAGTCTAAATGGCTCTAACTTTCATATACCGGAAGGATAAAATGATTTGACGGTTTTGTGGCTTAATGGTTTTGTGACTTAATTATATTCATAATAAAATGTGTAGAGTCTAAATGTCTCTAAGTTCGGTGTTTGAAGGATAAAATGATTTGACGGTTTTGTGGCTTAATGGTTTTGTGGCTTAATTATATTCATAATGAAATGTCTAGAGTCTAAATGGCTCTAACTTTCATATACCGGAAGGATAAAATGATTTGACGGTTGGATAAAATGATTTGACGGTTTTGTGGCTTAATAATGGTTTTGTGGCTTAATTATATTCATAATGAAATGTCTAGAGTCTAAATGTCTCTAACTTTCATATACCGGAAGGATAAAATGATTTGACGGTTGGTTAAAATGATTTGACGGTTTTGTGGCTTAATGTTTTTGTGGCTTAATTATATTCATAATGAAATGTCTAGAGTCTAAATGGTTCTAACTTTCATATATCGGAAGGATAAAATAATTTGACGGTTGGATAAAATGATTTGACGGTTTTGTGGCTTAATAATGGTTTTGTGGCTTAATTATATTCATAATGAAATGTCTAGAGTCTAAATGTCTCTAACTTTCATATACCGGAAGGATAAAATGATTTGACGGTTTTATGACTTAATGGTTTTGTGGCTTGGATAAAATGATTTGACGGTTGAATAAAATGATTTGACGGTTTTGTGGCTTAATTTTATTGATAATGAAATGTGTAGAGTCTAAATGGCTCTAACTTTCGTATACCGGAAGAATAAAATGATTTGACGGTTTTGTGGGTTAATGGTTTTGTGGGTTAATTATATTCATAATGAAATGTGTAAAGTCTAAATGGCTCTAACTTTCATATACCGGAAGGATAAAATGATTTGACGGTTTTGTGGCTTAATGATTTTGTGGCTTATTTATATTCATAATGAAATGTGTAGAGTCTAAATGTCTCTAAGTTCGGTGTTTGAAGGATAAAATGATTTGACGGTTTTGTGGCTTAATGGTTTTGTGGCTTAATTATATTCATAATGAAATGTGTAGAGTCTAAATGTCTCTAAGTTCGGTGTTTGAAGGATAAAATGATTTGACGGTTTTGTGGCTTAATTATATTCATAATGAAATGTCTAGAGTCTAAATGTCTCTAACTTTCATAAACCGGAAGGATAAAATGATTTGACGGTTTTGTGGCTTAATGATTTTGTGGCTTGGATAAAATGATTTGACGGTTGAATAAAATGATTTGACGGTTTTGTGGGTTAATGGTTTTGTGGCTTAATTATATTCATAATGAAATGTGTAGAGTCTAAATGTCTCTAACTTTCATATACCGGAAGGATAAAATGATTTGACGGTTTTGTGGCTTAATGGTTTTGTGGGTTAATTATATTCATAATGAAATGTGTAAAGTCTAAATGGCTCTAACTTTCATATACCGGAAGGATAAAATGATTTGACGGTTTTGTGGCTTAATGATTTTGTGGCTTATTTATATTCATAATGAAATGTGTAGAGTCTAAATGTCTCTAAGTTCGGTGTTTGAAGGATAAAATGATTTGACGGTTTTGTGGCTTAATGGTTTTGTGGCTTAATTATATTCATAATGAAATGTGTAGAGTCTAAATGTCTCTAAGTTCGGTGTTTGAAGGATAAAATGATTTGACGGTTTTGTGGCTTAATTATATTCATAATGAAATGTCTAGAGTCTAAATGTCTCTAACTTTCATAAACCGGAAGGATAAAATGATTTGACGGTTTTGTGGCTTAATGATTTTGTGGCTTGGATAAAATGATTTGACGGTTGAATAAAATGATTTGACGGTTTTGTGGGTTAATGGTTTTGTGGCTTAATTATATTCATAATGAAATGTGTAGAGTCTAAATGTCTCTAACTTTCATATACCGGAAGGATAAAATGATTTGACGGTTTTGTGGGTTAATGGTTTTGTGGCTTAATTATATTCATAATGAAATGTGTAGAGTCTAAATGTCTCTAACTTTCATATACCGGAAGGATAAAATGATTTGACGGTTTTGTGGCTTAATGGTTTTGTGGGTTAATTATATTCATAATGAAATGTGTAAAGTCTAAATGGCTCTAACTTTCATATACCGGAAGGATAAAATGATTTGACGGTTTTGTGGCTTAATGATTTTGTGGCTTAATTATATTCATAATGAAATGTGTAGAGTCTAAATGTCTCTAAGTTCGGTGTTTGAAGGATAAAATGATTTGACGGTTTTGTGGCTTAATGGTTTTGTGGCTTAATTATATTCATAATGAAATGTCTAGAGTCTAAATGTCTCTAAGTTCGGTGTTTGAAGGATAAAATGATTTGACGGTTTTGTGGCTTAATTATATTCATAATGAAATGACTAGAATCTAAATGTCTCTAACTTTCATAAACCGGAAGGATAAAATGATTTGACGGTTTTGTGGCTTAATGATTTTGTGGCTTGGGTAAAATGATTTGACGGTTGAATAAAATGATTTGACGGTTTTGTGGCTTAATTTTATTAATAATGAAATGTGTAGAGTCTAAATGGCTCTAACTTTCATATACCGGAAGAATAAAATGATTTGACGGTTTTGTGGGTTAATGGTTTTGTGGCTTAATTATATTCATAATGAAATGTGTAGAGTCTAAATGTCTCTAACTTTCATATACCGGAAGGATAAAATGATTTGACGGTTTTGTGGCTTAATTATATTCATAATGAAATGTGTAAAGTCTAAATGGCTCTAACTTTCATATACCGGAAGGATAAAATGATTTGACGGTTTTGTGGCTTAATGGTTTTGTGACTTAATTATATTCATAATAAAATGTGTAGAGTCTAAATGTCTCTAAGTTCGGTGTTTGAAGGATAAAATGATTTGACGGTTTTGTGGCTTAATGGTTTTGTGGCTTAATTATATTCATAATGAAATGTCTAGAGTCTAAATGTCTCTAAGTTCGGTGTTTGAAGGATAAAATGATTTGACGGTTTTGTGGCTTAATTATATTCATAATGAAATGTCTAGAATCTAAATGTCTCTAACTTTCATAAACCGGAAGGATAAAATGATTTGACGGTTTTGTGGCTTAATGATTTTGTGGCTTGGGTAAAATGATTTGACGGTTGAATAAAATGATTTGACGGTTTTGTGGCTTAATTTTATTAATAATGAAATGTGTAGAGTCTAAATGGCTCTAACTTTCATATACCGGAAGAATAAAATGATTTGACGGTTTTGTGGGTTAATGGTTTTGTGGCTTAATTATATTCATAATGAAATGTGAAGAGTCTAAATATCTCTAACTTTCATATACCGGAAGGATAAAATGATTTGACGGTTTTGTGGCTTAATTATATTCATAATGAAATGTGTAAAGTCTAAATGGCTCTAACTTTCATATACCGGAAGGATAAAATGATTTGACGGTTTTGTGACTTAATGGTTTTGTGACTTAATTATATTCATAATAAAATGTGTAGAGTCTAAATGTCTCTAAATTCGGTGTTTGAAGGATAAAATGATTTGACGGTTTTGTGGCTTAATGGTTTTGTGGCTTAATTATATTCATAATGAAATGTCTAGAGTCTAAATGGCTCTAACTTTCATATACCGGAAGGATAAAATGATTTGACGGTTGGATAAAATGATTTGACGGTTTTGTGGCTTAATAATGGTTTTGTGGCTTAATTATATTCATAATGAAATGTCTAGAGTCTAAATGTCTCTAACTTTCATATACCGGAAGGATAAAATGATTTGACGGTTTTATGGCTTAATGGTTTTGTGGCTTGGATAAAATGATTTGACGGTTGAATAAAATGATTTGACGGTTTTGTGGCTTAATTTTATTGATAATGAAATGTGTAGAGTCTAAATGGCTCTAACTTTCATATACCGGAAAGATAAAATGATTTGACGGTTTTGTGGGTTAATGGTTTTGTTGCTTAATTATATTCATAATGAAATGTCTAGAGTCTAAACGTCTCTAAGTTCGGTGTTTGAAGGATAAAATGATTAGACGGTTTTGTGGCTTAATTATATTCATAATGAAATGTCTAGAGTCTAAATGGCTCTAACTTTCATATACCGAAAGGATAAAATGATTTGACGGTTGGATAAAATGATGTGACGGTTTTGTGGCTTAATAATGGTTTTGTGGCTTAATTTTATTAATAATGAAATGTGTAGAGTCTAAATGGCTCTAACTTTCATATACCGGAAGGATAAAATGATTTGACGGTTTTGTGGCTTAATGGTTTTGTGGCTTAATTATATTCATAATGAAGGTACTGAAGTCTAAATGTCTCTAACTTTCATATACCGGAAGGATAAAATGATTTGACGGTTGGTTAAAATGATTTGACGGTTTTGTGGCTTAATGTTTTTGTGGCTTAATTATATTCATAATGAAATGTCTAGAGTCTAAATGGTTCTAACTTTCATATATCGGAAGGATAAAATAATTTGACGGTTGGATAAAATGATTTGACGGTTTTGTGGCTTAATAATGGTTTTGTGGCTTATTTATATTCATAATGAAATGTCTAGAGTCTAAATGTCTCTAACTTTCATATACCGGAAGGATAAAATGATTTGACGGTTTTATGACTTAATGGTTTTGTGGCTTGGATAAAATGATTTGACGGTTGAATAAAATGATTTGACGGTTTTGTGGCTTAATTTTATTGATAATGAAATGTGTAGAGTCTAAATGGCTCTAACTTTCGTATACCGGAAGAATAAAATGATTTGACGGTTTTGTGGGTTAATGGTTTTGTGGCTTAATTATATTCATAATGAAATGTGTAGAGTCTAAATGTCTCTAACTTTCATATACCGGAAGGATAAAATGATTTGACGGTTTTGTGGCTTAACGGTTTTGTGGGTTAATTATATTCATAATGAAATGTGTAAAGTCTAAATGGCTCTAACTTTCATATACCGGAAGGATAAAATGATTTGACGGTTTTGTGGCTTAATGATTTTGTGGCTTAATTATATTCATAATGAAATGTGTAGAGTCTAAATGTCTCTAAGTTCGGTGTTTGAAGGATAAAATGATTTGACGGTTTTGTGGCTTAATGGTTTTGTGGCTTAATTATATTCATAATGAAATGTGTAGAGTCTAAATGTCTCTAAGTTCGGTGTTTGAAGGATAAAATGATTTGACGGTTTTGTGGCTTAATTATATTCATAATGAAATGTCTAGAGTCTAAATGTCTCTAACTTTCATAAACCGAAAGGATAAAATGATTTGACGGTTTTGTGGCTTAATGATTTTGTGGCTTGGATAAAATGATTTGACGGTTGAATAAAATGATTTGACGGTTTTGTGGGTTAATGGTTTTGTGGCTTAATTATATTCATAATGAAATGTGTAGAGTCTAAATGTCTCTAACTTTCATATACCGGAAGGATAAAATGATTTGACGGTTTTGTGGGTTAATGGTTTTGTGGCTTAATTATATTCATAATGAAATGTGTAGAGTCTAAATGTCTCTAACTTTCATATACCGGAAGGATAAAATGATTTGACGGTTTTGTGGCTTAATGGTTTTGTGGGTTAATTATATTCATAATGAAATGTGTAAAGTCTAAATGGCTCTAACTTTCATATACCGGAAGGATAAAATGATTTGACGGTTTTGTGGCTTAATGATTTTGTGGCTTAATTATATTCATAATGAAATGTGTAGAGTCTAAATGTCTCTAAGTTCGGTGTTTGAAGGATAAAATGATTTGACGGTTTTGTGGCTTAATGGTTTTGTGGCTTAATTATATTCATAATGAAATGTCTAGAGTCTCAATGTCTCTAAGTTCGGTGTTTGAAGGATAAAATGATTTGACGGTTTTGTGGCTTAATTATATTCATAATGAAATGACTAGAATCTAAATGTCTCTAACTTTCATAAACCGGAAGGATAAAATGATTTGACGGTTTTGTGGCTTAATGATTTTGTGGCTTGGGTAAAATGATTTGACGGTTGAATAAAATGATTTGACGGTTTTGTGGCTTAATTTTATTAATAATGAAATGTGTAGAGTCTAAATGGCTCTAACTTTCATATACCGGAAGAATAAAATGATTTGACGGTTTTGTGGGTTAATGGTTTTGTGGCTTAATTATATTCATAATGAAATGTGTAGAGTCTAAATGTCTCTAACTTTCATATACCGGAAGGATAAAATGATTTGACGGTTTTGTGGCTTAATTATATTCATAATGAAATGTGTAAAGTCTAAATGGCTCTAACTTTCATATACCGGAAGGATAAAATGATTTGACGGTTTTGTGGCTTAATGGTTTTGTGACTTAATTATATTCATAATAAAATGTGTAGAGTCTAAATGTCTCTAAGTTCGGTGTTTGAAGGATAAAATGATTTGACGGTTTTGTGGCTTAATGGTTTTGTGGCTTAATTATATTCATAATGAAATGTCTAGAGTCTAAATGTCTCTAAGTTCGGTGTTTGAAGGATAAAATGATTTGACGGTTTTGTGGCTTAATTATATTCATAATGAAATGTCTAGAATCTAAATGTCTCTAACTTTCATAAACCGGAAGGATAAAATGATTTGACGGTTTTGTGGCTTAATGATTTTGTGGCTTGGGTAAAATGATTTGACGGTTGAATAAAATGATTTGACGGTTTTGTGGCTTAATTTTATTAATAATGAAATGTGTAGAGTCTAAATGGCTCTAACTTTCATATACCGGAAGAATAAAATGATTTGACGGTTTTGTGGGTTAATGGTTTTGTGGCTTAATTATATTCATAATGAAATGTGTAGAGTCTAAATGTCTCTAACTTTCATATACCGGAAGGATAAAATGATTTGACGGTTTTGTGGGTTAATGGTTTTGTGGCTTAATTATATTCATAATGAAATGTGTAGAGTCTAAATGTCTCTAACTTTCATATACCGGAAGGATAAAATTATTTGACGGTTTTGTGGCTTAATGGTTTTGTGGGTTAATTATATTCATAATGAAATGTGTAAAGTCTAAATGGCTCTAACTTTCATATACCGGAAGGATAAAATGATTTGACGGTTTTGTGGCTTAATGATTTTGTGGCTTAATTATATTCATAATGAAATGTGTAGAGTCTAAATGTCTCTAAGTTCGGTGTTTGAAGGATAAAATGATTTGACGGTTTTGTGGCTTAATGGTTTTGTGGCTTAATTATATTCATAATGAAATGTGTAGAGTCTAAATGTCTCTAAGTTCGGTGTTTGAAGGATAAAATGATTTGACGGTTTTGTGGCTTAATTATATTCATAATGAAATGTCTAGAGTCTAAATGTCTCTAACTTTCATAAACCGAAAGGATAAAATGATTTGACGGTTTTGTGGCTTAATGATTTTGTGGCTTGGATAAAATGATTTGACGGTTGAATAAAATGATTTGACGGTTTTGTGGGTTAATGGTTTTGTGGCTTAATTATATTCATAATGAAATGTGTAGAGTCTAAATGTCTCTAACTTTCATATACCGGAAGGATAAAATGATTTGACGGTTTTGTGGGTTAATGGTTTTGTGGCTTAATTATATTCATAATGAAATGTGTAGAGTCTAAATGTCTCTAACTTTCATATACCGGAAGGATAAAATGATTTGACGGTTTTGTGGCTTAATGGTTTTGTGGGTTAATTATATTCATAATGAAATGTGTAAAGTCTAAATGGCTCTAACTTTCATATACCGGAAGGATAAAATGATTTGACGGTTTTGTGGCTTAATGATTTTGTGGCTTAATTATATTCATAATGAAATGTGTAGAGTCTAAATGTCTCTAAGTTCGGTGTTTGAAGGATAAAATGATTTGACGGTTTTGTGGCTTAATGGTTTTGTGGCTTAATTATATTCATAATGAAATGTCTAGAGTCTAAATGTCTCTAAGTTCGGTGTTTGAAGGATAAAATGATTTGACGGTTTTGTGGCTTAATTATATTCATAATGAAATGACTAGAATCTAAATGTCTCTAACTTTCATAAACCGGAAGGATAAAATGATTTGACGGTTTTGTGGCTTAATGATTTTGTGGCTTGGGTAAAATGATTTGAAGGTTGAATAAAATGATTTGACGGTTTTGTGGCTTAATTTTATTAATAATGAAATGTGTAGAGTCTAAATGGCTCTAACTTTCATATACCGGAAGAATAAAATGATTTGACGGTTTTGTGGGTTAATGGTTTTGTGGCTTAATTATATTCATAATGAAATGTGTAGAGTCTAAATGTCTCTAACTTTCATATACCGGAAGGATAAAATGATTTGACGGTTTTGTGGCTTAATTATATTTATAATGAAATGTGTAAAGTCTAAATGGCTCTAACTTTCATATACCGGAAGGATAAAATGATTTGACGGTTTTGTGGCTTAATGGTTTTGTGACTTAATTATATTCATAATAAAATGTGTAGAGTCTAAATGTCTCTAAGTTCGGTGTTTGAAGGATAAAATGATTTGACGGTTTTGTGGCTTAATGGTTTTGTGGCTTAATTATATTCATAATGAAATGTCTAGAGTCTAAATGTCTCTAAGTTCGGTGTTTGAAGGATAAAATGATTTGACGGTTTTGTGGCTTAATTATATTCATAATGAAATGTCTAGAATCTAAATGTCTCTAACTTTCATAAACCGGAAGGATAAAATGATTTGACGGTTTTGTGGCTTAATGATTTTGTGGCTTGGGTAAAATGATTTGACGGTTGAATAAAATGATTTGACGGTTTTGTGGCTTAATTTTATTAATAATGAAATGTGTAGAGTCTAAATGGCTCTAACTTTCATATACCGGAAGAATAAAATGATTTGACGGTTTTGTGGGTTAATGGTTTTGTGGCTTAATTATATTCATAATGAAATGTGTAGAGTCTAAATGTCTCTAACTTTCATATACCGGAAGGATAAAATGATTTGACGGTTTTGTGGGTTAATGGTTTTGTGGCTTAATTATATTCATAATGAAATGTGTAGAGTCTAAATGTCTCTAACTTTCATATACCGGAAGGATAAAATGATTTGACGGTTTTGTGGCTTAATGGTTTTGTGGGTTAATTATATTCATAATGAAATGTGTAAAGTCTAAATGGCTCTAACTTTCATATACCGGAAGGATAAAATGATTTGACGGTTTTGTGGCTTAATGATTTTGTGGCTTAATTATATTCATAATGAAATGTGTAGAGTCTAAATGTCTCTAAGTTCGGTGTTTGAAGGATAAAATGATTTGACGGTTTTGTGGCTTAATGGTTTTGTGGCTTAATTATATTCATAATGAAATGTCTAGAGTCTAAATGTCTCTAAGTTCGGTGTTTGAAGGATAAAATGATTTGACGGTTTTGTGGCTTAATTATATTCATAATGAAATGACTAGAATCTAAATGTCTCTAACTTTCATAAACCGGAAGGATAAAATGATTTGACGGTTTTGTGGCTTAATGATTTTGTGGCTTGGGTAAAATGATTTGACGGTTGAATAAAATGATTTGACGGTTTTGTGGCTTAATTTTATTAATAATGAAATGTGTAGAGTCTAAATGGCTCTAACTTTCATATACCGGAAGAATAAAATGATTTGACGGTTTTGTGGGTTAATGGTTTTGTGGCTTAATTATATTCATAATGAAATGTGTAGAGTCTAAATGTCTCTAACTTTCATATACCGGAAGGATAAAATGATTTGACGGTTTTGTGGCTTAATTATATTCATAATGAAATGTGTAAAGTCTAAATGGCTCTAACTTTCATATACCGGAAGGATAAAATGATTTGACGGTTTTGTGGCTTAATGGTTTTGTGACTTAATTATATTCATAATAAAATGTGTAGAGTCTAAATGTCTCTAAGTTCGGTGTTTGAAGGATAAAATGATTTGACGGTTTTGTGGCTTAATGGTTTTGTGGCTTAATTATATTCATAATGAAATGTCTAGAGTCTAAATGTCTCTAAGTTCGGTGTTTGTAGGATAAAATGATTTGACGGTTTTGTGGCTTAATTATATTCATAATGAAATGTCTAGAATCTAAATGTCTCTAACTTTCATAAACCGGAAGGATAAAATGATTTGACGGTTTTGTGGCTTAATGATTTTGTGGCTTGGGTAAAATGATTTGACGGTTGAATAAAATGATTTGACGGTTTTGTGGCTTAATTTTATTAATAATGAAATGTGTAGAGTCTAAATGGCTCTAACTTTCATATACCGGAAGAATAAAATGATTTGACGGTTTTGTGGGTTAATGGTTTTGTGGCTTAATTATATTCATAATGAAATGTGTAGAGTCTAAATGTCTCTAACTTTCATATACCGGAAGGATAAAATGATTTGACGGTTTTGTGGCTTAATTATATTCATAATGAAATGTGTAAAGTCTAAATGGCTCTAACTTTCATATACCGGAAGGATAAAATGATTTGACGGTTTTGTGGCTTAATGGTTTTGTGACTTAATTATATTCATAATAAAATGTGTAGAGTCTAAATGTCTCTAAGTTCGGTGTTTGAAGGATAAAATGATTTGACGGTTTTGTGGCTTAATGGTTTTGTGGCTTAATTATATTCATAATGAAATGTCTAGAGTCTAAATGGCTCTAACTTTCATATACCGGAAGGATAAAATGATTTGACGGTTGGATAAAATGATTTGACGGTTTTGTGGCTTAATAATGGTTTTGTGGCTTAATTATATTCATAATGAAATGTCTAGAGTCTAAATGTCTCTAACTTTCATATACCGGAAGGATAAAATGATTTGACGGTTTTATGGCTTAATGGTTTTGTGGCTTGGATAAAATGATTTGACGGTTG
The DNA here is from genome assembly GCA_951804385.1 of Trifolium dubium. Lineage (NCBI taxonomy): Eukaryota > Viridiplantae > Streptophyta > Magnoliopsida > Fabales > Fabaceae > Trifolium > Trifolium dubium. The sequence goes on from OX638073.1 coordinate 15,754,624, forward strand.
AATAAAATGATTTGACGGTTTTGTGGCTTAATTTTATTGATAATGAAATGTGTAGAGTCTAAATGGCTCTAACTTTCATATACCGGAAAGATAAAATGATTTGACGGTTTTGTGGGTTAATGGTTTTGTTGCTTAATTATATTCATAATGAAATGTCTAGAGTCTAAACGTCTCTAAGTTCGGTGTTTGAAGGATAAAATGATTAGACGGTTTTGTGGCTTAATTATATTCATAATGAAATGTCTAGAGTCTAAATGGCTCTAACTTTCATATACCGAAAGGATAAAATGATTTGACGGTTGGATAAAATGATGTGACGGTTTTGTGGCTTAATAATGGTTTTGTGGCTTAATTTTATTAATAATGAAATGTGTAGAGTCTAAATGGCTCTAACTTTCATATACCGGAAGGATAAAATGATTTGACGGTTTTGTGGTTTAATGGTTTTGTGGCTTAATTATATTCATAATGAAGGTACTGAAGTCTAAATGTCTCTAACTTTCATATACCGGAAGGATAAAATGATTTGACGGTTGGTTAAAATGATTTGACGGTTTTGTGGCTTAATGTTTTTGTGGCTTAATTATATTCATAATGAAATGTCTAGAGTCTAAATGGTTCTAACTTTCATATATCGGAAGGATAAAATAATTTGACGGTTGGATAAAATGATTTGACGGTTTTGTGGCTTAATAATGGTTTTGTGGCTTATTTATATTCATAATGAAATGTCTAGAGTCTAAATGTCTCTAACTTTCATATACCGGAAGGATAAAATGATTTGACGGTTTTATGACTTAATGGTTTTGTGGCTTGGATAAAATGATTTGACGGTTGAATAAAATGATTTGACGGTTTTGTGGCTTAATTTTATTGATAATGAAATGTGTAGAGTCTAAATGGCTCTAACTTTCGTATACCGGAAGAATAAAATGATTTGACGGTTTTGTGGGTTAATGGTTTTGTGGCTTAATTATATTCATAATGAAATGTGTAGAGTCTAAATGTCTCTAACTTTCATATACCGGAAGGATAAAATGATTTGACGGTTTTGTGGCTTAATTATATTCATAATGAAATGTGTAAAGTCTAAATGGCTCTAACTTTCATATACCGGAAGGATAAAATGATTTGACGGTTTTGTGGCTTAATGGTTTTGTGACTTAATTATATTCATAATAAAATGTGTAGAGTCTAAATGTCTCTAAGTTCGGTGTTTGAAGGATAAAATGATTTGACGGTTTTGTGGCTTAATGGTTTTGTGGCTTAATTATATTCATAATGAAATGTCTAGAGTCTAAATGTCTCTAAGTTCGGTGTTTGAAGGATAAAATGATTTGACGGTTTTGTGGCTTAATTATATTCATAATGAAATGTCTAGAATCTAAATGTCTCTAAGTTCGGTGTTTGAAGGATAAAATGATTTGACGGTTTTGTGGCTTAATGGTTTTGTGGCTTAATTATATTCATAATGAAATGTCTAGAGTCTAAATGTCTCTAAGTTCGGTGTTTGAAGGATAAAATGATTTGACGGTTTTGTGGCTTAATTATATTCATAATGAAATGACTAGAATCTAAATGTCTCTAACTTTCATAAACCGGAAGGATAAAATGATTTGACGGTTTTGTGGCTTAATGATTTTGTGGCTTGGGTAAAATGATTTGACGGTTGAATAAAATGATTTGACGGTTTTGTGGCTTAATTTTATTAATAATGAAATGTGTAGAGTCTAAATGGCTCTAACTTTCATATACCGGAAGAATAAAATGATTTGACGGTTTTGTGGGTTAATGGTTTTGTGGCTTAATTATATTCATAATGAAATGTGTAGAGTCTAAATGTCTCTAACTTTCATATACCGGAAGGATAAAATGATTTGACGGTTTTGTGGCTTAATTATATTCATAATGAAATGTGTAAAGTCTAAATGGCTCTAACTTTCATATACCGGAAGGATAAAATGATTTGACGGTTTTGTGGCTTAATGGTTTTGTGACTTAATTATATTCATAATAAAATGTGTAGAGTCTAAATGTCTCTAAGTTCGGTGTTTGAAGGATAAAATGATTTGACGGTTTTGTGGCTTAATGGTTTTGTGGCTTAATTATATTCATAATGAAATGTCTAGAGTCTAAATGGCTCTAACTTTCATATACCGGAAGGATAAAATGATTTGACGGTTGGATAAAATGATTTGACGGTTTTGTGGCTTAATAATGGTTTTGTGGCTTAATTATATTCATAATGAAATGTCTAGAGTCTAAATGTCTCTAACTTTCATATACCGGAAGGTTAAAATGATTTGACGGTTTTATGGCTTAATGGTTTTGTGGCTTGGATAAAATGATTTGACGGTTGAATAAAATGATTTGACGGTTTTGTGGCTTAATTTTATTGATAATGAAATGTGTAGAGTCTAAATGGCTCTAACTTTCATATACCGGAAAGATAAAATGATTTGACGGTTTTGTGGGTTAATGGTTTTGTTGCTTAATTATATTCATAATGAAATGTCTAGAGTCTAAACGTCTCTAAGTTCGGTGTTTGAAGGATAAAATGATTAGACGGTTTTGTGGCTTAATTATATTCATAATGAAATGTCTAGAGTCTAAATGGCTCTAACTTTCATATACCGAAAGGATAAAATGATTTGACGGTTGGATAAAATGATGTGACGGTTTTGTGGCTTAATAATGGTTTTGTGGCTTAATTTTATTAATAATGAAATGTGTAGAGTCTAAATGGCTCTAACTTTCATATACCGGAAGGATAAAATGATTTGACGGTTTTGTGGTTTAATGGTTTTGTGGCTTAATTATATTCATAATGAAGGTACTGAAGTCTAAATGTCTCTAACTTTCATATACCGGAAGGATAAAATGATTTGACGGTTGGTTAAAATGATTTGACGGTTTTGTGGCTTAATGTTTTTGTGGCTTAATTATATTCATAATGAAATGTCTAGAGTCTAAATGGTTCTAACTTTCATATATCGGAAGGATAAAATAATTTGACGGTTGGATAAAATGATTTGACGGTTTTGTGGCTTAATAATGGTTTTGTGGCTTATTTATATTCATAATGAAATGTCTAGAGTCTAAATGTCTCTAACTTTCATATACCGGAAGGATAAAATGATTTGACGGTTTTATGACTTAATGGTTTTGTGGCTTGGATAAAATGATTTGACGGTTGAATAAAATGATTTGACGGTTTTGTGGCTTAATTTTATTGATAATGAAATGTGTAGAGTCTAAATGGCTCTAACTTTCGTATACCGGAAGAATAAAATGATTTGACGGTTTTGTGGGTTAATGGTTTTGTGGCTTAATTATATTCATAATGAAATGTGTAGAGTCTAAATGTCTCTAACTTTCATATACCGGAAGGATAAAATGATTTGACGGTTTTGTGGCTTAACGGTTTTGTGGGTTAATTATATTCATAATGAAATGTGTAAAGTCTAAATGGCTCTAACTTTCATATACCGGAAGGATAAAATGATTTGACGGTTTTGTGGCTTAATGATTTTGTGGCTTAATTATATTCATAATGAAATGTGTAGAGTCTAAATGTCTCTATGTTCGGTGTTTGAAGGATAAAATGATTTGACGGTTTTGTGGCTTAATGGTTTTGTGGCTTAATTATATTCATAATGAAATGTGTAGAGTCTAAATGTCTCTAAGTTCGGTGTTTGAAGGATAAAATGATTTGACGGTTTTGTGGCTTAATTATATTCATAATGAAATGTCTAGAGTCTAAATGTCTCTAACTTTCATAAACCGGAAGGATAAAATGATTTGACGGTTTTGTGGCTTAATGATTTTGTGGCTTGGATAAAATGATTTGACGGTTGAATAAAATGATTTGACGGTTTTGTGGGTTAATGGTTTTGTGGCTTAATTATATTCATAATGAAATGTGTAGAGTCTAAATGTCTCTAACTTTCATATACCGGAAGGATAAAATGATTTGACGGTTTTGTGGGTTAATGGTTTTGTGGCTTAATTATATTCATAATGAAATGTGTAGAGTCTAAATGTCTCTAACTTTCATATACCGGAAGGATAAAATGATTTGACGGTTTTGTGGCTTAATGGTTTTGTGGGTTAATTATATTGATAATGAAATGTGTAAAGTCTAAATGGCTCTAACTTTCATATACCGGAAGGATAAAATGATTTGACGGTTTTGTGGCTTAATGATTTTGTGGCTTGGGTAAAATGATTTGACGGTTGAATAAAATGATTTGACGGTTTTGTGGCTTAATTTTATTAATAATGAAATGTGTAGAGTCTAAATGGCTCTAACTTTCATATACCGGAAGAATAAAATGATTTGACGGTTTTGTGGGTTAATGGTTTTGTGGCTTAATTATATTCATAATGAAATGTGTAGAGTCTAAATGTCTCTAACTTTCATATACCGGAAGGATAAAATGATTTGACGGTTTTGTGGCTTAATTATATTCATAATGAAATGTGTAAAGTCTAAATGGCTCTAACTTTCATATACCGGAAGGATAAAATGATTTGACGGTTTTGTGGCTTAATGGTTTTGTGACTTAATTATATTCATAATAAAATGTGTAGAGTCTAAATGTCTCTAAGTTCGGTGTTTGAAGGATAAAATGATTTGACGGTTTTGTGGCTTAATGGTTTTGTGGCTTAATTATATTCATAATGAAATGTCTAGAGTCTAAATGTCTCTAAGTTCGGTGTTTGAAGGATAAAATGATTTGACGGTTTTGTGGCTTAATTATATTCATAATGAAATGTCTAGAATCTAAATGTCTCTAACTTTCATAAACCGGAAGGATAAAATGATTTGACGGTTTTGTGGCTTAATGATTTTGTGGCTTGGGTAAAATGATTTGACGGTTGAATAAAATGATTTGACGGTTTTGTGGCTTAATTTTATTAATAATGAAATGTGTAGAGTCTAAATGGCTCTAACTTTCATATACCGGAAGAATAAAATGATTTGACGGTTTTGTGGGTTAATGGTTTTGTGGCTTAATTATATTCATAATGAAATGTGTAGAGTCTAAATGTCTCTAACTTTCATATACCGGAAGGATAAAATGATTTGACGGTTTTGTGGCTTAATTATATTCATAATGAAATGTGTAAAGTCTAAATGGCTCTAACTTTCATATACCGGAAGGATAAAATGATTTGACGGTTTTGTGGCTTAATGGTTTTGTGACTTAATTATATTCATAATAAAATGTGTAGAGTCTAAATGTCTCTAAGTTCGGTGTTTGAAGGATAAAATGATTTGACGGTTTTGTGGCTTAATGGTTTTGTGGCTTAATTATATTCATAATGAAATGTCTAGAGTCTAAATGGCTCTAACTTTCATATACCGGAAGGATAAAATGATTTGACGGTTGGATAAAATGATTTGACGGTTTTGTGGCTTAATAATGGTTTTGTGGCTTAATTATATTCATAATGAAATGTCTAGAGTCTAAATGTCTCTAACTTTCATATACCGGAAGGATAAAATGATTTGACGGTTTTATGGCTTAATGGTTTTGTGGCTTGGATAAAATGATTTGACGGTTGAATAAAATGATTTGACGGTTTTGTGGCTTAATTTTATTGATAATGAAATGTGTAGAGTCTAAATGGCTCTAACTTTCATATACCGGAAAGATAAAATGATTTGACGGTTTTGTGGGTTAATGGTTTTGTTGCTTAATTATATTCATAATGAAATGTCTAGAGTCTAAACGTCTCTAAGTTCGGTGTTTGAAGGATAAAATGATTAGACGGTTTTGTGGCTTAATTATATTCATAATGAAATGTCTAGAGTCTAAATGGCTCTAACTTTCATATACCGAAAGGATAAAATGATTTGACGGTTGGATAAAATGATGTGACGGTTTTGTGGCTTAATAATGGTTTTGTGGCTTAATTTTATTAATAATGAAATGTGTAGAGTCTAAATGGCTCTAACTTTCATATACCGGAAGGATAAAATGATTTGACGGTTTTGTGGTTTAATGGTTTTGTGGCTTAATTATATTCATAATGAAGGTACTGAAGTCTAAATGTCTCTAACTTTCATATACCGGAAGGATAAAATGATTTGACGGTTGGTTAAAATGATTTGACGGTTTTGTGGCTTAATGTTTTTGTGGCTTAATTATATTCATAATGAAATGTCTAGAGTCTAAATGGTTCTAACTTTCATATATCGGAAGGATAAAATAATTTGACGGTTGGATAAAATGATTTGACGGTTTTGTGGCTTAATAATGGTTTTGTGGCTTATTTATATTCATAATGAAATGTCTAGAGTCTAAATGTCTCTAACTTTCATATACCGGAAGGATAAAATGATTTGACGGTTTTATGACTTAATGGTTTTGTGGCTTGGATAAAATGATTTGACGGTTGAATAAAATGATTTGACGGTTTTGTGGCTTAATTTTATTGATAATGAAATGTGTAGAGTCTAAATGGCTCTAACTTTCGTATACCGGAAGAATAAAATGATTTGACGGTTTTGTGGGTTAATGGTTTTGTGGCTTAATTATATTCATAATGAAATGTGTAGAGTCTAAATGTCTCTAACTTTCATATACCGGAAGGATAAAATGATTTGACGGTTTTGTGGCTTAACGGTTTTGTGGGTTAATTATATTCATAATGAAATGTGTAAAGTCTAAATGGCTCTAACTTTCATATACCGGAAGGATAAAATGATTTGACGGTTTTGTGGCTTAATGATTTTGTGGCTTAATTATATTCATAATGAAATGTGTAGAGTCTAAATGTCTCTATGTTCGGTGTTTGAAGGATAAAATGATTTGACGGTTTTGTGGCTTAATGGTTTTGTGGCTTAATTATATTCATAATGAAATGTGTAGAGTCTAAATGTCTCTAAGTTCGGTGTTTGAAGGATAAAATGATTTGACGGTTTTGTGGCTTAATTATATTCATAATGAAATGTCTAGAGTCTAAATGTCTCTAACTTTCATAAACCGGAAGGATAAAATGATTTGACGGTTTTGTGGCTTAATGATTTTGTGGCTTGGATAAAATGATTTGACGGTTGAATAAAATGATTTGACGGTTTTGTGGGTTAATGGTTTTGTGGCTTAATTATATTCATAATGAAATGTGTAGAGTCTAAATGTCTCTAACTTTCATATACCGGAAGGATAAAATGATTTGACGGTTTTGTGGGTTAATGGTTTTTTGGCTTAATTATATTCATAATGAAATGTGTAGAGTCTAAATGTCTCTAACTTTCATATACCGGAAGGATAAAATGATTTGACGGTTTTGTGGCTTAATGGTTTTGTGGGTTAATTATATTCATAATGAAATGTGTAAAGTCTAAATGGCTCTAACTTTCATATACCGGAAGGATAAAATGATTTGACGGTTTTGTGGCTTAATGATTTTGTGGCTTAATTATATTCATAATGAAATGTGTAGAGTCTAAATGTCTCTAAGTTCGGTGTTTGAAGGATAAAATGATTTGACGGTTTTGTGGCTTAATTATATTCATAATGAAATGTCTAGAGTCTAAATGTCTCTAACTTTCATAAACCGGAAGGATAAAATGATTTGACGGTTTTGTGGCTTAATGATTTTGTGGCTTTGATAAAATGATTTGACGGTTGAATAAAATGATTTGACGGTTTTGTGGCTTAATTTTATTAATAATGAAATGTGTAGAGTCTAAATGGCTCTAACTTTCATATACCGGAAGAATAAAATGATTTGACGGTTTTGTGGGTTAATGGTTTTGTGGCTTAATTATATTCATAATGAAATGTGTAGAGTCTAAATGTCTCTAACTTTCATATACCGGAAGGATAAAATGATTTGACGGTTTTGTGGCTTAATGGTTTTGTGGGTTAATTATATTCATAATGAAATGTGTAAAGTCTAAATGGCTCTAACTTTCATATACCGGAAGGATAAAATGATTTGACGGTTTTGTGGCTTAATGGTTTTGTGGGTTAATTATATTCATAATGAAATGTGTAAAGTCTAAATGGCTCTAACTTTCATATACCGGAAGGATAAAATGATTTGACGGTTTTGTGGCTTAATGGTTTTGTGGGTTAATTATATTCATAATGAAATGTGTAAAGTCTAAATGGCTCTAACTTTCATATACCGGAAGGATAAAATGATTTGACGGTTTTGTGGCTTAATGGTTTTGTGGCTTAATTATATTCATAATGAAATGTCTAGAGTCTAAATGGCTCTAACTTTGATATATCGGAAGGATAAAATGATTTGACGGTTTTGTGGCTTAATGGTTTTGTGGCTTAATTATATTCAGAATGAAATGTGTAGAGTCTAAATGTCTCTAACTTTCATTACCGGAAGGATAAAATAATTTGACGGTTTTGTGGCTTAATGGTTTTGTGGCTTAATTATATTCATAATGATATGTGTAGAGTCTAAATGTCTCAAACTTTCATATACCGGAAGGATAAAATGATTTGACGGTTTTGTGGCTTAATGGTTTTGTGGCTTAATTATATTCATAATGAAATTTCTAGAGTCTAAATGTCTCTAACTTTCATATACCGGAAGGATAAAATGATTTGACGGTTTTACGGCTTAGTGGTTTTGTGGCTTAATTATATTCATAATGAAATGTGTAGAGTCTAAATGTCTCCAAGCTCGGTGTTGGAAGGATAAATTGAATTGAAAGTTTTGTGGCTGAATTTTCATGATAGTGAAATATGATCTATAGTCTAAATGACTCTAAATTCGGTAAATTATTTTTCGATAACTTGAATTGATGGTTTTGTGGCTTAATTTTATAGATAATGAAATTTGTAGAGTCTAAATCGCACTAACTTTCATATATCGGAAGGATAAAATGATTTGATGGTTGGATAAAATGATTTGACGGTTTTGTGGCTTAATGGTTTTGTGGCTTAATTTTATTGATAATGAAATATGTAGAGTCTAATGTCTCTAACTTTCATTACCGGAAGGATAAAATGATTTGACGGTTTTGTGGCTTAATGGTTTTGTGGCTTAATTATATTCATAATGAAATGTGTAGAGTCTAAATGTCTCTAACTTTCATATACCGGAAGGATAAAATGATTTGACGGTTTTGTGGCTTAATGGTTTTGTGGGTTAATTATATTCATAATGAAATGTGTAAAGTCTAAATGGCTCTAACTTTCATATACCGGAAGGATAAAATGATTTGACGGTTTTGTGGCTTAATGATTTTGTGGCTTAATTATATTCATAATGAAATGTGTAGAGTCTAAATGTCTCTAAGTTCGGTGTTTGAAGGATAAAATGATTTGACGGTTTTGTGGCTTAATTATATTCATAATGAAATGTCTAGAGTCTAAATGTCTCTAACTTTCATAAACCGGAAGGATAAAATGATTTGACGGTTTTGTGGCTTAATGATTTTGTGGCTTTGATAAAATGATTTGACGGTTGAATAAAATGATTTGACGGTTTTGTGGCTTAATTTTATTAATAATGAAATGTGTAGAGTCTAAATGGCTCTAACTTTCATATACCGGAAGAATAAAATGATTTGACGGTTTTGTGGGTTAATGGTTTTGTGGCTTAATTATATTCATAATGAAATGTGTAGAGTCTAAATGTCTCTAACTTTCATATACCGGAAGGATAAAATGATTTGACGGTTTTGTGGCTTAATGGTTTTGTGGGTTAATTATATTCATAATGAAATGTGTAAAGTCTAAATGGCTCTAACTTTCATATACCGGAAGGATAAAATGATTTGACGGTTTTGTGGCTTAATGGTTTTGTGGGTTAATTATATTCATAATGAAATGTGTAAAGTCTAAATGGCTCTAACTTTCATATACCGGAAGGATAAAATGATTTGACGATTTTGTGGCTTAATGATTTTGTGGCTTAATTATATTCATAATGAAATGTGTAGAGTCTAATTGTCTCTAAGTTCGGTGTTTGAAGGATAAAATGATTTGACGGTTTTGTGGCTTAATGGTTTTGTGGCTTAATTATATTCATAATGAAATGTGTAGAGTCTAAATGTCTCTAAGTTCGGTGTTTGAAGGATAAAATGATTTGACGGTTTTGTGGCTTAATTATATTCATAATGAAATGTCTAGAGTCTAAATGTCTCTAACTTTCATAAACCGGAAGGATAAAATGATTTGACGGTTTTGTGGCTTAATGATTTTGTGGCTTGGATAAAATGATTTGACGGTTGAATAAAATGATTTGACGGTTTTGTGGCTTAATTTTATTAATAATGAAATGTGTAGATTCTAAATGGCTCTAACTTTCATATACCGGAAGAATAAAATGATTTGACGGTTTTGTGGGTTAATGGTTTTGTGGCTTAATTATATTCATAATGAAATGTGTAGAGTCTAAATGTCTCTAACTTTCATATACCGGAAGGATAAAATGATTTGACGGTTTTGTGGCTTAATGGTTTTGTGGGTTAATTATATTCATAATGAAATGTGTAAAGTCTAAATGGCTCTAACTTTCATATACCGGAAGGATAAAATGATTTGACGGTTTTGTGGCTTAATGGTTTTGTGGGTTAATTATATTCATAATGAAATGTGTAAAGTCTAAATGGCTCTAACTTTCATATACCGGAAGGATAAAATGATTTGACGGTTTTGTGGCTTAATGATTTTGTGGCTTAATTATATTCATAATGAAATGTGTAGAGTCTAATTGTCTCTAAGTTCGGTGTTTGAAGGATAAAATGATTTGACGGTTTTGTGGCTTAATGGTTTTGTGGCTTAATTATATTCATAATGAAATGTGTAGAGTCTAAATGTCTCTAAGTTCGGTGTTTGAAGGATAAAATGATTTGACGGTTTTGTGGCTTAATTATATTCATAATGAAATGTCTAGAGTCTAAATGTCTCTAACTTTCATAAACCGGAAGGATAAAATGATTTGACGGTTTTGTGGCTTAATGATTTTGTGGCTTGGATAAAATGATTTGACGGTTGAATAAAATGATTTGACGGTTTTGTGGCTTAATGATTTTGTGGCTTAATTATATTCATAATGAAATGTGTAGAGTCTAAATGTCTCTAAGTTCGGTGTTTGAAGGATAAAATGATTTGACGGTTTTGTGGCTTAATGGTTTTGTGGCTTAATTATATTCATAATGAAATGTGTAGAGTCTAAATGTCTCTAAGTTCGGTGTTTGAAGGATAAAATGATTTGACGGTTTTGTGGCTTAATTATATTCATAATGAAATGTCTAGAGTCTAAATGTCTCTAACTTTCATATACCGGAAGGATAAAATGATTTGACGGTTTTGTGGCTTAATGGTTTTGTGGGTTAATTATTTTCATAATGAAATGTGTAAAGTCTAAATGGCTCTAACTTTCATATACCGGAAGGATAAAATGATTTGACGGTTTTGTGGCTTAATGATTTTGTGGCTTAATTATATTCATAATGAAATGTGTAGAGTCTAAATGTCACTAAGTTCGGTGTTTGAAGGATAAAATGATTTGACGGTTTTGTGGCTTAATGGTTTTGTGGCTTAATTATATTCATAATGAAATGTGTAGAGTCTAAATGTCTCTAACTTTCATAAACCGGAAGGATAAAATGATTTGACGGTTTTGTGGCTTAATGGTTTTGTGGCTTGGATAAAATGATTTGACGGTGGAATAAAATGATTTGAAGGTTTTGTGGCTTAATTTTATTGATAATGAATTGTGTAGAGTCTAAATGGCTCTAACTTTCATATACCGGAAGGATAAAATGATTTGACGGTTTTGTGGCTTAATAATGGTTTTGTGGCTTAATTATATTCATAATGATATGTGTAAAGTATAAATGTCTCTAACTTTCATATACCGGAAGGATAAAATGATTTGACGGTTGGATAAAATGATTTGACGGTTTTGTGGCTTAATGATTTTGTGGCTTGGATAAAATGATTTGACGGTTGAATAAAATGATTTGACGGTTTTGTGGTTTAATGATTTTGTGGCTTAATTATATTCATAATGAAATGTGTAGAGTCTAAATGTCTCTAAGTTCGGTGTTTGAAGGATAAAATGATTTGACGGTTTTGTGGCTTAATGGTTTTGTGGCTTAATTATATTCATAATGAAATGTGTAGAGTCTAAATGTCTCTAAGTTCGGTGTTTGAAGGATAAAATGATTTGACGGTTTTGTGGCTTAATTATATTCATAATGAAATGTCTAGAGTCTAAATGTCTCTAACTTTCATATACCGGAAGGATAAAATGATTTGACGGTTTTGTGGCTTAATGGTTTTGTGGGTTAATTATTTTCATAATGAAATGTGTAAAGTCTAAATGGCTCTAACTTTCATATACCGGAAGGATAAAATGATTTGACGGTTTTGTGGCTTAATGGTTTTGTGGCTTAATTATATTCATAATGAAATGTCTAGAGTCTAAATGTCTCTAACTTTCATATACCGGAAGGATAAAATGATTTGACGGTTGGATAAAATGATTTGACGGTTTTGTGGCTTAATTATATTCATAACGATATGTGTAGAGTCTAAATGTCTCTAACTTTCATATACCGGAAGGATAAAATGATTTGACGGTTGGATAAAATGATTTGACGGTTTTGTGGCTTAATAATGGTTTTGTGGCTTAATTATATTCATAATGAAATGTCTAGAGTCTAAATGGCTCTAACTTTGATATATCGGAAGGATAAAATGATTTGACGGTTTTGTGGCTTAATGGTTTTGTGGCTTAATTATATTCATAATGAAATGTGTAGAGTCTAAATGTCTCTAACTTTCATTACCGGAAGGATAAAATAATTTGACGGTTTTGTGGCTTAATGGTTTTGTGGCTTAATTATATTCATAATGATATGTGTAGAGTCTAAATGTCTCCAAGTTCGGTGTTGGAAGGATAAATTGAATTGAAAGTTTTGTGGCTGAATTTTCATGATAGTGAAATATGATCTATAGTCTAAATGACTCTAAATTCGGTAAATTATTTTTCGATAACTTGAATTGATGGTTTTGTGGCTTAATTTTATAGATAATGAAATTTGTAGAGTCTAAATCGCACTAACTTTCATATATCGGAAGGATAAAATGATTTGATGGTTGGATAAAATGATTTTACGGTTTTGTGGCTTAATGGTTTTGTGGCTTAATTATATTCATAATGAAATGTCTAGAGTCTAAATGTCTCTAACTTTCATATACCGGAAGGATAAAATGATTTGACGGTTGGATAAAATGATTTGACGGTTTTGTGGCTTAATTATATTCATAATGATATGTGTAGAGTCTAAATGTCTCTAACTTTCATATACCGGAAGGATAAAATGATTTGACGGTTTTGTGGGTTAATGGTTTTGTGGCTTAATTATATTCATAATGAAATGTGTAGAGTCTAAATGTCTCTAACTTTCATATACCGGAAGGATAAAATGATTTGACGGTTTTGTGGCTTAATGGTTTTGTGGGTTAATTATATTCATAATGAAATGTGTAAAGTCTAAATGGCTCTAACTTTCATATACCGGAAGGATAAAATGATTTGACGGTTTTGTGGCTTAATGGTTTTGTGGGTTAATTATATTCATAATGAAATGTGTAAAGTCTAAATGGCTCTAACTTTCATATACCGGAAGGATAAAATGATTTGACGGTTTTGTGGCTTAATGGTTTTGTGGGTTAATTATATTCATAATGAAATGTGTAAAGTCTAAATGGCTCTAACTTTCATATACCGGAAGGATAAAATGATTTGACGGTTTTGTGGCTTAATGATTTTGTGGCTTAATTATATTCATAATGAAATGTGTAGAGTCTAATTGTCTCTAAGTTCGGTGTTTGAAGGATAAAATGATTTGACGGTTTTGTGGCTTAATGGTTTTGTGGCTTAATTATATTCATAATGAAATGTGTAGAGTCTAAATGTCTCTAAGTTCGGTGTTTGAAGGATAAAATGATTTGACGGTTTTGTGGCTTAATTATATTCATAATGAAATGTGTAAAGTCTAAATGGCTCTAACTTTCATATACCGGAAGGATAAAATGATTTGACGGTTTTGTGGCTTAATGGTTTTGTGGGTTAATTATATTCATAATGAAATGTGTAAAGTCTAAATGGCTCTAACTTTCATATACCGGAAGGATAAAATGATTTGACGATTTTGTGGCTTAATGATTTTGTGGCTTAATTATATTCATAATGAAATGTGTAGAGTCTAATTGTCTCTAAGTTCGGTGTTTGAAGGATAAAATGATTTGACGGTTTTGTGGCTTAATGGTTTTGTGGCTTAATTATATTCATAATGAAATGTGTAGAGTCTAAATGTCTCTAAGTTCGGTGTTTGAAGGATAAAATGATTTGACGGTTTTGTGGCTTAATTATATTCATAATGAAATGTCTAGAGTCTAAATGTCTCTAACTTTCATAAACCGGAAGGATAAAATGATTTGACGGTTTTGTGGCTTAATGATTTTGTGGCTTGGATAAAATGATTTGACGGTTGAATAAAATGATTTGACGGTTTTGTGGCTTAATTTTATTAATAATGAAATGTGTAGATTCTAAATGGCTCTAACTTTCATATACCGGAAGAATAAAATGATTTGACGGTTTTGTGGGTTAATGGTTTTGTGGCTTAATTATATTCATAATGAAATGTGTAGAGTCTAAATGTCTCTAACTTTCATATACCGGAAGGATAAAATGATTTGACGGTTTTGTGGCTTAATGGTTTTGTGGGTTAATTATATTCATAATGAAATGTGTAAAGTCTAAATGGCTCTAACTTTCATATACCGGAAGGATAAAATGATTTGACGGTTTTGTGGCTTAATGGTTTTGTGGGTTAATTATATTCATAATGAAATGTGTAAAGTCTAAATGGCTCTAACTTTCATATACCGGAAGGATAAAATGATTTGACGGTTTTGTGGCTTAATGATTTTGTGGCTTAATTATATTCATAATGAAATGTGTAGAGTCTAATTGTCTCTAAGTTCGGTGTTTGAAGGATAAAATGATTTGACGGTTTTGTGGCTTAATGGTTTTGTGGCTTAATTATATTCATAATGAAATGTGTAGAGTCTAAATGTCTCTAAGTTCGGTGTTTGAAGGATAAAATGATTTGACGGTTTTGTGGCTTAATTATATTCATAATGAAATGTCTAGAGTCTAAATGTCTCTAACTTTCATAAACCGGAAGGATAAAATGATTTGACGGTTTTGTGGCTTAATGATTTTGTGGCTTGGATAAAATGATTTGACGGTTGAATAAAATGATTTGACGGTTTTGTGGCTTAATGATTTTGTGGCTTAATTATATTCATAATGAAATGTGTAGAGTCTAAATGTCTCTAAGTTCGGTGTTTGAAGGATAAAATGATTTGACGGTTTTGTGGCTTAATGGTTTTGTGGCTTAATTATATTCATAATGAAATGTGTAGAGTCTAAATGTCTCTAAGTTCGGTGTTTGAAGGATAAAATGATTTGACGGTTTTGTGGCTTAATTATATTCATAATGAAATGTCTAGAGTCTAAATGTCTCTAACTTTCATATACCGGAAGGATAAAATGATTTGACGGTTTTGTGGCTTAATGGTTTTGTGGGTTAATTATTTTCATAATGAAATGTGTAAAGTCTAAATGGCTCTAACTTTCATATACCGGAAGGATAAAATGATTTGACGGTTTTGTGGCTTAATGATTTTGTGGCTTAATTATATTCATAATGAAATGTGTAGAGTCTAAATGTCACTAAGTTCGGTGTTTGAAGGATAAAATGATTTGACGGTTTTGTGGCTTAATGGTTTTGTGGCTTAATTATATTCATAATGAAATGTGTAGAGTCTAAATGTCTCTAACTTTCATAAACCGGAAGGATAAAATGATTTGACGGTTTTGTGGCTTAATGGTTTTGTGGCTTGGATAAAATGATTTGACGGTGGAATAAAATGATTTGAAGGTTTTGTGGCTTAATTTTATTGATAATGAATTGTGTAGAGTCTAAATGGCTCTAACTTTCATATACCGGAAGGATAAAATGATTTGACGGTTTTGTGGCTTAATAATGGTTTTGTGGCTTAATTATATTCATAATGATATGTGTAAAGTATAAATGTCTCTAACTTTCATATACCGGAAGGATAAAATGATTTGACGGTTGGATAAAATGATTTGACGGTTTTGTGGCTTAATGATTTTGTGGCTTGGATAAAATGATTTGACGGTTGAATAAAATGATTTGACGGTTTTGTGGTTTAATGATTTTGTGGCTTAATTATATTCATAATGAAATGTGTAGAGTCTAAATGTCTCTAAGTTCGGTGTTTGAAGGATAAAATGATTTGACGGTTTTGTGGCTTAATGGTTTTGTGGCTTAATTATATTCATAATGAAATGTGTAGAGTCTAAATGTCTCTAAGTTCGGTGTTTGAAGGATAAAATGATTTGACGGTTTTGTGGCTTAATTATATTCATAATGAAATGTCTAGAGTCTAAATGTCTCTAACTTTCATATACCGGAAGGATAAAATGATTTGACGGTTTTGTGGCTTAATGGTTTTGTGGGTTAATTATTTTCATAATGAAATGTGTAAAGTCTAAATGGCTCTAACTTTCATATACCGGAAGGATAAAATGATTTGACGGTTTTGTGGCTTAATGGTTTTGTGGCTTAATTATATTCATAATGAAATGTCTAGAGTCTAAATGTCTCTAACTTTCATATACCGGAAGGATAAAATGATTTGACGGTTGGATAAAATGATTTGACGGTTTTGTGGCTTAATTATATTCATAACGATATGTGTAGAGTCTAAATGTCTCTAACTTTCATATACCGGAAGGATAAAATGATTTGACGGTTGGATAAAATGATTTGACGGTTTTGTGGCTTAATAATGGTTTTGTGGCTTAATTATATTCATAATGAAATGTCTAGAGTCTAAATGGCTCTAACTTTGATATATCGGAAGGATAAAATGATTTGACGGTTTTGTGGCTTAATGGTTTTGTGGCTTAATTATATTCATAATGAAATGTGTAGAGTCTAAATGTCTCTAACTTTCATTACCGGAAGGATAAAATAATTTGACGGTTTTGTGGCTTAATGGTTTTGTGGCTTAATTATATTCATAATGATATGTGTAGAGTCTAAATGTCTCCAAGTTCGGTGTTGGAAGGATAAATTGAATTGAAAGTTTTGTGGCTGAATTTTCATGATAGTGAAATATGATCTATAGTCTAAATGACTCTAAATTCGGTAAATTATTTTTCGATAACTTGAATTGATGGTTTTGTGGCTTAATTTTATAGATAATGAAATTTGTAGAGTCTAAATCGCACTAACTTTCATATATCGGAAGGATAAAATGATTTGATGGTTGGATAAAATGATTTTACGGTTTTGTGGCTTAATGGTTTTGTGGCTTAATTATATTCATAATGAAATGTCTAGAGTCTAAATGTCTCTAACTTTCATATACCGGAAGGATAAAATGATTTGACGGTTGGATAAAATGATTTGACGGTTTTGTGGCTTAATTATATTCATAATGATATGTGTAGAGTCTAAATGTCTCTAACTTTCATATACCGGAAGGATAAAATGATTTGACGGTTTTGTGGGTTAATGGTTTTGTGGCTTAATTATATTCATAATGAAATGTGTAGAGTCTAAATGTCTCTAACTTTCATATACCGGAAGGATAAAATGATTTGACGGTTTTGTGGCTTAATGGTTTTGTGGGTTAATTATATTCATAATGAAATGTGTAAAGTCTAAATGGCTCTAACTTTCATATACCGGAAGGATAAAATGATTTGACGGTTTTGTGGCTTAATGGTTTTGTGGGTTAATTATATTCATAATGAAATGTGTAAAGTCTAAATGGCTCTAACTTTCATATACCGGAAGGATAAAATGATTTGACGGTTTTGTGGCTTAATGGTTTTGTGGGTTAATTATATTCATAATGAAATGTGTAAAGTCTAAATGGCTCTAACTTTCATATACCGGAAGGATAAAATGATTTGACGGTTTTGTGGCTTAATGATTTTGTGGCTTAATTATATTCATAATGAAATGTGTAGAGTCTAATTGTCTCTAAGTTCGGTGTTTGAAGGATAAAATGATTTGACGGTTTTGTGGCTTAATGGTTTTGTGGCTTAATTATATTCATAATGAAATGTGTAGAGTCTAAATGTCTCTAAGTTCGGTGTTTGAAGGATAAAATGATTTGACGGTTTTGTGGCTTAATTATATTCATAATGAAATGTCTAGAGTCTAAATGTCTCTAACTTTCATAAACCGGAAGGATAAAATGATTTGACGGTTTTGTGGCTTAATGATTTTGTGGCTTGGATAAAATGATTTGACGGTTGAATAAAATGATTTGACGGTTTTGTGGCTTAATGATTTTGTGGCTTAATTATATTCATAATGAAATGTGTAGAGTCTAAATGTCTCTAAGTTCGGTGTTTGAAGGATAAAATGATTTGACGGTTTTGTGGCTTAATGGTTTTGTGGCTTAATTATATTCATAATGAAATGTGTAGAGTCTAAATGTCTCTAAGTTCGGTGTTTGAAGGATAAAATGATTTGACGGTTTTGTGGCTTAATTATATTCATAATGAAATGTCTAGAGTCTAAATGTCTCTAACTTTCATATACCGGAAGGATAAAATGATTTGACGGTTTTGTGGCTTAATGGTTTTGTGGGTTAATTATTTTCATAATGAAATGTGTAAAGTCTAAATGGCTCTAACTTTCATATACCGGAAGGATAAAATGATTTGACGGTTTTGTGGCTTAATGATTTTGTGGCTTAATTATATTCATAATGAAATGTGTAGAGTCTAAATGTCTCTAAGTTCGGTGTTTGAAGGATAAAATGATTTGACGGTTTTGTGGCTTAATGGTTTTGTGGCTTAATTATATTCATAATGAAATGTGTAGAGTCTAAATGTCTCTAACTTTCATAAACCGGAAGGATAAAATGATTTGACGGTTTTGTGGCTTAATGGTTTTGTGGCTTGGATAAAATGATTTGACGGTTGAATAAAATGATTTGAAGGTTTTGTGGCTTAATTTTATTGATAATGAATTGTGTAGAGTCTAAATGGCTCTAACTTTCATATACCGGAAGGATAAAATGATTTGACGGTTTTGTGGCTTAATAATGGTTTTGTGGCTTAATTATATTCATAATGATATGTGTAAAGTATAAATGTCTCTAACTTTCATATACCGGAAGGATAAAATGATTTGACGGTTGGATAAAATGATTTGACGGTTTTGTGGCTTAATGATTTTGTGGCTTGGATAAAATGATTTGACGGTTGAATAAAATGATTTGACGGTTTTGTGGTTTAATGATTTTGTGGCTTAATTATATTCATAATGAAATGTGTAGAGTCTAAATGTCTCTAAGTTCGGTGTTTGAAGGATAAAATGATTTGACGGTTTTGTGGCTTAATGGTTTTGTGGCTTAATTATATTCATAATGAAATGTGTAGAGTCTAAATGTCTCTAAGTTCGGTGTTTGAAGGATAAAATGATTTGACGGTTTTGTGGCTTAATTATATTCATAATGAAATGTCTAGAGTCTAAATGTCTCTAACTTTCATATACCGGAAGGATAAAATGATTTGACGGTTTTGTGGCTTAATGGTTTTGTGGGTTAATTATTTTCATAATGAAATGTGTAAAGTCTAAATGGCTCTAACTTTCATATACCGGAAGGATAAAATGATTTGACGGTTTTGTGGCTTAATGGTTTTGTGGCTTAATTATATTCATAATGAAATGTCTAGAGTCTAAATGTCTCTAACTTTCATATACCGGAAGGATAAAATGATTTGACGGTTGGATAAAATGATTTGACGGTTTTGTGGCTTAATTATATTCATAACGATATGTGTAGAGTCTAAATGTCTCTAACTTTCATATACCGGAAGGATAAAATTATTTGACGGTTTTGTGGCTTAATGGTTTTGTGGCTTAATTATATTCATAATGATATGTGTAAAGTATAAATGTCTCTAACTTTCATATACCGGAAGGATAAAATGATTTGACGGTTGGATAAAATGATTTGACGGTTTTGTGGCTTAATAATGGTTTTGTGGCTTAATTATATTCATAATGAAATGTCTAGAGTCTAAATGGCTCTAACTTTGATATATCGGAAGGATAAAATGATTTGACGGTTTTGTGGCTTAATGGTTTTGTGGCTTAATTATATTCATAATGAAATGTGTAGAGTCTAAATGTCTCTAACTTTCATTACCGGAAGGATAAAATAATTTGACGGTTTTGTGGCTTAATGGTTTTGTGGCTTAATTATATTCATAATGATATGTGTAGAGTCTAAATGTCTCCAAGTTCGGTGTTGGAAGGATAAATTGAATTGAAAGTTTTGTGGCTGAATTTTCATGATAGTGAAATATGATCTATAGTCTAAATGACTCTAAATTCGGTAAATTATTTTTCGATAACTTGAATTGATGGTTTTGTGGCTTAATTTTATAGATAATGAAATTTGTAGAGTCTAAATCGCACTAACTTTCATATATCGGAAGGATAAAATGATTTGATGGTTGGATAAAATGATTTTACGGTTTTGTGGCTTAATGGTTTTGTGGCTTAATTATATTCATAATGAAATGTCTAGAGTCTAAATGTCTCTAACTTTCATATACCGGAAGGATAAAATGATTTGACGGTTGGATAAAATGATTTGACGGTTTTGTGGCTTAATTATATTCATAATGATATGTGTAGAGTCTAAATGTCTCTAACTTTCATATACCGGAAGGATAAAATGATTTGACGGTTTTGTGGCTTAATGGTTTTGTGGCTTAATTATATTCATAATGATATGTGTAAAGTATAAATGTCTCTAACTTTCATATACCGGAAGGATAAAATGATTTGACGGTTGGATAAAATGATTTGACGGTTTTGTGGCTTAATAATGGTTTTGTGGCTTAATTATATTCATAATGAAATGTCTAGAGTCTAAATGGCTCTAACTTTGATATATCGGAAGGATAAAATGATTTGACGGTTTTGTGGCTTAATGGTTTTGTGGCTTAATTATATTCATAATGAAATGTGTAGAGTCTAAATGTCTCTAACTTTCATTACCGGAAGGATAAAATAATTTGACGGTTTTGTGGCTTAATGGTTTTGTGGCTTAATTATATTCATAATGATATGTGTAGAGTCTAAATGTCTCTAACTTTCATATACCGGAAGGATAAAATGATTTGACGGTTTTGTGGCTTAATGGTTTTGTGGCTTAATTATATTCATAATGAAATTTCTAGAGTCTAAATGTCTCTAACTTTCATATACCGGAAGGATAAAATGATTTGACGGTTTTACGGCTTAGTGGTTTTGTGGCTTAATTATATTCATAATGAAATGTGTAGAGTCTAAATGTCTCCAAGCTCGGTGTTGGAAGGATAAATTGAATTGAAAGTTTTGTGGCTGAATTTTCATGATAGTGAAATATGATCTATAGTCTAAATGACTCTAAATTCGGTAAATTATTTTTCGATAACTTGAATTGATGGTTTTGTGGCTTAATTTTATAGATAGTGAAATTTGTAGAGTCTAAATCGCACTAACTTTCATATATCGGAAGGATAAAATGATTTGATGGTTGGATAAAATGATTTGACGGTTTTGTGGCTTAATAGTTTTTGGCTTAATTTTATTGATAATGAAATATGTAGAGTCTAAATGTCTCTAACTTTCATTACCGGAAGGATAAAATGATTTGACGGTTTTGTGGCTTAATGGTTTTGTGGCTTAATTATATTCATAATGAAATGTGTAGAGTCTAAATGTCTCTAACTTTCATATACCGGAAGGATAAAATGATTTGACGGTTTTGTGGCTTAATGGTTTTGTGGGTTAATTATATTCATAATGAAATGTGTAAAGTCTAAATGGCTCTAACTTTCATATACCGGAAGGATAAAATGATTTGACGGTTTTGTGGCTTAATGGTTTTGTGGGTTAATTATATTCATAATGAAATGTGTAAAGTCTAAATGGCTCTAACTTTCATATACCGGAAGGATAAAATGATTTGACGGTTTTGTGGCTTAATGATTTTGTGGCTTAATTATATTCATAATGAAATGTGTAGAGTCTAAATGTCTCTAAGTTCGGTGTTTGAAGGATAAAATGATTTGACGGTTTTGTGGCTTAATGGTTTTGTGGCTTAATTATATTCATAATGAAATGTGTAGAGTCTAAATGTCTCTAAGTTCGGTGTTTGAAGGATAAAATGATTTGACGGTTTTGTGGCTTAATTATATTCATAATGAAATGTCTAGAGTCTAAATGTCTCTAACTTTCATAAACCGGAAGGATAAAATGATTTGACGGTTTTGTGGCTTAATGATTTTGTGGCTTGGATAAAATGATTTGACGGTTGAATAAAATGATTTGACGGTTTTGTGGCTTAATTTTATTAATAATGAAATGTGTAGAGTCTAAATGGCTCTAACTTTCATATACCGGAAGAATAAAATGATTTGACGGTTTTGTGGGTTAATGGTTTTGTGGCTTAATTATATTCATAATGAAATGTCTAGAGTCTAAATGTCTCTAACTTTCATATACCGGAAGGATAAAATGATTTGACGGTTTTGTGGCTTAATGGTTTTGTGGGTTAATTATATTCATAATGAAATGTGTAAAGTCTAAATGGCTCTAACTTTCATATACCGGAAGGATAAAATGATTTGACGGTTTTGTGGCTTAATGGTTTTGTGGGTTAATTATATTCATAATGAAATGTGTAAAGTCTAAATGGCTCTAACTTTCATATACCGGAAGGATAAAATGATTTGACGGTTTTGTGGCTTAATGATTTTGTGGCTTAATTATATTCATAATGAAATGTGTAGAGTCTAATTGTCTCTAAGTTCGGTGTTTGAAGGATAAAATGATTTGACGGTTTTGTGGCTTAATGGTTTTGTGGCTTAATTATATTCATAATGAAATGTGTAGAGTCTAAATGTCTCTAAGTTCGGTGTTTGAAGGATAAAATGATTTGACGGTTTTGTGGCTTAATTATATTCATAATGAAATGTCTAGAGTCTAAATGTCTCTAACTTTCATAAACCGGAAGGATAAAATGATTTGACGGTTTTGTGGCTTAATGATTTTGTGGCTTGGATAAAATGATTTGACGGTTGAATAAAATGATTTGACGGTTTTGTGGCTTAATGATTTTATGGCTTAATTATATTCATAATGAAATGTGTAGAGTCTAAATGTCTCTAAGTTCGGTGTTTGAAGGATAAAATGATTTGACGGTTTTGTGGCTTAATGGTTTTGTGGCTTAATTATATTCATAATGAAATGTGTAGAGTCTAAATGTCTCTAAGTTCGGTGTTTGAAGGATAAAATGATTTGACGGTTTTGTGGCTTAATTATATTCATAATGAAATGTCTAGAGTCTAAATGTCTCTAACTTTCATATACCGGAAGGATAAAATGATTTGACGGTTTTGTGGCTTAATGGTTTTGTGGGTTAATTATTTTCATAATGAAATGTGTAAAGTCTAAATGGCTCTAACTTTCATATACCGGAAGGATAAAATGATTTGACGGTTTTGTGGCTTAATGATTTTGTGGCTTAATTATATTCATAATGAAATGTGTAGAGTCTAAATGTCTCTAAGTTCGGTGTTTGAAGGATAAAATGATTTGACGGTTTTGTGGCTTAATGGTTTTGTGGCTTAATTATATTCATAATGAAATGTGTAGAGTCTAAATGTCTCTAACTTTCATAAACCGGAAGGATAAAATGATTTGACGGTTTTGTGGCTTAATGGTTTTGTGGCTTGGATAAAATGATTTGACGGTTGAATAAAATGATTTGAAGGTTTTGTGGCTTAATTTTATTGATAATGAATTGTGTAGAGTCTAAATGGCTCTAACTTTCATATACCGGAAGGATAAAATGATATGACGGTTTTGTGGCTTAATAATGGTTTTGTGGCTTAATTATATTCATAATGATATGTGTAAAGTATAAATGTCTCTAACTTTCATATACCGGAAGGATAAAATGATTTGACGGTTTTGTGGCTTAATTATATTCATAATGAAATGTCTAGAGTCTAAATGTCTCTAACTTTCATATACCGGAAGGATAAAATGATTTGACGGTTTTATGGCTTAGTGGTTTTGTGGCTTAATTATATTCATAATGAAATGTGTAGAGTCTAAATGTCTCCAAGTTCAGTGTTGGAAGGATAACTTGAATTGAAAGTTTTGTGGCTGAATTTTCATGATAGTGAAATATGATCTATAGTCTAAATGACTCTAAATTCGGTAAGTTATTTTTCGATAACTTGAATTGATGGTTTTGTGGCTTAATTTTATAGATATTGAAATTTGTAGAGTCTAAATCGCACTAACTTTCACATATCGGAAGGATAAAATGATTTGATGGTTGGATAAAATGATTTGACGGTTTTGTGGCTTAATGGTTTTGTGGCTTAATTTTATTGATAATGAAATGTGTAGAGTCTAAATGGTTCTAACTTTCATATACCGGAAGGATAAAATGATTTGACGGTTGGATAAAATGATTTGACGGTTTTGTGGCTTAATTATATTCATAATGATATGTGTAGAGTCTAAATGTCTCTAACTTTCATATACCGGAAGGATAAAATGATTTGACGGTTTTGTGGCTTAATGATTTTGTGGCTTAATTATATTCATAATGAAATGTGTAGAGTCTAAATGTCTCTAAGTTCGGTGTTTGAAGGATAAAATGATTTGACGGTTTTGTGGCTTAATGGTTTTGTGGCTTAATTATATTCATAATGAAATGTGTAGAGTCTAAATGTCTCTAAGTTCGGTGTTTGAAGGATAAAATAATTTGACGGTTTTGTGGCTTAATTATATTCATAATGAAATGTCTAGAGTCTAAATGTCTCTAACTTTCATAAACCGGAAGGATAAAATGATTTGACGGTTTTGTGGCTTAATGATTTTGTGGCTTGGATAAAATGATTTGACGGTTGAATAAAATGATTTGACGGTTTTGTGGCTTAATTTTATTAATAATGAAATGTGTAGATTCTAAATGGCTCTAACTTTCATATACCGGAAGAATAAAATGATTTGACGGTTTTGTGGGTTAATGGTTTTGTGGCTTAATTATATTCATAATGAAATGTGTAGAGTCTAAATGTCTCTAACTTTCATATACCGGAAGGATAAAATGATTTGACGGTTTTGTGGCTTAATGGTTTTGTGGGTTAATTATATTCATAATGAAATGTGTAAAGTCTAAATGGCTCTAACTTTCATATACCGGAAGGATAAAATGATTTGACGGTTTTGTGGCTTAATGGTTTTGTGGGTTAATTATATTCATAATGAAATGTGTAAAGTCTAAATGGCTCTAACTTTCATATACCGGAAGGATAAAATGATTTGACGGTTTTGTGGCTTAATGATTTTGTGGCTTAATTATATTCATAATGAAATGTGTAGAGTCTAATTGTCTCTAAGTTCGGTGTTTGAAGGATAAAATGATTTGACGGTTTTGTGGCTTAATGGTTTTGTGGCTTAATTATATTCATAATGAAATGTGTAGAGTCTAAATGTCTCTAAGTTCGGTGTTTGAAGGATAAAATGATTTGACGGTTTTGTGGCTTAATTATATTCATAATGAAATGTCTAGAGTCTAAATGTCTCTAACTTTCATAAACCGGAAGGATAAAATGATTTGACGGTTTTGTGGCTTAATGATTTTGTGGCTTGGATAAAATGATTTGACGGTTGAATAAAATGATTTGACGGTTTTGTGGCTTAATGATTTTGTGGCTTAATTATATTCATAATGAAATGTGTAGAGTCTAAATGTCTCTAAGTTCGGTGTTTGAAGGATAAAATGATTTGACGGTTTTGTGGCTTAATGGTTTTGTGGCTTAATTATATTCATAATGAAATGTGTAGAGTCTAAATGTCTCTAAGTTCGGTGTTTGAAGGATAAAATGATTTGACGGTTTTGTGGCTTAATTATATTCATAATGAAATGTCTAGAGTCTAAATGTCTCTAACTTTCATATACCGGAAGGATAAAATGATTTGACGGTTTTGTGGCTTAATGGTTTTGTGGGTTAATTATTTTCATAATGAAATGTGTAAAGTCTAAATGGCTCTAACTTTCATATACCGGAAGGATAAAATGATTTGACGGTTTTGTGGCTTAATGGTTTTGTGGCTTAATTATATTCATAATGAAATGTCTAGAGTCTAAATGTCTCTAACTTTCATATACCGGAAGGATAAAATGATTTGACGGTTGGATAAAATGATTTGACGGTTTTGTGGCTTAATTATATTCATAATGATATGTGTAGAGTCTAAATGTCTCTAACTTTCATATACCGGAAGGATAAAATGATTTGACGGTTTTGTGGCTTAATGGTTTTGTGGCTTAATTATATTCATAATGATATGTGTAAAGTATAAATGTCTCTAACTTTCATATACCGGAAGGATAAAATGATTTGACGGTTGGATAAAATGATTTGACGGTTTTGTGGCTTAATAATGGTTTTGTGGCTTAATTATATTCATAATGAAATGTCTAGAGTCTAAATGGCTCTAACTTTGATATATCGGAAGGATAAAATGATTTGACGGTTTTGTGGCTTAATGGTTTTGTGGCTTAATTATATTCATAATGAAATGTGTAGAGTCTAAATGTCTCTAACTTTCATTACCGGAAGGATAAAATAATTTGACGGTTTTGTGGCTTAATGGTTTTGTGGCTTAATTATATTCATAATGATATGTGTAGAGTCTAAATGTCTCCAAGTTCGGTGTTGGAAGGATAAATTGAATTGAAAGTTTTGTGGCTGAATTTTCATGATAGTGAAATATGATCTATAGTCTAAATGACTCTAAATTCGGTAAATTATTTTTCGATAACTTGAATTGATGGTTTTGTGGCTTAATTTTATAGATAATGAAATTTGTAGAGTCTAAATCGCACTAACTTTCATATATCGGAAGGATAAAATGATTTGATGGTTGGATAAAATGATTTTACGGTTTTGTGGCTTAATGGTTTTGTGGCTTAATTATATTCATAATGAAATGTCTAGAGTCTAAATGTCTCTAACTTTCATATACCAGAAGGATAAAATGATTTGACGGTTGGATAAAATGATTTGACGGTTTTGTGGCTTAATTATATTCATAATGATATGTGTAGAGTCTAAATGTCTCTAACTTTCATATACCGGAAGGATAAAATGATTTGACGGTTTTGTGGCTTAATGGTTTTGTGGCTTAATTATATTCATAATGATATGTGTAAAGTATAAATGTCTCTAACTTTCATATACCGGAAGGATAAAATGATTTGACGGTTGGATAAAATGATTTGACGGTTTTGTGGCTTAATAATGGTTTTGTGGCTTAATTATATTCATAATGAAATGTCTAGAGTCTAAATGGCTCTAACTTTGATATATCGGAAGGATAAAATGATTTGACGGTTTTGTGGCTTAATGGTTTTGTGGCTTAATTATATTCATAATGAAATGTGTAGAGTCTAAATGTCTCTAACTTTCATTACCGGAAGGATAAAATAATTTGACGGTTTTGTGGCTTAATGGTTTTGTGGCTTAATTATATTCATAATGATATGTGTAGAGTCTAAATGTCTCCAAGTTCGGTGTTGGAAGGATAAATTGAATTGAAAGTTTTGTGGCTGAATTTTCATGATAGTGAAATATGATCTATAGTCTAAATGACTCTAAATTCGGTAAATTATTTTTCGATAACTTGAATTGATGGTTTTGTGGCTTAATTTTATAGATAATGAAATTTGTAGAGTCTAAATCGCACTAACTTTCATATATCGGAAGGATAAAATGATTTGATGGTTGGATAAAATGATTTTACGGTTTTGTGGCTTAATGGTTTTGTGGCTTAATTATATTCATAATGAAATGTCTAGAGTCTAAATGTCTCTAACTTTCATATACCAGAAGGATAAAATGATTTGACGGTTGGATAAAATGATTTGACGGTTTTGTGGCTTAATTATATTCATAATGATATGTGTAGAGTCTAAATGTCTCTAACTTTCATATACCGGAAGGATAAAATGATTTGACGGTTTTGTGGCTTAATGGTTTTGTGGCTTAATTATATTCATAATGAAATGTCTAGAGTCTAAATGTCTCTAACTTTCATATACCAGAAGGATAAAATGATTTGACGGTTGGATAAAATGATTTGACGGTTTTGTGGCTTAATTATATTCATAATGATATGTGTAGAGTCTAAATGTCTCTAACTTTCATATACCGGAAGGATAAAATGATTTGACGGTTTTGTGGCTTAATGGTTTTGTGGCTTAATTATATTCATAATGATATGTGTAAAGTATAAATGTCTCTAACTTTCATATACCGGAAGGATAAAATGATTTGACGGTTGGATAAAATGATTTGACGGTTTTGTGGCTTAATAATGATTTTGTGGCTTAATTATATTCATAATGAAATGTCTAGAGTCTAAATGGCTCTAACTTTGATATATCGGAAGGATAAAATGATTTGACGGTTTTGTGGCTTAATGGTTTTGTGGCTTAATTATATTCATAATGAAATGTGTAGAGTCTAAATGTCTCTAACTTTCATTACCGGAAGGATAAAATAATTTGACGGTTTTGTGGCTTAATGGTTTTGTGGCTTAATTATATTCATAATGATATGTGTAGAGTCTAAATGTCTCTAACTTTCATATACCGGAAGGATAAAATGATTTGACGGTTTTGTGGCTTAATGGTTTTGTGGCTTAATTATATTCATAATGAAATTTCTAGAGTCTAAATGTCTCTAACTTTCATATACCGGAAGGATAAAATGATTTGACGGTTTTACGGCTTAGTGGTTTTGTGGCTTAATTATATTCATAATGAAATGTGTAGAGTCTAAATGTCTCCAAGCTCGGTGTTGGAAGGATAAATTGAATTGAAAGTTTTGTGGCTGAATTTTCATGATAGTGAAATATGATCTATAGTCTAAATGACTCTAAATTCGGTAAATTATTTTTCGATAACTTGAATTGATGGTTTTGTGGCTTAATTTTATAGATAATGAAATTTGTAGAGTCTAAATCGCACTAACTTTCATATATCGGAAGGATAAAATGATTTGATGGTTGGATAAAATGATTTTACGGTTTTGTGGCTTAATGGTTTTGTGGCTTAATTATATTCATAATGAAATGTCTAGAGTCTAAATGTCTCTAACTTTCATATACCAGAAGGATAAAATGATTTGACGGTTGGATAAAATGATTTGACGGTTTTGTGGCTTAATTATATTCATAATGATATGTGTAGAGTCTAAATGTCTCTAACTTTCATATACCGGAAGGATAAAATGATTTGACGGTTTTGTGGCTTAATGGTTTTGTGGCTTAATTATATTCATAATGATATGTGTAAAGTATAAATGTCTCTAACTTTCATATACCGGAAGGATAAAATGATTTGACGGTTGGATAAAATGATTTGACGGTTTTGTGGCTTAATAATGATTTTGTGGCTTAATTATATTCATAATGAAATGTCTAGAGTCTAAATGGCTCTAACTTTGATATATCGGAAGGATAAAATGATTTGACGGTTTTGTGGCTTAATGGTTTTGTGGCTTAATTATATTCATAATGAAATGTGTAGAGTCTAAATGTCTCTAACTTTCATTACCGGAAGGATAAAATAATTTGACGGTTTTGTGGCTTAATGGTTTTGTGGCTTAATTATATTCATAATGATATGTGTAGAGTCTAAATGTCTCTAACTTTCATATACCGGAAGGATAAAATGATTTGACGGTTTTGTGGCTTAATGGTTTTGTGGCTTAATTATATTCATAATGAAATTTCTAGAGTCTAAATGTCTCTAACTTTCATATACCGGAAGGATAAAATGATTTGACGGTTTTACGGCTTAGTGGTTTTGTGGCTTAATTATATTCATAATGAAATGTGTAGAGTCTAAATGTCTCCAAGCTCGGTGTTGGAAGGATAAATTGAATTGAAAGTTTTGTGGCTGAATTTTCATGATAGTGAAATATGATCTATAGTCTAAATGACTCTAAATTCGGTAAATTATTTTTCGATAACTTGAATTGATGGTTTTGTGGCTTAATTTTATAGATAATGAAATTTGTAGAGTCTAAATCGCACTAACTTTCATATATCGGAAGGATAAAATGATTTGATGGTTGGATAAAATGATTTGACGGTTTTGTGGCTTAATGGTTTTGTGGCTTAATTTTATTGATAATGAAATATGTAGAGTCTAAATGTCTCTAACTTTCATTACCGGAAGGATAAAATGATTTGACGGTTTTGTGGCTTAATGGTTTTGTGGCTTAATTATATTCATAATGAAATGTGTAGAGTCTAAATGTCTCTAACTTTCATATACCGGAAGGATAAAATGATTTGACGGTTTTGTGGCTTAATGGTTTTGTGGGTTAATTATATTCATAATGAAATGTGTAAAGTCTAAATGGCTCTAACTTTCATATACCGGAAGGATAAAATGATTTGACGGTTTTGTGGCTTAATGGTTTTGTGGGTTAATTATATTCATAATGAAATGTGTAAAGTCTAAATGGCTCTAACTTTCATATACCGGAAGGATAAAATGATTTGACGGTTTTGTGGCTTAATGGTTTTGTGGGTTAATTATATTCATAATGAAATGTGTAAAGTCTAAATGGCTCTAACTTTCATATACCGGAAGGATAAAATGATTTGACGGTTTTGTGGCTTATTGATTTTGTGGCTTAATTATATTCATAATGAAATGTGTAGAGTCTAAATGTCTCTAAGTTCGGTGTTTGAAGGATAAAATGATTTGACGGTTTTGTGGCTTAATGGTTTTGTGGCTTAAATATATTCATAATGAAATGTGTAGAGTCTAAATGTCTCTAAGTTCGGTGTTTGAAGGATAAAATGATTTGACGGTTTTGTGGCTTAATTATATTAATAATGAAATGTGTAGAGTCTAAATGGCTCTAACTTTCATATACCGGAAGAATAAAATGATTTGACGGTTTTGTGGGTTAATGGTTTTGTGGCTTAATTATATTCATAATGAAATGTGTAGAGTCTAAATGTCTCTAACTTTCATATACCGGAAGGATAAAATGATTTGACGGTTTTGTGGCTTAATGGTTTTGTGGGTTAATTATATTCATAATGAAATGTGTAAAGTCTAAATGGCTCTAACTTTCATATACCGGAAGGATAAAATGATTTGACGGTTTTGTGGCTTAATGGTTTTGTAGGTTAATTATATTCATAATGAAATGTGTAAAGTCTAAATGGCTCTAACTTTCATATACCGGAAGGATAAAATGATTTGACGGTTTTGTGGCTTAATGATTTTGTGGCTTAATTATATTCATAATGAAATGTGTAGAGTCTAATTGTCTCTAAGTTCGGTGTTTGAAGGATAAAATGATTTGACGGTTTTGTGGCTTAATGGTTTTGTGGCTTAATTATATTCATAATGAAATGTGTAGAGTCTAAATGTCTCTAAGTTCGGTGTTTGAAGGATAAAATGATTTGACGGTTTTGTGGCTTAATTATATTCATAATGAAATGTCTAGAGTCTAAATGTCTCTAACTTTCATAAACCGGAAGGATAAAATGATTTGACGGTTTTGTGGCTTAATGATTTTGTGGCTTGGATAAAATGATTTGACGGTTGAATAAAATGATTTGACGGTTTTGTGGCTTAATGATTTTGTGGCTTAATTATATTCATAATGAAATGTGTAGAGTCTAAATGTCTCTAAGTTCGGTGTTTGAAGGATAAAATGATTTGACGGTTTTGTGGCTTAATGGTTTTGTGGCTTAATTATATTCATAATGAAATGTGTAGAGTCTAAATGTCTCTAAGTTCGGTGTTTGAAGGATAAAATGATTTGACGGTTTTGTGGCTTAATTATATTCATAATGAAATGTCTAGAGTCTAAATGTCTCTAACTTTCATATACCGGAAGGATAAAATGATTTGACGGTTTTGTGGCTTAATGGTTTTGTGGGTTAATTATTTTCATAATGAAATGTGTAAAGTCTAAATGGCTCTAACTTTCATATACCGGAAGGATAAAATGATTTGACGGTTTTGTGGCTTAATGATTTTGTGGCTTAATTATATTCATAATGAAATGTGTAGAGTCTAAATGTCTCTAAGTTCGGTGTGTGAAGGATAAAATGATTTGACGGTTTTGTGGCTTAATGGTTTTGTGGCTTAATTATATTCATAATGAAATGTGTAGAGTCTAAATGTCTCTAACTTTCATAAACCGGAAGGATAAAATGATTTGACGGTTTTGTGGCTTAATGGTTTTGTGGCTTGGATAAAATGATTTGACGGTTGAATAAAATGATTTGAAGGTTTTGTGGCTTAATTTTATTGATAATGAATTGTGTAGAGTCTAAATGGCTCTAACTTTCATTTACCGGAAGGATAAAATGATTTGACGGTTTTGTGGCTTAATAATGGTTTTGTGGCTTAATTATATTCATAATGATATGTGTAAAGTATAAATGTCTCTAACTTTCATATACCGGAAGGATAAAATGATTTGACGGTTTTGTGGCTTAATTATATTCATAATGAAATGTCTAGAGTCTAAATGTCTCTAACTTTCATATACCGAAAGGATAAAATGATTTGACGGTTTTATGGCTTAGTGGTTTTGTGGCTTAATTATATTCATAATGAAATGTGTAGAGTCTAAATGTCTCCAAGTTCAGTGTTGGAAGGATAACTTGAATTGAAAGTTTTGTGGCTGAATTTTCATGATAGTGAAATATGATCTATAGTCTAAATGACTCTAAATTCGGTAAGTTATTTTTCGATAACTTGAATTGATGGTTTTGTGGCTTAATTTTATAGATATTGAAATTTGTAGAGTCTAAATCGCACTAACTTTCACATATCGGAAGGATAAAATGATTTGATGGTTGGATAAAATGATTTGACGGTTTTGTGGCTTAATGGTTTTGTGGCTTAATTTTATTGATAATGAAATGTGTAGAGTCTAAATGGTTCTAACTTTCATATACCGGAAGGATAAAATGATTTGACGGTTGGATAAAATGATTTGACGGTTTTGTGGCTTAATTATATTCATAATGATATGTGTAGAGTCTAAATGTCTCTAACTTTCATATACCGGAAGGATAAAATGATTTGACGGTTTTGTGGCTTAATGGTTTTGTGGCTTAATTATATTCATAATGATATGTGTAAAGTATAAATGTCTCTAACTTTCATATACCGGAAGGATAAAATGATTTGACGGTTTTGTGGCTTAATTATATTCATAATGAAATGTCTAGAGTCTAAATGTCTCTAACTTTCATATACCGGAAGGATAAAATGATTTGACGGTTTTATGGCTTAGTGGTTTTGTGGCTTAATTATATTCATAATGAAATGTGTAGAGTCTAAATGTCTCCAAGTTCAGTGTTGGAAGGATAAATTGAATTGAAAGTAGTGTGGCTGAATTTTCATGATAGTGAAATATGATCTATAGTCTAAATGACTCTAAATTCTGTAAGTTATTTTTCGATAACTTGAATTGATGGTTTTGTGGCTTAATTTTATAGATAATGAAATTTGTAGAGTCTAAATCGCACTAACTTTCATATATCGGAAGGATAAAATGATTTGATGGTTGGATAAATTGATTTGACGGTTTTGTGGCTTAATGGTTTTGTGGCTTAATTTTATTGATAATGAAATGTGTAGAGTCTAAATGGTTCTAACTTTCATATACCGGAAGGATAAAATGATTTGACGGTTGGATAAAATGATTTGACGGTTTTGTGGCTTAATTATATTCATAATGAAATGTGTAAAGTCTAAATGGCTCTAACTTTCATATACCGGAAGGATAAAATGATTTGACGGTTTTATGGCTTAGTTGTTTTGTGGCTTAATTATATTCATAATGAAATGTCTAGAGTCTAAATGTCTCTAACTTTCATAAACCGGAAGGATAAAATGATTTGACGGTTTTGTGGCTTAATGATTTTGTGGCTTGGATAAAATGATTTGACGGTTGAATATAATGATTTGACGGTTTTGTGGCTTAATTTTATTAATAATGAAATGTGTAGAGTCTAAATGGCTCTAACTTTCATATACCGGAAGAATAAAATGATTTGACGGTTTTGTGGGTTAATGGTTTTGTGGCTTAATTATATTCATAATGAAATGTGTAGAGTCTAAATGTCTCTAACTTTCATATACCGGAAGGATAAAATGATTTGACGGTTTTGTGGCTTAATGGTTTTGTGGGTTAATTATATTCATAATGAAATGTGTAAAGTCTAAATGGCTCTAACTTTCATATACCGGAAGGATAAAATGATTTGACGGTTTTGTGGCTTAATGGTTTTGTGGGTTAATTATATTCATAATGAAATGTGTAAAGTCTAAATGGCTCTAACTTTCATATACCGGAAGGATAAAATGATTTGACGGTTTTGTGGCTTAATGATTTTGTGGCTTAATTATATTCATAATGAAATGTGTAGAGTCTAATTGTCTCTAAGTTCGGTGTTTGAAGGATAAAATGATTTGACGGTTTTGTGGCTTAATGGTTTTGTGGCTTACTTATATTCATAATGAAATGTGTAGAGTCTAAATGTCTCTAAGTTCGGTGTTTGAAGGATAAAATGATTTGACGGTTTTGTGGCTTAATTATATTCATAATGAAATGTCTAGAGTCTAAATGTCTCTAACTTTCATAAACCGGAAGGATAAAATGATTTGACGGTTTTGTGGCTTAATGATTTTGTGGCTTGGATAAAATGATTTGACGGTTGAATAAAATTATTTGACGGTTTTGTGGCTTAATGATTTTGTGGCTTAATTATATTCATAATGAAATGTGTAGAGTCTAAATGTCTCTAAGTTCGGTGTTTGAAGGATAAAATGATTTGACGGTTTTGTGGCTTAATGGTTTTGTGGCTTAATTATATTCATAATGAAATGTGTAGAGTCTAAATGTCTCTAAGTTCGGTGTTTGAAGGATAAAATGATTTGACGGTTTTGTGGCTTAATTATATTCATAATGAAATGTCTAGAGTCTAAATGCCTCTAACTTTCATATACCGGAAGGATAAAATGATTTGACGGTTTTGTGGCTTAATGGTTTTGTGGGTTAATTATTTTCATAATGAAATGTGTAAAGTCTAAATGGCTCTAACTTTCATATACCGGAAGGATAAAATGATTTGACGGTTTTGTGGCTTAATTATATTCATAATGAAATGTGTAGAGTCTAAATGTCTCTAAGTTCGGTGTGTGAAGGATAAAATGATTTGACGGTTTTGTGGCTTAATGGTTTTGTGGCTTAATTATATTCATAATGAAATGTGTAGAGTCTAAATGTCTCTAACTTTCATAAACCGGAAGGATAAAATGATTTGACGGTTTTGTGGCTTAATGGTTTTGTGGCTTGGATAAAATGATTTGACGGTTGAATAAAATGATTTGAAGGTTTTGTGGCTTAATTTTATTGATAATGAATTGTGTAGAGTCTAAATGGCTCTAACTTTCATATACCGGAAGGATAAAATGATTTGACGGTTTTGTGGCTTAATAATGGTTTTGTGGCTTAATTATATTCATAATGATATGTGTAAAGTATAAATGTCTCTAACTTTCATATACCGGAAGGATAAAATGATTTGACGGTTTTGTGGCTTAATTATATTCATAATGAAATGTCTAGAGTCTAAATGTCTCTAACTTTCATATACCGGAAGGATAAAATGATTTGACGGTTTTATGGCTTAGTGGTTTTGTGGCTTAATTATATTCATAATGAAATGTGTAGAGTCTAAATGTCTCCAAGTTCAGTGTTGGAAGGATAAATTGAATTGAAAGTATTGTGGCTGAATTTTCATGATAGTGAAATATGATCTATAGTCTAAATGACTCTAAATTCTGTAAGTTATTTTTCGATAACTTGAATTGATGGTTTTGTGGCTTAATTTTATAGATAATGAAATTTGTAGAGTCTAAATCGCACTAACTTTCATATATCGGAAGGATAAAATGATTTGATGGTTGGATAAATTGATTTGACGGTTTTGTGGCTTAATGGTTTTGTGGCTTAATTTTATTGATAATGAAATGTGTAGAGTCTAAATGGTTCTAACTTTCATATACCGGAAGGATAAAATGATTTGACGGTTGGATAAAATGATTTGACGGTTTTGTGGCTTAATTATATTCATAATGAAATGTGTAGAGTCTAAATGTCTCTAAGTTCGGTGTTTGAAGGATAAAATGATTTGACGGTTTTGTGGCTTAATGGTTTTGTGGCTTAATTATATTCATAATGAAATGTGTAGAGTCTAAATGTCTCTAAGTTCGGTGTTTGAAGGATAAAATGATTTGACGGTTTTGTGGCTTAATTATATTCATAATGAAATGTCTAGAGTCTAAATGTCTCTAACTTTCATATACCGGAAGGATAAAATGATTTGACGGTTTTGTGGCTTAATGGTTTTGTGGGTTAATTATTTTCATAATGAAATGTGTAAAGTCTAAATGGCTCTAACTTTCATATACCGGAAGGATAAAATGATTTGACGGTTTTGTGGCTTAATTATATTCATAATGAAATGTGTAGAGTCTAAATGTCTCTAAGTTCGGTGTGTGAAGGATAAAATGATTTGACGGTTTTGTGGCTTAATGGTTTTGTGGCTTAATTATATTCATAATGATATGTGTAGAGTCTAAATGTCTCTAACTTTCATATACCGGAAGGATAAAATGATTTGACGGTTTTGTGGCTTAATGGTTTTGTGGCTTAATTATATTCATAATGATATGTGTAAAGTATAAATGTCTCTAACTTTCATATACCGGAAGGATAAAATGATTTGACGGTTTTGTGGCTTAATTATATTCATAATGAAATGTCTAGAGTCTAAATGTCTCTAACTTTCATATACCGGAAGGATAAAATGATTTGACGGTTTTATGGCTTAGTGGTTTTGTGGCTTAATTATATTCATAATGAAATGTGTAGAGTCTAAATGTCTCCAAGTTCAGTGTTGGAAGGATAAATTGAATTGAAAGTATTGTGGCTGAATTTTCATGATAGTGAAATATGATCTATAGTCTAAATGACTCTAAATTCTGTAAGTTATTTTTCGATAACTTGAATTGATGGTTTTGTGGCTTAATTTTATAGATAATGAAATTTGTAGAGTCTAAATCGCACTAACTTTCATATATCGGAAGGATAAAATGATTTGATGGTTGGATAAATTGATTTGACGGTTTTGTGGCTTAATGGTTTTGTGGCTTAATTTTATTGATAATGAAATGTGTAGAGTCTAAATGGTTCTAACTTTCATATACCGGAAGGATAAAATGATTTGACGGTTGGATAAAATGATTTGACGGTTTTGTGGCTTAATTATATTCATAATGAAATGTGTAAAGTCTAAATGGCTCTAACTTTCATATACCGGAAGGATAAAATGATTTGACGGTTTTATGGCTTAGTGGTTTTGTGGCTTAATTATATTCATAATGAAATGTGTAGAGAGTCTAAATGTCTCCAAGTTCGGTGTTGGAAGGATAAATTGAATTGAAAGTTTTGTGGCTGAATTTTCATGATAGTGAAATATGATCTATAGTCTAAATGACTCGAAATTCGGTAAGTTATTTTTCGATAACTTGAATTGATGGTTTTGTGGCTTAATTTTATAGATAATGAAATTTGTAGAGTCTAAATCGCACTAACTTTCATATATCGGAAGGATAAAATGATTTGATGGTTGGATAAAGTGATTTGACGGTTTTGTGGCTTAATGGTTTTGTGGCTTAATTTTATTGATAATGAAATGTGTAGAGTCTAAATGGTTCTAACTTTCATATACCGGAAGGATATAATGATTTGACGGTTGGATAAAATGATTTGACGGTTTTGTGGCTTAATTATATTCATAATGATATGTGTAGAGTCTAAATGTCTCTAACTTTCATATACCGGAAGGATAAAATGATTTGACGGTTTTGTGGCTTAATGGTTTTGTGGCTTAATTATATTCATAATGATATGTGTAAAGTATAAATGTCTCTAACTTTCATATACCGGAAGGATAAAATGATTTGACGGTTTTGTGGCTTAATTATATTCATAATGAAATGTCTAGAGTCTAAATGTCTCTAACTTTCATATACCGGAAGGATAAAATGATTTGACGGTTTTATGGCTTAGTGGTTTTGTGGCTTAATTATATTCATAATGAAATGTGTAGAGTCAAAATGTCTCCAAGTTCAGTGTTGGAAGGATAACTTGAATTGAAAGTTTTGTGGCTGAATTTTCATGATAATGAAATATGATCTATAGTCTAAATGACTCTAAATTCGGTAAGTTATTTTTCGATAACTTGAATTGATGGTTTTGTGGCTTAATTTTATAGATAATGAAATTTGTAGAGTCTAAATCGCACTAACTTTCATATATCGGAAGGATAAAATGATTTGATGGTTGGATAAATTGATTTGACGGTTTTGTGGCTTAATGGTTTTGTGGCTTAATTTTATTGATAATGAAATGTGTTGAGTCTAAATGGTTCTAACTTTCATATACCGGAAGGATAAAATGATTTGACGGTTGGATAAAATGATTTGACGGTTTTGTGGCTTAATTATATTCATAATGAAATGTGTAAAGTCTAAATGGCTCTAACTTTCATATACCGGAAGGATAAAATGATTTGACGGTTTTATGGCTTAGTGGTTTTGTGGCTTAATTATATTCATAATGAAATGTGTAGAGAGTCTAAATGTCTCCAAGTTCGGTGTTGGAAGGATAAATTGAATTGAAAGTTTTGTGGCTGAATTTTCATGATAGTGAAATATGATCTATAGTCTAAATGACTCGAAATTCGGTAAGTTATTTTTCGATAACTTGAATTGATGGTTTTGTGGCTTAATTTTATAGATAATGAAATTTGTAGAGTCTAAATCGCACTAACTTTCATATATTGGAAGGATAAAATGATTTGATGGTTGGATAAAGTGATTTGACGGTTTTGTGGCTTAATGGTTTTGTGGCTTAATTTTATTGATAATGAAATGTGTAGAGTCTAAATGGTTCTAACTTTCATATACCAGAAGGATATAATGATTTGACGGTTGGATAAAATGATTTGACGGTTTTGTGGCTTAATTATATTCATAATGATATGTGTAGAGTCTAAATGTCTCTAACTTTCATATACCGGAAGGATAAAATGATTTGACGGTTTTGTGGCTTAATGGTTTTGTGGCTTAATTATATTCATAATGATATGTGTAAAGTATAAATGTCTCTAACTTTCATATACCGGAAGGATAAAATGATTTGACGGTTTTGTGGCTTAATTATATTCCTAATGAAATGTCTAGAGTCTAAATGTCTCTAACTT
Organism: Trifolium dubium; assembly: GCA_951804385.1. Taxonomy (NCBI): domain Eukaryota; kingdom Viridiplantae; phylum Streptophyta; class Magnoliopsida; order Fabales; family Fabaceae; genus Trifolium; species Trifolium dubium. The sequence goes on from OX638073.1 coordinate 15,794,165, forward strand.
TCATATACCGGAAGGATAAAATGATTTGACGGTTTTATGGCTTAGTGGTTTTGTGGCTTAATTATATTCATAATGAAATGTGTAGAGTCTAAATGTCTCCAAGTTCAGTGTTGGAAGGATAACTTGAATTGAAAGTTTTGTGGCTGAATTTTCATGATAGTGAAGTATGATCTATAGTCTAAATGACTCTAAATTCGGTAAGTTATTTTTCGATAACTTGAATTGATGGTTTTGTGGCTTAATTTTATAGATAATGAAATTTGTAGAGTCTAAATCGCACTAACTTTCATATATCGGAAGGATAAAATGATTTGATGGTTGGATAAATTGATTTGACGGTTTTGTGGCTTAATGGTTTTGTGGCTTAATTTTATTGATAATGAAATGTGTTGAGTCTAAATGGTTCTAACTTTCATATACCGGAAGGATAAAATGATTTGACGGTTGGATAAAATGATTTGACGGTTTTGTGGCTTAATTATATTCATAATGAAATGTGTAAAGTCTAAATGGCTCTAACTTTCATATACCGGAAGGATAAAATGATTTGACGGTTTTATGGCTTAGTGGTTTTGTGGCTTAATTATATTCATAATGAAATGTGTAGAGAGTCTAAATGTCTCCAAGTTCGGTGTTGGAAGGATAAATTGAATTGAAAGTTTTGTGGCTGAATTTTCATGATAGTGAAATATGATCTATAGTCTAAATGACTCGAAATTCGGTAAGTTATTTTTCGATAACTTGAATTGATGGTTTTGTGGCTTAATTTTATAGATAATGAAATTTGTAGAGTCTAAATCGCACTAACTTTCATATATCGGAAGGATAAAATGATTTGATGGTTGGATAAAGTGATTTGACGGTTTTGTGGCTTAATGGTTTTGTGGCTTAATTTTATTGATAATGAAATGTGTAGAGTCTAAATGGTTCTAACTTTCATATACCGGAAGGATATAATGATTTGACGGTTGGATAAATGATTTGACGGTTTTGTGGCTTAATTATATTCATAATGATATGTGTAGAGTCTAAATGTCTCTAACTTTCATATACCGGAAGGATAAAATGATTTGACGGTTTTGTGGCTTAATGGTTTTGTGGCTTAATTATATTCATAATGATATGTGTAAAGTATAAATGTCTCTAACTTTCATATACCGGAAGGATAAAATGATTTGACGGTTTTGTGGCTTAATTATATTCATAATGAAATGTCTAGAGTCTAAATGTCTCTAACTTTCATTACCGGAAGGATAAAATAATTTGACGGTTTTGTGGCTTAATGGTTTTGTGGCTTAATTATATTCATAATGATATGTGTAGAGTCTAAATGTCTCCAAGTTCGGTGTTGGAAGGATAAATTGAATTGAAAGTTTTGTGGCTGAATTTTCATGATAGTGAAATATGATCTATAGTCTAAATGACTCTAAATTCGGTAAGTTATTTTTCGATAACTTGAATTGATGGTTTTGTGGCTTAATTTTATAGATAATGAAATTTGTAGAGTCTAAATCGCACTAACTTTCATATATCGGAAGGATAAAATGATTTGATGGTTGGATAAATTGATTTGACGGTTTTGTGGCTTAATGGTTTTGTGGCTTAATTTTATTGATAATGAAATGTGTAGAGTCTAAATGGTTCTAACTTTCATATACCGGAAGGATAAAATGATTTGACGGTTGGATAAAATGATTTGACGGTTTTGTGGCTTAATTATATTCATAATGAAATGTGTAAAGTCTAAATGGCTCTAACTTTCATATACCGGAAGGATAAAATGATTTGACGGTTTTATGGCTTAGTGGTTTTGTGGCTTAATTATATTCATAATGAAATGTGTAGAGAGTCTAAATGTCTCCAAGTTCGGTGTTGGAAGGATAAATTGAATTGAAAGTTTTGTGGCTGAATTTTCATGATAGTGAAATATGATCTATAGTCTAAATGACTCGAAATTCGGTAAGTTATTTTTCGATAACTTGAATTGATGGTTTTGTGGCTTAATTTTATAGATAATGAAATTTGTAGAGTCTAAATCGCACTAACTTTCATATATCGGAAGGATAAAATGATTTGATGGTTGGATAAAGTGATTTGACGGTTTTGTGGCTTAATGGTTTTGTGGCTTAATTTTATTGATAATGAAATGTGTAGAGTCTAAATGGTTCTAACTTTCATATACCGGAAGGATATAATGATTTGACGGTTGGATAAAATGATTTGACGGTTTTGTGGCTTAATTATATTCATAATGATATGTGTAGAGTCTAAATGTCTCTAACTTTCATATACCGGAAGGATAAAATGATTTGACGGTTTTGTGGCTTAATGGTTTTGTGGCTTAATTATATTCATAATGAAATGTGTAGAGTCTAAATGTCTCTAAGTTCGGTGTTTGAAGGATAAAATGATTTGACGGTTTTGTGGCTTAATTATATTCATAATGAAATGTCTAGAGTCTAAATGTCTCTAACTTTCATAAACCGGAAGGATAAAATGATTTGACGGTTTTGTGGCTTAATGATTTTGTGGCTTGGATAAAATGATTTGACGGTTGAATAAAATTATTTGACGGTTTTGTGGCTTAATGATTTTGTGGCTTAATTATATTCATAATGAAATGTGTAGAGTCTAAATGTCTCTAAGTTCGGTGTTTGAAGGATAAAATGATTTGACGGTTTTGTGGCTTAATGGTTTTGTGGCTTAATTATATTCATAATGAAATGTGTAGAGTCTAAATGTCTCTAAGTTCGGTGTTTGAAGGATAAAATGATTTGACGGTTTTGTGGCTTAATTATATTCATAATGAAATGTCTAGAGTCTAAATGTCTCTAACTTTCATATACCGGAAGGATAAAATGATTTGACGGTTTTGTGGCTTAATGGTTTTGTGGGTTAATTATTTTCATAATGAAATGTGTAAAGTCTAAATGGCTCTAACTTTCATATACCGGAAGGATAAAATGATTTGACGGTTTTGTGGCTTAATTATATTCATAATGAAATGTCTAGAGTCTAAATGTCTCTAACTTTCATATACCGGAAGGATAAAATGATTTGTCGGTTTTATGGCTTAGTGGTTTTGTGGCTTAATTATATTCATAATGAAATGTGTAGAGTCTAAATGTCTCCAAGTTCAGTGTTGGAAGGATAACTTGAATTGAAAGTTTTGTGGCTGAATTTTCATGATAGTGAAATATGATCTATAGTCTAAATGACTCTAAATTCGGTAAGTTATTTTTCGATAACTTGAATTGATGGTTTTGTGGCTTAATTTTATAGATAATGAAATTTGTAGAGTCTAAATCGCACTAACTTTCATATATCGGAAGGATAAAATGATTTGATGGTTGGATAAAATGATTTTACGGTTTTGTGGCTTAATGGTTTTGTGGCCTAATTATATTCATAATGAAATGTCTAGAGTCTAAATGTCTCTAACTTTCATATACCGGAAGGATAAAATGATTTGACGGTTTTATGGCTAAGTGGTTTTGTGGCTTAATTATATTTATAATGAAATGTGTAGAGTCTAAATGTCTCCAAGTTCGGTGTTGGAAGGATAAATTGAATTGAAAGTTTTGTGGCTGAATTTTCATGAGAGTGAAATATGATCTATAGTCTAAATGACTCTAAATTCAGTAAGTTATTTTTCGATAAGTTGAATTGATGGTTTTGTGGTTTAATTTTATAGATAATGAAATTTTTAGAGTCTAAATCGCACTAACTTTCATATATCGGAAGGATAAAATGATTTGATGGTTGGATAAAATGATTTGACGGTTTTGTGGCTTAATGGTTTTGTGGCTTAATTATATTTATAATGAAATGTGTAGAGTCTAAATAGTTCTAACTTTCATATACCAGAAGGATAAAATGATTTGACGGTTGGATAAAATGATTTGACGGTTTTGTGGCTTAATTATATTCATAATGATATGTGTAGAGTATAAATGTCTCTAACTTTCATATACCGGAAGGATAAAATGATTTGACGGTTTTGTGGCTTAATGGTTTTGTGGCTTAATTATATTCATAATGAAATGTCTAGACTCTAAATGTCTCTAACTTTCATATACCGGAAGGATAAAATGATTTGACGGTTTTATGGCTTAGTGGTTTTGTGGCTTAATTATATTCATAATGAAATGTGTAGAGTCTAAATGTCTCCAAGTTCAGTGTTGGAAGGATAAATTGAATTGAAAGTTTTGTGGCTGAATTTTCATGATAGTGAAATATGATCTATAGTCTAAATGACTCTAAATTCGGTAAATTATTTTTCGATAACTTGAATTGATGGTTTTGTGGCTTAATTTTATAGATAATGAAATTTGTAGAGTCTAAATCGCACTAACTTTCATATATCGGAAGGATAAAATGATTTGATGGTTGGATAAAATGATTTGACGGTTTTGTGGCTTAATGGTTTTGTGGCTTAATTATATTCATAATGAAATGTCTAGAGTCTAAATGTCTCTAACTTTCATATACCGGAAGGATAAAATGATTTGACGGTTTTATGGTTTTGTGGCTTAATTATATTCATAATGAAATGTGTAAAGTCTAAATGTCTCCAAGTTCGGTGTTGGATGGATAAATTGAATTGAAAGTTTTGTGGGTGAATTTTCATGATAGTGAAATACGATCTATAGTCTAAATGACTCTAAATTCGGAAAGTTATTTTTCGATAACTTGAATTGATGGTTTTGTGGCTTAATTTTATAGATAATGAAATTTGTAGAGTCTAAATCGCACTAACTTTCATATATCGGAAGGATAAAATGATTTGATGGTTGGATAAAATGATTTGACGGTTTTGTGGCTTAATGGTTTTGTGGCTTAATTATATTCATAATGAAATGTCTAGAGTCTAAATGACTCTAACTTTCATATACCGGAAGGATAAAATGATTTGACGGTTGGATAAAATGATTTGACGGTTTTGTGGCTTAATAATGGTTTTGTGGCTTAATTATATTCATAATGAAATGTCTAGAGTCTAAATGTCTCTAACTTTCATATACCGGAAGGATAAAATGATTTGACGGTTTTGTGGCTTAATGGTTTTGTGGCTTGGATAAAATGATTTGACGGTTGAATAAAATGATTTGAAGGTTTTGTGGCTTAATTTTATTGATAATGAATTGTGTAGAGTCTAAATGGCTCTAACTTTCATATACCGGAAGGATAAAATGATTTGACGATTTTGTGGCTTAATGGTTTTGTGGCTTAATTTTATTGATAATGAAATGTGTAGAGTCTAAATGGTTCTAACTTTCATATACCGGAAGGATAAAATGATTTGACGGTTGGATAAAATGATTTGACGGTTTTGTGGCTTAATTATATTCATAATGATATGTGTAGAGTCTAAATGTCTCTAACTTTCATATACCGGAAGGATAAAATGATTTGACGGTTTTGTGGCTTAATGGTTTTGTGGCTTAATTATATTCATAATGATATGTGTAAAGTATAAATATCTCTAACTTTCATATACCGGAAGGATAAAATGATTTGACGGTTGGATAAAATGATTTGACGGTTTTGTGGCTTAATAATGGTTTTGTGGCTTAATTATATTCATAATGAAATGTCTAGAGTCTAAATGGCTCTAACTTTGATATATCGGAAGGATAAAATGATTTGACGGTTTTATGGCTTAGTGGTTTTGTGGCTTAATTATATTCATAATGAAATGTGTAGAGTCTAAATGTCTCCAAGCTCGGTGTTGGAAGGATAAATTGAATTGAAAGTTTTGTGGCTGAATTTTCATGATAGTGAAATATGATCTATAGTCTAAATGACTCTAAATTCGGTAAATTATTTTTCGATAACTTGAATTGATGGTTTTGTGGCTTAATTTTATAGATAATGAAATTTGTAGAGTCTAAATCGCACTAACTTTCATATATCGGAAGGATAAAATGATTTGATGGTTGGATAAAATGATTTGACGGTTTTGTGGCTTAATGGTTTTGTGGCTTAATTTTATTGATAATGAAATATGTAGAGTCTAAATGTTTCTAACTTTCATATACCGGAAGGATAAAATGATTTGACGGTTAAATAAAATGATTTGACGGTTTTGTGGCTTAATTATATTCATAATGATATGTGTAGAGTCTAAATGTCTCTAACTTTCATATACCGGAAGGATAAAATGATTTGACGGTTTTGTGGCTTAATTATATTCATAATGAAATTTCTAGAGTCTAAATGTCTCTAACTTTCATATACCGGAAGGATAAAATGATTTGACGGTTTTACGGCTTAGTGGTTTTGTGGCTTAATTATATTCATAATGAAATGTGTAGAGTCTAAATGTCTCCAAGCTCGGTGTTGGAAGGATAAATTGAATTGAAAGTTTTGTGGCTGAATTTTCATGATAGTGAAATATGATCTATAGTCTAAATGAATCTAAATTCGGTAAATTATTTTTCGATAACTTGAATTGATGGTTTTGTGGCTTAATTTTATAGATAATGAAATTTGTAGAGTCTAAATCGCACTAACTTTCATATATCGGAAGGATAAAATGATTTGATGGTTGGATAAAATGATTTGACGGTTTTGTGGCTTAATGGTTTTGTGGCTTAATTTTATTGATAATGAAATGTCTAGAGTCTAAATATCTCTAACTTTCATATACCAGAAGGATAAAATGATTTGACGGTTTTATGGCTTAGTGGTTTTGTGGCTTAATTATATTCATAATGAAATGTGTAAAGTCTAAATGTCTCCAAGTTCGGTGTTGGAAGGATAAATTGAATTGAAAGTTTTGTGGCTGAATTTTCATGATAGTGAAATATGATCTATAGTCTAAATGACTCTAAATTCGGTAAGTTATTTTTCGATAACTTGAATTGATTGTTTTGTGGCTTAATTTTATAGATAATGAAATTTGTAGAGTCTAAATCGCACTAACTTTCATATATCGGAAGGATAAAATGATTTGATGGTCGGATAAAATGATTTGACGGTTTTGTGGCTTAATGGTTTTGTGGCTTAATTTTATTGATAATGAAATGTGTAGAGTCTAAATGTTTCTAACTTTCATATACCGGAAGGATAAAATGATTTGACGGTTGGATAAAATGATTTGACGGTTTTGTGGCTTAATTATATTCATAATGATATGTGTAGAGTCTAAATGTCTCTTACTTTCATATACCGGAAGGATAAAATGATTTGACGGTTTTGTGGCTTAATGGTTTTGTGGCTTAATTATATTCATAATGAAATGTCTAGAGTCTAAATGTCTCTAACTTTCATATACCAGAAGGATAAAATGATTTGACGGTTTTATGGCTTAGTGGTTTTGTGGCTTAATTATATTCATAATGAAATGTGTAGAGTCTAAATGTCTCCAAGTTCGGTGTTGGAAGGATAAATTGAATTGAAAGTTTTGTGGCTGAATTTTCATGATAGTGAAATATGATCTATAGTCTAAATGACTCTAAATTTGGAAAGTTATTTTTCGATAATTTGAATTGATGGTTTTGTGGCTTAATTTTATAGATAATGAAATTTGTAGAGTCTAAATCGCACTAACTTTCATATATCGGAAGGATAAAATGATTTGATGGTTGGATAAAATGATTTGACGGTTTTGTGGCTTAATGGTTTTGTGGCTTAATTTTATTGATAATGAAATGTGTAGAGTCTAAATGTTTCTAACTTTCATATACCGGAAGGATAAAATGATTTGACGGTTCGATAAAATGATTTGACGGTTTTGTGGCTTAATTATATTCATAATGGTATGTGTAGAGTCTAAATGTCTCTAACTTTCATATAACGGAAGGATAAAATGATTTGACGGTTTTGTGGCTTAATGGTTTTGTGGCTTAATTATATTCATAATGAAATGTCTAGAGTCTAAATGTCTCTAACTTTCATATACCAGAAGGATAAAATGATTTGACGGTTTTATGGCTTAGTGGTTTTGTGGCTTAATTATATTCATAATGAAATGTGTAGAGTCTAAATGTCTCCAAGTTCGGTGTTGGAAGGATAAATTGAATTGAAAGTTTTGTGGCTGAATTTTCATGATAGTGAAATATGATCTATAGTCTAAATGACTCTAAATTTGGAAAGTTATTTTTCGATAACTTGAATTGATGGTTTTGTGGCTTAATTTTATAGATAATGAAATTTGTAGAGTCTAAATCGCACTAACTTTCATATATCGGAAGGATAAAATGATTTGATGGTTGGATAAAATGATTTGACGGTTTTGTGGCTTAATGGTTTTGTGGCTTAATTTTATTGATAATGAAATGTGTAGAGTCTAAATGTTTCTAACTTTCATATACCGGAAGGATAAAATGATTTGACGGTTCGATAAAATGATTTGACGGTTTTGTGGCTTAATTATATTCATAATGGTATGTGTAGAGTCTAAATGTCTCTAACTTTCATATAACGAAAGGATAAAATGATTTGACGGTTTTGTGGCTTAATGGTTTTGTGGCTTAATTATATTCATAATGAAATGTCTAGAGTCTAAATGTCTCTAACTTTCATATACCAGAAGGATAAAATGATTTGACGGTTTTATGGCTTAGTGGTTTTGTGGCTTAATTATATTCATAATGAAATGTGTAGAGTCTAAATGTCTCCAAGTTCGGTGTTGGAAGGATAAATTGAATTGAAAGTTTTGTGGCTGAATTTTCATGATAGTGAAATATGATCTATAGTCTAAATGACTCTAAATTTGGAAAGTTATTTTTCGATAATTTGAATTGATGGTTTTGTGGCTTAATTTTATAGATAATGAAATTTGTAGAGTCTAAATCGCACTAACTTTCATATATCGGAAGGATAAAATGATTTGATGGTTGGATAAAATGATTTGACGGTTTTGTGGCTTAATGGTTTTGTGGCTTAATTTTATTGATAATGAAATGTGTAGAGTCTAAATGTTTCTAACTTTCATATACCGGAAGGATAAAATGATTTGACGGTTCGATAAAATGATTTGACGGTTTTGTGGCTTAATTATATTCATAATGGTATGTGTAGAGTCTAAATGTCTCTAACTTTCATATAACGGAAGGATAAAATGATTTGACGGTTTTGTGGCTTAATGGTTTTGTGGCTTAATTATATTCATAATGAAATGTCTAGAGTCTAAATGTCTCTAACTTTCATATACCAGAAGGATAAAATGATTTGACGGTTTTATGGCTTAGTGGTTTTGTGGCTTAATTATATTCATAATGAAATGTGTAGAGTCTAAATGTCTCCAAGTTCGGTGTTGGAAGGATAAATTGAATTGAAAGTTTTGTGGCTGAATTTTCATGATAGTGAAATATGATCTATAGTCTAAATGACTCTAAATTTGGAAAGTTATTTTTCGATAACTTGAATTGATGGTTTTGTGGCTTAATTTTATAGATAATGAAATTTGTAGAGTCTAAATCGCACTAACTTTCATATATCGGAAGGATAAAATGATTTGATGGTTGGATAAAATGATTTGACGGTTTTGTGGCTTAATGGTTTTGTGGCTTAATTTTATTGATAATGAAATGTGTAGAGTCTAAATGTTTCTAACTTTCATATACCGGAAGGATAAAATGATTTGACGGTTCGATAAAATGATTTGACGGTTTTGTGGCTTAATTATATTCATAATGGTATGTGTAGAGTCTAAATGTCTCTAACTTTCATATAACGAAAGGATAAAATGATTTGACGGTTTTGTGGCTTAATGGTTTTGTGGCTTAATTATATTCATAATGAAATGTCTAGAGTCTAAATGTCTCTAACTTTCATATACCAGAAGGATAAAATGATTTGACGGTTTTATGGCTTAGTGGTTTTGTGGCTTAATTATATTCATAATGAAATGTGTAGAGTCTAAATGTCTCCAAGTTCGGTGTTGAAAGGATAAATTGAATTGAAAGTTTTGTGGCTGAATTTTCATGATAGTGAAATATGATCTATAGTCTAAATGATTCTAAATTCGGTAAGTTATTTTTCGATAACTTGAATTGATGGTTTTGTGGCTTAATTTTATAGATAATGAAATTTGTAGAGTCTAAATCGCACTAACTTTCATATATCGGAAGGATAAAATGATTTGATGGTTGGATAAAATGATTTGACGGTTTTGTGGCTTAATGGTTTTGTGGCTTAATTTTATTGATAATGAAATATGTAGAGTCTAAATGTTTCTAACTTTCATATACCGGAAGGATAAAATGATTTGACGGTTAAATAAAATGATTTGACGGTTTTGTGGCTTAATTATATTCATAATGATATGTGTAGAGTCTAAATGTCTCTAACTTTCATATACCGGAAGGATAAAATGATTTGACGGTTTTGTGGCTTAATTATATTCATAATGAAATGTCTAGAGTCTAAATGTCTCTAACTTTCATATACCGGAAGGATAAAATGATTTACGGTTTTATGGCTTAGTGGTTTTGTGGCTTAATTATATTCATAATGAAATGTGTAGAGTCTAAATGTCTCCAAGTTCGGTGTTGGAAGGATAAATTGAATTGAAAGTTTTGTGGCTGAATTTTCATGATAGTGAAATATGATCTATAGTCTAAATGACTCTAAATTCGGAAAGTTATTTTTCGATAACTTGAATTGATGGTTTTGTGGCTTAATTTTATAGATAATGAAATTTGTAGAGTCTAAATCGCACTAACTTTCATATATCGGAAGGATAAAATGATTTGATGGTCGGATAAAATGATTTGACGGTTTTGTGGCTTAATGGTTTTGTGGCTTAATTTTATTGATAATGAAATGTGTAGAGTCTAAATGTTTCTAACTTTCATATACCGGAAGGATAAAATGATTTGACGGTTGGATAAAATGATTTGACGGTTTTGTGGCTTAATTATATTCATAATGATATGTGTAGAGTCTAAATGTCTCTTACTTTCATATACCGGAAGGATAAAATGATTTGACGGTTTTGTGGCTTAATGGTTTTGTGGCTTAATTATATTTATAATGAAATGTCTAGAGTCTAAATGTCTCTAACTTTCATATACCAGAAGGATAAAATGATTTGACGGTTTTATGGCTTAGTGGTTTTGTGGCTTAATTATATTCATAATGAAATGTGTAGAGTCTAAATGTCTCCAAGTTCGGTGTTGGAAGGATAAATTGAATTGAAAGTTTTGTGGCTGAATTTTCATGATAGTGAAATATGATCTATAGTCTAAATGACTCTAAATTTGGAAAGTTATTTTTCGATAACTTGAATTGATGGTTTTGTGGCTTAATTTTATAGATAATGAAATTTGTAGAGTCTAAATCGCACTAACTTTCATATATCGGAAGGATAAAATGATTTGATGGTTGGATAAAATGATTTGACGGTTTTGTGGCTTAATGGTTTTGTGGCTTAATTTTATTGATAATGAAATGTGTAGAGTCTAAATGTTTCTAACTTTCATATACCGGAAGGATAAAATGATTTGACGGTTCGATAAAATGATTTGACGGTTTTGTGGCTTAATTATATTCATAATGATATGTGTAGAGTCTAAATGTCTCTTACTTTCATATACCGGAAGGATAAAATGATTTGACGGTTTTGTGGCTTAATGGTTTTGTGGCTTAATTATATTCATAATGAAATGTCTAGAGTCTAAATGTCTCTAACTTTCATATACCAGAAGGATAAAATGATTTGACGGTTTTATGGCTTAGTGGTTTTGTGGCTTAATTATATTCATAATGAAATGTGTAGAGTCTAAATGTCTCCAAGTTCGGTGTTGGAAGGATAAATTGAATTGAAAGTTTTGTGGCTGAATTTTCATGATAGTGAAATATGATCTATAGTCTAAATGACTCTAAATTTGGAAAGTTATTTTTCGATAACTTGAATTGATGGTTTTGTGGCTTAATTTTATAGATAATGAAATTTGTAGAGTCTAAATCGCACTAACTTTCATATATCGGAAGGATAAAATGATTTGATGGTTGGATAAAATGATTTGACGGTTTTGTGGCTTAATGGTTTTGTGGCTTAATTTTATTGATAATGAAATGTGTAGAGTCTAAATGTTTCTAACTTTCATATACCGGAAGGATAAAATGATTTGACGGTTCGATAAAATGATTTGACGGTTTTGTGGCTTAATTATATTCATAATGGTATGTGTAGAGTCTAAATGTCTCTAACTTTCATATAACGGAAGGATAAAATGATTTGACGGTTTTGTGGCTTAATGGTTTTGTGGCTTAATTATATTCATAATGAAATGTCTAGAGTCTAAATGTCTCTAACTTTCATATACCAGAAGGATAAAATGATTTGACGGTTTTATGGCTTAGTGGTTTTGTGGCTTAATTATATTCATAATGAAATGTGTAGAGTCTAAATGTCTCCAAGTTCGGTGTTGGAAGGATAAATTGAATTGAAAGTTTTGTGGCTGAATTTTCATGATAGTGAAATATGATCTATAGTCTAAATGACTCTAAATTTGGAAAGTTATTTTTCGATAACTTGAATTGATGGTTTTGTGGCTTAATTTTATAGATAATGAAATTTGTAGAGTCTAAATCGCACTAACTTTCATATATCGGAAGGATAAAATGATTTGATGGTTGGATAAAATGATTTGACGGTTTTGTGGCTTAATGGTTTTGTGGCTTAATTTTATTGATAATGAAATGTGTAGAGTCTAAATGTTTCTAACTTTCATATACCGGAAGGATAAAATGATTTGACGGTTCGATAAAATGATTTGACGGTTTTGTGGCTTAATTATATTCATAATGGTATGTGTAGAGTCTAAATGTCTCTAACTTTCATATAACGAAAGGATAAAATGATTTGACGGTTTTGTGGCTTAATGGTTTTGTGGCTTAATTATATTCATAATGAAATGTCTAGAGTCTAAATGTCTCTAACTTTCATATACCAGAAGGATAAAATGATTTGACGGTTTTATGGCTTAGTGGTTTTGTGGCTTAATTATATTCATAATGAAATGTGTAGAGTCTAAATGTCTCCAAGTTCGGTGTTGGAAGGATAAATTGAATTGAAAGTTTTGTGGCTGAATTTTCATGATAGTGAAATATGATCTATAGTCTAAATGACTCTAAATTTGGAAAGTTATTTTTCGATAACTTGAATTGATGGTTTTGTGGCTTAATTTTATAGATAATGAAATTTGTAGAGTCTAAATCGCACTAACTTTCATATATCGGAAGGATAAAATGATTTGATGGTTGGATAAAATGATTTGACGGTTTTGTGGCTTAATGGTTTTGTGGCTTAATTTTATTGATAATGAAATGTGTAGAGTCTAAATGTTTCTAACTTTCATATACCGGAAGGATAAAATGATTTGACGGTTCGATAAAATGATTTGACGGTTTTGTGGCTTAATTATATTCATAATGGTATGTGTAGAGTCTAAATGTCGCTAACTTTCATATAACGGAAGGATAAAATGATTTGACGGTTTTGTGGCTTAATGGTTTTGTGGCTTAATTATATTCATAATGAAATGTCTAGAGTCTAAATGTCTCTAACTTTCATATACCAGAAGGATAAAATGATTTGACGGTTTTATGGCTTAGTGGTTTTGTGGCTTAATTATATTCATAATGAAATGTGTAGAGTCTAAATGTCTCCAAGTTCGGTGTTGGAAGGATAAATTGAATTGAAAGTTTTGTGGCTGAATTTTCATGATAGTGAAATATGATCTATAGTCTAAATGACTCTAAATTTGGAAAGTTATTTTTCGATAACTTGAATTGATGGTTTTGTGGCTTAATTTTATAGATAATGAAATTTGTAGAGTCTAAATCGCACTAACTTTCATATATCGGAAGGATAAAATGATTTGATGGTTGGATAAAATGATTTGACGGTTTTGTGGCTTAATGGTTTTGTGGCTTAATTTTATTGATAATGAAATGTGTAGAGTCTAAATGTTTCTAACTTTCATATACCGGAAGGATAAAATGATTTGACGGTTCGATAAAATGATTTGACGGTTTTGTGGCTTAATTATATTCATAATGGTATGTGTAGAGTCTAAATGTCTCTAACTTTCATATAACGAAAGGATAAAATGATTTGACGGTTTTGTGGCTTAATGGTTTTGTGGCTTAATTATATTCATAATGAAATGTCTAGAGTCTAAATGTTTCTAACTTTCATATACCAGAAGGATAAAATGATTTGACGGTTTTATGGCTTAGTGGTTTTGTGGCTTAATTATATTCATAATGAAATGTGTAGAGTCTAAATGTCTCCAAGTTCGGTGTTGAAAGGATAAATTGAATTGAAAGTTTTGTGGCTGAATTTTCATGATAGTGAAATATGATCTATAGTCTAAATGATTCTAAATTCGGTAAGTTATTTTTCGATAACTTGAATTGATGGTTTTGTGGCTTAATTTTATAGATAATGAAATTTGTAGAGTCTAAATCGCACTAACTTTCATATATCGGAAGGATAAAATGATTTGATGGTTGGATAAAATGATTTGACGGTTTTGTGGCTTAATGGTTTTGTGGCTTAATTTTATTGATAATGAAATATGTAGAGTCTAAATGTTTCTAACTTTCATATACCGGAAGGATAAAATGATTTGACGGTTAAATAAAATGATTTGACGGTTTTGTGGCTTAATTATATTCATAATGATATGTGTAGAGTCTAAATGTCTCTAACTTTCATATACCGGAAGGATAAAATGATTTGACGGTTTTGTGGCTTAATTATATTCATAATGAAATGTCTAGAGTCTAAATGTCTCTAACTTTCATATACCGGAAGGATCAAATGATTTACGGTTTTATGGCTTAGTGGTTTTGTGGCTTAATTATATTCATAATGAAATGTGTAGAGTCTAAATGTCTCCAAGTTCGGTGTTGGAAGGATAAATTGAATTGAAAGTTTTGTGGCTGAATTTTCATGATAGTGAAATATGATCTATAGTCTAAATGACTCTAAATTCGGAAAGTTATTTTTCGATAACTTGAATTGATGGTTTTGTGGCTTAATTTTATAGATAATGAAATTTGTAGAGTCTAAATCGCACTAACTTTCATATATCGGAAGGATAAAATGATTTGATGGTTAGATAAAATGATTTGACGGTTTTGTGGCTTAATGGTTTTGTGGCTTAATTTTATTGATAATGAAATGTCTAGAGTCTAAATATCTCTAACTTTCATATACCAGAAGGATAAAATGATTTGACGGTTTTATGGCTTAGTGGTTTTGTGGCTTAATTATATTCATAATGAAATGTGTAAAGTCTAAATGTCTCCAAGTTCGGTGTTGGAAGGATAAATTGAATTGAAAGTTTTGTGGCTGAATTTTCATGATAGTGAAATATGATCTATAGTCTAAATGACTCTAAATTCGGTAAGTTATTTTTCGATAACTTGAATTGATTGTTTTGTGGCTTAATTTTATAGATAATGAAATTTGTAGAGTCTAAATCGCACTAACTTTCATATATCGGAAGGATAAAATGATTTGATGGTCGGATAAAATGATTTGACGGTTTTGTGGCTTAATGGTTTTGTGGCTTAATTTTATTGATAATGAAATGTGTAGAGTCTAAATGTTTCTAACTTTCATATACCGGAAGGATAAAATGATTTGACGGTTGGATAAAATGATTTGACGGTTTTGTGGCTTAATTATATTCATAATGATATGTGTAGAGTCTAAATGTCTCTTACTTTCATATACCGGAAGGATAAAATGATTTGACGGTTTTGTGGCTTAATGGTTTTGTGGCTTAATTATATTCATAATGAAATGTCTAGAGTCTAAATGTCTCTAACTTTCATATACCAGAAGGATAAAATGATTTGACAGTTTTATGGCTTAGTGGTTTTGTGGCTTAATTATATTCATAATGAAATGTGTAGAGTCTAAATGTCTCCAAGTTCGGTGTTGGAAGGATAAATTGAATTGAAAGTTTTGTGGCTGAATTTTCATGATAGTGAAATATGATCTATAGTCTAAATGACTCTAAATTTGGAAAGTTATTTTTCGATAACTTGAATTGATGGTTTTGTGGTTTAATTTTATAGATAATGAAATTTGTAGAGTCTAAATCGCACTAACTTTCATATATCGGAAGGATAAAATGATTTGATGGTTGGATAAAATGATTTGACGGTTTTGTGGCTTAATGGTTTTGTGGCTTAATTTTATTGATAATGAAATGTGTAGAGTCTAAATGTTTCTAACTTTCATATACCGGAAGGATAAAATGATTTGACGGTTCGATAAAATGATGTGACGGTTTTGTGGCTTAATTATATTCATAATGGTATGTGTAGAGTCCAAATGTCTCTAACTTTCATATACCGGAAGGATAAAATGATTTGACGGTTTTGTGGCTTAATTATATTCATAATGAAATGTCTAGAGTCTAAATGTCTCTAACTTTCATATACCGGAAGGATAAAATGATTTACGGTTTTATGGCTTAGTGGTTTTGTGGCTTAATTATATTCATAATGAAATGTGTAGAGTCTAAATGTCTCCAAGTTCGGTGTTGGAAGGATAAATTGAATTGAAAGTTTTGTGGCTGAATTTTCATGATAGTGAAATATGATCTATAGTCTAAATGACTCTAAATTCGGAAAGTTATTTTTCGATAACTTGAATTGATGGTTTTGTGGCTTAATTTTATAGATAATGAAATTTGTAGAGTCTAAATCGCACTAACTTTCATATATCGGAAGGATAAAATGATTTGATGGTTAGATAAAATGATTTGACGGTTTTGTGGCTTAATGGTTTTGTGGCTTAATTTTATTGATAATGAAATGTCTAGAGTCTAAATATCTCTAACTTTCATATACCAGAAGGATAAAATGATTTGACGGTTTTATGGCTTAGTGGTTTTGTGGCTTAATTATATTCATAATGAAATGTGTAAAGTCTAAATGTCTCCAAGTTCGGTGTTGGAAGGATAAATTGAATTGAAAGTTTTGTGGCTGAATTTTCATGATAGTGAAATATGATCTATAGTCTAAATGACTCTAAATTCGGTAAGTTATTTTTCGATAACTTGAATTGATTGTTTTGTGGCTTAATTTTATAGATAATGAAATTTGTAGAGTCTAAATCGCACTAACTTTCATATATCGGAAGGATAAAATGATTTGATGGTCGGATAAAATGATTTGACGGTTTTGTGGCTTAATGGTTTTGTGGCTTAATTTTATTGATAATGAAACGTGTAGAGTCTAAATGTTTCTAACTTTCATATACCGGAAGGATAAAATGATTTGACGGTTGGATAAAATGATTTGACGGTTTTGTGGCTTAATTATATTCATAATGATATGTGTAGAGTCTAAATGTCTCTTACTTTCATATACCGGAAGGATAAAATGATTTGACGGTTTTGTGGCTTAATGGTTTTGTGGCTTAATTATATTCATAATGAAATGTCTAGAGTCTAAATGTCTCTAACTTTCATATACCAGAAGGATAAAATGATTTGACGGTTTTATGGCTTAGTGGTTTTGTGGCTTAATTATATTCATAATGAAATGTGTAGAGTCTAAATGTCTCCAAGTTCGGTGTTGGAAGGATAAATTGAATTGAAAGTTTTGTGGCTGAATTTTCATGATAGTGAAATATGATCTATAGTCTAAATGACTCTAAATTTGGAAAGTTATTTTTCGATAACTTGAATTGATGGTTTTGTGGCTTAATTTTATAGATAATGAAATTTGTAGAGTCTAAATCGCACTAACTTTCATATATCGGAAGGATAAAATGATTTGATGGTTGGATAAAATGATTTGACGGTTTTGTGGCTTAATGGTTTTGTGGCTTAATTTTATTGATAATGAAATGTGTAGAGTCTAAATGTTTCTAACTTTCATATACCAGAAGGATAAAATGATTTGACGGTTCGATAAAATGATTTGACGGTTTTGTGGCTTAATTATATTCATAATGGTATGTGTAGAGTCTAAATGTCTCTAACTTTCATATAACGGAAGGATAAAATGATTTGACGGTTTTGTGGCTTAATTATATTCATAATGAAATGTCTAGAGTCTAAATGTCTCTAACTTTCATATACCGGAAGGATAAAATGATTTACGGTTTTATGGCTTAGTGGTTTTGTGGCTTAATTATATTCATAATGAAATGTGTAGAGTCTAAATGTCTCCAAGTTCGGTGTTGGAAGGATAAATTGAATTGAAAGTTTTGTGGCTGAATTTTCATGATAGTGAAATATGATCTATAGTCTAAATGACTCTAAATTCGGAAAGTTATTTTTCGATAACTTGAATTGATGGTTTTGTGGCTTAATTTTATAGATAATGAAATTTGTAGAGTCTAAATCGCACTAACTTTCATATATCGGAAGGATAAAATGATTTGATGGTTAGATAAAATGATTTGACGGTTTTGTGGCTTAATGGTTTTGTGGCTTAATTTTATTGATAATGAAATGTCTAGAGTCTAAATATCTCTAACTTTCATATACCAGAAGGATAAAATGATTTGACGGTTTTATGGCTTAGTGGTTTTGTGGCTTAATTATATTCATAATGAAATGTGTAAAGTCTAAATGTCTCCAAGTTCGGTGTTGGAAGGATAAATTGAATTGAAAGTTTTGTGGCTGAATTTTCATGATAGTGAAATATGATCTATAGTCTAAATGACTCTAAATTCGGTAAGTTATTTTTCGATAACTTGAATTGATTGTTTTGTGGCTTAATTTTATAGATAATGAAATTTGTAGAGTCTAAATCGCACTAACTTTCATATATCGGAAGGATAAAATGATTTGATGGTCGGATAAAATGATTTGACGGTTTTGTGGCTTAATGGTTTTGTGGCTTAATTTTATTGATAATGAAATGTGTAGAGTCTAAATGTTTCTAACTTTCATATACCGGAAGGATAAAATGATTTGACGGTTGGATAAAATGATTTGACGGTTTTGTGGCTTAATTATATTCATAATGATATGTGTAGAGTCTAAATGTCTCTAACTTTCATATACCGGAAGAATAAAATGATTTGACGGTTTTGTGGGTTAATGGTTTTGTGGCTTAATTATATTCATAATGAAATGTCTAGAGTCTAAATGGCTCTAACTTTCATATACCGGAAGGATAAAATGATTTGACGGTTGGATAAAATGATGTGACGGTTTTGTGGCTTAATAATGGTTTTGTGGCTTAATTATATTCATAATGAAAAGTCTAGAGTCTAAATGTCTCTAACTTTCATATACCGGAAGGATAAAATGATTTGACGGTTGGATAAAATGATTTGACGGTTTTGTAGCTTAATAATGGTTTTGTGGCTTAATTATATTCATAATGAAATGTCTAGAGTCTAAATGTCTCTAACTTTCATATACCGGAAGGATAAAATGATTTACGGTTTTATGGCTTAGTGGTTTTGTGGCTTAATTATATTCATAATGAAATGTGTAGAGTCTAAATGTCTCCAAGTTCGGTGTTGGAAGGATAAATTGAATTGAAAGTTTTGTGGCAGAATTTTCATGATAGTGAAATATGATCTATAGTCTAAATGACTCTAAATTCGGAAAGTTATTTTTCGATAACTTGAATTGATGGTTTTGTGGCTTAATTTTATAGATAATGAAATTTGTAGAGTCTAAATCGCACTAACTTTCATATATCGGAAGGATAAAATGATTTGAAGGTTAGATAAAATGATTTGACGGTTTTGTGGCTTAATGGTTTTGTGGCTTAATTTTATTGATAAGGAAATGTCTAGAGTCTAAATATCTCTAACTTTCATATACCAGAAGGATAAAATGATTTGACGGTTTTATGGCTTAGTGGTTTTGTGGCTTAATTATATTCATAATGAAATGTGTAAAGTCTAAATGTCTCCAAGTTCGGTGTTGGAAGGATAAATTGAATTGAAAGTTTTGTGGCTGAATTTTCATGATAGTGAAATATGATCTATAGTCTAAATGACTCTAAATTCGGTAAGTTATTTTTCGATAACTTGAATTGATTGTTTTGTGGCTTAATTTTATTGATAATGAAATTTGTTGAGTCTAAATCGCACTAACTTTCATATATCGGAAGGATAAAATGATTTGATGGTCGGATAAAATGATTTGACGGTTTTGTGGCTTAATGGTTTTGTGGCTTAATTTTATTGATAATGAAATGTGTAGAGTCTAAATGTTTCTAACTTTCATATACCGGAAGGATAAAATGATTTGACGGTTGGATAAAATGATTTGACGGTTTTGTGGCTTAATTATATTCATAATGATATGTGTAGAGTCTAAATGTCTCTTACTTTCATATACCGGAAGGATAAAATGATTTGACGGTTTTGTGGCTTAATTATATTCATAATGAAATGTCTAGAGTCTAAATGTCTCTAACTTTCATATACCAGAAGGATAAAATGATTTGACGGTTTTATGGCTTAGTGGTTTTGTGGCTTAATTATATTCATAATGAAATGTGTAGAGTCTAAATGTCTCCAAGTTCGGTGTTGGAAGGATAAATTGAATTGAATGTTTTGTGGCTGAATTTTCATGATAGTGAAATATGATCTATAGTCTAAATGACTCTAAATTTGGAAAGTTATTTTTCGATAACTTGAATTGATGGTTTTGTGGCTTAATTATATTCATAATGATATGTGTAGAGTCTAAATGTCTCTAACTTTCATATACCGGAAGAATAAAATGATTTGACGGTTTTGTGGGTTAATGGTTTTGTGGCTTAATTATATTCATAATGAAATGTCTAGAGTCTAAATGGCTCTAACTTTCATATACCGGAAGGATAAAATGATTTGACGGTTGGATAAAATGATGTGACGGTTTTGTGGCTTAATAATGGTTTTGTGGCTTAATTATATTCATAATGAAAAGTCTAGAGTCTAAATGTCTCTAACTTTCATATACCGGAAGGATAAAATGATTTGACGGTTGGATAAAATGATTTGACGGTTTTGTAGCTTAATAATGGTTTTGTGGCTTAATTATATTCATAATGAAATGTCTAGAGTCTAAATGTCTCTAACTTTCATATACCGGAAGGATAAAATGATTTACGGTTTTATGGCTTAGTGGTTTTGTGGCTTAATTATATTCATAATGAAATGTGTAGAGTCTAAATGTCTCCAAGTTCGGTGTTGGAAGGATAAATTGAATTGAAAGTTTTGTGGCTGAATTTTCATGATAGTGAAATATGATCTATAGTCTAAATGACTCTAAATTCGGAAAGTTATTTTTCGATAACTTGAATTGATGGTTTTGTGGCTTAATTTTATAGATAATGAAATTTGTAGAGTCTAAATCGCACTAACTTTCATATATCGGAAGGATAAAATGATTTGATGGTTAGATAAAATGATTTGACGGTTTTGTGGCTTAATGGTTTTGTGGCTTAATTTTATTGATAATGAAATGTCTAGAGTCTAAATATCTCTAACTTTCATATACCAGAAGGATAAAATGATTTGACGGTTTTATGGCTTAGTGGTTTTGTGGCTTAATTATATTCATAATGAAATGTGTAAAGTCTAAATGTCTCCAAGTTCGGTGTTGGAAGGATAAATTGAATTGAAAGTTTTGTGGCTGAATTTTCATGATAGTGAAATATGATCTATAGTCTAAATGACTCTAAATTCGGTAAGTTATTTTTCGATAACTTGAATTGATTGTTTTGTGGCTTAATTTTATAGATAATGAAATTTGTAGAGTCTAAATCGCACTAACTTTCATATATCGGAAGGATAAAATGATTTGATGGTCGGATAAAATGATTTGACGGTTTTGTGGCTTAATGGTTTTGTGGCTTAATTTTATTGATAATGAAATGTGTAGAGTCTAAATGTTTCTAACTTTCATATACCGGAAGGATAAAATGATTTGACGGTTGGATAAAATGATTTGACGGTTTTGTGGCTTAATTATATTCATAATGATATGTGTAGAGTCTAAATGTCTCTAACTTTCATATACCGGAAGAATAAAATGATTTGACGGTTTTGTGGGTTAATGGTTTTGTGGCTTAATTATATTCATAATGAAATGTCTAGAGTCTAAATGGCTCTAACTTTCATATACCGGAAGGATAAAATGATTTGACGGTTGGATAAAATGATGTGACGGTTTTGTGGCTTAATAATGGTTTTGTGGCTTAATTATATTCATAATGAAAAGTCTAGAGTCTAAATGTCTCTAACTTTCATATACCGGAAGGATAAAATGATTTGACGGTTGGATAAAATGATTTGACGGTTTTGTAGCTTAATAATGGTTTTGTGGCTTAATTATATTCATAATGAAATGTCTAGAGTCTAAATGTCTCTAACTTTCATATACCGGAAGGATAAAATGATTTACGGTTTTATGGCTTAGTGGTTTTGTGGCTTAATTATATTCATAATGAAATGTGTAGAGTCTAAATGTCTCCAAGTTCGGTGTTGGAAGGATAAATTGAATTGAAAGTTTTGTGGCAGAATTTTCATGATAGTGAAATATGATCTATAGTCTAAATGACTCTAAATTCGGAAAGTTATTTTTCGATAACTTGAATTGATGGTTTTGTGGCTTAATTTTATAGATAATGAAATTTGTAGAGTCTAAATCGCACTAACTTTCATATATCGGAAGGATAAAATGATTTGATGGTTAGATAAAATGATTTGACGGTTTTGTGGCTTAATGGTTTTGTGGCTTAATTTTATTGATAAGGAAATGTCTAGAGTCTAAATATCTCTAACTTTCATATACCAGAAGGATAAAATGATTTGACGGTTTTATGGCTTAGTGGTTTTGTGGCTTAATTATATTCATAATGAAATGTGTAAAGTCTAAATGTCTCCAAGTTCGGTGTTGGAAGGATAAATTGAATTGAAAGTTTTGTGGCTGAATTTTCATGATAGTGAAATATGATCTATAGTCTAAATGACTCTAAATTCGGTAAGTTATTTTTCGATAACTTGAATTGATTGTTTTGTGGCTTAATTTTATAGATAATGAAATTTGTAGAGTCTAAATCGCACTAACTTTCATATATCGGAAGGATAAAATGATTTGATGGTCGGATAAAATGATTTGACGGTTTTGTGGCTTAATGGTTTTGTGGCTTAATTTTATTGATAATGAAATGTGTAGAGTCTAAATGTTTCTAACTTTCATATACCGGAAGGATAAAATGATTTGACGGTTGGATAAAATGATTTGACGGTTTTGTGGCTTAATTATATTCATAATGATATGTGTAGAGTCTAAATGTCTCTTACTTTCATATACCGGAAGGATAAAATGATTTGACGGTTTTGTGGCTTAATGGTTTTGTGGCTTAATTATATTCATAATGAAATGTCTAGAGTCTAAATGTCTCTAACTTTCATATACCAGAAGGATAAAATGATTTGACGGTTGGATAAAATGATGTGACGGTTTTGTGGCTTAATAATGGTTTTGTGGCTTAATTATATTCATAATGAAAAGTCTAGAGTCTAAATGTCTCTAACTTTCATATACCGGAAGGATAAAATGATTTGACGGTTGGATAAAATGATTTGACGGTTTTGTAGCTTAATAATGGTTTTGTGGCTTAATTATATTCATAATGAAATGTCTAGAGTCTAAATGTCTCTAACTTTCATATACCGGAAGGATAAAATGATTTACGGTTTTATGGCTTAGTGGTTTTGTGGCTTAATTATATTCATAATGAAATGTGTAGAGTCTAAATGTCTCCAAGTTCGGTGTTGGAAGGATAAATTGAATTGAAAGTTTTGTGGCAGAATTTTCATGATAGTGAAATATGATCTATAGTCTAAATGACTCTAAATTCGGAAAGTTATTTTTCGATAACTTGAATTGATGGTTTTGTGGCTTAATTTTATAGATAATGAAATTTGTAGAGTCTAAATCGCACTAACTTTCATATATCGGAAGGATAAAATGATTTGATGGTTAGATAAAATGATTTGACGGTTTTGTGGCTTAATGGTTTTGTGGCTTAATTTTATTGATAAGGAAATGTCTAGAGTCTAAATATCTCTAACTTTCATATACCAGAAGGATAAAATGATTTGACGGTTTTATGGCTTAGTGGTTTTGTGGCTTAATTATATTCATAATGAAATGTGTAAAGTCTAAATGTCTCCAAGTTCGGTGTTGGAAGGATAAATTGAATTGAAAGTTTTGTGGCTGAATTTTCATGATAGTGAAATATGATCTATAGTCTAAATGACTCTAAATTCGGTAAGTTATTTTTCGATAACTTGAATTGATTGTTTTGTGGCTTAATTTTATAGATAATGAAATTTGTAGAGTCTAAATCGCACTAACTTTCATATATCGGAAGGATAAAATGATTTGATGGTCGGATAAAATGATTTGACGGTTTTGTGGCTTAATGGTTTTGTGGCTTAATTTTATTGATAATGAAATGTGTAGAGTCTAAATGTTTCTAACTTTCATATACCGGAAGGATAAAATGATTTGACGGTTGGATAAAATGATTTGACGGTTTTGTGGCTTAATTATATTCATAATGATATGTGTAGAGTCTAAATGTCTCTTACTTTCATATACCGGAAGGATAAAATGATTTGACGGTTTTGTGGCTTAATGGTTTTGTGGCTTAATTATATTCATAATGAAATGTCTAGAGTCTAAATGTCTCTAACTTTCATATACCAGAAGGATAAAATGATTTGACGGTTGGATAAAATGATGTGACGGTTTTGTGGCTTAATAATGGTTTTGTGGCTTAATTATATTCATAATGAAAAGTCTAGAGTCTAAATGTCTCTAACTTTCATATACCGGAAGGATAAAATGATTTGACGGTTGGATAAAATGATTTGACGGTTTTGTAGCTTAATAATGGTTTTGTGGCTTAATTATATTCATAATGAAATGTCTAGAGTCTAAATGTCTCTAACTTTCATATACCGGAAGGATAAAATGATTTACGGTTTTATGGCTTAGTGGTTTTGTGGCTTAATTATATTCATAATGAAATGTGTAGAGTCTAAATGTCTCCAAGTTCGGTGTTGGAAGGATAAATTGAATTGAAAGTTTTGTGGCAGAATTTTCATGATAGTGAAATATGATCTATAGTCTAAATGACTCTAAATTCGGAAAGTTATTTTTCGATAACTTGAATTGATGGTTTTGTGGCTTAATTTTATAGATAATGAAATTTGTAGAGTCTAAATCGCACTAACTTTCATATATCGGAAGGATAAAATGATTTGATGGTTAGATAAAATGATTTGACGGTTTTGTGGCTTAATGGTTTTGTGGCTTAATTTTATTGATAAGGAAATGTCTAGAGTCTAAATATCTCTAACTTTCATATACCAGAAGGATAAAATGATTTGACGGTTTTATGGCTTAGTGGTTTTGTGGCTTAATTATATTCATAATGAAATGTGTAAAGTCTAAATGTCTCCAAGTTCGGTGTTGGAAGGATAAATTGAATTGAAAGTTTTGTGGCTGAATTTTCATGATAGTGAAATATGATCTATAGTCTAAATGACTCTAAATTCGGTAAGTTATTTTTCGATAACTTGAATTGATTGTTTTGTGGCTTAATTTTATAGATAATGAAATTTGTAGAGTCTAAATCGCACTAACTTTCATATATCGGAAGGATAAAATGATTTGATGGTCGGATAAAATGATTTGACGGTTTTGTGGCTTAATGGTTTTGTGGCTTAATTTTATTGATAATGAAATGTGTAGAGTCTAAATGTTTCTAACTTTCATATACCGGAAGGATAAAATGATTTGACGGTTGGATAAAATGATTTGACGGTTTTGTGGCTTAATTATATTCATAATGATATGTGTAGAGTCTAAATGTCTCTTACTTTCATATACCGGAAGGATAAAATGATTTGACGGTTTTGTGGCTTAATGGTTTTGTGGCTTAATTATATTCATAATGAAATGTCTAGAGTCTAAATGTCTCTAACTTTCATATACCAGAAGGATAAAATGATTTGACGGTTTTATGGCTTAGTGGTTTTGTGGCTCAATTATATTCATAATGAAATGTGTAGAGTCTAAATGTCTCCAAGTTCGGTGTTGGAAGGATAAATTGAATTGAATGTTTTGTGGCTGAATTTTCATGATAGTGAAATATGATCTATAGTCTAAATGACTCTAAATTTGGAAAGTTATTTTTCGATAACTTGAATTGATGGTTTTGTGGCTTAATTTTATAGATAATGAAATTTGTAGAGTCTAAATCGCACTAACTTTCATATATCGGAAGGATAAAATGATTTGATGGTTGGATAAAATGATTTGACGGTTTTGTGGCTTAATGGTTTTGTGGCTTAATTTTATTGATAATGAAATGTGTAGAGTCTAAATGTTTCTAACTTTCATATACCGGAAGGATAAAATGATTTGACGGTTCGATAAAATGATTTGACGGTTTTGTGGCTTAATTATATTCATAATGGTATGTGTAGAGTCTAAATGTCTCTAACTTTCATATAACGGAAGGATAAAATGATTTGACGGTTTTGTGGCTTAATGGTTTTGTGGCTTAATTATATTCATAATGAAATGTCTAGAGTCTAAATGTCTCTAACTTTCATATACCAGAAGGATAAAATGATTTGACGGTTTTATGGCTTAGTGGTTTTGTGGCTTAATTATATTCATAATGAAATGTGTAGAGTCTAAATGTCTCCAAGTTCGGTGTTGAAAGGATAAATTGAATTGAAAGTTTTGTGGCTGAATTTTCATGATAGTGAAATATGATCTATAGTCTAAATGATTCTAAATTCGGTAAGTTATTTTTCGATAACTTGAATTGATGGTTTTGTGGCTTAATTTTATAGATAATGAAATTTGTAGAGTCTAAATCGCACTAACTTTCATATATCGGAAGGATAAAATGATTTGATGGTTGGATAAAATGATTTGACGGTTTTGTGGCTTAATGGTTTTGTGGTTTAATTATATTCAAAATGAAATGTCTAGAGTCTAAATGTCTCTAACTTTCATATACCGGAAGGATAAAATGATTTGACGGTTTTATGGCTAAGTGGTTTTGTGGCTTAATTATATTTACAATGAAATGTGTAGAGTCTAAATGTCTCCAAGTTCGGTGTTGGAAGGATAAATTGAATTGAAAGTTTTGTGGCTGAATTTTCATGATAGTGAAATATGATCTATAGTCTAAATGACTCTAAATTCGGTAAGTTATTTTTCGATAACTTGAATTGATGGTTTTGTGGCTTAATTTTATAGATAATGAAATTTGTAGAGTTTAAATCGCACTAACTTTCATATATCGGAAGGATAATATGATTTGATGGTTGGATAAAATGATTTGACGGTTTTGTGGCTTAATGGTTTTGTGGCTTAATTTTATTGATAATGAAATGTGTAGAGTCTAAATGGTTCTAACTTTCATATACCGGAAGGATAAAATGATTTGACGGTTGGATAAAATGATTTGACGGTTTTGTGGCTTAATTATATTCATAATGATATGTGTAGAGTCTAAATGTCTCTAACTTTCATATACCGGAAGGATAAAATGATTTGACGGTTTTGTGGCTAATTGGTTTTGTGGCTTAATTATATTCATAATGAAATGTCTAGAGTCTAAATGTCTCCATGTTCGGTGTTGGAAGGATAAATTGAATTGAAAGTTTTGTGGCTGAATTTTCATGATAGTGAAATACGATCTATAGTCTAAATGACTCTAAATTCGGAAAGTTATTTTTCGATAACTTGAATTGATGGTTTTGTGGCTTAATTTTATAGATAATGAAATTTGTAGAATCTAAATCGCACTAACTTTCATATGTCGGAAGGATAAAATGTTTTGATGGTTGGATAAAATGATTTGACGGTTTTGTGGCTGAATGGTTTTGTGGCTTAATTTTATTGATAATGAAATGTCTAGAGTCTAAATATCTCTAACTTTCATATACCAGAAGGATAAAATGATTTGACGGTTTTATGGTTTTGTGGCTTAATTATATTCATAATGAAATGTGTAAAGTCTAAATGTCTCCAAGTTCGGTGTTGGAAGGATAAATTGAATTGAAAGTTTTGTGGCTGAATTTTCATGATAGTGAAATATGATCTATAGTCTAAATGACTCAAAATTCGGTAAGTTATTTTTCGATAACTTGAATTGATGGTTTTGTGGCTTAATTTTATAGATAATGAAATTTGTAGAGTCTAAATCGCACTAACTTTCATATATCGGAAGGATAAAATGATTTGATGGTTGGATAAAATGATTTGACGGTTTTGTGGCTTAATGGTTTTGTGGTTTAATTATATTCAAAATGAAATGTCTAGAGTCTAAATGTCTCTAACTTTCATATACCGGAAGGATAAAATGATTTGATGGTTTTATGGCTAAGTGGTTTTGTGGCTTAATTATATTTACAATGAAATGTGTAGAGTCTAAATGTCTCCAAGTTCGGTGTTGGAAGGATAAATTGAATTGAAAGTTTTGTGGCTGAATTTTCATGATAGTGAAATATGAACTATAGTCTAAATGACTCTAAATTCGGTAAGTTATTTTTCGATAACTTGAATTGATGGTTTTGTGGCTTAATTTTATAGATAATGAAATTTGTAGAGTTTAAATCGCACTAACTTTCATATATCGGAAGGATAATATGATTTGATGGTTGGATAAAATGATTTGACGGTTTTGTGGCTTAATGGTTTTGTGGCTTAATTTTATTGATAATGAAATGTGTAGAGTCTAAATGGTTCTAACTTTCATATACCGGAAGGATAAAATGATTTGACGGTTGGATAAAATGATTTGACGGTTTTGTGGCTTAATTATATTCATAATGATATGTGTAGAGTCTAAATGTCTCTAACTTTCATATACCGGAAGGATAAAATGATTTGACGGTTTTGTGGCTAATTGGTTTTGTGGCTTAATTATATTCATAATGAAATGTCTAGAGTCTAAATGTCTCCATGTTCGGTGTTGGAAGGATAAATTGAATTGAAAGTTTTGTGGCTGAATTTTCATGATAGTGAAATACGATCTATAGTCTAAATGACTCTAAATTCGGAAAGTTATTTTTCGATAACTTGAATTGATGGTTTTGTGGCTTAATTTTATAGATATGAAATTTGTAGAATCTAAATCGCACTAACTTTCATATGTCGGAAGGATAAAATGTTTTGATGGTTGGATAAAATGATTTGACGGTTTTGTGGCTTAATGGTTTTGTGGCTTAATTTTATTGATAATGAAATGTCTAGAGTCTAAATATCTCTAACTTTCATATACCAGAAGGATAAAATGATTTGACGGTTTTATGGTTTTGTGGCTTAATTATATTCATAATGAAATGTGTAAAGTCTAAATGTCTCCAAGTTCGGTGTTGGAAGGATAAATTGAATTGAAAGTTTTGTGGCTGAATTTTCATGATAGTGAAATATGATCTATAGTCTAAATGACTCAAAATTCGGTAAGTTATTTTTCGATAACTTGAATTGATGGTTTTGTGGCTTAATTTTATAGATAATGAAATTTGTAGAGTCTAAATCGCACTAACTTTCATATATCGGAAGGATAAAATGATTTGATGGTTGGATAAAATGATTTGACGGTTTTGTGGCTTAATTATATTCATAATGAAATGTCTAGAGTCTAAATGTCTCTAACTTTCATATACCGGAAGGATAAAATGATTTGACGGTTTTGTGGCTAATTGGTTTTGTGGCTTAATTATATTCATAATGAAATGTCTAGAGTCTAAATGTCTCCATGTTCGGTGTTGGAAGGATAAATTGAATTGAAAGTTTTGTGGCTGAATTTTCATGATAGTGAAATACGATCTATAGTCTAAATGACTCTAAATTCGGAAAGTTATTTTTCGATAACTTGAATTGATGGTTTTGTGGCTTAATTTTATAGATAATGAAATTTGTAGAATCTAAATCGCACTAACTTTCATATGTCGGAAGGATAAAATGTTTTGATGGTTGGATAAAATGATTTGACGGTTTTGTGGCTTAATGGTTTTGTGGCTTAATTTTATTGATAATGAAATGTCTAGAGTCTAAATATCTCTAACTTTCATATACCAGAAGGATAAAATGATTTGACGGTTTTATGGTTTTGTGGCTTAATTATATTCATAATGAAATGTGTAAAGTCTAAATGTCTCCAAGTTCGGTGTTGGAAGGATAAATTGAATTGAAAGTTTTGTGGCTGAATTTTCATGATAGTGAAATATGATCTATAGTCTAAATGACTCAAAATTCGGTAAGTTATTTTTCGATAACTTGAATTGATGGTTTTGTGGCTTAATTTTATAGATAATGAAATTTGTAGAGTCTAAATCGCACTAACTTTCATATATCGGAAGGATAAAATGATTTGATGGTTGGATAAAATGATTTGACGGTTTTGTGGCTTAATGGTTTTGTGGTTTAATTATATTCAAAATGAAATGTCTAGAGTCTAAATGTCTCTAACTTTCATATACCGGAAGGATAAAATGATTTGATGGTTTTATGGCTAAGTGGTTTTGTGGCTTAATTATATTTACAATGAAATGTGTAGAGTCTAAATGTCTCCAAGTTCGGTGTTGGAAGGATAAATTGAATTGAAAGTTTTGTGGCTGAATTTTCATGATAGTGAAATATGAACTATAGTCTAAATGACTCTAAATTCGGTAAGTTATTTTTCGATAACTTGAATTGATGGTTTTGTGGCTTAATTTTATAGATAATGAAATTTGTAGAGTTTAAATCGCACTAACTTTCATATATCGGAAGGATAATATGATTTGATGGTTGGATAAAATGATTTGACGGTTTTGTGGCTTAATGGTTTTGTGGCTTAATTTTATTGATAATGAAATGTGTAGAGTCTAAATGGTTCTAACTTTCATATACCGGAAGGATAAAATGATTTGACGGTTGGATAAAATGATTTGACGGTTTTGTGGCTTAATTATATTCATAATGATATGTGTAGAGTCTAAATGTCTCTAACTTTCATATACCGGAAGGATAAAATGATTTGACGGTTTTGTGGCTAATTGGTTTTGTGGCTTAATTATATTCATAATGAAATGTCTAGAGTCTAAATGTCTCCATGTTCGGTGTTGGAAGGATAAATTGAATTGAAAGTTTTGTGGCTGAATTTTCATGATAGTGAAAT
Source organism: Trifolium dubium (assembly GCA_951804385.1). Classification (NCBI taxonomy): domain Eukaryota; kingdom Viridiplantae; phylum Streptophyta; class Magnoliopsida; order Fabales; family Fabaceae; genus Trifolium; species Trifolium dubium. The sequence continues at coordinate 15,825,320 of OX638073.1, forward strand.
ACGATCTATAGTCTAAATGACTCTAAATTCGGAAAGTTATTTTTCGATAACTTGAATTGATGGTTTTGTGGCTTAATTTTATAGATATGAAATTTGTAGAATCTAAATCGCACTAACTTTCATATGTCGGAAGGATAAAATGTTTTGATGGTTGGATAAAATGATTTGACGGTTTTGTGGCTTAATGGTTTTGTGGCTTAATTTTATTGATAATGAAATGTCTAGAGTCTAAATATCTCTAACTTTCATATACCAGAAGGATAAAATGATTTGACGGTTTTATGGTTTTGTGGCTTAATTATATTCATAATGAAATGTGTAAAGTCTAAATGTCTCCAAGTTCGGTGTTGGAAGGATAAATTGAATTGAAAGTTTTGTGGCTGAATTTTCATGATAGTGAAATATGATCTATAGTCTAAATGACTCAAAATTCGGTAAGTTATTTTTCGATAACTTGAATTGATGGTTTTGTGGCTTAATTTTATAGATAATGAAATTTGTAGAGTCTAAATCGCACTAACTTTCATATATCGGAAGGATAAAATGATTTGATGGTTGGATAAAATGATTTGACGGTTTTGTGGCTTAATTATATTCATAATGAAATGTCTAGAGTCTAAATGTCTCTAACTTTCATATACCGGAAGGATAAAATGATTTGACGGTTTTGTGGCTTAATGGTTTTGTGGCTTAATTATATTCATAATGAAATGTCTAGTGTCTAAATGTCTCTAACTTTCATATACCGGAAGGATAAAATGATTTGACGGTTTTATGGCTTAGTGGTTTTGTGGCTTAATTATATTCATAATGAAATGTGTAGAGTCTAAATGTCTCCAAGTTCGGTGTTGGAAGGATAAATTGAATTGAAAGTTTTGTGGCTGAATTAATTATGAAAAGAATTAAGAATTAATTAGTCAAGAATCTCCCTCGGCTATATTCTCTAACACTTCACAACCTGTTAATTAGTTAATGCTAACTCCATTTTATTTTCAAAATAATTCCTTTCTATTTACATCACTAAATTTATTATGAAAAGAATTACCTAAAACTCATTAACCAAACATGTCAATTAAACACATCTTCAATGAACAAATCACAACTTGAGCTGTGATTATCCAATTGAGACCCAAAAATATTCGTTAGAAAGCTAGGAAGAAATGCTACAAGTGTTATGTTGACCTCAGGAGCCAATTCGAAGTGCAAAGGATTAAAATAATTACGTTTCAGATTAGAATTTATAAAAAAAGATTTGGTCATGTTCACTGTGCAGGCCATAACTTTGGCTACGGTTGTCTAACCAATGCGTGTGAGTAGGCGTTGGAAAGCTAAGGAAAAGAGATACAACTTTGATGTTTAACAAAAATTCCAGTTCGGAATTCTTGATGGTGAAAAATTCGATTCTCTACACCACTAATGCCGACTGCGAATTTTTTAAATTACAAATTTCAAACTTTAACTTTTCCAAACCCCCAATTTAATACGGCACATACACGCGGCTTATAATCACGTCTAAGTTTCCTATTAATTAAATTGTGCTTACTCGACATCTCTAAGAATAAGAACAAGACAACTTCTTCAAGGACTACAAACACAACATAAAACTAACTCTTGTATTACATGATAAAACTTTCACAAACTCCATAACTCCACAATTCCATATTTTGAAAATTCACAAACATTAATGACAACAACAAGTACGAATTAGATGATAACAATAATAGTATCATAAATTTGAAATTAGAACAGAGAAGTTCAAAACAATTCCAAGCATCAAGTAGCAATATGGTAAAACTAGAAAAAGAGTGACAAGCTATATTCTTGTATTCAAACTTCAGAAAATCATAGAGATGGTGCAAAGCTCCCTTACCTTAATTCCTAACAGCGATTTACTCTTTAGTTTTGTGGTTCGATCTTCCCAAATTTCCAAAGCTCCACTTCTTTCTTTATTGTTTTAGGTTTTTAAGAAAAGTGGTAACCCTATTTTAGTTTTAAACTAATCTATTTATAGAAGATTAATATGTATTTTTTTTTAATCATAAAAGTAATATATATCTTCAGCTGATTTGTTTCCCAAATTTATTTTCCTAAAAAATCTACAATTGTTGTTTTATCTCTTTTTAAACTAAAATTAGACAGATTTCTAATTCACACCCCCCCACTTCAAGTTTTACTTCAAATACACCTCTCTTCTCTTTTCTTAATTTAATAAAACCTTCTCATTAATTAAATAATTATATTCTTACCATCTCAATCCTTCTACTGTAAATTCCAAATAATTAATTAATTAATTAACATGTCACAACAATAACATAATCACACAAACACATCAAAGAAGACATTAATAATAAAGAAAAAATATCTAAGAACTAACTCAATTTGAAAAAAATGAATAATTCTAAAAATTGGGGTGTTACAATCAACATAGATTTGAGCTATTATAAATTTCCCTTCTTCTTCTTTCACAAACAGGGTCTTGTCTGATCCTTCCTTCCTGAATCCTTGATCTTCCAAGAATTGAGTCAGCCTTTCATACCAAGCCCTAGGTGCTTGTTTTAAACCATTCAAGGCTTTCTTCAATTTGTAAACATGATTTGGATGTTCAGAATCCACAAATCCCTTGGGTTGCTCAACATACACTTCTTCTTGTAAGTATCCATTTAGGAATGCACTTTTTACATCCATTTGATATAGCTTAAACTTGAGGATGCATGCAACTCCTAATAGAAGTCTGATAGATTCTAATCTGGCAACCGGAGCAAACGTTTCTTCAAAGTCAAGACCTTCAATCTGAGTGTATCCTTGTGCCACAAGCCTTGCTTTATTTCTGGTAACAGTGCCATTCTCATTTGACTTGTTCTTGTACACCCATTTTGTTCCAATAACATTCACATCTTCAGGTCTTGGAACTAGGTCCCACACTTCACTCCTTTCAAATTGATTCAACTCTTCCTGCATAGCCTCTATCCAGGCTTCATCAGTTAGAGCTTCCTTCACATTTTTGGGCTCAAATAGAGATACAAAACATGAATTAGCAATCACATCATTTCTTCTTCTGGTGGTTATGCCTTATTCAGGATCCCCAATAATCAGATCTATGGGATGATTCTTTTGAACACGTACAGAGGGACCTTTGCTTTGAGATGGAGGTTCAGTTCTAGTATCAACTTCCACTTCAATAATCTCTTCATTAGATTTTTCACTATTTGAATGTTCGGATGCTTCAACACTGTGTTCAACATCTTCACCTATAGTAACACCTTGATCTATATCAACATTCTTCTCTAAAGGTGAATCTTTCACCACCACATGTATAGATTCCATTACAACTTGAGTCCTTGAATTGAAGACTCTATAGGCTCTGCTGTTAGTAGAGTACCCAAGAAAAATTCCCTCATCACTTTTAGGGTCAAGCTTTCTCTTTGGTTCTCTATCAGCCAGAATATAGCACTTACTTCCAAAGACATGAAAATGTTTGACAGTTGGCTTTCTATCTTTCCATAGCTCGTATAGAGTTGAAGAAGTATGTTTCCTCAGAGTTACTCTGTTGTGTATGTAGCATGCAGTGTTCATGGCTTCAGCCTAGAAGTAATAAGGATCCTTTTTGGAATGAATCATGACTCTAGCTGACTCTTGAATAGTTCTATTTTTCCTTTCAACTACACCATTCTGTTATGGGGTGATAGGGGATGAATATTCATGCTTGATTTCTTCACTAGCACAAAACTCATCAAACTTGGAGTTTTCAAACTTTCTTCCATGATCACTCCTAATTCTCACCACATTGTTTCCTTTCTCCCTTTGGATTTGAGTACATAGTTCTTTGAAGACATCAAAAGTTTCTGACTTCTCTCTAATAAAATTCACCCAAGTGTATCTAGAAAAGTCATCCACAACTACAAATGCATACCTTTTACCTCCCAGACTTTCAACCTGCATGGGTCCCATGAGATCCATGTGAAGTAGATCTAGAGCTTTGGAAGTTGTATGATGTTCCAACATTGGATGCGACACTCTAACTTGCTTGCTAATCTGGCATTCACCACATATATTGCCTTCAGTAATCTTAAGTTTGGGAAATCCCCTAATAGCATCGGCTGACATGGCTTTCTTCATCCCTTTAAGATTGAGGTGACCTAGTTTTTGGTGCCACACTTGTACTTCATCTTCTATGGTGAGGAGACAAGTGGTTGTATGAGCATCTTCTTGAGACTTCCATAGATAACAGTTGTCTTTAGATCGAGTCCCTTTCATCAGCAGTTGTCCTTCTTCATTATTGACAAGACACTCAGACTTAGTAAAATTTACTTTCATCCCTTGATCACACAGTTGACTTATACTGATTAGATTAGCAGTGAGTCCTTCAACAAAAAGTACATTCTCCAAGTTAGGCAAAGCTTGATTAGGCAAGTCACCAATTCCTGATATCTTTCCTTTGGAGCCATCTCCAAAAGTTACAAAGCCAGACTTGTGGGATTTCAAATTAGTAAGATACTTTTGTACACCAGTCATGTGCCTAGAGCATCCATTATCAAAGTACCAATCTTCACTGGAGGAGGCCCTGAGAGAAATATGAGCAATTAATCCAACATTTTCAGTTTTAGGCTTCCATTCCATCCTAGTAGTTCGAACTTTCTGCACTTCATTTTGTGTTGATTCCTGGTTAGGGTATCCATGCAGTCTGTAGCAAAAAGGTCTAATGTGTCCTCGCTTACCACAATGATGACACACCTAGTTACGATACTTCTTCTGGTTTTTAGCCCTTTGGTGATCATGAGGTTTTGAATTAAGAGCAAATTCTGGAACAGGATACACTTTATGGTGTTAGGTATGATGTTGCAACATCTTCTTTCCAGTGTAAGGATCAAACACGTCTTCAGCAGAAGTAAACCTGGTTTCATGATTCTGTTGATTTTGATTTAGATTTGAATAGTTGTATCCAATTGCTTTGGCCTTACCACTTGGTACATTCTCCAGGATTTCTTCAAGCATGTCAGTTCCAGAGTTAAGCTGACTCACACGTTTTCTCAAGTCATTCATTTGGATATTTACTTGAGTAACTTCATCCTGAGCTTGTGAGGCCTTCTCAACTTGTAAATTCACTTCAGTCTGGAGCTTGTTGATGGTTTTCTTCTGTTTCTCAAAGATCTTGCACTGTTCATTGTATTTAGTAAGTAATTCTTTGTAGGTACCTGCAAGTTCTTCATATGATACTTCACCATCTTCATTTGACTCACATTCTGAACTCCAGATTCCTGTGAAGCAACTGCATGTCTAGCTGATTCATTTTCTCCCTCTGAGTCTTCATCTGACCAAGATGCATTTAGACCTTTCTTCTGCTTCTTCTGATAGGTTCCACATTCAGACCTCATGTGTCCATATCCTTCACACTCATGACATTGTACACCCTTGCTTTGACTGCTCTTTTCTTCAGGTTTGATCTTCTTCACAGTATTTTGCTGCTTGTTGATGTCGAATCTGATGTTCTGCCCATTCTGTCGATTCCTACTATCAAATTTTCTCATTACCTTCTTGAACTGTCTTCCAAGCATGGCAATGGAATCAGCTATACTTTCTTCACCTTCATCCTCACTAAGATCTTTACTATCATTAGTATTTGAGACAAATGCAATGCTCTTGTTCTTTTTGTCCCCTCTATCATTTAGTACATTTTCAAAAGTTTGGAGGGATCCAACCAGTTCATCCATTTTCATGGTGGAAATATCATGTGCTTCCTCAATAGTTGTAACCTTCATATCAAACTTTTAGGGGAGGGATCTAAGTAGTTTTCTTGATAGTTTCTCATCAGTTATCTTCTCACCTAAGGCTTCAAAGGAGTTTGCAATGTCTAGGAGACTCAGGTGAAACTCTTGAATACTCTCTTCATCTTTCATCTTCAGAGATTCAAACTTGGATGTGAGCTGTTGAATCTTTGACAGCTTCACTTTAGTACTTCCTTCATAGCACGTTCTCAATATCTCCCATGCATCTTTAGCTGACATACAATTTTTGATAAGCTTGAAAACATTTGTGTCTACACCATTAAACATGGCATATATAGCCTTGTTATTATGTTGAGCTATAGTTTCCTCATCTGTACTCCATTCTACTTCCGGCTTCTTTGTTGAGACAATTTCCTTTTCAGTAAGGGTAGGTGGATCCCATCCAGTCAAAACAGCCTTCCAAACTTTGCTATCAATAGATTTCAAAAAGACGGTCATTCTAGATTTCCAAGAATCATAGTTGCTAGATCCATTGAGCAAAGGTGGCCTGTTCATGTATCCTCCTTCCATATCCATCGTGCCAGAGATTTTAGGTCCTGAATCTCACCCTAGGAACAGGCAAGGTGCCTGCTCTGATACCAATTGAAATTCCTGGCACACCAAGCACAGTGTGTGATACAACGTGCTAAACACTTTATTCAACAGTTTACGTAATACAGTAAAATAAATAAAGACAGAAAACAAATAAAGGAGACACAATATTTGTTAACCCAATTCAGCGCACAACAGCAACCTAATCTGGGGGATACCAATCCAGGAAGGAATATCACTATAATAGCCCTAGTTCTAAGTTACCAGCAAACTCCCTGTTTACAACTTATCACCTAGGCACTACCAATGACTCTTCAACCTAGGAACTCTTAGATCAAAGGCGCCCCGCCTTACTTCCTCTCAGTTTGAAGACTTCCACGCAAACAACCTCTGGTTCACTGATCTTCGTACTGGCATTAAGTTCAATACACAAATACTTATGTTGGAGACACACTCCTATAAAACTACACACTCGTACCTAAAGGCATAGAGTGTTGTAACCACAATAAACAGTCCTAACTCCGTACTTCACAGCTAAGGAGAGGATCACAAAAACAACCGACTCCGTACTTCATAGCTTAGGAGTGGTACACAAAGAAGAGACACAGTCCTAAACTTGCATCAAAGAGATACAAGAAAGGCTCACAAATAAACACACATGCAAAAACCTAGGAACCCTAGTCAAAATAACAAAAGGCGTGAACAAGTCTTTCCATAGGATTAGGTTTAGCTTCTCCTATAAATAACCAGTAGAACATTCTTGAAACACAAGTAACTTGGGCTTGTTGTGTTTTAGCCCGTCCAATAATTCCATAGTAGTAAAATAGATCTTCTGGAGAAATAAGCTTCATGGAGATTCTTGATAAAAATATATTTGACTTGAATCAGAAGCAATAAAAACGCGTCCAGCAAGATACAGGAGAGAGAAAAGATATTTCTCAAAAATATAAAAGGCGCGCGCGAGCTTGCCAGTGCATTGACACAATGTTGAAGAATTGTATCCCACATCTTGCTATACCAAAAATGCAGCCAATACCAAAGGACTCAACACTTACGAATGAGCATGATATGTGTTTTAGGGTTTTTACCTCTTGAAGAGTAGAACCTTTGTACCACGAACAAGATGATCACGAGCGTTGATGAAGGTCACCCACGCCTCTAACTAGTCCACAAGAACAGTCACCTTCAATAGAGTGCTAACCCTTTATGTTTGAAGGCTATGCAAGAATATTGAGAGAGAGGAATTATTTTAGGGTTTTCCAACTCTAAAATATTCTTGTGCTTATTTGGTGTGTTTTGAGCTATGACAAGAGGTCTCCATTTATAGATATTTCTTGTCTTATGCATCAAGACAACTCTTGTCTTGTGCACCAAGGTATCTCTTATTGGGCAAAGCCCAACAAGAGACAAGGACTAGGGCGCGTGCTCCCCATGAGTGGTAGCACTCATGTGCGTGCCCTCCCACCATACAATATGGTGTACTTACTCGTTTAATTACCTTGATACCCCTATCACGTTGCACAAACACCGTACCATACGGTGTTCCTTTAATTATCTCAATATTAGACTGTCCTTACGTGTGTGACCCTTGTAGGTTTCCATAACGTTGACAATTATATTAAATCCTTTATTTAATATAATAAACAATGAGCGGTATCTAGCAACACATCATTGCTACCCAAGTTATGAGAAATTAACATGTGATCAAAACATAACCTTTGTGATAATATATGCGTGTACAATTACCCCTTTGCCCCTTATTTCTATATTGAACACAAAGCATACTTGGTGTCATCTTTGTCCAGTTCAATATTGGGCCCATGATATTTATCCTGTTATGCAGGATTGGCAAATTCCATCTAGGTCACTACTATCCCTCAGCATGCTTTGTGAAGTACACATTAACTGCCTTTATGGTTGTCCTGTTACGGACAACGTTAGATCAACAACAAAGCACTTGACTCCACATCCAAGGCACAAAGTGGTTTCAGGTATAAGGGAGGTTTACACCATTATCACCATGAGAGTAACTTATGACACTTTGCATAACTTTGCATGTAGTACTCTCAAAGCAGGTCAATCCGGTATAACTATTACTCTTAATCTTTTATACCTATGTCAAGACTTGGTAACTCCTTATCCTATGATCCATGAGATGCGATCATCAGTCTATCTTCATAATAGTCTTTATGCTTTAAGGTTAACCCTTTTCACCTTAAAGCTTGACTACAGATACTTTAAGAATATTGTCTTTATGTTTAATGTAATCTCATGATTAAGTCACACTTAATATTAAACGGACTTTCTATTCTAGGAACTTCATTAATATTTTGGACATTACAAATATAATAAAGAAAATGTCTTTGATTATTAATAAAAGAAACAATATATTATTAATAATTAATTCGATGCAAGTACTAAATTCATTGGCCTCTAGGGCTTACACCAACAAAAACTTCAACATCTTGTCACATCAAAAGTCTTAGAATTACTACACATGGACTTGATGGGACCTATGCAAGTTGAAAGTCTTGGTGGCAAGAAATATGCCTATGTTGTTGTGGATTATTTCTCTAGATTCACCTGGATTAACTTTGTTAGAGAAAAATCAGACACCTTTGATGTGTTTAAAGACTTGTGTACACAACTTCAGAGAGAAAAAGATGAAAAAATTATAAGAATCAGAAGTGATCATGGAAGAGAGTTTGAAAATTCAAGGTTCATTGAGTACTATTCTTCTGAAGGGATTAAGCATGAGTTCTCGACTCCTATTACACCACAACATAATGGCATAGTAGAAAGGAAGAACATGACCATTCAAGAATCTGCAAGGGTTATGTTACATTCCAAGAAACTTCCTCTAAATTTATGGGCTGAAGCTATGAATACAACATGCTACATACACAATCGTGTCACTCTTAGATCAGGTACTACCACCACTCTGTATGACTATGGAAAAAAGAGAGAAAACCTACAGTCAAATGTGTTTGGCAGTAAATGTTACATTCTAGCTGACAGAGAACAAAGAAGAAAAATCGATCCCTAAAGTGATGAAGGGATTTTTCTAGCCTATTCAACAAATAGCAGAGCCTACAGGGTATGTTGTACCCCAATTTTGGACCCATAAAATCCAATTTACATTTCATTCATCAAAAACATACAAAAATATATACATTTTATTACATTTGTTTTAATTCCCTTTTTTCATACATATATTTATCATTTTTTTTACTATCTTTTGACAACTACATCTTATCTTTTAAAATAGTTCGCTAATTAGCGTTAAAGTTCAAAAATGTCAAAAAATAGTGTTTTTCTATTTTTATATTTCATTTCCATATATTTCAAAAAAATATGAAAAAATTACATTTTATTTTAAAAATATGCCAAGAAGAGAAAAGAGTAGAGCACAAGTTGCTCTATCTCTATGACTCATTGATCTTATCTTTTTCTATCTCATTTTCCTTTTACAAATAAATCAAAAATACTATATTCCACCTCAAAGTATCTTTCTTTTAATCAAAATTACTCCATTTATCACTTTTACACAATTATCCTATCTCTATCTCATTAATCCATTTTTACCCTTTCCCTAATTAATCCACTATATAACAAACCTCACATCATACACTCACACACACATTCATTCACCAAAATTCTCCCAAAAAATTCATTCACCAATTCTCTCAATTCCCTACCAATAAAAAAATAAATCAAAAAAATAAGAACATAGGTTCACGTTTTTTTTTCATTTCCAGTAAAGTAAACATACAATAACATATTGATACCTCTTTCTTCCTAATTGATTTCATAGATCCAAAATCAAACACAAAATCAATCAAAAAATTCATACACCTCATCACTGGTTTCATTCCAGAAGCATAAACTCACTCAACAAACACTTCAAATCGCGTACAAAACCAGCGAAGATACCAAACCGAGCTCGTTTTTTACATAACTTTGAGGTAACGATTTCGACGGATTTACAACTCCGTTTTGAACAAAACTTGGCTCATTGAACTCGCGAGAATCATATGAAACTGGTGTATGTATCAGTTTTCGTCAATCTCGCGTACAAACTATTATTGTTTTTTTAGATCTAAACTTTAATCGCTCGTTTTTTTGAAATCTATTACTCGTTTTCGAAAACTGGTACTGGATTCAAGATCTATGCGAAATTTCGTGTGAGATTGACTATTCGTTTGCGTTATTTGGTTCCGATTTGATTTTTTATGTTGTTGTTCAAAGCTTGGTTGAAGCTTTCATGGCGTCTTCACGTTTCTGTTTTGGAGAAAGAGGATGAACTACACATGAACCCTTTTTCTTGTTCTTTTTAATCATCATCGTCCGATCTGTTTAGTAGATCTGGTACGTTAATCTGTTTTTAAACCATGGCAGTCTGATATGATTACTATATAATCAGATGGCCATGATTAGTTTACAAAAGCAAGCCTACGCCCGCTAACCGTATGGGATCTTGAGATCTGGTTCGGTTCAACCTTGGGGTTGAGCCAAACGAACCGGTCCGGTTCAGCGCTGGTTTTTTTTTTTTTTTTTTATTATTTTAATTTTTTTACTTCCCTTACCTCCTCTTCACTAATACACCCCCCTGTTAGACTATATCTTTTTTCACGAGCTTTCTTTCTTTCTTTTTTTGATTCAGCTTTTGTTATTATTTTTTGGTTCATTTTTATTATTATTTGGTTTACTTACTTCATAGCATTTATTAGTTTATTCACTTATGTCTTTTATTTAGTATCTATTCTTTGTTTCTTTTATTTATTTCATGTCATTTAACTTCTTGCAATTTATTTTAAGCATTCTTATTTTCATGTCATTATATATTATTGCATTGTGTTGGTTCTCTTTGGTTGTGATTTTGGACTTAAAATATAACCCAAGCTTAATGGAGATGGACCAAGAGTTTAGGCTAGAAAAAAATAATAATATAGTATGGTTAGTATAGTTTAGAATAAGTTTAGTATTTTATTTTTGCTCCGTCTATTTTTTATTTGTAATTGCCTTGCATTTAATTGTTGTATTCATTCATGTTTATTTTTCCACAAAACTCTTAGAATGTATTTAGGCAAAAATGTAACCCCATGAGGATGTAAAAATTGCATTGCATGCATTTTATTTTTATCGCTTTCCGCATAACGCTAAAAACTAACTAAAACGGTCTTTCATTTCCAAAGAGACGTTAGCATAATTCTTTAGAAAAAAATAGAAAAACAACACAAAAACATATTCTCTCTCTAACACAACTTCTTTAGTCCAAAACCAAATTAGTCGCACGATTAATTTAGATTTAAACTAAATTTATTTTTATGTCATAACTTTCTCTTCTCAATCCAATCTCCACAATCACACACTTTCTTTCTTACCACTTCTCCCTCATTTCTTACACATTTAAAAACAAGTAAAAAAGCAATAAATTAGAGGTTACTATAGGATACTATAGGCGTTTAGGATGCTAACCCTAGGCGTAACTAACCCCCGTACTTAGAATCTCTCTTTTCTTTAGGTTTTCGATTCTTTCCCCTCTTTGGAAATGAAAGATCAACTGTAGTGGGGTATGTCTCAAAAAACCCGCAACAGGGTATTCAGCTACAGAACAAACACTGTGATGGAATCTATTCATGTGGTTGTTGATGATATGCCAAGTATACTAGTGGAAGATGTGCACTATGATGTGGGCACATTTTATCAACATAATGTAGAACCAGTAATAAATGATCCCATTGAACCAACGATTGATCCTGAGATTGTAGAAGTTGAAGACTCTCCTGTTAACAAAGCACCATCCATCAGAGTTCAAAAGAACCATCCTACTGATCTTATCATAGGTGACTTGAATAAAGTAATAACTACTAGAAGATCAAATGACATTGTCTCAAACTCATGTTTTGTGTCAAGAATGGAACCAAAGAATGTGAAAGAAGCTCTTACTAATGAATTTTGGATCGATGCAATGCAAGAAGAGCTTGGTCAATTCAGAACAAATGATGTGTGGGACTTGGTTCCTAGACCTAAAGATACTAATGTCATAGGTACAAAATGGGTCTTTAGAAACAAGTCTGATGAAAGTGGTACTGAGACCAGAAATAAAACAAGGCTTGTTGCTGAAGAATACACACAAATTGAAGGTGTTGAGTTTGATGAAACATTTGCACCTGTACCAAGACTTGAGTCAATAAGGCTAATGCTTGGAATAGCTTGTATTCTGAAGTTCAAATTGTTTCAAATGGATGTTAAAAGTGCCTTTTTGAATGGTGAACTACATGAAGAAGTGTATGTTGAGCAACCAAAAGGTTTTGTTGATCACAAGCATCCTGAATATGTATACAAGTTAAAGAAAGCCTTGTATGGGCTGAAACGAGCTCCAAGGGTGTGGTATGAAAAGTTGACTGAGTTCCTTACTACTCATGGTTATAGAAAAGAAGGAAATGACATGACTTTCTTTGTAAGAGAAAATAGTGGAAAATTGATGATAGGATAGATTTATGTTGATGATATTGTCTTTGGAGGAATGTGTACACATATGGTACAACATTTCATCAAACAAATGCAATCACAATTTGAGATGAGTCATGTTGGTGAGTTGACATACTTTCTTTGTCTCCAAGTCAAGCAGATGGAAGATACTATTTTCATATCTCAAACCAAATATGCCAAGAATATTGTCAAGAAGTTTGGATTAAAAACTGCCAATCACAAAAGAACACCTGCTCCTACACATTTGAAACTTACTAAAGATGAAAAAGGTGTCAGTGTGGATCAAAGTCAGTGTAGAAGCATGATATGCAGTTTATTGTATCTTATAGCAAGTAGACCAAACATTACATTTGTTGTAGGTGTATGTGCTAGATATCAAGCTGATCCAAAGGAGAGTCATTTGAATCAAGTCAAGAGAGTCCTGAAGTATGTGAGTGGTACTTCTGATTATGGCTTATTATATACTCACAGTGAAGATTCAAGGTGTAAATGCACCAGTTCCCCTCCGAGTTTTAATAATTGTCAAAACACATCAAAATAGAGTAGAATATATTTTGGTAACAATTGATATTAACTTGACAGCAAAAACCATTTTACAAACTTTGAAAAACCATATTTTGAGTATTTTGTATCGATACATAATAACCTTGTATCGATACAAAAGACCTGAAACTTGTTCAGGCTGATTATCACGCATTTGTATCGATACATAGCACTTTTGTATCGATACAAATTGCTCTCATTGGAGTCAGAGGAGCCTCTGTGTTTCGAAACACACTTTTATGTTTCGAAACACATGTAGACTCTCTTGAAACCAGAGAGAGCTTTGTGTTTCGAAACATACTTGTGTGTTTCGAAACAAATTAGTTACACTGTGTTTTTCTGGTGTATGTATCGATACATACGCGTGGTTGTATCGATACAAAACCACTTTGATTCAGTTTTTCAAGCGCTGTCAACTGCTTGTATCGATACACACCGATGTATGTATCGATACAAACCTGTCAAATTGTGCCTAAATTTACTCAATTCTATTTTGTCTATAAATAGTTATATGTGTAATCTTTGTAACAATGAGAAACCAAGTGAATTCAGTGGAAAACGTCTTTTGATCAAAATTGGTTAGAGTTTTGGATCAAATACTATTCAAAAACAAGATCATCATCTTCTTCCAAATATTCATCACAATTGAGATTGAGAATGGGGTCAATCGAAGGTTCTTGAAGATTGTGGAAGATAATGTTCGGTGTGTGGGTTCGTGGTGAATCAGAACCACAGTCGAGTTGATTTGTTTTTGAAGGGGATTTCTCATCCAGATTCAAGAAAGTAGCTTGTTTGAATGATCAACAGAACCTGACGACGGAATCAGCTGGACGATCAGCGTAGAGTTCTTCGGTGAAGATAGGTGCGTGGGTTTGATCGTTGGAATCAGAGGTTGAAGTTTTGGTTCGTTGAGGTTTTGCACGAATTGCAGTTGGAGCTACGGTCAAGATTGTATATCGAGTCGTATTGTATTAGTCGTGAATTTGTGCATTTCTAAAAGATTTTCAAAGATAGTGACAGTCTCACCTATATCCGTTTGATAAGGTGGGGGGAGATGTACCGGCCGACCGCGAGGACGACACGAAAGCTGGGAACTCCCTGATCAGCTCTGTTTGTGTTTTTCTATCCCTCAACTCTTTAGTTTTCGATTTATTTGCTTAATCGTGAAACTTGATTTCCGGCGACGAAAATCAAGTTTCCTCAACGTTGTTGTGATTAATTGTGAAACTTGTGAAATTGTGTGTTGATCGAATTGTTTGTTAAAATTGATTAAATTGCTTGAATTCGAATATTTGTATTGTGAAATTCGAATTGTCATAATCACTGTTAAAGGCTATACAATTTCTCCTTTAGTCGAGGTGCAAAAAGACTACCGATCTAGGTAGCTTCAGCTCACTCGATTGAAATATGTTATTTCGTGTGTTGTATTTCGAAACGCTTTTGTTTGCCACTTTGAAGTGTAGCCGATGTAGTCTTACAAGTGGTATCATTGATCCCGGTTCGATTTTTGCAAAAATCAAGTGGTTTCGATTTTCGTGAAAATTGTATGGATTTGTGCATATTGTTAGACGAAATGGCTTTTGCACCAAAGGGGGCGTATAATCGCGCACCGATTTTCAACGGCGAACATTTCGACTATTGGAAAAATTGTATGAGAATCAACATCAATTCTTTTGATAATGAGGTGTATAAAATCATTGAAAACGGTCATTTTGTTCCGACAATGACCGATTTGAATGGTGTTCTCCTCTTTGGGGATTGAGCAATTCTATCATGTCTCGCATTGTACTTCCGCAAAACAAATGTGGGATACATTAATGACTCATTTTGAGAGCATTGATGAAGTCAAGCAATCTAAAATAAACACTTTGACTCAAGAATTTGAACTATTTCGCATGCAAGATGGTGAAACCATCGCGCAAATGCAACAAAGGTTCATTAAGATCACACACAAATTGCACAGTGTAGGCAATCCAATTGCAAACAACGTTGCAACTAATAAAATCTTAAGGTGTTTTTCTAGGTTTTGGCAACCAAAGGTCACCGCCATAAAATAGGCGAATGATCTCTCTCAATTGAGCCTAACAACGCTTTTTGGAAAGCTAGAGGAACATGAGCAAGTGCTTATGTCCTTGGAGAAACATGAGAAGGGATCTAAAAAGGAAAAGCATACGGAGAAAGAAAAAGAGAAAGATAAGAAGTCTATTGCTCTAAAGGCTTCTTACTCAAAGTCCAAAAAGGTTGAGCAAGTGGAAAGTAGCGAAAGCGATGATGACTCCGATGATGAAAAAATGGGGTTGTTCGTGAAACGCTACAATAGGTATATGAGGAAGAATGGAATCCGGCACTCCGATGACAACCTAAAGAAATATAGGAAAAATAACGAATACCGGAAGAATGAAGGTGGTAAGTACTCCAAGAAAGGGGCATGCTATGAATGTGGTCAAGTTGGACACTTCAAGCCGGATTGTCCCAAACTCAAGAGAAAAGAGAAGGAGTCACCTAAGTTCAACAAGAGGAGCAAGGGGAAGAAAGCCTATGTGGCATGGGAGACAAGTAGTTCTTCATCATCTTTCTCATAAAGTTCGAGTTCTAGCGTCGAGAGTGTGAAGGCCAATGTGTGCCCCACCAAGCATGATCGCAAGAAAATTGTTCCTCAAAAGGTAAACCAAAACCCTTCTAGTTCATATACTCTTTTGGATTATCATGATTTACAAGTAGCTTTTGAAAAACTTCATAGTGAGACTAAGGAAGCTTTTAAGCGCCTTAAGGGACTTATGCAAGTAAACAAGTACCTTGAGGCTAAAGTATCCGATACGGAGAAAGAGTTAAAAGCCCTTAAGAAATCTATGATTGAAAAACCTACTTTAAAACATGATGATTATGGTAATAGTTGGACCGATTGCGAAGGTTGTTTCCATTTATATAAAGAGTTGCGTGAACTCAAGGAGAAAATGGATAAACCTCCAACACCAGAGATTACATATTCGGTTGATCCTTTGAAATTTAACAAAAATTTCCAACCTAAGCATATAAAGTATAAGTTTGTTTCAAAGGATCAAAAGAAATGTAATCCCAACATCTTGTGTAACTATTGTTGTGAAAAGGGTCATACCATTGCAAAGTGCCAAGCTCGAAAAACTTTTGTTCCAAAAGAAAAAATGTAATGGATTCCCAAATCCATCAATAGTTTTGTAACTAACCACCTAGGACCCAATGAGAGTTGGGGACCTATTTGCAATGTATAAAGTTGTAGGAAAGTGTCTTAGACCATTGACGAGAGACAACGATAACAATGGCGTTCAAGACCTATCATGGCATAGAGATATAGGAAAAGTTTTGACTTGATATTCTAGAAGTTATGGAACTTGATCACTTCCAATACTTGATACTACAAATGGAAGATTCCTATCCTTATCTTTATTCCTATTCCTTATTCTTTTGCATTTTATACTTGCTTGTGTGGTTTCTTTGTCATATACATATACTTTCAACTCAATATGATGTTTGGTATGATAGTTGTCCAATCCTCCATTTCCAAAAATTTTGCTCAATGATATTGATAAGTTGTTGAGACTCATATTTAAAAATGGGGATTTGACAAAAATCAAACTAAAATACCATATTTTGTTCTTAACATCTTGTGTATATGTTTTGTCCTTTATTGTTGTGCATACTATATGTGAACATATCTTGGTACTTAATGTTGATTATGTGAAAAGTTTATCTTGCATTATGTGGATTAACATGTATTCTCATGTTGATGATGTGCTTTGATATTTGTGATCACATGCATACTTGATGTACCTTGGTTTTGATATTATTTTCATACATGTATATGTTGTGTAAGTCATAAAAGTGATTTTAAAAGGTATTTTGATTCATGAGTATGAAGAAAATTTGAAAATAATGCATTATGCATCGATACAAAATAATTTTGTATCAATACAAGTAGCTTTTCTGCATAATTTGAGGTAAACTGATATGTGTATCGATACATAGTGGTGTTGTATCGATACATATTGCACCAGTTAAGCCAGAGAATCATCAATGTATCAATACATACACATATGTATCGATACATGCTGCAGAAAACGTACTTGTATCGATACACAAGTTGGTTTGTATCGATACAAAAACGCAAAAACTGCTATTTTCATTCATTCATCAAACCTCATAATTCTCTCCTCTTCTCCAGCGCGTCCGAACTCAAAACCTCCTCACCCAAATTCTTCAATCTCCCTCAATACTCAACGGAAATCAAAAATTCTTGAACCCAAACCTTTCAAATTCATTACCCATTAACATACAACCAACAATTCCTTGGTAAACCTCCTCCATATCTCACATTCAAGGCTAGGTTACAATTTGGGATTTTGGTTCTTGACAAATTTTGGAAGAATTCAAGTGCTTTGGTTCAACAAGGTTCTACATTGTGGGTTCTTACTTCAAGTGTTTCTTCATTTCTCATATCATATACTCAAGGTAATTTTTCTCTCATCCTTCTCTCAAATGGCACCTAGGAAGAAGATTAGTAAGACTAGCACTGAAGGTAGTAGTTCTGGCCTAAGTAATCTTGGATTTAATGAGGCTGATTATGTTCATCGCGAGTGTGTTACTACCTACACTAGATATTGTAGAACTAGGGTTGTTCTACCACAAAAGGCAGTTAGTGCTACTAGTCTAGAGGGAATGCATTTGTCTGATGTTGCTGAGATATTAGAAAGAGAGAAGCTAGATGTTTTCTATGATTTGAGAACAAAATATAATGAGACTTTGGTCAGAATTTTCTACGCTGGGTTACAGGAAAAGAATGGTGCTGAATTTCAATTTCGTTTTGGACGAAAAGTGTATCATTTTACTACTGATTTGTGGTTCAACGTTTTTGATATGTGTACTGGCACAAGAATCACAGGGGAAGAGTTATTGCAGTACACTGAAACAAGTACTGTCGATTATGATTCCAATGTATTTGCTGCTTCAATTACAAACAATGGAAGGATTCCGACACTCATGGGAACCGGAAAATTGTCTGTGAATGCTATAGTTGTGTACTGGATTGTTAGCCACATCTTGCGTTCTCAAAGTGCACAATCAAGGATGGACAAGAAAGACCTTGACTTGATGTACCTTTTAAGTGAGGACAAACAAGTTGATTGGCCTGTTTACATTGTAAGCAGGATGTTTGATTTGAGGAATTCTAGTCGTGATCAATGCTTTGGATATTGTAGCATGATTGGAAGTATCCTAAAGAATTTCCAGTGCAAGACCTTCCAATTGAATACACTTCTCCTGGCAAGTTGCAAATCTTTAGTGGTACACAAATGTCTAAAATGCACTGGCACTTGAACAATGATGATGTGTATGAGTATGATGGTGCAGCGTCTGAAAATGAGGATGAAGCTGAGGGTAATGCTCCGAGGGTTAGGAGACAAAGGCCAAATGCTAGGCAACAAGGTGAAGGTGTTGGCAATCAAGGGGCTGGAAATGAGCAAGGTGGTAATTGGAATGAGATGATGGAAATGATGCGGAACATGAGTATCCAACAAACCGCATTCATTGATACTTACAACCAAAACTACCAAGCCTCAAGTGCTAGGATTGAAGAGCTTCACACATACCAAACCGAGCTTTACAACAACCAAACCGAGCTTCGTACCTATGTGAAAACTCGCTTTGATGACATTCAAGCTCAAATGAATGCCTACTTCAACCCTCCTCCAAACCCCGATCCTATGAATGAATGATCTAGTTGTTTAATTTCTTTTAGTAACTCATGAACAATTTGCTCTTTGAATTTCATATCTCTATGACTTACCTTATGCTAATTTCAATTTGGTTGTACGGATAATTTGTTATGTCAAACTTTTTAGGCATTTTATTTCATGTATGACTTTATTTTTTCATGTATGGATTAATTTTCGTTATGCATGATGGGTTGTTTGTTTTCGTCCGTAGGATATGTTTAAATGCGTATGATGATCGATGTTTTAATAATCATGTGATTTGGTTTGGCTTGTTGTTCTACATGCCATGTTTGCCATGATTTGGTTTTAATCGTCATTAGAATACATTTGTGCATATTTTGCTTAATTATTTGATCAGGATACTTTTATCATATAATGCATTTTGACAAATGTAAGTGCATAATATGACCTATATTTTTCAAACGTCTTTGAATTTCGATACTTCTCATGAGAGTTCTTTTCTTCTTTTTGATATTGTCAAAGGGGGAGAGAAGAATTGCAAGAGTTTTGCAAGCATAAGCTACAAGCAAAGGAAAAGGCTTTGAGCTTTCGGATCCGGTTATACGCAAGAGGGCATCAACTAAGGGGGAGCTTCGCAAGTGGTTAGTCTTGTTGTTGTTTGCGTCTATAAAATATAGCTATTTGTATATTGCATTTAGGTAGGCTTAGATAGCTTATGCAATAAGGTTTTGACAATTATCAAAAAGGGGGAGAATGTAAATGCACCAGTTCCCCTCCGAGTTTTAATAATTGTCAAAACACATCAAAATAGAGTAGAATATATTTTGGTAACAATTGATATTGACTTGACAGCAAAAACCATTTTACAAACTTTGAAAAACCATATTTTGAGTATTTTGTATCGATACATAATAACCTTGTATCGATACAAAAGACCTGAAACTTGTTCAGGCTGATTATCACGCATTTGTATCGATACATAGCACTTTTGTATCGATACAAATTGCTCTCATTGGAGTCAGAGGAGCCTCTGTGTTTCGAAACACACTTTTATGTTTCGAAACACATGTAGACTCTCTTGAAACCAGAGAGAGCTTTGTGTTTCGAAACATACTTGTGTGTTTCGAAACAAATTAGTTACACTGTGTTTTTCTGGTGTATGTATCGATACATACGCGTGGTTGTATCGATACAAAACCACTTTGATTCAGTTTTTCAAGCGCTGTCAACTGCTTGTATCGATACACACCGATGTATGTATCGATACAAACCTGTCAAATTGTGCCTAAATTTACTCAATTCTATTTTGTCTATAAATAGCTATATGTGTAATCTTTGTAACAATGAGAAACCAAGTGAATTCAGTGGATCTCGAACTAAGGTTCGGATTTTAGAACCCGAAGTATATGCAGAGTTTTAAGAATATAGACACACAAGTTCGGGATCGTGATCGCGAACCATAATTTGGAATATAAGTTATGAATTGAAGAGTTATTTGACGTTTTAGGGGGGTTATAGAGAATCATGGAGATAGATAAATTTTCCCATTTTATCGTGTTACAAAAAGCCCAAATCAGTAACATCTCCACTAAGTCCAAAATCCAAACACCATAAACCCTTCAATCCAAAAAAACTATCGCCAAACCATTTCCACCCTCACTGCACCAAACCCTAAACAGAGCCACATAAATGACAACCAGCCTCAAGAAAAACCGCAAGAAGCGCGGTCACGTAAGTGCCGGCCACGGCCGTATCGGAAAACACCGCAAGCATCCCGGAGGACGTGGTAACGCCGGAGGAATGCACCACCACCGTATCCTATTCGACAAGTACCATCCCGGTTACTTCGGCAAAGTCGGTATGCGATATTTTCACAAACTCCGCAACAAATTCCACTGTCCCACCGTAAACATTGATACTCTCTGGTCTCTTCTACCTCAAGAGGCTAAAGAAAAAGCTTCGAAATCGAAGAATGTTGCTCCTGTAATCGATGTTTCTCAGTTTGGTTACTTTAAGGTTCTTGGTAAAGGTGTTTTGCCGCAGAATCAACCTGTTGTTGTTAAAGCTAAGCTGATTTCGAAGATTGCTGAGAAGAAGATTAAAGAAGCTGGTGGTGCTGTTCTTCTTACTGCTTAATTAATAATTAGGGTTTTGTTGTTTGGAAATGTTTTAGGGTTTTATCTAATTGAACTCTTAATTGATAGACATTTTAAAAGAAATGGATGTTTTTGTTGTTTTGTAGCAGAATTCTGATTGGTATGCATGCTTGTTTTGATTATTAGCATTGATGTGTTATGTGCCTTGATGAAAATTGAAACCAAATATGATTTTTTTTTTTTTAATGTTGTTTTTGTGTCTGCATCTTTTTTTTTTATGATAAGTTTTGCATTGGATTTCATTTATGCTTTTTGGTGTCAAAATGGGCTGATAGAAATTGATGTTTAAAAATTCAAATTGAACTGAAGCAACTGATTGAACTATGAACACTATTTGTCTAAGATTAAGTTATTTGAGTAGCTTTGGTGGCTCAATTGGTACCTACGAGTGACGACGTTATTGGAGGGGTATGAATTTGAATCTTGGCTTTCTCATTTTCTACACTTGAGTCTAGCTACTAGACAGATTATAATTGAGTAGTTTGATCGCTGTTTCATCGTTTAGATTAGTTAAATCATTATCTAGTAGTTTTATTGGTTTGATATCTGGTATGATTTTTATAACATTGTTAGAAATTGACAAAATGGTGCTGAGTACAAGAATGAATGTTGATATGAAGTTTGTTTATGTTTTGCAGCACTCTTGAGTTATTTTGAGCTTCTATTATGTTAAAACTTGCATACAATTTTAAACCTGTAAAGATTGCTAATGTATATTTTGACATAGGGGGGTAAATGAATCCTTTTTAGTCTTTTTTTGGTACATGATTGTGTCCATCAAAGATTTTCATACATTTTAAAATTCCTGTACATGTTTTAATTTCGTTTTCAAAATTTCAGTTTTCTGTTTAAAATGGAGGTTGCTTAGTGCAATCTTATTGACTTATATACCAATATTGTGCTCTTTCACTCTCTGTACTTAAAAATAGTTGTTCATGAGTAAGCAATTTAGATTAAAGAGTGTGTGCACATATTTCAATTTGGGTTAGACTTAATTAACTTAGTGTTAGCGAGCAAGTGTAGTCAAATATGAAGGAAATCATGCATGGATAGTGGAGCCATGTAAAACGTTGGTTGAAGATTATTAGAATTGATTCTTTGTTAACTCAAAAGCTAGAAATATTCAACATATTATGTTCATGTTCCTGGGATCCTTATTCAAGATATAAATGACATGTTATTTTGTGCCAACATCACTCTTTACCACAGTCCACACTCTTAAGATAAGGGAACTAATGTGTCGATTTCTTAACAATACTTGAGGCTTCGTATTATGCTGATCTCACAATTCATGTTTCACCTCTGGCAGGTACTACTGAATTTCTAAGAAGATTTTCTTCTATAGGACTTAGTTTCCTTTTGTTTGTTTTTTTTTCTTTAGCCTTGTAACAAAAAATGGTAAATAATACTACCTCCGTTCCTTTTTACTTGTCGTTTTAGAAAAAAAAAGACCAAAATAGGAGAGTGTATTTTTGCACTTTATTTTCCTATTATGCTCTTTTTAAATATATATCATATTTTTAATTCACAAATAATTTCCTACTTTTCCAAAAACATTATCTATTCTTAAAATATTGTAATAAACTTTATTTAAAAACAAACAAAATTTGTATACAATAAAAAGATTATATTGTTTAAACAAAAAAAAAATATACAAAATTTAGTCAATAAAATAAAATAGGAAAAAGGTATAATAGGTAAAATATAACCTAAATTGCCAAAACGACAAGTAAAATGAAACAAATATTTTTTTCTAAAAGGACAAGTAAAAAGGAACGGAGGTAATAGCTTTTTAAGTAGAATCATTTTGGAGTTGAAAGCCAAAATATAACAATTTTGTAGTAAATCTCGTTGGACCAATCCAAAAATGATTCAAGCGAATTAATTTCATCTTTGAATTACATGTTTGATATTTGAGAATTACAAATTTCATATCCTCTTCTTAGAGACTAAGACAACAACCGAAACCTCCATCAACTAATGTTGCTAGCAACAATCATGAAACAACAAAGTGATGGTCCTTTGCGCAATGAAGTTAAATGGAAAAAGCCAAATGCAGAAAGATATAAATATAATGTAGATGCTTCTTTCTCTCAACAATGGAATCGCGTTGGTTTTGGCATGTGTATACGAGATGATGAGGGTCGCTTCGTGCTCGCTAAAACGATGTGGTCCTCACCTATTTGTGAGGTGGATGTAGGAGAAGCCTTAGGATTGTTACATGCTATCAATTGGGTGCATGAACTACAACTAGAGGGAGTCGACTTTGTCTTGGACTCGAAAAAAGTTGTTGATTATTTTCACAAAGGCCAAAATGATTTTGGTGTTATTTTGACAGAATGTAAGCGTGTGTTTAGTTTGTATTTTGAAAACTCTCATGTCGAGTTTGATAGGAGACAACCAAATGAGGCAGCTCATGCTCTTGTAAGGGTGGCCACATATTTAGCTAGCTCCAATATTTTCATTGATGTACCAACATGTATTAACACTATTATTATAAATAAAATGCTATCAGCACCTTTTAGTCAAAAAACTGAAAACATGCGGGCACAAATTAGTTGCTGCTAGAATTTGCAGAAGTTTCGTATATTTCTTGATGATTCTTTCCATTATCATTCATCTTCAAATTCAGGATCAATTTTGAGATTTCGGTGGCTTAAAGACGAACTTATAGTTACGGTCTTAACTAATAAATATATAATTATATATAGTATAAAAATATTGAAATCCCAAAAAGTATTGAAATTTTTTATTTAATATTCAAATACTCATTCAAGACAATTCCTACATGCATTTTTAGATGCAAAGTCACTCTTAATTGTATCTATATCAATACGTTCTATCATATCTTTTCCAATACATAAAATAAAGGGTCTTGTTAACTAGTGTTCTTGGGGCAATAGTTAATATTACCATAAAAGATAATAATTGTATTGGGAATTGTGTTTTATTGTTATACTGTAAAAAGTAGAAAACACAAACTTCAAGAGTCTATTTACTAATTTTGTTTCCTTAACCATTGCCCTTAGGGTAATGTTTATCATTTTCCTAAAATAAATAGATAGATCATTTAATCTTTCATGTGACTTTGACGATCTCATGTAGTTTTTCAATAATTTTAACTTTAGAAAACTTATTTTTGTAGATGCAAGTGAGAGGTGTAAGCAGATCAGTTTTGAGTGAATTCAATGTCCGAACCAATGAACTTCTAATTGGTTCAGTTTGGTTCAGTTTTCAAAAATGAATCTGATTCGAACTAGTCGGTTTTCTTGACGCTGGTGAGCAAAGTGAGATAGCCTCCAGTGAGCAAAGTGGGTGCGTGAAAGTGAAACAGATCTAGGGTTTCTATGTTTTGAGAGATGTATTTCACTTGTGTTTGTTCTGTGTTTTGTGTTTTACATGTTATGCCAAAGTAAATGTAGTTTGGGTCTGTTCAAAATATGAGCAAAGGGGCTATTTTAAAATGATCGGTTCGGTTCACCGGTTTCGCGGATTGAATAAATAAAAACCGAGAACCGATCCAAACCACTTCGGTACTCATCGGTTTGGTTCGGTTTTTGATCCGAACCAAAAACAATCGGTTTTTTTTTTTCCGATTTGGATCGTCGGTTTCATTGGTTTTTTTGGATCCAATTACACCATAGATGAAACAACCATTGACATAGTTAAGAAAATTCTAATGCAATTGAAACATTTAAATAACAATTTGAGACTTTGACAAACAAAGGGTGCATTTGATCTGCTAAAAACAGGGGATTGAACATGACAACTTTTGCTATACTGTGTTTGATTTGAAAACTGTCACTGAGACTGGACAAACTGGGGGTCAAGGGACTGAACAAAATCATATATTTTTGTCCCCACTGAACCATAGGACAACTTTTTGTCATAAACACAACTTTTCTAAATCACCAAAATAACATTTTCTCCATCAAACATCATACAAGACAAAATTTGTTTAATACCGTAAATGTTTGTCCTGTGTTGTTCTGCCTTGTATTGTCATGTACTGTTCTGTCCAGTACATTCATTTTGCAGATCAAACGGACTCTAAGAGTTTTAAATGCTGACAAATGACACCATCACATTCGACAAACATTTACAACACTTTCTATTAAAAAAAAATATTTCCAACAACATCCGAAAAATCTTATGAAAATGCACATCCTCTAAATTTGTGTGAGATTTTTTTTAATTCACCATTTTCTAATGATTTTAACACATTTGCATCAAATAAAAATTTTAAAATACTTTCAACATTACATGAGATATATTTTTTAGGGTTAATAGACCTTTACCTCTATAATATAGACGAATTTTGGTTTGTCACAAAGTAATCATAAAAGTTAAATGATAGAATTTTCACGTTACAAAGTAATCATAAAAGTTGTTTTTTAAGGGATAAACAAAAACTCGCCCACATTCCAGAGCAAAAGCCTATTAATTAACCTATTATTTATATGGAGATCATTCTCATATTCTTCATCTTTTTATTCATTTCTATATTGTAATACAAAATATATTTCTAAATTATATATTTAAATAAGAAACAAATCTTAAAATTTTCCAAACAAAAATGTAAATCTTAATGCTTAATGATATTGTAATTATATCTTATTTTAAATATATAACTAAAATATATTTAAATCTAAAATCTTCAGAAAATATTTAGACATATTATTCTCATCAACACATATAGTAATACGAGAAGGGTGTAATGAAGCAACAAGAGAGAGTAGTAGGGAAAGCAGTCTGTGACACAGAAATTGATTGTTGATACTTGACCATAGAGATATATGTTGATACCATACCATATAGAAAGAATAAAAATTTGTAGGAAAAAAAGAAATGTAATAATTTTATAGCTTAATAAATCTTTTTAAAATTTTTTAACCCTAAGACGGTCGACCTTACTCTATCTCAGATATGACCTTGTTCCGATCTGTATGCCCACCCCACTTGCTTATTCTTTCTTCTGCAAGTGATGCCTGTCATTTATATATAAAAAAAATTAGCCTGTAGTTAATAGTTTGGGTCTTGCTAACGAGTGCCCCTGGGGCACTCTTTAAGCATACTATTTAAGGAAATATTTTATTTAAAAAGTTAAACAACACAATTTTCAACGCTTTGACTTTACAGATTTTCTATAAATATTATATAAAAATTTACTAAAGGTTTAAAGAGCACCTCAAAAGCACTATTTAGCATTTGCCTAATAGTTAACATCCTTTTTAAGATTCCCGTACCAACAAAAAAAAAAGCTTATATAGTTTTTAAGATTCCCGTACCAAAAATAAAATATAGTTTATTTTTTTTTGGTAAAAGAGCTTATATAGTTAACACCCTTTTTAATAATGCTTATATAGCGGTGTTTTTTTAATAATAATAATAATAATAATAATAATAATAAATATTTACCAAAAAGATAACATCATCAAACTTTTTTTACCTCATTATTCCAGTCAGTTCTATAGACCATGAAGAATAAAACAAGAGTTTGCAAGACGGTCCCTGATAGCATTCCAGACCATATCCCCTGAAAATGATCATCAACCATAGAAGAATTATTAATCCTTCAAAATCATCAAGTTATTAAATCATGATTAATGACGTCCAAAATTATGGTTAATTATGTTCAATCGAATTGATGAATAATAATTTATGGTATTTTACATATTCATTAACCATCGACCGAACATAATTAACCTCATTTTTTAATCAACAATATAAAGTGTTGCAAATTGTGTCAAAAGGTAAGCATAATTGAAAAAAAAAATAGGAAGAAAAAGGCTTACCAAAACACCAAAGTCAAGATAGTACCCAAGAAATAGGCCCAAAGGAATACCAAAGAGATAGTAACAAGCAATGTTTACATAAGCAACAGCTGATTGCCAGCCAGCCCCAATGGCAACACCTGAAAGAACAGGTTGAATGTTGTTGATGACAATGCATAATGCCAACATTGGTGTCAACTCAACCACTGCTTTTCTCACTTCTGGATCATTTGAAAACAATATAGGATATTCTTTTCTGAAGATTATTAAAATCAATGAAAGTATGAGACCAATGATAAATGATGTAATCACTGCAACAACTAGTGAGAATTTTGCTGCTCTTGGATGTGATGCCCCCAATTCATTTGATACTCTCACACTGCATAGTTTTAATCACAATTCAAAAATTAAGTTAAATCAAAACCATAATTAATATGAACAAAAAATGCATTACACTTTCTAATTAATTACTATATATTAGTCACTAACTTTATTGAGAAAGTTAGGATATATTCTTACACTTTGTCTTAAAGTTGTCACCACTAAGTAAAATTAAGTTTAATTACATGTAGGTCTTTGAATTTGAGAATTTTTAAATAGGTCTATCAATTAAAAACATGTATATTGGATTTATAAACTGTTCAATAATTTGAAATATTGTCTATGAGCTATAAAAAGTTAATGGGGGGTCTTTACAACTTGTCCATATCTTGTCAATAATAAGTCATTTGCATTTATGTCTAAAATTTAAAATAATTTTTTTTGACTTGAAAATTTTAAATAATTAATAACATGCCTTTCAATTTAAGAGATATTTAATTCAGGGTGTGGTTGAGCGGTTAGGTTCATCCTCCCTTAACTAATGGTCGAAGGTTTGATCGGCATAAGTTATGGTGCATTATGAACGGTGCATAAATACCTCAAATTACTTAGTACACCCTTCAAATTTCTAGCACACTCCCAAATTGTTAGGGAGTGCGCTAGAAATTTAGAGGGTAAACTAAGCAATCTGAGAGGTGCACTAAGCAATCTGAGGGTACATTAAGCACTTTTTATTATTTATGCACGGTACATAAAGAAAAAGCTTATGCACCATAACCACTCTCAGTTCGATATTTGGTGGTAGATACTCTAACCTCGACAAAAAGAAAATTTAAGAGATATTTGAAAGTTTATATCTAATATAACCTTTTTTATTCATGGAATTTTAAAAAAAAAATCGATGGGAATGAATAACAGAGTATTTAAACTTTAAGATGTTAAGCTATTGGATTTTGTATTGTGGAAAAATGTTAAGCTATTTTTTTATGGAAAAACTGTTAATCTATTTGTTTACATTGTGAAATGGTAGAAGAATTTTGTGATGAATGAAACAAACCTTACGGCTGCGTTAACTCCAAAGGATGCCATGACAGTCCAGCCCAATATGTTTGTGCTGCAAATTTAAAAACTAGAATATGAGGGGAGTGATTATTCTTCAGTCAAATTATATATTAATTTCAAATTTTAATTATAAGACCAGTTTTTATTATTTGACCATTTCTATATGGTATTCAAGTACTCCTACTTGAAGATAAGATATACCTACATGAAAATGATCATAAGTCTAAATAAAATTCATTTAGAAATAGTATAAGTATGAAAGAGAAATGAACTACATAATAACATAAATGATAAGTATATTATGATCAGTGTGTGCCAAATTGATGTTTATTTAGGGTTGTGTGATTATATAAGTATTTTTTGGATTCAAAAAATTTCAAAAGTATTACATTAATAAATATTAGGATGACAATTGACTTATACTCAAAAAAAATTTGAAAAATAAAATATAGAGCTGTAAAAAATGGGTCGGTCTATTAACTCATAGATTTGGATTTCAAAAAAGTTATCCTAAATGTAATTAGACTTTTTTGGTCCAAGCTCATATAGGACTCCAGATGATTGGGCCAAGCTAGTCTATTAGGCTTCGGGCCGACCATTTTTAAAACATTTATCTCATTTTTTTTATAAATAATACCAATAAATACATAAAAAATTATCATTTAATTGAAAATTTATTATAAAAATATAGTTTAATGTGTAAGTTCAATAAAAATGGTTATATTTACCTAAATCTTTAATAAAATATAATTTTGTAATTTATTAATGCCTATTTAGTGATAATGTAAATAATTTACACTTGCATACAATTATGTCATGATAAAATTAATACTTATGAAGAACTAATATATCAAAACCACTTAAAAAAAAGATTGAATAAACTGAAGAAAAAAAAGTAATTGGGCCGGGCCAGCCCATTAGTCCATCGGGCCGTGCTCGTTATAACTTGGCCCATATAATTAGGTCGGGTCAGTGTAGCCCATGTACAGTGCAAAGCCCACCTGATCAAACCGGGCTTGCACGGGCTGGGCTATTTGACAGTTCTAATCATGGTAACATAAAAATATACACCATGAGTATGACACAAGTACATATAAGTATCTCCAAAAATAAATGGATATGAGTTTTGATACGGGTACTTTAAGGGTGTGTTTGATCTGCTAAAAAATAAGGGATTAGATAGGATAACTATTGTTGTACCCTATTTGATTTAAAAATTGGTTATATGGGACTAGACAAAATAGGTAGCAAGGAAAAGGACAAACTCAAGAATTTTTATCCTTCACTAAAACCACATAACAACTTTTTGTCCACGGTACAATTATAAAAAATACAAAAATATCTTTTTTATTTTCAAATATATATAAAAAAATATTTCTCTATTTCTCTTCAATATACTTTGTTCAAATCATGTCTTATTTTATTTTGTCCTGTACTATTCTGTGATTCTGTCATGTAATCATTCTTAATTTGCAAATCAAATGCACCTAAATACTCAATCTACTATGCAACCGCATCTTATAAATATAGTTTTATTTATAAATATATTTCAATATTAAATTAAACTAACCTTATTTGTAACGAATATGATTTTTATAATATTCACGGTTAGATTGAAAATTTATATCATATAGATCATCCATCTTAAATTTTATAAAACTTTAAAATTATTTAATATGTTAATGAAACTCACCAAAATTAACAGTTTAAGAATTGTTATTGAATATCGTTAATCTTGATGGTCTTAATATCATATTCATAAACAGGTAGTTGTAGTGTCCTTCTTTTAAAACCCAACTAGCTAGTGGTGCATCGTACTCTATCCGTTGGTAAATAACGGCCGTTTGAAATACGTATGCACTATTTATATTATTTATTTAGACCATATATTTCTATCAATATATAATACTCCCTCTGTCCCTTTTTATATGATCCTGTTTGACAAAATTACACTATTTACTTATCATGTTTTGACCGTATTTTTTTAATAATACATAGATGTAAATATTAACATATAATATTTTGTTTGATTTATTTTGATGAGTACTTTCAAAATATCAAGTTTTAATAATTTTTACTATTAGATAATTAAAGATATTTGTGATCAAAAGTATGCATTGGCGTAGTGTAGTGTAGTGGTCAAACGGTGTCTTATATTTAAGGACGGAGGGAGTAGCAAATATTAGCATATAAGATGTTATTTTGTTTGTCTCGATGAATATTTTTCAAATATAATTTTTTTTATAATAACATAATTACAGATATTAGTCATCAAAATATATATATATATATATATATATATTATCATAAGTATATAGTTAATTGTGACAATTATTTAATTATTTAAGAACATAGAAAGTAACAAACATAATAATTTCATATGCATGAGTCTAATCTACAAATTAAATAGAGTGGACTAATTCATCCCCAAATGAAAACAATGTATAATGTGTTAGTCGTCTGAGTGAGTCTGACCTGCAAGTCTATGAGTTAAACAATTGATATGCGGATTTTAACAAAATAATTTTTTTTTAAAATAACAGATAATTGTTATTATATGTTACCATAGTTAAAGTTGTAAATAACAGATAAAATAAAATAAATTGCAAATAGTATTATTTAATAATAATTTCTGGCCATATCTTCTCTATGCGATCTGCTAATTAAATATATATTCTGAAGTATATATATGGATATTTTATCCTTCACAATGTTCACATTTATTTTACTCTAAAAATATATCGAACTATGTGTGCATTAATTGCGTGACACTTTAAATGAGATATAGCCATATAGGTGGGAATACTCGTATGATTGATCGTCGATTAAATACTTGACAGTGAAAACTTAACTGAACTGGTCCTCCATGTAAGGGAGTGGGGAATTTTATAAGAAATAATTGAGTAAAAAAATCGACATATTTAATTTATAGATTTTTTGTTGACAAATATATAGATTTTTTTATCATGTAGTCTTTCCAGTCATTAATATGAACAAAACAAACTAGTTAATTTTTTTCATTTGATGTAAGATATAAGTTAAGGTATTATTGCTCTTTTAAATCACAAATATCAAAGCATAAAGTGGAATAGTTGTCTAAAAAATGATAGAATTAAATAAAAATATATTTAAAATAGTAGTATTAATTATTTTAAAAGTAATTAGTTTTTGTTTATTATAATGACCAAAATTTAAGGTGTTTTTTGTTTATAATAGTGACCGGAGAGAGGACAAATTTGTATAAAATAGTAAGATCGTATTGAAATTTGTGTATTTTGTATTAAAATATATTTTTTATTAAATATTTTTGTTTTTCCATAAAAAATGACTAATTTTAACTACATTTTATTTTACAGATACTTTTTACTACTTAGACATGTTCAATATAAATCTTTATTTTATACTACATCTCTTTCTTATTATAAGAAAAAAATGCATTTTTAAATATATTAATATTTATTAACTCAAATCTCTTTTATAATTTTTTTTTGGAGAAAATTAAATGAGTAGTAAGTGACTCATTAGGTAGTATCAACCCAAAATAATAATAATATAATAATAATAATAATAATTTATGGGATTTGTGTCAAGAATTTATTTTATGGGATAGTGATATATATTTTTTAAAATACAATTAGTCAACTAGCTAGTGCCTAGTGGTGTAAAATAAGTACTCATTCGTTCCAGAATATAAAAAAAAAAATTAATTTCTTTTTTTAAAATATAAAAGAAAAAATGCAAATATTTATATAGTTTTAAAAAAAATGTACTCTTTTTCTTATCTTTTTCATAAGCAATAACTAATAAAAATTATTTTTACATTTTTTTATGCAATTTTTTTACAAAAAAAAATTAAATTAAATTATTATATTTTTATTTTTAATAAATGTAATTTTTATTTTTTCTTCTTATAATACGGGACAAAAGTCTTAGTAAAAAATAAAAATAAATAAATACTGTAAGTTGTAAGTGCAAGGAATATTTAATTGACAAATCTCATCTTTCACCCTGACTTACCATATAGACAGTGCATCAACCGAAACTTCTGCGTTCTCCAGATATCCAGCGAATAGAATCAACGCCATAAAATACCACACCTCAAGGCTGCGTCACAATAACAACCAAAATATCATCTTATACTCATAAATAAACTATAGTACTAACTAACGATAAAATTATAATGAATTACATACATAAAAAGTGAAATGATCAGGGATCAAATTCCGATCATAAATGTCCGACCTAATAATTTCATATTTTTGGCTAGTTGAGCTAAGACTTATAGACTATTATTATTTAATTCTAATTCTAATTCTAATTGAGCTAAGGCGATGCATTTTGCTTAAATTTGGATTATACACATTATTTTTTGTTAATTCAACTGTATTTTATATTTAAGAAGAGAAAAAATGAAGAAATAATAATAGTACTAATAATAATAACAATATAAACTTTTGATAAAGTTAGAAGTGTACAAACCACATCATAACAGCTGAGGCAAGTGAGAGACGAACAAAACCCCAAAGATTCTGAAATGCTTGAAAAGAAAAACCACTCCAAGCTTCACCACAAGAACCACTCAAAACATAAACAATTTGAGCTACCACAATAATCCACCATGAAGAATTAAGCACCACGGCGGCACCAACAAGTCCCCACCGTAGCCGCAACATAAGGAGCCAACTAAAGAATGTGTGTCCTACCAACACCACCGCAGAAATCCACGCCATAACCATTATCTTACTCTGCGCTTGCAAGAACTTTTGGATCGGATAGTTCATTGCGTAAGCGAAGAGCTGAGGAATCATCCATAGCGCGAAAACTCCTGACGCCTCTGAAATTGCTACTGTTTGACCTATAAGCTTTAGAAGTGGATCCGCAAAAATGTAGAGAAGACTAAGAATAACCGCGGTGGCATTTAGAATCAACCACGATCTTTGCATGTATATTCCTAACATGTTAAGTTTTCCTGCTCCGAATGCTTGTCCACATAGCGTCTCCAATGCACTTCCCATCCCAAGCTAAAAATTACACAAATTATCTTTCATTAATGATACGAGAAAGTTAAATTATAGAATTGAATGAAGAAAAAGAAACAAATAATTAAGAGTATAATAGAAAAAAACATTAAATGTAAGGTGACATATATTTTAATACAATTTTTTTTCAAAACAACATACATTATTTTTATTTATCAAAACAACGTATATTTCGAACCCACTCCTCTCATATATTTTAGTCTTGATCTGTTCACAATTTTGTCATTTTTATTCAATCACATAACTGATTTTCATTGTCTAACCACATCGAAATTTGTAATTCGATCTTATTAGCTGTACTGACCACATGAAATCTAAAAGATGAACTTGGACACTACTGGAATACACAAGTACAGTGTACTTCACTAAAAAACATAAAAGAAAAAAATAAAAAAATTGATAAAATTATATTAAATTGTTCTAGTAACCATTTTCGATTTGAACCATGAAGTAATCATATATCAGGCACTGTTGTGATTCGAAATCATAAGAAAATGACTTTTGGTAATCATTTTCAATATTAAATATTCAACATTACCGTAACGCCTAAACAGAAACCGGCGATGACAGAGTTTTCGACGGAGAAGGCGGCAAGTTGGAGAGTACCAACTTGTCCGGCAAAGACTTGAGTGATAGCTCCAAGGGAGTATTGAGAGATGGAAGTGAAGATAGCGGGGCCGGCGAGATACCAGAGTTTCTTTGATTCGACAAGAAACTCTCTGGTAAAGACGCCGGCTCCGGTGATATGAGGAATATCATCAGATTTAGCGGTGAATACGGCGGAGTGGATCTGTTCTTGCTGTGGTTGGTCTAACGGTGTGAGGAGTGGGTGGGTTCGGGTGTCACTATCCTCCTCCATATGGTATGATAGACCTTTGAAGTTTATGAATGAGAATTATCTTTTTAAGACAAAGTCCTCGTTCAAGTAAATAGATAAATACAACGAAAGAAAGGGAAGGTTCAATGATGTCCTACACCTACCCGTTATCTCGTGTTGTTCATGCACTCTATCTTTCTTCCCTATTTCCGTCTCAAAATAAACATCATAATAGTTCACATTTGACAACAGACAATATTGATCGTTAATATTTCTAATTATTTATATTTAAAAATTACAAAAATGATATACCTTAAAAATATTCATTGAGATAAATCAAACAGCATCTTAAATACTAATTAATATTTACTTTTATAATTTATCTTATTTTATTATTTAAACTAAAATGTAATTTTAAAATATTTGTTTGTTTATATTAAAGTTTATCGATAACTTGAGTTCGACCATTTGTCAAAAAAATTCTTGAGTTCGACCACTTTAAGGGGGGTTATTGGATTGAGATTTTGAGGGATTTTAATGGATTTTAAAAGTCTTGTATTATTCAATTAAGATTTTTTTTATATTTTTTCAATGCCACAAAATCTGTTGTTATTCAATCAAGATTTTTTTTTTGTATTATAATTTTCACAAAATCCTGTGTTAAGAATCTTGATTGTAAAATATCTTTTAAAAAAAGTCTCTCAAAATCAATATAATCCCAAGAAGTCTTTTAAAATTTTCAAGACTTTTTTTGTCAAAATAATCCCTCGAAATCTCAATCCAATAACCCCCCTTAGTATTTTGTATAAGGCAAACACTTGGATATTTGGATATTTGGAGTTTATTTGAGTATTGGTATTGTTTTTGGTAAGAGTATTGATAAATTTAATATCAATCTACAATAAATAATTTATACTACTACCTCCGGTTTTTTTACTTGTCGTTTTGACAATTTAGATTATATTTTTCCTATTATACCCTATTTTCTATTTTATTTTAATGACTAAATTTTGTATAATTTTTTTTATTGAAACAATATAATCTTTTTATTGTATACAAATTTTGTTTGTTTTTAAATAAAGTTTGTTACAATTTTTTAGGAATAGATAATGTTTGTGAAAAAGTAGGAAATTATTGGTAGATTAAAAATATGATATATATTTAAAAAATGACATAATAGGAAAATAAAGTGCAGAAATACACTCTCCTACTTTGGTCTTTTTTTTTCTTCTAAAACGACAAGTAAAAAGGAACGGATTTACTGACTTAGGAGAAAAACAGTTTATTTACACTAGAACTTATGTTTTCGGCCCAATTGTTTCGTGGCCTGTTGTCTACCTGTATAAATACTAAATTACAACCTAGGTCAGAACTTCTTCTGCAATTCACGAATTTGAACCCTAGAGATCAACCGCTTGCTATGTGTAACTAATCTCTCCTTCGGTTCGTTGGTGTAAGGAACTCGTGCTTAATTCTTGATGTCTGATTTAATAGCATTTCTTTTATAAGTTCATGGCTTCACTTATCAATTTCTATTCCTTTTTGCTGTATGAATTCGCGTATGATGATTCTTAGTTATTATATCCTGAATCTATACAGTCCACCTTATTCGTTTTGAAACATCGCTTGCTTAATTTAATTCGAATATAGAAATTGATATGGTTTTTGCGCTTAGCAAAAGAGTTGAACGAATGGTTAAATGAATAATTCTTTGATCTTATGATAGAAGACAGAACGAGTTACCTAAACCAACGAATTGATCATTTTATCAATTGAATTTCAAAACTTATTTTTTTACATTCTATTTCATAATCGAAAACCCCATATTTACAGTTTTTAAATTGTTCTACTATAGTTAAACTAATCGTGAGTCTTTGGGAAACGACCAAGGTCAATTGCCTTGTACTACTTTCTGAATTAAACTTTATTTTGATCACAAAACGACCCTGATCAGTATGCTTCTCTTTTTTAACTCTTTTTTCATGTTTATCCAAAGCAATGAGCACATACTTTTGCAATAGTGATAAGAATAAATAAATAAATAAGAATAAGTTAATCCCAAACAAGTTTTTTTTTTTTTTTGCAATAGTGGACATAAAATTGGGGTCCCCTCATACTTTTGAAACTAATTTTATTTTTTTTAGTCAAAAAAAAAACAGGTAGTATGCAATGCACTTTCAACATAGTCTATTCAATGATAGGAAAATGGACTGTGTACTGTGTGATTTTTTCAGAGGTAACAAAGCAAGTGAGTGATTTTGGGATTGTGAAAGTTAACAATAATAAAATAAAGTTAATAAAATGCACATTTGTCAGTTTTCATGTTTCGGAGTGAGATGGTAATTCCAGCAGGCTAATCCGAACCGTCTCTTTTTAAGTTGTTCCTACTTTTGTTCTTGTAATTTGGAATGAACTGTATTTTTTATTTTTTATTTTTTATTTTAATTTGAGCCTGTTAAAGTATCAAAATTTAAGAAACAATTGACAAAAAAAATTAATTTAAAATATTAATAAAATTAAATTAGAAATTTATTAAAAGAGACATTTGATAAGTTCTTAATGCTAAAAAATGCCAATACTTGAAGTGGCAAAGGGTCTACGTACAAGTTAAGACACTCTGTCTATGTAAGGTCCTGCAAGGCGAAATAAACTTATTTGACAAGAAAAAGACAAGCATAACCTACACAAGGATGTGGACAAATGTGCTCATCAATAAAAAATGGTAGAAAAAATGGAGGTAAAATTGATGTAGAATTAGGCATAAAAATTGAATAGACATTATATAACTATAAGTAATATTAGAATTTAGATGATACGCGTAATATACACAGTGAATCAATGATACACAGATACTTCGTTTTAAAGAGAGTATTAATACCAAGTACCGGTAAGCATCCGGTATTCAGTGGATAAGCACCGATGCCGTACCCTGTACTCAGTGGTTAGTAATAGAAATCACAAATAATTGATGCCGCACCCGGTACCTAGAAATCACATACATCTATTTGTTCTTGAAATAATTGCAAGTCCCCGACATCTATTATATCTTACAAAAATTAATATGACGTGACTACAAAATTTATGTTGGTTTATTAGTATCTCTCTTCGAAGCAATGACTATTATATTGTATGAAAAGCAAGAACTGTTTTTATAAATCTCAATACACTACAATATGATTGAAGAAAAGTTAATAAAAATTTCTGATATGAATGTACATGGAAATAGGAGAAGAGCTCAGAAAAATAAATGTGTTTGAATGATAGGCTGAATTAAATTTATATGGATTACAAATAAATAAAAATTACTTTGAAAAAAAAAATGAAAGAAGTTTAAGAGGCTAGCTAACCGTAATTAGGCGGGTTGATGGAATATTTTGGAGAGAAAGAGTATTCTACTTTAATATAAGTTTTGTTTTAGTCCATCTTTAAGAATTTACCTGTTTCATAAGAGTAAAAAATTTATGATTCAACAGTCTCTTCCCAAACAAGAATAATACTTGAAATTGAAGTGAAAGAAATAGTCACAAGAAGGGGGGGGTTTGAATTGTGACCCTTTTAAAATTTAATCCTGCGATTATAAAACGATCTCAAGTGTATATTTGGATAAATTAACAAGGTGAGAACATTTTCATAATGTTTGGTTAGTTCTAAAACAATAAACAAGATAACGTTCTTAGATCACTTCATAAGATGAAACAATATAACTAAGAGATGAACGAAAGAGTGTTCTTAATTAGAACGTTTTCTGAATTGAAAGAAGAACAATAAAATGTGATTTGTGTGTATTGTGCTTGCGTAGATAAATTAAATAGTTTAAAAGTAAGAGAGATACACACACAAAAGTTATACTGGTTCACCCGAATCCTGGGCTAGTCCAGTCCCCACGTCTGTGAGATTTCCACTATAATCTTGAGATAATACTGATCTCAAATTACAATTTTCACTTTGATCTAGACCAGGATCAAAGTTTCTTCAAGCCTTACGAGCTTACTTCTACCTTAGACCAAAGGTAGCACTCAATCAATAGTTACGTATTGACTTGAGCAATCTTCTTTTTACAAAGAGTTTGTTTTGGATCTAAGTTTTACAATAAACTCAACCAAGTTGAGAAGCTTATACAAAATGCACTCAATATGCTCAATGAATTATAGATCTGAGATTTGTAAAGAGCTTGAGATATTTGAACTAAAGAGACAAGGATAATTCACATAAAAGTGGGTTATGTTGAAAAGTGGTCTCTTGAAATATTTGCTTATGAAAACTCAAAGGTTGATTTGAGAAGCAAATAAAATGACTCTATAAACTCAAAAGTAGTGATGGCAATGGAGATCTTGAGTTTGAGTGATAAAAGAAGAGTTTTATGACTTGTAGACTAAAACAAGTAAATGATGATTTGTAGCTTAAACTCTTGCTCTTCAAAGTTGAGATGTAGTCCTATTTATAGGAATTAAATCTGTCAAGAAGCTTGTAGAAGAAATATAGCCGTTGGAATGATATTGGCCATTGGATCATGACAGCTCATTAAAAATATTTGAGATGAAAAACTTTCAGTAAACGGTCTGAGACCGTTCTCCCAGATCTGCTGAGGGGAGGAGCGTATATAGTGAGTTGTCACTTGTTGTTCATGACTTGTTGAGCAAGCTTGCTTCTTTGGAACAAAGGACATAGTTGTATACAGCTGTATTTTGTTGTTCATGGCTGTCCAAAAGTTGTCTCTTAGCTCTTGTACTTGCAAATGTACTTTCCACAATTAAAGGATAAGGCTTATGAAAGAAACTCATTAAATATTCATGCCCAAGTACATGACAACTTGCAATTGTAGACTTGTTGTTGTGTTCTCATTAGTCCATGTTTCTTTATTGTTTGTCTTTGTAAGAATTAAATAATGAGGAGCCTTGAGAAACATTCCATTCATTTTTAACCACATGTTTATTCCTCAAACATGTTAAAATTGGAAGGAATAAATTTATTGCTTAAAATTCCTTTGCCATTAAAGACCTTGCGCAAACAGAAAACATTCTTCATAAAGTGTTTGTTTGTTCTCTTGTATTCATTTGCCAAAAGTCAATAAATGTTTTGAGCGTGATGTGTGTTCTTGACATAAACCAGTTTGCAGACTGGAGATCAATCTTAGACCAACTGCTGAAGCTTTTATAATAATGAAATATTTATTCTTGTTGCTCCAAAACTTTCCATAATTCAATTGATGTTTTGCACACATTCTTTATATCTTGATTGAGTATCTTTGAGATGTTATAGTGGAGGCGTGAGTATACTCATCATGAGAATTATCATCTTCTAGTAAGGAGAATGATTAAAACATTTATGCCCGTTGCATTAGCTCTTATGAAAACTCATAAAAATCATTCTCAAATATTCTCATCTTAAGAAATCTTGGTAGGATGATACTTTGAGTAGATTTTGAAGATCCTTTAAATATGCATCATTCCTTTTGATGTTATTTGTGGTAGTAAATTCTCAAAGTATGTAACACAAAATTCATTGTGAATTTTGTCATGCAACATCAAATATATTCTTGTGTAGCTTATGATGCAGGTTTTTCCATCCTCATTCTTCAACTTATTAACCTCATAATCTTCCTTGATCATTCAATACCATTGTAAGCCTTGTGGAGTAGAAGAAGACTATTAACCATAAAAATCACTTTCTTGATTGAACCTTTTAATGCATCCTCTTATGATTCAAACAATATCCTTTAAATATCTTTATAAACCTTGTGATAACATTATCTGATGTAACTCAAAATCCTTCGTTGTTGAGTATATAAAATGCACTTGTTGATATAGAGACTTCTAGCTTGTCCACTTTCATCATTATTTAGCTTTTAACACAAACTCAAGTGCAAACATCAGTAGATCACCATTCATAAAACTTAATATTTATTCCATAAGGTTTGTTGTCATTAAAACATGTACAAAAGAGATTTTACCTCAACAATCTCCCCCTTTTTGATGATGACAAACCTTTTGAATAAATCTTATGTTTTATGGATGGATATAATAACAAATGCAAGAATGTTCTTAGATATACAATTAAGCTCCCCCTAAATCCATGCAAGAGTTTAATTCTTATGATTCTAATTAAACTCCCCCTAAACACATGCAAGAGGTTAATTCATAACATTCTTCATTAATTATTTCCATCTTAGATTTTTCTCTTATCATACATTTCTCCCCCTTTTGTCATATATCAAAAAGTATGGGGGTGAATTAAAACAAGAAGTGCAATTGTCATCAATAAGAGTAAGAATATATTGCACATAGAAATTATGTAATTGAGAGGTTCACTCATATATCAAACTTATCAAGTTTGCATTTTAACATTTAAAACACATTGCATGTGATCAATAAACAGTCCATTTAAAATTGAAATCACAACATGAATAATGATTAAAATACATGTAAACACATGCAAGCATTTGTTAAAAAAAAAAATTAATGCTATCCATTCTCAATTTTTAGAAATAGGATTTTGACCTCAATGACGATGCAATATGAGAGGAAACAAAACATTTTAAAATTCTGAAATCTCCCCCTAAGTCTTATAAGATGAATGTTCCTTTAAAATATGACCATTCTCATAATGATGGACAAGACTATGTTGTAGTCATTTGACAAATACTAGCTCATTTTTAAAATGTTCAAAAACTTTAAAATTAGAGAGAAAAAGAAACATATGCGGAAGTTGTGAAATCAGAGTAAATTGAATCATGTTAAAAAAGTTTCTCTCTTTTCAAAATATTTTCATGATGAAGATGATTCTTTTACAAAGAAACAAATTTTTTTCTTTTGAAGGAGCATCCTTTGCAAAAATATTTGTTCACACATCATATCGTGAAAGTGTAGAAATATGATCAGAGATCAAAATTTAAAAACAACACTTTCATGTTGAGAAAAAGTAAAATATGTGTTTAAAAATATAATGTGTAACAATTACTCTTCTTAGACCAAAATCTAACATTAATTAGAGTAGACACTTAAATTATTCTCATGAAGACCAATCATGTGTTCTCTAGTTAAAATTTTTCAAAGAATAAATCCAATAAAAAATGGATAATCA
This sequence comes from Trifolium dubium, assembly GCA_951804385.1. NCBI lineage: Eukaryota > Viridiplantae > Streptophyta > Magnoliopsida > Fabales > Fabaceae > Trifolium > Trifolium dubium. The sequence goes on from OX638073.1 coordinate 15,866,629, forward strand.
TTTAAAACTATTGAAGTAGGATCTTTTACATAAGTCATAACAAAAACTTGATTTTTAAAAAGCCATATAAAAAAAGTTATGCTTAAACATTAAGCAAACTATAGGCTAATCAAGATGTGCAACAAAAATTGGATTAATCCAAAATTTTATATTGAGAAAAGTGCACATATAAAAGATTTATAGAAAAAATATTTCTTATTGAAATGTACTATAAGTCATACTTATGTAAGAACAAACTATGACATATATTAAAATAGAATGTTTTTGTCATCTTTCTTGTTCAAAATTTGTTGGTCTATCATGAAGAATAATTAAGAGACTAGCTCTACAAAAATTATTTATTGGTCATGAAAGATAATTTTTCATTAAGCACATAACACTTCTTACACAAAATATATTGATCAACGGTGTAATCAATACATATTTAAAACTTTTGCCATAAGACCATAAAAATTTGAATTAAAACAAGAAAACGGTTATTGGCATGTCAAAATGATCATGTTAAAAATCGCAATCAAAAAATTTATGGAGAAAGTGTAACTTGTTAAAACAACACTTAACAAAACTTTGATAGCAATGCGAGTGTAACATATTTGAAAAATTATTGTTTATAAAGATGCAAAGAGATAAATTTGTACAAAAACAAAGATGTTCATAATTTTCACATTAGCATGATGATGTGAAAGAAATCATGTATGAGAAAATATTATGAAATTTGTAAGAACAATTAGTGCAAAACTTATTGCATTTCAAAAATGAATTTAGCTTATGCATATACAAGTTATGACAAAACTGATGTTCTCGTTTAAGTTTTAAAGTCATATAAATGCATAAAAAATTTCATAATGCATTTTCGATTTCAAGATCATTGTGAATTTTGTCATGCAACATCAAATATATTCTTGTGTAGCTTATGATGCAGGTTTTTCCATCCTCATTCTTCAACTTATTAACCTCATAATCTTCCTTGATCATTCAATACCATTGTAAACCTTGTGGAGTAGAAGAAGACTATTAACCATAAAAATCACTTTCTTGATTGAACCTTTTAATGCATCCTCTTATGATTCAAACAATATCCTTTAAATATCTTTATAAACCTTGTGATAACATTATCTGATGTAACTCAAAATCCTTCGTTGTTGAGTATATAAAATGCACTTGTTGATATAGAGACTTCTAGCTTGTCCACTTTCATCATTATTTAGCTTTTAACACAAACTCAAGTGCAAACATCAGTAGATCACCATTCATAAAACTTAATATTTATTCCATAAGGTTTGTTGTCATTAAAACATGTACAAAAGAGATTTTACCTCAACAATCTCCCCCTTTTTGATGATGACAAACCTTTTGAATAAATCTTATGTTTTATGGATGGATATAATAACAAATGCAAGAATGTTCTTAGATATACAATTAAGCTCCCCCTAAATCCATGCAAGAGTTTAATTCTTATGATTCTAATTAAACTCCCCCTAAACACATGCAAGAGGTTAATTCATAACATTCTTCATTAATTATTTCCATCTTAGATTTTTCTCTTATCATACATTTCTCCCCCTTTTGTCATATATCAAAAAGTATGGGGGTGAATTAAAACAAGAAGTGCAATTGTCATCAATAAGAGTAAGAATATATTGCACATAGAAATTATGTAATTGAGAGGTTCACTCATATATCAAACTTATCAAGTTTGCATTTTAACATTTAAAACACATTGCATGTGATCAATAAACAGTCCATTTAAAATTGAAATCACAACATGAATAATGATTAAAATACATGTAAACACATGCAAGCATTTGTTAAAAAAAAAAATTAATGCTATCCATTCTCAATTTTTAGAAATAGGATTTTGACCTCAATGACGATGCAATATGAGAGGAAACAAAACATTTTAAAATTCTGAAATCTCCCCCTAAGTCTTATAAGATGAATGTTCCTTTAAAATATGACCATTCTCATAATGATGGACAAGACTATGTTGTAGTCATTTGACAAATACTAGCTCATTTTTAAAATGTTCAAAAACTTTAAAATTAGAGAGAAAAAGAAACATATGCGGAAGTTGTGAAATCAGAGTAAATTGAATCATGTTAAAAAAGTTTCTCTCTTTTCAAAATATTTTCATGATGAAGATGATTCTTTTACAAAGAAACAAATTTTTTTCTTTTGAAGGAGCATCCTTTGCAAAAATATTTGTTCACACATCATATCGTGAAAGTGTAGAAATATGATCAGAGATCAAAATTTAAAAACAACACTTTCATGTTGAGAAAAAGTAAAATATGTGTTTAAAAATATAATGTGTAACAATTACTCTTCTTAGACCAAAATCTAACATTAATTAGAGTAGACACTTAAATTATTCTCATGAAGACCAATCATGTGTTCTCTAGTTAAAATTTTTCAAAGAATAAATCCAATAAAAAATGGATAATCATTTAAAACTATTGAAGTAGGATCTTTTACATAAGTCATAACAAAAACTTGATTTTTAAAAAGCCATATAAAAAAAGTTATGCTTAAACATTAAGCAAACTATAGGCTAATCAAGATGTGCAACAAAAATTGGATTAATCCAAAATTTTATATTGAGAAAAGTGCACATATAAAAGATTTATAGAAAAAATATTTCTTATTGAAATGTACTATAAGTCATACTTATGTAAGAACAAACTATGACATATATTAAAATAGAATGTTTTTGTCATCTTTCTTGTTCAAAATTTGTTGGTCTATCATGAAGAATAATTAAGAGACTAGCTCTACAAAAATTATTTATTGGTCATGAAAGATAATTTTTCATTAAGCACATAACACTTCTTACACAAAATATATTGATCAACGGTGTAATCAATACATATTTAAAACTTTTGCCATAAGACCATAAAAATTTGAATTAAAACAAGAAAACGGTTATTGGCATGTCAAAATGATCATGTTAAAAATCGCAATCAAAAAATTTATGGAGAAAGTGTAACTTGTTAAAACAACACTTAACAAAACTTTGATAGCAATGCGAGTGTAACATATTTGAAAAATTATTGTTTATAAAGATGCAAAGAGATAAATTTGTACAAAAACAAAGATGTTCATAATTTTCACATTAGCATGATGATGTGAAAGAAATCATGTATGAGAAAATATTATGAAATTTGTAAGAACAATTAGTGCAAAACTTATTGCATTTCAAAAATGAATTTAGCTTATGCATATACAAGTTATGACAAAACTGATGTTCTCGTTTAAGTTTTAAAGTCATATAAATGCATAAAAAATTTCATAATGCATTTTCGATTTCAAGATCATTGTGAATTTTGTCATGCAACATCAAATATATTCTTGTGTAGCTTATGATGCAGGTTTTTCCATCCTCATTCTTCAACTTATTAACCTCATAATCTTCCTTGATCATTCAATACCATTGTAAACCTTGTGGAGTAGAAGAAGACTATTAACCATAAAAATCACTTTTTTGATTGAACCTTTTAATGCATCCTCTTATGATTCAAACAATATCCTTTAAATATCTTTATGAACCTTGTGATAACATTATCTTATGTAACTCAAAATCCTTCGTTGTTGAGTATATAAAATGCACTTGTTGATATAGAGACTTCTAGCTTGTCCACTTTCATCATTATCTAGCTTTTAACACAAACTCAAGTGCAAACATTAGTAGATCACCATTCATAAAACTTAATATTTATTCCATAAGGTTTGTTGTCATTAAAACATGTACAAAAGAGATTTTACCTCAACAGAAATTACATAACAAGTTTGTATAACTTGATCAGCAGTAAGTAGAGATCAACTTAAAGGAGGGTATGTTGAGTAGTTCTTGTTGTCTGACTAATTAGGCCAGTTAGTGATTAGGCCCATTGTATGTACTTGTATGTTTGTAGTCTATATAAGGCCTTGTGAATAAATAGAAGGGTAATGGACCTCATTTTACACCAACACCAATCATTTAAGAGTAGAAAATTGTTTTCTGCGTCCCACAATTTTTCTCTCACATTTTTGAAACTGATTAGAATACCCTTCGTTATTTAGGTGGCGAATTCAATTCACACATCAAGTAGTGAACAACATTTTTTTTATTAGCCAACACACCTTTCGTGCCCCATAAATTAAAATATTATGAAAAAAACACAACTCGTTAGGTAGCAATCTCAAACATAGTTTACTATCTAGATGAAGAACTCAAACTAAGTTTGCACTTTAATTATTGAACCTTGTCTTTTGAGCACTGTTTAAGGCCATATTTTGATTGACACTAAAGCAGCCGTGACATAGTATCGACCAATAACACACACATATGGTATAATTCTATAAATTGAATTTTATTTTTTTAATCACTCACTAATGATTATAATATGAAATCTCATATAGTTGCATTTATGTGCAAGATCTCTTGATTTGCTCTATGATTATCCAATAGTATTGACCAATCACACGAACATACCGTAGAATTCTTGTGGGTGAAAGAAGGGTTCATACTTTAACTTGCAAACTGCGTTTATTCAAAAAAAAATCATGGGGGTGATAGAAGAGTGAGGGAGACAAAAAAATAATATAAAGTTTGTTGTATAGCGAACTATTTTTTTTCCAGTTTTTTCAATTTAATATACTTCCTTACTAACCAGCAACCAACGAACAAATAAATTTAAAAACACTGGAGGTGCACAAAAATACTAAAAGTGTGGAAAAAAAAATTCTTAAAGAATAATAATAGGAAGGAAGAGAACTATTTTTAAAAAATTATTATTTTCACTGAAAAACCATTAGCTCAAGATCCCTAGTTGGGACAATTTCTATACTAGACCAATCTATATCCATATATGTGTGGGTGGGTGGAACCGTGGAAGTTCGTGTTTAGATATTATACTCTTAATTTTAAAAGTTTATTAAACAATTAAGAATAGTGCGTTGAATCCAACGGTGATGTGTGGCGCATTTCGGCAGTTTAGATCTGTCTTTGTTTGCTGTTTAGGTTGATTTTTCGGCGGATTAATGTCGGTTTTGTGGTGTGGTGGGGTGGGGTGTGGTGGTTGTGAATGTTTTGTGGCGTGGTGTTGGTGGATCTGAAGGGGTATTTTGGTGGTGAGATGTGGTGGTCTTTTGTTCTGGCGCTCTGTTGGTGTGTGGTTAATGTCGTGTGTATTTGATTCTTTTTGATATTTGATTCTCTTACTGTTTTTAAATCTGTTGAGATTTGTAGAACTCTTTTTGAGTCTTTGATGATTTCCAAATCTATTGAATTTGAAAGTTTTTTTTGTATCTGATTGACCTCTACCGCATCGGTGTTGACAGTTTAGAAGAGGTCTACGAACTGAGATTTATCTACTTAGATTTTCATTATATCGGTGTTCCTTCAACTTTTAACTCATGAAATTGTTCTTTGAATTCTGATGGACCTATCAATTTTGATTCGAAATCAGAAGTTAACGTCTATTTACATCTTTTTGAGACGGTTGAAGATTCTCTGATGGTCTGAAAGCTTACGAGTGTCTTTTAAGAATGAGATTAAAAATAAATCTACTTTAAGTAACATAGATTTTAGTATTTTCGTTAATGTTTCACTTACATGCGACATCTTTGTTTTATAGTTCCTCTTTTATTGTCTCGATTCATCAAGACTTATCTTATTATATTTGAAGTTAACAAATCTTTATCAAATAAAACAAACGCTACCGTTATTGGCTATCGGGTTGGGTTAGTTCACATTTCACATCATAAAATTATTTTTATATATTTCTATGATAAATTATGCATTCTAAAATATCTAAGGTTGAATCAACAAAAAAAAATCTAAGTTGAAACGGGAAGGACTCATGAATCATGATGCTCTATGGTTTATTAAAAGTCTAAAATCTTAGAACAACCGTTCATTAATGTATAAGCAATATTATAATTAAAGAGAAATTGTTTTTAATGTAAAGTGATAAAGTATAAAAAGTGTGTTCTGATAATTAACATGTTGTTATATTATTTGTTTTTGACACATTTAGTTTTATGGCACCAAATGTTGTTAATCTTCTAAATAGAGTTCAAAAGTCATGCATAACAATATTTTGTCTCCCAAATCTTAAACGTGGTCTTTAAGCGAATTAGTTTTGCAATTCAAAAATGAGTAGCGGCGCAACTTGTTGCTTGTTTACCTTTGACGCATATATAATTAATATATACATAATTGTAAACTATGATATGTGGAATTCTGTGCGCATAAATTTTTGAAACTAATTATTGGTTATTGGATCACTTATTCAACCCCCTCTTCTAAGTGAGTAGCAGTGTAGTCTAATAGGTGGTATCGGAACCTGGTTTGATTTTAAATTAAACCAAGTAAATTGTGCTAATTGATAGATTTATATGGCTTTTGCACCAAAGGGGCGTACAATAGGGCTCCAATTTTCAATGGTGAGCATTTTAATTATTGGAAAAGTTGTATGAAAGTGCATATCACTTCTTGTGATAGGGATGTGTGGAACGCTAATTGAGATCTAACCTTTTGAACCAACCACAACTAATCAAAATCGCGTTGTCATAACTTGATCTTACTACACTCTTTGGTAAGTTTGAAGAAAATGAACAAGTTCTCATTAATTTGGAAAAGCGTGAGAAAGGTGCTAAGCAAGAAAAACACTTTGATAAGGAAAAGGAAAAGAAGTCCATATTGTTCTAAAGGCTTCAAGTTCCAAGTCTAAAGGTAAAGAGCAATATGGTGATAGCTCTAGTAATGAAGAACTGGATGATCATGAAAGGAATATATATATATATATATATGTTCGAAGATTTTATAAGTATACAAAAAGACATGGTATCAAATTTTGAAACAAAAATTGTCCCAAGTCGCGAAAGAAATCAAGGGATAGTATGATTGATATAGAGAATGAGAAGAGCAGGCCTAATAGTCAATGTTATGAATGTGGCAAAACGGGTCACTACAAACTGGAATGTCCATTCTATAACAAAAGAAAGGAATGTCCTCCAAGAAAAATCACAAGGGTAAAAGAGCTTATGTTGCTTGGGATAGTGCAAGTGACATGGATCTATGTCCAAAAACTCAAATGAAGAGAATGAAGAACATGCTCATGTGCCACTCATGAACGGTTCACCAAGTAAAGGCAAGAAACATCACCAATGTCAAGTAAGTGATTCTAGCTCTATCTTTAATGACAATCCCTCATATGATGAACTTCAAAATGCTTTTGAAAAACTATATGGTGAAGCCACCAATGCCTTTAAGAAATTGGCAAAAAAGAAGAAAGTAATTTATCTCTTAGAGTCATATATAATTTAAAAATTACAAGATGAATTCGAGGCATTAAAATTTTTCATGGTTAATTCAAAAGATGATTTTGAAGATGATATGTCATCTAAGAATGATTGTGATTTTTGTTGTATTTGGCAAAGAGAAGTAAAAACTCTTCAAGCCAAATTATTGTGATTCTTGTTGTATTTGGCAAGGAGAAGTGAAATTTCTTCAAGCTAAAGTAGACGAGGCACTTGTACTAAAAGTTACTTTTGCGGATATACCAACGAATTTTAACAAGCCTAAGACTAGGCCATCTAAAAATGACAAATTTGTTAAAAAAAATGATTCCAAAAGTAGATTTTTGATTCACAAGAATCATTCCAATGTTATTTGCTATTATTATTGTATTAAGGGACATACTATTGCAAAGTGTCAAACCAAAAAAAAAAATTGGTACCAACAAGCATGATGCAATGGATTCCCAAGTCCAACAAAGTTTGTACTAACCACATAGGACCCAATGAAGATTGGGGGACCTCTTTCAAATGTTTAAAGTTTCTAGGAAATTTCTGGAACCATTGAAGGGACACCTATAACGATGGCGCTCAAGACATACAAAGGCGCAGAGGCATAGAAAAGGTTCGACTCATCATTTACAAAACTTGCGGAGCTTGATCACTTTCTACACTTGACACTTGAGGGAAGACTTCTATCTCATCTTTACTCCTTATCTTTTACTTTACATTTACATTTTATTCATATACATGTTTGTTTAAAATTGATATATCATTTGTCGTGATTAGTGTCATCAAATCTTCCATTTCCAAGAATTTCGCTTGAAAATATTGATAAGTTTTTGTTCGCGTATGTAAACACAAGATAATAATTACAAAGCTGGTGAGCTCCTCTCTAGGGTGAGAGCACTCTAGGAATATAAAGATGTTAAGTTACAATACCCTATTTTGTTGCCCTCTAAAATCCCCCCTCTTAATTTCTTAAATGTCTCCTTTTATAGCCTAACTTTTCTTGACCTAATGGGCCTTGTCTTGGATATCCAAGCCCATTAAGCTATGGCCTAGATCCATATGATGTTCGTCCGTACAATACACGTGGAACTCGAGCACGTGTAAACTGATGTCATTTGTTCGTATGGGTCATGTGAAGCCAAAGCACGCACAGCTCACGTCACTATGTTTGAACATGACACGTGGCTAGCCAGAACGAAGAACCATCGCTTTCATGTAGACGTTAGCTCGCGGTTTAAAAGGCTTGAGTGATATAACCAAAGGATCAACTCTTCCATGACCTGAATGGTCAAACCGGACTTAATGGATGGTGATGTTGATGAAGCTCATGGACGAGTTGAGCTGAGTAGATAATAGTGGAGTTGGTGACCTGGATGGTCAAGCTGAGTAGAGAATGGAGATGGTGACCTGGATGGTTAAGATGAGTTGTAAGTCTTGACAGTCAAAGTGTATTATAATTCACATGATATGCTCTTCTGTATCAGTCCACCAAGCGTCAAACCTCTTAAGGCGTAGACGTTTATTCTTCGCTAAGTCAATTTTTACTAGTCCACAGTCCACCCAGCGTCAAGTCTGTTAAGGCGTAGACGTTTGTTCTATGCTAAGTTAATTTGTACTAGTCCACAGTCCACCGAGCATCAAGCTTGTTAAGGCGTAGATGTTTGTTCTCCGGTAAGTTAAAATGTCTTGTTGATATCTGTCATACCGTATTTGAGTCATGAATGATAGTTTTATTTCAACCAAACTTTTCTTGTTTGAAATAATTCCATTGCATGTCTTGTCACGTCAAATCAGATGTATTTTCAACACCTTTATATATTTTTTTTATTCATCATCTATTTTACTTTTAACTCTTCTTTCTAACAATCACTCCTTATAAATAAATTTTTTACCACCATTGTAATTGTTACAACTTATTTCTTCTTCTACATTCTTACCACTCCTAATTGTTCATATATTATCACTTTTGTAAGTCACAACTCTTCTACAGTCAAACAACAACCAGGTATCAACTCTACTAATTTTTTTTTTGTTTTCACTCCTTTATTTTTATGTGTGGGAAATACATAACAAAATATTGGTTACAATATCTTAATATTTCATAGTTATCAACCTCTTCGTGAGCTTCCTTGCTCGCCCTCTTACACTTTACTGCTATTCCTTATTTTTATAACTCGCCCATGTTCCTCTTCTCGTCCCTGCTCCTCTCCATTATTTTTATTTTGACTTGCCGTTTCGAGTAGCTCTACATTGGACTCACTCTCCCTTCCAACTTGTCCAAAATAAATAGATCTCAACATTGAAAATGTAGACTTTACAATATTAGCACAAGATAACAATAACAAAAGCATCAGATCTTTTCCAGTCAGCTCGCCCTTTCTCAACTCGTCCATCTTCCTCAATACTGTAATTGTTTTTAACCTGTTCCAACTTTTTTGCAAACTCTAATAAAAAGTATAAATGTAAAATTTACAACATTAGCATAAGATAACAGCAAAACAAACACAAAATCTATCATATGAAAGACTAGAATACATGTCTCATTTTGATGTATTTGTTATGGTGGAATAAGAGCTTTTCGCTCCAACTGGAACTAATAAAATAATTGTGTAGTAGATGAAAGGGTGGGTGTTATCTGTTATGCTTTATGATATCATTAGTTGTGCGATAGTTATGCCAAGTTAAATCATTGTAGTCATAGCTACATCACATGTCTCATACACAAATAAAGTTATATGAATCTTTTTGTTTTTTGTTTTTATATTTTTTATTTTTAACTTTGTAGTCACATAAAGTAGAGTTTTTATCAATCAAAGTTTTGTCTCAATACAACTCCACCTAACAGCAACTCGCCCTATATCATATAAAGTAGAGTTTTTATCACTTATACCAACTCCACCTTGTAGATCATATTACTATCAATTGCTCGCCCTATACAATAGAGTTTTTATCAATTATACCAACTCCACCTAGATGTTCGTACTACCAATTGCTCGCCCTATACAGTTGAGTTTTTATCAGTTACACTAACTCCACCTAACTTGATTTTAACAAAAATACTTTTGTACTACTAACTCGTACTACCTACACATACAACTCATACTAACTTCACCCTATCTTGGAACTGGACAAAAATTAGTAAGGAAATAAAAGTTAATGAATGAAAGAGGACTAGCCGTACATGTATTAGTTGTTTTAGACTTAGTCTTGATAACATAGATCCAAGTGTAGCGAGACATATTATTCAAAGTTGGTAACATAGAGTTAGTCTTAGATTCAGTCTCATAGCACTAACTTATATTTATCTTACCACCTCATCCATTTATCTTACAACCTCATCCATCATTTGTAACGAAAATTTTTTCCTTGACTAAAATATAATAGATGTATGAGCTATATTTAGAGTTGCATGACCAGGTATTTGTTTTTGTATCAGGGGCGAGTTCGAATTATAACATCCATGTTTCGTTCGCAAAAAAAAAACTCGGTTCACCGGTTGTTTCCGCATCCACTTCCTCTACTATGTTTGAACAGGAAGAGCCAGATTGGGTATCCGAAGAAGTTTGTTTATCTTCCTACATATATACCAACTTTCAAAGCACTTTTAATTGCTATTCGTTGTTAACGCATTTTTTACACCCACGTTGTTGTGACATCCTTCCTTGTGAAGATGGGGAAGTTGTTTGCGACTCACCCTCTTATGGTCCTGATTATACTTACGTTTTTTATTGTATCTTTGAGAAGCTAGGAGTTTGTCTTCCATTTAGTGACTTTCAATGTGAGATCCTGCGAGTTCTCAATGAAGTTCCTTCTCAACTTAATCCAAACTCCTGGGCCTTTATTCGCTCCTTCCAAGTCCTTTGTAGAGCGTTGGGATTTTCTTTGTCTGCTTATGCATACTTTCTCCTTCTTTTTAGCTAAAAAGGGCCGTAGAATTTATTGGCTATACATGAGCAATTTTGCATGTCATTCTCTTATTAAACCTTTCATCACCTCTTGGATAGATTCTTTCAAAATTAAGTTCTTTCGAGTTCGCCCTAGTCCTGCGTCACCTCCCTTGTTTCATAATGAATCCGGAGATCCTTGTTTCACAATTAAGTTCTTGATAACTTGAGTGTTCATCACCTCTTTGAGTATTTGGGCTATACCCTTGTTCAAAGGAATGAAATTTTCCTCCCAAACATTCATCCTGGTCAGCACATCACGATCTGGTCTGTCTCTCGGTACACCATCTCGGCCTAACCTCTTTATTGCACTTTCTTGCTGCTCATCATGATTTGATCGATCCTTGCCTTGATTCTCCCTAATGCCTTTTTCTCGAGCAATTTCCTCAACGCCAATGTGTTTCCTAGCTCGCAAGCAGATCTGATTCATGGAGTTTGCCTTACGCAACATCAAAGTCTTGTTGAAGGTTCCTAACCCTTTTCAAAGGCCACGACAAAGATATATTCATTTGGTTCGGCCACTTTGAGTGTGGCGCTATTGAACCGAGCTAGGTAGCTTTTTAAGGATTCAGTTGGACATTGTTGAACATCAAATATTTGGACATTGTTGGACATCAAACAAGTCTGTTACCATGAAATGCTTGTCACTATTTGTTGCAAATTGAGCCACAAAATGGGTTTCAAGATCATCAAAGGACGTAACTGACCTCGCTAGTAGGCCTACAATCCATTTATGTGCTACACCTTTCAGAGTTCCAGCAAATATCTTACACCTTAGTGCATCATTAGCACCGCTTATGATCATCTGTGTTTGAAATGCTGACACATGACTTTGAGGATCCTTCATTTCGTCATAAGAATCAATGGCGGGCTCACGGAAGTAACGAGGAACAACCACCCCTTGAATTTCCTCTGAAAAAAGGTTGGAAGACCTTAGGTGTCATCCTAGCATTTTCGGCTCCAACGACATAGTTTCGTAATAGATCGATTTGATGTCTCAGCTCCCTCTTCTTGACCTTCAGCTTTTGTCTGAGCTCACGCTCACGTTCTTCTAGTTGTAACCTCAACTCTGTCTCCCTAGCTTGAGCCTCCTCTTGTTGACGTAGGTGCAGCTCATTTCATTCTTGCTGCTCCGTGTTTTGGCGTTGGAGCTCACACACTGTTGTCAATAACTGAGCTAGTTGTGGGTTGGAATCATTGTCCTACTCAGTTTTAGATGAAGCAGAAATAATTGTTTTGCTTTGTGTCATGGTGACAAGTTCATTAAAAATGATATTGGACCTAGGTCGTCGGAGAATTTTACAGTGGCCCCGCGGTGGGCGCCAATGTTCACGTATGTAAACACAAGATAATAATTACAAAGCTGGTAAGTTGCTCTCTAGGGTGAGAGCACTCTGGAAATATAAAGATGTTAAGTTACAATTTCCTATTTTGTTGCCCTCTAAAATCCCCCTCTTAGTTTCTTAAATGTCTCTTTTTATAGCCACTTTTCTTGACCTAATGGGCCTCGTCTTAGATGTCCAAGCCTATTAAGCTATGGCCTAGATCCATATGATGTTCGTACAACACATGTGGAGCTCGAGCACGTGTAAACTGACGTGATTTGTTCATACGGGTCTCGTGAAGCCGAAGCACGCGCAACTCACGTCACAATGTTTGTACATGACACTTGGCAAGCCAGTAGGAAGGACCATCGCTTTCATGTTCGACAAATGTAAGTACATGATATGACCAATTTTGAAAATAATTGAATTTCGATACTTCTCATTTGTGTATTCTTGTCGTCTTTTTGATATTTTCAAAGGGGGAGAGAAGAATGCATGCATAAGCAAAAAGCAAAGAAAATCTTTCAAGCGCAATCGACGTCAACTCAGGGGGAGCTTGCTAGTGTTATATTAGCTTTGATGTTTGCGTCTGTACCATGCTTGCTATTTATTTGCATTTAGGTAGCTTATGCAATTAGTTTTCACAATTATCAAAAAGGGGGAGAATGTAAATGCACAAGTTTCTTCCCGAGTTTTAATAATTGTCAAAACATGTGAAAATAATATAGAATACATTTTGGTAATGATTAAACATGATTTGGTAGCGAAAATGCTTTATAAAACTTGAAAAAGCAGTTTTCAAGTCATTTGGATCGATACATATTGTTTTAGGATAACTGAATCGATACAGACTCTTTCTAGATCGATACAGGACACTCCAGAGAGAACCATATGTATCGATACACATAATGTGTGAATCGATACACATGTGCCACAGTAAAAAAATATTTTTCTAGAAGTTCAAAGTTTATCGAAACATGCTTACTTGTGTCGATACATGTCAATAAAATTTTCAACAAAGAGCTATATGGCAAAACTTTGAAAATTTATGGTGTCATTTAAGATATATTGATATATACTCTGATATGTATCAATACACTTATGTTAAAAATTGTCAAAATTTACTCCATATTATTTTTCCTATAAATAGCAACATCTGTTGTTTCTGTAGTCTATTAAAACCAAGTGAAAAACAAGTTTCTGATCTAAGTTGGTAGAATTTAGGATCTAGAGAGTTTATTGGTTCCAAGTTCTTCATCTTCTTCCAATCTTCAACAATCTCCAAATTGTTTACTCTTTCAAAGGGTTCGATAAGGGGTAACGTTTGATTGGTTAATAACGTTCATCGTGGATCTTGTTTGATCGGTCTTTTGGGTTGAATTGTGGAATCAAGGGTTTCTCATCAAGGTTTTCATCATGAACTGAAAAGTATCAAGTTCTTGAGGCTTACACGTGGCGGAAGATCAGTTGGGATAATCGTTTGCAGAGGTTCTTCGATTTTGAAGAACGGAGCAATTCGGATTGTCGAAATCGGAGGTTCGAGTCACAGATTGTGTGAAGGGTTCGCGCAAGGTTATTGGATTCTATGTCGAGAATTTAGAATATTGTAAGTTCAATAATTTTCTATAAAGTCTCAATTCCGACTTTTGTAGAATTGGGGGGAGAGGTACCGGTCAAAGCGAGGACGAAGAAAATTGAGAACTTCCATATCATGTCTCGTGTGTTATTTCTTTCCTTATATCTTTTATTGTTCATTATAGTTTCATTGATTTTGTTGTGTGAAATTTTGTCGTTCATATCACATACAAAGTGTTCGATAAAATTCTCCACTTAAGAATTTATTTGTAAATATTAAAAATTAGTAGGTTCATTTAAACAACCAAATTGAGTAGTACAAATGCAGATGCTCTTAATAGACAAAATGTTGAGGTGAATATAAAACCTTCTTATGCAAAATAAATAATTTTTTTTATGAAATATTATCACTTTAACTCTTCATCTCCAATATTTTTTTTATGCAAAATAAAATATTAGTGTACTAATAAGTTGTGGTGGGAAAAAAAATACATACGCAAACTCTAAATTCAAATATCATCATTGTCGATCGGTTCAACTATATCTATAAAGTGATGGTCAATTTTTGAATGTCCACCTTATCTATGAAATAGAAAGCACAAGACTCGTGCGTATATATATCTAGCTTTAAAATGAAGGGGTCCCACATGATGCCATTATTTGAGTTGCATTATTACATTCATTGATACATCATACATGTTGCATTCCTTCCATTTTGGGTGTTGTTGTCACATATTGAGTGGTGGCTAACTTTTGCTGATTTGGCAACCTTGTTTTCTTCCTCACAATCCACTCATGCTACCTTCAATCCAATTCATCATTCTTATTCCTATTTCCTTTCATTCTTTTTGGATGGATATTCACCAAACCCCACTATAATTATTTGTTGTTTCTTCCTTGCTGGAAACCATTCAAAACCACTCATTATTATATGATGCATGATCTTTTTTTCAAATAATTTTTTATACTATTTGTTAATTGTGAAAAAGCAGAAGTAATCCTCATTTTATAAGTTAGTTTTGTAAAATTTAATTAGACCTAATATTAAACTTCAAAATGGTTTCAGAGTTTCTACGTGTTATTGATGTTATTGAGCTACTCACCATTTATATCCACATTACCACATATCAAACTTAATAATATGGACTTGAGGTTGAGGGGTATGTTAAGAAGTCCCGCATTAAATATGAGATAGTTTGAACATGAGTTTATAAAGTAGAAACAATTCTGATTCTACAAACAGATTTTATAAGACTAAAGGCCTAATATTAGGCCCTGTTTGGTTCAACCGAGAGGAGGGGAGGGGAGGGGAGGGATTTTTAAGGAGGTGAAGTAAAATATAATTAACTATGTTTGACAAAATTATCCTCATTTTTTTTATTAAAACTCTAAATTATCCTTGTTGAAATATTAAAAATTTAGATATTTGTTTTTTTGTCAACAAAAAAAATAAATTTTCTACTCATTATATATATTTTTTGGTTGTATATATTCATTAAATTTTCTCCATTAATCCTTATTTTAATTTTATAAGGTTAAAGATAAGAAAGTAAATTACTTCTTCCCTCCCCTTCCCTCCCCTCGTTAAAAAATTGAACCAAACATAAAATTTAAAAATCTCCCCTCCCCTCCAAAAACCCCGAACCAAACAGAGCCTTAAAATCTAACACACTTTTTCTAATTGGTTGAAATTCATGTGGATCTCACTATTTTATATTTTATGTGGACCTATTTATAAAATGAGAGACTCCTGTGAATTTCAAATTCCCAATTAATTAAAATGAGTATTAAAGAATCTTCAAAAAGAGAATGTTGCTAGCATTCTTTCTATTATATTATATCACTAATAGTAATCTTTCATCCAATATAATCACAACTTCTCATTCTCTCTACTTCAAAAGTGTGTCTGTCTTTCTTTGTTTGTGTTGATCTTGCAGTTTGAGAGTGAGTGAGAAGAGGGATTACTATAACTGTATGTCAGTGGAATATTACAGTGGAATATATTACTACGGTGAACTTGCTAATCCTTTGCAATGGCCACAGTTGAGGAAAAAACGACGCCTATTTGTTGTTCCCTCCAAAATAACAATACTTCTTCAACTGCATTAAACTCTTCTAATAATGTTTCTCAACAAAAACAACAACAACAACCTTTTATTTCTGCAGTTGATTCTCGCCTTGATCCTCCTTCTAAATCCGCATCTTCCAAAGGTTCTTTTTCTTAATTTCTTTTGAATATTTTCTTTATTTATTTTTGCTGTGATCATTTTGATCACACTTGTCGTGGTTTTTAATTGCGTGCGGCTTGTGGCATGTCCGTTTAGGCTACCTTGATATTGCGTTAAAATGCAGCTGCAATTGCGTTTGTGACGTCGCTATGAAGATCTTTAAAACCTTATTGCAGTTACAAACTTCCAATTACAAATTTATTACGATCACAGTCACATCATGGTAATAAATGATTAGAACCCAAGTTAATTAGTCATATCATAGTTTTACTTTGAGTCAACGATTTAACATATAGTATAGTGTGTACATAAAGCATAATAAGTTATTAAATATTAGTAACTAAACATGTGTGGTTGGTACAACTAGTAAAGGACTTTGGCATCTTGATCAACTGATCTTTAATCTTTGACTTTAGAGTATAGAAAAATCGTGTTGACAGGGAGAACATAACTTGTGTGTCCAACAGATTTTTCAACAGAGATTAGTCACTGTCGCAAACTTCTGTAACATCGTTACAAATTTTTTAAAAAAAGTTAGTAGTTATTTTCTGTTTTTTTACAGAGATTAGTACTTGATAAATTCACTGCATGTTTTCTCAGAGTGTAGTGTTGTATTTAAGTCTCTTTTTATTTTTCTTTCTATATTCTAATTATGTGATTCAAAATTCAGTTTCAGTTTAATTTTTCCATATACCTTCTTCACCTCAAAGCAAAGTAGCATATATAGTTCTTTTCCTCCTTGTAGTTGCATTGATGGTAATTATACACTGCAAGTTCTTTTATGCTGGGTCTCAATCTATATTACGCGGTCAACGCATTTCAGATATGTGGTTAATTATGTTATGTATATGGTTAATAAGTAATAAATTTATATGTTATCGAAGAAAATTCATGGGTCTTTTGTTGTTGATCTTGATCTTTGCTGCCTAGTTTAACTCGTATTTCTCTTGAATGAAAATTTTTCTTCTATCAGAAGTAAACGATAGAAAAAAAACCATTTCCTCTGATATAGGTATTACAGTAATGGCGAAAGCTCAAACTTGCCATCCTTTGGATCCTCTTACTGCTGCTGAAATATCAGTAGCAGTAGCAACTGTTCGAGCAGCCGGAGCAACACCTGAGGTATTAATTATACATTTTTCTCTTTTGGTGTAGATTAAGTTTACATGCCGATAATGATGATGATCTTTGATTGATAATCTTATTAGGTGAGGGATAGCATGCGATTCATCGAAGTGGATTTGGTAGAACCAGAAAAGCAAGTTGTTGCATTAGCAGATGCATACTTCTTCCCTCCTTTCCAACCATCATTGCTCCCTAGAACAAAAGGCGGACCTGTGATTCCATCGAAACTTCCTCCAAGGAAAGCGAGATTGGTTGTCTACAATAAGAAGTCAAATGAGACGAGCATATGGATTGTTGAACTTACAGAAGTTCATGCAACGACTCGTGGTGGACATCATAGAGGAAAAGTTATTTCTTCAACAGTTATTCCAGATGTTCAGCCTCCCATGGTAAATAGTATATAACTTTAATCAATTAATTTGAATCGATTTAAAATTGCGATTATTAATATAATATAACCTATTCAAAATTGTGTTACTTGCATTGTTCGCTCTGCACCTGTAGGATGCTGTGGAGTATGCTGAATGTGAAGCTGTTGTAAAGGACTATCCTCCGTTTAGAGAGGCAATGAAGAAGAGAGGAATCGAAGATATGGATCTCGTGATGGTGGATCCTTGGTTAGCTACTATATTGATCAAGATTATTATTTGATTCAAATGTTACAATTTTTATAGCCATTTCTTTTTCTAATGCTAGCTTGTTATGTTAAAACTTTTAGGTGTGCCGGATATCACAGTGAAGGTGATGCTCCAAGCCGCAGACTTGCTAAACCGCTATTCTTTTGTAGGACTGAGAGTGACTGTCCTATGGAAAACGGTTATGCTCGTCCTGTTGAAGGAATACATGTACTTGTTGACATGCAAAATATGGTTGTCCTTGAGTTTGAAGACCGTAAGCTTGTTCCCCTTCCACAGGCTGATCCGCTCAGAAATTATACTTCTGGTGAAACCCGAGGAGGAGTTGACCGCAGTGATGTGAAACCGTTACACATTATTCAGCCAGACGGTCCAAGCTTTCGCGTCAATGGGAACTTTGTTCAATGGCAAAAGGTGGTCGAACATTTTTTTTAAAATTATTTCATCGATAATTGCTAAACTAATTGTTTATTTTGCAGTGGAACTTTCGCATTGGATTCACACCTAGGGAGGGTTTGGTTGTTTATTCAGTGGCTTATATTGATGGTAGCCGCGGACGAAGACCTGTGGCACACAGATTGAGTTTTGTTGAGATGGTTGTCCCTTACGGAGATCCAAATGATCCTCACTATAGGAAAAATGCTTTTGATGCCGGGGAAGATGGCCTCGGTAAAAATGCTCATTCACTCAAAAAGGTCAAGGAATTTTATTTTCTCAATAATTTTTCTTCCTTTTTTATTTATTTTAGATGTTATTGAGTTTGTTTTACTTTATGTCATTATTTATTTCAGGGTTGTGATTGTTTAGGCTATATCAAGTACTTCGATGCACATTTTACAAACTTTTATGGCAGCGTTGAAACAATCGAGAATTGTGTATGCATGCATGAAGAAGATCATGGTATGTTATGGAAACATCAAGACTGGAGAACAGGTTTGGCTGAAGTTCGACGGTCTAGAAGGCTCACGGTATCTTTTATATGCACTGTGGCTAACTATGAGTATGGATTTTACTGGCATTTTTATCAGGCAAGTAAATTTCGTTGTTTTCAAAGAGCGCATCGTTATTGAATTTATGCTTTTTCTCATCTGATATTCCAAACTTCTTCCCGAGTATTTAGTTATGGCTTTCTGGTGGACACAAAGGTTTGAACATAAAGCATGCAACTCGGCTTTTTCTGTAATTATGTATTTGTGATTTCTTTGTTGCAGGATGGAAAAATAGAAGCCGAGGTCAAGCTGACAGGAATACTCAGCTTAGGTGCATTGCAACAAGGCGAAACTCGAAAATATGGCACAACTATTGCACCCGGATTATATGCGCCTGTCCATCAACACTTTTTTGTTGCTCGTATGGATATGGCAGTTGATTGCAAGCCCGGTGAAGCATTTAATCAGGTCTGCATGCAATTATACTTCGAGTCCATTTTAGATTCTGAGAAAAATACGAGGCCCAATTTAATCACCGAGATAAATAAAATGCAAACTATTTTTCGATGCTTCTTTCTTATCATATACAATGGCAAAGTATAAATAAACCGATATCCTCCTTATGTCTTCCTAGGTTGTTGAGGTGAATATGAAAGTTGAAGAGCCAGGAAAGAATAATGTTCACAACAATGCATTTTATGCTGAGGAAAAGCTGCTTAAATCAGAATTAGAAGCAATGCGCGATTGCGACCCTTTATCTGCTCGTCATTGGATTGTAAGTTTTCAGTCCTTCATTTTCATCCAAAAAAAAAACGGAAGAAAATGAAAGAAAAAGTATCAGAGGTTACATTTTTTTTCCCTTATGATCTGCCCTCTATCACTGAAATTTGTAGCAGGGGCAATCGTAAATATTTCAAATCTGGCTGCTGTTCTATGCTTCGTCTGTTCTGTAAGTTATAGAAGATGTTGCGAAGTTTTTATGCTATTATACAGAATGTCTTTTCTTTTTTTGTAACCTTTGATACTAATAACCATTTTACAACTGTCCCTGGCGGGATTTGGACACGGCACCTTGAGATGACTATGTTAAACTCTTACCGCTGAGCTAACATCTCAAGTGTATATTATACACAATTTGTTCAGATAAATAAAATAAAAGATGTTAAATGTTTTTGTTGGGAGATTCATGATTTTGGTAGAAAACTAGTTTAATATTGTAACATAGCAGTATGAGAGACATATATTGAGAAATTATAGCCATTAATTATACCAAGCTTTTCTAGTAGAATTATATTTTAGTTGTGGATCAAGGAGTCTCAATTTTTTTAAATTCTTCAAGTTCATATTTCCTCAACCACATTCGATGTGTATGTATGTAGTTAAGCTATTAACATTGAGATTACTTATTAATTTATTATAACTGCTCAAGTACATGTTCTATTTTTAGGTAAGGAACACAAGGAGTGTGAACCGAACCGGACATCTAACTGGTTACAAACTAGTTCCTGGTTCAAATTGTTTACCTTTAGCTGGATCAGAGGCTAAGTTTTTGAGAAGAGCAGCTTTCTTGAAGCACAATCTTTGGGTTACTCCTTACGCACGCGACGAATTGCATCCTGGAGGAGAGTTCCCTAATCAAAATCCCCGCGTTGGTGAGGGTTTGGCTACTTGGGTTAAACAAAATCGACCACTGGAAGAAGCTGATATAGTTCTCTGGTTAGTTCACCCTTTTTATTTTCTTCCGAAATATGATACGGATGATTACATCCGTGCATAGATTCAATGGTTGAAGACTAATCGTACATAATGCTAATATTCCAAAGACTGAAACGAAAACAAGTATGTTATGAAAATATTACAGAGATGAAAACAATACAAAATATTATGGACCAAAAATGTATTTAAACCTTTAGTGCTGTTATAATATCTTTTTTGGCGAAAAAATTTCAGGTACGTATTTGGGGTGACACACATTCCTCGATTAGAAGATTGGCCTGTTATGCCTGTGGAGCACATTGGTTTTATGCTTATGGTATTTCCATTCACCTTAGCTTATTATAAATTTTTCCCACTCACTCTTTCCAAAAATCATACGACATTTATAATCAGCACATTGGTTTTATGCAGCCACATGGGTTTTTTAATTGCTCACCAGCAGTAGATGTTCCACCAAGCCCAAGTGATTTGGATGATAAGGAAAATGGTATACCTGTCAAGCCTAGTCAGAATGGGCTAATTGCCAAGCTTTGAATATCCCAAAAGAAGAGATATTCAGCCTCCTTAATGGGATTGTGTTCATCATTTGTATAAGTGGTTCTACCTAATTGAACATTTAAGTTTACTGCTTATGTTAATTAATCAATGGTTGTGTGTAACCTGTTTAATTATTTAAAATCTGTCTATTTGTAACTTATGTGTAAATAAATAAATGTAAATTTTTCTCTTAATCTTGGAAGCAAGGAAGTTGAAGAAACTTAATAAGAGATTGAAGTTTAGTATAATGAGAATTTTAATGAATAACAATATAATGTACATAGATCATTTAGTCAAAAAAAAAAATGTACATGACTTGTATACTTGTGTAATTCAACTAGCTAAATGATCATTTGCTTATTCACCAAGAAACTATAACAAACTTAACTAACAAAAACAAACTAGCTAACTTGTCTAATCAAGTCATTAACAATTTCACAAAATGGATTACTTGCTAAGCAAGTAATTACACTCTAAACATGAATTAGCTATAACAATACTCCATCTAATTTATATTAGCAAAGTGTGTGTCCATTCTCATAAGCTTTTTCAAATCATCAAACCTTATTCAAAAGTTTGGTTGAGTTATCTGCCAATTGTAACTCAGTCTCGCAATATTGAAATTTCAACCTCTTCTTGTTGACTTGATCTTTTAAAAAATGAAATCTCGTATCATGAACAAGTACCTTGTTGTACATTTTCTATCATCTTGATCAACTGCCTAAACTAAATTTAAATAGTCATCATAAGCTATTGGTTGTCCATTTCTATTCATCTAATTAAGCATTAGAATTCCATGATCACTGATTCACTTTTTTTGTACCTTTGACACAACTGGGGCTTCTTTTTGCAGCTACAAGATGACATACTCTTATTTGTTCCATAAATTTGTTCACTATGCCAACACTTTGACACAAAATTAATTTAGGAAGCTCTTCATTTGTCCATTTGCTCAACTTTGTTCAGTTTCCTTTGGATATTGCTACATATATAGCATACTTCTTTTGAGAAATCGTGAACTTATTCCCAAGAAATGTGACAAGTTTCTTAGGCATATGTCTTCTTTGAATCTTTTCTATTTCTCATTTGATCCGGTAATCAATAAGTCATCAAGAAACAAACAAACATGAAATAAGAAACTTCTTTTTGCTTGAGTTTTACACATAGATCTCCATGTTACTATATATATACGCTTTGTGAAGCCTAACTTGATGAACAAGTTATCGATTCTTTTGTTTCATACTCTAGGAGCCTCCTTCAAACCATTTGGAGTTTTCAATTTATTAACTTATAACTTATTAATTCAATTAATTTATAATTAAAAACTTATATCAATTTTTTTTTTCTTTCAATTATATCCCATCTCATGACTTGAAAAAATAATATATTAATTAAATATATTTTTATTTCATATTTCATCTATAAAATAATTCAACTATTAAAATTGAAGATGGATTAAAATATCATAGAAATGACCAATTTGACTAACATGTACACATTTAAAGGACCAAAATGAAACTTTTAACAGTTAAGGGACCAAAGTAAAACCAAAAAATAAGTGAAGGTAGTAAAAGAGTAATTAAGCCAAACTTTAGTGGATCAACTTTTACACTATAAACTTATTTACTAACAAATTACTCTCTGTCCTATTTTAAGTGTCACAGTTGACCAAATCACACACTTTAAGAAAAATGTGTAAATGAAAGAGAGAATATGATTTTTACTAAAATAACCCTTCTTTTAATTGGTAGTAAACATTTGAATACTAAAATGTAGATATTTGAGTGTAGCTTTTTCTCTCACATAATGATTGTTTTAAAGGATAAAATAATAAAAATTAATGTTATAAATAGTATAGGACACTTATTTTGGGACAAACAATTTTAGCAAGTAGGACATTTATTTTGGGACGGAGGGATATCTATTACTCCCTCTGTCCTATTATATAAGCCCCTCTGACCAAAATTACGTTTATTACGAAATATTGGTAGTGTAATTATTATGTTTAGTTTGTGTAAATTTTACTAAATTGTCATTTGTTTGTATATGTATTTAATTTGACTTTTCACATTTCAATGTAAGTTAGTGTAATAATTAGGGGTATGTGTAGGAAAAAAAGTAATGATTGCAAATAGTAATTTGTAAAGGGATTTATATTTTAGGATTAGATTTTTTTTGAAATGATGTTTATATATTAATGGAACAGAGGGGGAGGAAGTATTTTTTTGTGTGAAAGAAAACATAATTGGATAATTAAGAGCAGAGTATAAATAAAGTGTTGTACTACAGTTACAGTATAATCTTGGTCAAACATGCAAGCATCCGTGCAGCATCAGCCAACCTGTTTGAAAAATGATTCAAAAGTCACATTTGGCAACTTATTTTACTTTGACTTCAATTGTCACTTCTACGCGTGATCATGCACAGTTTGTGACACATGGACGTAAAGATTTAAGGTATGTTTACATACAAAATGGATCATATCATATGTCATTTTGAGCTGTCCTTTTTTTTATTTTCTTATTCAATGATTGATAAATTATAAAAAGAAAATAAGTGAAAAAAATTGAAGATAAATAGTTAAAATTGACCCCGTTTGATTCGGTTTATTTTCGACTTTTTTCTTCTTAAAAATAGTAAAGAAGAAAAAAATTACATTTGACTCAGTTTCTTTGTATTCTTTACTTTATTTTTTTAATATTTTTAAAGAGAAATATGGATAAA
Source organism: Trifolium dubium (assembly GCA_951804385.1). Lineage (NCBI taxonomy): Eukaryota > Viridiplantae > Streptophyta > Magnoliopsida > Fabales > Fabaceae > Trifolium > Trifolium dubium. The sequence continues at coordinate 15,890,657 of OX638073.1, forward strand.
TTCAATTTTATACTTTTTTATTTTATTTAAAAAAAATAGAAAAATAGAAAATAAACCGGGTCAAACGGAGTACCGTAGAATTACTATATGGAGTAAGTAACATGTGAGAAGAAAAATTAGAGAAGATTCAAATCTAAACGATAAAATACTACAGGTAGTATTGAACTTTTTTTGTAAAAAACCAAACAATTTAATCAAATTTTTATTAGTAAAATTCGTCAAAAACAACCGTTTATCAAATAAGCTAAATAAAAAATTATATCATTCTTTCAGCCTAATTTTTGTTCAAAAGAGTACATGGAGTCTGAGTGCATACTCGACTCAAAAATAAGACTATTAAAATTGTAGTTTTCAGTCTACTTTTAAAAGATTATATTGGTCGAAGAATTGTTAGTTAAAGTTCTAAAATTGTAATTTAACTAATAAAAATGTTGAAATTATTAAGTCAAACATTTATAATTAGAGTTCGTTTCTTTTACTTTGTGTTCCACTTAAAAAATAAATTTGAATTCTTCCGAAATTCATTAATCATTTAAGCTCGATTGTATTTGTTAAAGTTAGTAGTTTTTAACCATAACAAAGAAGCATAAACAAAGATTAATTATACAAAATAAAGTCTCATGATAAAGAAAAGGAGAAAACTCAAAAAAGAAGATCAAGATTCAAGCATACAAACAACTTTATTCATTTTGAGACAGCTCTATACAAAATAGTCCTAATCTTTGAACTTCTAGAACAAGAGAAAATAAAACACATACTAATTAATAAACTAGAGAAAATTAACTAAGATACACAACATTACAAAAACTATAGCTAAAATCAATTAATTTAATTAGCACTTTCAACATGTAGTGTAAAAACACTATCTAAATCTGGTGTAGTAAAAAACTTTCTTACAACACCATCACCACCATGATAATTCCACTTCAAAGAAGATTTTTGTTTTCTAGGAGCAGGTGGACACATGAATGATGTTGGAATCTTTGATTCTTCACTTGTTGGTGTTGAACATTCCTCTTCTTCTTCTTTTTGTTGTTCCTTCTCAATAGGAATTGTGAAAATTGGCTTCAATGGAGCACGTAAAGAAATTCCAGCTATAACCCATTTTCTATTATTTTCTGACTCAATTAATCCTCCTTCTACTTGTGACTTCTCAGAATACCCCATAGTGAAACTAGAAAAATAAATATCTAAGACAAAGGTTTAACTTATAAATTAATATATATGTGTTGCATATATAAATATGAATGTGTGTGTGTGTTACTATAAAGTAGTATAAGGAATAAGAAGAAATGAAATTTTGGAGAGGGAAAGGAGAAGAAGAGGGAAAAAGAGGAGAGTTTTTTCGAGAGATGGAAAGAGAAAAGAGTAAGATATGATATTAAATGTGAGAAAGGGGGGTGTGATGTTGAAAGTTGCGTGTTAGAAAAGAAGATTGGGAACCACTTAGAAAAGGGAAGAAGAGAGAACCCGAGGAAACTCGTGACATAAGCAAAGACTTCAATAATAAATTGAAATATTAAAATAACATTAAGCAATGGAAAACAGAGAGATGCCTGTGGAGATTGCTGAACATCGGGTAAGAGGATACACAAAGTATACATGGCAAATTTTAATCCGTGCTTGTAGGCATATATTAATGAATTAAAAATATAAATTAGAAGTATTTATGATGTAGTTTAGTTCGATTTTGAACATACAAATCTTTTTAACTCTGACATAAAAATATGTGGTTCGGTTGATTTTTTATAAATTCATTCCAAATCAAACTAAACCAGTGCAGTTTAAATTAATTCGGTTTTGATGCGGTTTATCATGAGATAAAAAATATGACAATATTATTAACTCTGATATTACCAAATTGTTAGAAAATAAACATAGAAGAATTGAATAGATTCTAAACTTACTTTTTTATTTTATAAAAAAATACTTATTTTCTTATCTTACTAAGTTCATAAAACAGTAGCCTACCAAAACATATATTTTCACATTATAAATTATATATTATTTAATTATTTTAAAATATATATTATTTAATTCTTTTCTCTTTCATATCTTTTTAAATTTGTGTCTGCCAAAATAATTTTTGGTTAGATTTGTGTCCAAGGAAATGTATCTTGCTAACTTATATACATACATACATTAGGTAGGAAAAATTATTTTTTGGATTTGGCGCCAATTTTTTGGTGAAAAGGTGTGAAAGAAGAATGAGTTTAAATTTGGCGCCATTGTTTAGATTGTTGGGATTTGGGATCAACAAAATCCTATGTTGCTTATGCCCTCAAGTCCAAAATGTCTTGCACAAATACAAAATGTCTTTTTCTTTTTGGCTAAATTTTCTCAATATACGGTTAAGAGAAGGTTTTCTCTAATCTAAAAGATCTTTATAAGTCTTTCATGATGTATAAGTCTTTAATTTGATAATATTTGAGTGAATATGAGTTTTACAAAATAAGCCAATAAATTGAAAATTTATATATCATATAGAATTTAACAAAAGAATTTTCTTAAATTCTTAAAATTTTACATAGATGATCTATATAATATAAAGGCTCAAGTATTATTTTTCGTCTTGTATGTACAGAAAATTTTGATTTTAATTCATGTATCAATTTTTGTTCTAAATAAGTCCTTGAATTAACATAGCTTTTTGCTTTTGGTCCCTAAAATTAAAATCCATAGGAAAATTCACAAGTTTCCTGCAGATTTTCCTACGAATTATCTTTAAGGACAAAAAAAAAAGAGCACCATAAGATTACCTCAAAACCTAATAAGTGATAACATCCGAGAAAAACATTCAAACACAAATGCATTGATCAAATGGTGCCACACCTTATAAGTAAGATGTGTATTACATATGCAAAGTTCCAAGAACTTACCATGCAAATTGCACCATATTATGGAACACAATAAATATAATCCTCAACAAGTTGGTGATTATAGGTACAGATTTTCTAGTAAGCAATTTTCGAGAAAATTACTAAAGTTCAACTTCCAATAAAACAATGCACATAAGCTTGAAATATTGAAAATTAGTATTTTACTTACAAAGCATATTGCAGAATGTTATACAAAGGTGTAACTAAAACCTCAAGATTGATTGATAAAATGAATCAATTCTCAAGTCTCTCTCCAAAAATTTCTCATTATCTGAGGTTTTTTACCTTTCGCCTTTAATCCCTCATGTGTCCCGCACATTGTCCATAAAAAATTTGCAATGCTTGTCTGGAACTATTTCAACTAACTTTGTGGGAGAGCTTTATATAGTTTAGAAGCCGTTTCAATGCATTACCACTGTCAATGGCTTCTCGGGCTCTATCAAGAGCTGCAGATATATCTTCTGCACCTTCAGCACCAAGCAAGTGATCCACCATTCCAGCATTCAAGACAATTCGATCATATGCTGGTCCTTTTTCACCACTGAGAGCTGCTAAACCTAATTCAATGTTCTTTGAGACCTGAAGTTTCAAATACAAAAAATTAGTGCCCATCTGAAAACTTCAGATCTATATTAGAAGCTTCCTACCTGCAATGATCTAAACAATATATTTGTTTATTAACACATTAAAATTCTAATTCAAAAGAATAAACTCTTTGGGGCTAATGTGCAAAAGGAGATAGCCATGAACAAGGGAATTTTAGTTTTTAATGGGAGACAATCTAATTTATCTAACACACTGTTGAATGCAACACCTTCAACAGCAATGGAAAAATTTGAACATATTGTAAAAGAGAGTGAATTGGAGCTATTTCTTGTAAGTTCCTGATATTTGATATAACATTACGGTAAAAAGAAAAACACAAAATCTAGAGAACTTTACGGATCTATCAGTTCTTGGTGTATCTGTGGGTTGGAAACCATAGTCCTTGGCATTGACCTCAAGACTAAATCCTTCACGTGTAACTCCTGCAATATGAAATAAAAATATTTTTAAGTGCATCAATATAAGGTATGATGTTATGCAAAAAATGAGCAAGGAAAACATAGAGTAGACAACAAAAATTGTAGAGAGACACGTTTCTAAAATTATTTTTTAACCAAATTTTTTTGTATTGAACTAATAGAAGTAAATAAGGAAACCAAATACATACCACCAAGTTCAGATGTGGATGCAATGTCAAGTGAACGAAAACCTGAACAGTAATTTACTGGAATTCCCTTTGTTGTGCTAACCGATCGCAGTCTTGTAGTCATTGAGAGGGCTCCTTCTTCTCCCTAAAATATGAGCATCAACAGGGCAACATGAAGTGACTTCTTTTGTCAAAGTTTACGCATCTTTCAATAATAATTATATTATAATAGGATGATTTAACCAATTATAGTAAGAAAGAAAAGCAATAGGGTGTAATACAACCAATTGTTTATGGAGAAAAAAAGATACTCGGAAAAGTCCAAAGATTACAAAAAGTAAAAAACCCAACCTTCACCACCAAACCAGAATGTACACCCCTTCTTTTCATGAGCATTAACAAGGAATCTTCATAACCACCATGATAAAACCCAGTAACAATAGCTTCCTTACCACTTGCCTGTTGAAAAGTAAACATTTTTAATAGTATAAGAAGAATGGAGACATCTTTAGATCTGTAAGAAAAGAAAAAATAATGAAATTATGTTATATACCCCATTGGGCCAGTTCGATCGGTCAACCTCTTGTTTAAAACAAAAATACCTTCTCGCTAACCCATATTTTTAGTAATTACTTCACAATGCAGAATTTCATACAATTCAACCAAATTTATTTCCTATTCTTTTTCAAATAGTTACATGTGATGTAGAATAAAAAAATATGTAGCTCTAGGTATCAAATCAAAATGAACTTGTTCCCAGGCACCTTTTTTCCTTTGAGCAACCAGGACTTTTTTTTACCACCAGTATTTTTGTTTTTAATTATAGTCTTTCACAAATAACTCTATTTTGGTAGTTTTTAACATCAAGAACAGTTCATGTTTTAGATGGTATAACTTGATGAATTACTTAGTAACTTCTAACTTTTTTACCTCGTGCATATGATATGAAGAATGTGAGTCAAGTCTTTGCTATGATTGTGGCTTTAAAATTTTAATTATGCAATAGTAATAATCAATAAATTAAAATAGATTGGTAACCCTTAACAATAGATAAAGTCTGAGTCCCACCTTTACGTATTGCTGAACCTTTTCAGTTGTTGCAAGTGGAGGGCGCTTCTTTATGTGCTCCCTTATCCCAATTAAAGAGTATCTGTAGAAAGAATAACAACATTTAACCTACTCCATTCCATTATACATAAATATAGCACCATACTGAACATTATCCCAAACAGCAATATAATTTAACTTAAAATACTAATTTACTCATTGTTTGAACAGCCAGAAATGAAGTGAAGATGGAACTATCATTATCTCCAATTTATTTCTTTTGTTTCTTTTCATTATTTCTTCTCATCCAAATATTGGATAAGTCTCTATATTTATAATACAAACTCAATATAGTCCCTAGAGTGCAAAACCATTTTAAAGTATCCCCTATAGTTTCCAAACAATGAAACAGTCCCTATAGTGTTTTAACAAAGTAATACAGCCCTCAAGAGTTCAAGTTTCACTCAAAAGGGAACCAAACTTAGGTTACAGGGTCCCAAAACAAAAGGAACTTTATTCAATGATTTTGAACGGTAAAGATTAAATATAATTTAGAATAAAACTGTCTATAGGGATATTAGGGACTGAAAGTTATTCAATCTCTAATTGTGTATTCCAGATGTCTGCAAACAGATGATTAACAAGGACAGGACGACTTTACAAAATTTAGAAATTCCAAAAGAAAAGTATCAAAACTTTTCTCAATGGAATCCCAAAGTTAACTAGGCCTAGACAAATAATATATGGTTTGATGCTCATACAGAGACGGGCGAGCTTCACGCTGACTTACATAAGCAAAACCAACTTCATCGTCCTGGAAAAATAATAAAGAAAAATATTGTTAGAAATAACATACATATGATAATTATGATTGTACGATATCATGTAAATACAGAAAATAAGGTCATTTTAATCTTTGTTGTGATACACACACACACATAAAATTAAGCTCTGCTGTGTAGAGTATCGGATTTACTAAGGCCCCTAATTCGAGGAATACCAGCCCTCAAGTCTCACAGCAAACAGTCCACAATTTTATTTATTTTAGTGTTACAGATTAGTTTCCATTGCCGTATACGATGGTAATTTGTTTGCCTGTTTCTCCTATTCGAGGTCAATTGGTCTTGGGTTATTGATTAACTTCCCCACAATCACATTTTTGGTAAAAAGTCATAATTCTCTAACCTGTATACCTTATTTACAAAAAAAATCCTCGGCTGATGCTCGACGGTTCCCACACACAATCCGCAGGAGTATCTATTACCGATCCTCGTCCTTCATTTATATTTTAACTATCTGGTCTAATTTCCCATTTAATTTTCTCTTCATTAGTTGCTTGACTTGCTTGCAACAGAAGTCACAGGTGAGGTTGGCTGGTAACTAACCAGTAGCAGGAATAGTACACCACCTACAGGAATAGTGACATGAGCAACATTGACAACCTTAAACTGTTGCCTACTCCGGTGCAGCATTCGGCTTCAACATGGCCATAGTTTTAGCAATAAGTGTAGTAAGAACCAGAACATTGCATATCCATCAAATTCAATATTTTGTGAGAGAACCAATTACATTAACAGATATTGTAATTTCATTCAAGAAAAAAAGAAGAGACATTACTACTAGCTTTGTTAGTTCACATGATAGATGTGTAGATGTTTTCACTAAGCCTTTGAAACGTCCTTGTATAAGCAATACATATAACAAGCTCGATGCATTTGATTTATATGCTCTAAATTGAGGGAGTGTGTAAGAAATAATGTAGCTATGGTTGTACAGTATCATGTATATAGTACATAGGGTAGTGTTAGTTTTTGTATTTATTGTGTTTCTATGTGTACATGCGTGGATTCACTCATACGCTCTTTAGTTGTGCTCTGTCTCAACTCTCAACAAATAGTATTTTACATAGTGGCTAAAAGAAAAGAGAGAACCATTGTGGTGCTAAAAAATATTTGCAGGAAACAAAAAGACCTCGAGAAGTTTCTTGGCATTGAATGGGGATAAGCTTATATTGGCCCCCATAAACTTCAACATCTGCTCTTCAGTTATACCTCCCTAAAACACAGACAAGTATTCAGAAATTTAAAAACAAAAATGATTCAACAAGGAAAGAATTTCAAAAAGGAAAGCATCTTAGTTTGCCACTTAAACAGCTTAAACACCAAACACAGAAATATTAACACACCTTAGGTGCCATCCAATCTACACCATGAAGCATGCAAGATTCTCCATAGCAAGATCTAACTGCAGCAACAAATAATGTACTCCTGAAGAAGCGTGTATTTCCATCATAAGGTTCACCGTAATGAGTCAACGATTTGACATCAGCAATAGGAGGGGGGCCTGAGAGAATCATCTTATGAAACAATTAACAATAGGGATACAAAACCATGCTGATATAGAAAGTAACAAAAACAAGTCAGAAGAAAATTTGAAATCATATTAAAACTTATACCAAGTTCCTCATCAAATGCAAGGCAATATGCTTTTAATTCACGATCAGTTTCCCGATTCATGCGTTGACCAATTAAAAACGCCGCAAGCAAAGCCTCACTAGCTCCATAAGGCTTTTCACCCCCCATTTGGAAGGGAAGAACTTCCTTCAACACACCTTGGACTTCCTCAAATCCAAGATGGCCACCAGCCAACACCTCCCTAAGAGCACCGACCAATCTCATTTCAGTAGTGCCATTGCCAACAAACTGCGGTCCAATCGAACTTCCCAAACCCATCATCAATCCTTCAGGGTCCGCCAAGAATACTATATCGGGTGGAAGCACTCTAACTAGAAGTGGCCAGAATGTCTTCATTGCACGCATTTCCCCATCACTCCATTGTGTCGCCTCAGGAAAGGCATTTGCACGAATCGTCATCGCTGCAAAAAATGCCCCCATTTGTGCTTTAGAAACTTCTTCTTCATCCTTAATTTCTCCCCTAGCTGAGATCAAATGAAAAGTGGTTAGAAAACAGTGGCACAAACAATTCAAGTATTTCACTACAAAACCCTTATGGCACCTTTGAGCAAAAGTGGAGTAAGAAAATTAAATAGAATGAATCATCATTTTCATTTAATTTCATCTATTTTAAAACAATCTAAACCAAAACAAACAAACAAAAATCAACCAGAGAACCTAACATCATTCATCTTCATTCCACTCCATATCATTTAACTTCCATCATATACGAAGTTTTCTGATAGAGCACAAACACACAATTTAAACATTCCATTTTAAAACCCAATCCTGTTTGGGTCTGGAAGGGGAGAAAAAATTGGGTTTTAGATTGGATAGTAAGAGAACAATTCAAACAATTGAATTTAAAATCCTTTCTATGGTCCAAATATAATAAAAACCCAATTATGAGATGTGATAGAATGCACTAGAAGAATAGAAGGGCTATAGAAGCTTCAATGATGAGCCATTACCACTAGTCACCAATTCTGTTCTACAATTCTGTAAGTTACCATTGTTTTCAGATTCCATGGCAAATGCTGATTAGGCTTGTGCCAGTTATATTGAGATGCTATAAATACAATGACTGAAAAGCAACAAGAATAACATGAAAAGGCTTCAGTTTTCTTTCCATATTTTCTGTTTTCATTTAAACTTCATCTAATAAACATATGAAAATATAGATCAAATATGTCCCTCATATTCTCTTATAAAATTTATGAAAATTGAAAACAGATCTAACATTTTTAGAAATAGTGAAAATAATGTTTCTAAAAATGCATTCCTCCTAGCTTGCCTTCCATCAGCTCTCTATCACAATTGTTTCCTACACGAGTCTTTCATGTCCTTGTTAGTAATTTAAATTGAACACAAGTTTTAGAAAATGAAAATTGAAAATGTTTTTCGATAGTAAACAGGCCCAATTTTCCCTTGACATGGTTTCTACTTTTTTTCCTTTTCTGTCTTTAGCTCTTTTTATCTGTTATTTCTTTTTTTACTCTCTATTGACTTATTTGAGCTTTATCTACCTATCATAAGCATATGTTAGATTGTTTGTGAAAACATATGACATGTCCGTAAGCTACTTTCAGCTTATTTTCACAAGCTCTCCGGAACAGCTTATATGAAAACAATTTGACTTTATCTTATCTTTTGTCATAGAAATAACTTATACATAAGTACATATGCTATAAGCACTCACTTACATTTCTTTTCTTTTTTTTTTGGTTTTCACCCTCTGGGTCTTAGTAGTATAAAGTTCGGGGCAAGTTCTGATATCAAGTGGTTTCAGTCCCTCCCAAACACTGTTGTGGGGATCGAACCGTGGTCCTCCCCAACCAAGTTTAGCGCCAATCAGCATTGTACCAACTAACATTTGGTACTCACTTAAGTTATTTATCTAAACAGTGTCATAGTTCTTTACAGTCATAAACAATTCAATTCATTTCCATCAATCCCAACAAAGCTATAACACACTCCACTATTACAAAACCAACTATCAAGCACTTTATAAATTCAGTTACGATTACAAACACCACACAAATCACCAATAACACAGTAACGTGAGACAAAAGAAAGAAAGAAAAACCTGATCTAAGAATAGTATCAAACACCTTGAAGGCTTGTTGTTCATCAAGCGGTCGAGTTTGCGTCGGACCAGTACAAACCCTAGTTTGAGCTTCCAACACAGTTTGATTCGGCTTAGTCAATATCGACCTCCGATACGAAGACGACAACGACGGATTCCGAACATCGAATTCCGGAATTCCGAATTGCTCAACGGTGGCCGAATCGAACAGAGCCTTCGCCGTCAACGAAAGGTTTGTTCGGTTAATCCAACGGTGGCGATGATCGAGAAGGAGTTTGGGGAATGGATGGGGATGAAAGAGAGTGGAGTTTGGGGTTTTGGATGGGGAAATTGAGTTTGTTGAGGAGAGAATAGGTTTTGGATTTAGTAACGCTTTCATGGTTAGTGATTCTCTTATTTTGTCTGTGTTTCTATATGAGGATGATGGATTTCATACTTTCATTTGTATTGCGATAAGCACAAGGAGAAATGAAGAAAAATAAAGATGATGCAGATGAACAAAGTTACAACACACTGATCTTTTACTCAACCCTGCTTTGAACAGTAAAGTGTGAGTGAAGGTATAGACTAATCCCTCGAGTCAGATTATAATTAGTTAAATTTTTTTCGTGAGAATAGATCATGATGTCAGTTTATAGAATTTATTTTCGTAAAATCGGCCTATCAAGTTTAAGTTAGATTAAATTTTTTATTTTTGGCATTTATTTTGGTATCATATTAATGGTATGAAGTTTTCACCGCTACTAACGATAATTAATTTGTGTCAGGGAACATAAGATGAGTTCTTCTCTCCCAACCAAATTTTCTCATATGCATGAGTCAGAATCAAACTTCTGACTACATATTTAAGCGGACTTAAAACTCTTACCATTTGAACTAATTTATTGTTGGTTTTGACACTTTTTAATCTCTAAAATTTTGATCCTATTTTGAAGTAAACTATTTTATACAAAAAATAATATATGAAAAAAAAAATTCATATATCAATCCAAATTGAAAATTTCTATAATTACAATACAATTTCTAATGCCTTTTAAAAAAATACAATTTGACCAAAAAAAACAAAACAAAAATTAACAATACGAATTTTTAATATTTAATTAATTTATTGTTAGAAAATTTTAAATTTTTTAAGAGAAATTTCTATAATATATTAAACATGATTGCTACTTACCAAAAAAAAACCATGATTGCTTAAATTAATTAAAATTTCAAATGATATACATGATCAAAATGATTTAAAATTAATTAACTTTTGATTTTAGGGTTAATTACATTTTACCCCTATAATATATATACAATAGTTGTTTTACCCCTCTGTAAAAAAAAAATTGTTGTGTTACCTCCTCTAATATAAGATTATAAGATTATGTGTTTTACCCTCGGTTTTAGTCAACGAAAGTTGACTGTGTAGAATCTCTGACGTGGCAAGCCACATGACATTTAATTTAATTTTTTTTTTTTGCCAAGTTAGAATTAGTATTTTTTATTATTTTTGTTGTTTGTTTTTAATTAATAAAATTATAAAATAAAGAAGAAAAAGAATAAAAGAAGAAATAAAACATGACCAAAGAAAACAAAGATAGTTTTCAACGTTTTTGCTTCTTTCCATTTTTCCATTCCATCTTTCTCTACAACCCTCATCCCTCATCGTTCTCTAAAGTCCTTCCATTCCTTCTATTCCATCGTTTATGCTCTAAGGCTTTGTTTGCGAGTTTGGAGGGGAAGGGAGGGGAGGCTTTGTTTATCCTTCCATTCCTTCCACTTGTTTCTTCCTTTTTTCAAAACCATTCCCTCCCCTCTCCTCCAAACTCGCAAACAAAGCCTAAAGGATTGTTGTACTGTTCATCGCCTCTTTTCCCCTTTATTCTCAAATTTTGGTTTGTTTCTTCTTCATCTAAGTCGTTCCTCAATCAATCGCAGGTGGTGGTGGTGGCTTTGTCAGAATCGATCGAAGGTGGTGGTGGATCTTGAATCGATCGCAGGTTTGATCTTGTTGGATCTTGTTTCGTAATCGATCACAGAGAAAGGGTTAGGTTTACAGTGGATAAAAACATGTTCCTTTTCTTCTTCTTTTACGCACGCGAGATTGATATTGATATGAAACACAACCCTTTGAAACGAAAAAATATATTTCTAGGTTCTAAGATGGTGAATTTTGCGTTTGCGTTTTAGGTTTTGGTTTTGCGTTCTGTGTTCTTCGTTTAACCAGGGATTGGGTGTAGAAGAAGGAAGCAGTGAAGAAGGTTAAACAAAGAAGGATCCAGTAATAAGATGAATGGAAGGAAGAAGAAGAAGGAAGCAGTGAAGAAGAAAGAACGTAGTGAAGAAGGAAGAAGGAAACAAGCAGAGAAGAAGAATGCATCGTAAACCCAATCATTTAATCTCAATTCCAATCCTTATTTTTTATTTTTTCATTATAATAAAAACAAACAAAAACAAAAAAAACAGAAGAAAAAAATCACTTTTTAATTTGGCGGTTTTTTTTTAATAATAATTAAAAATTAAAATTCACGTGTCATGCAATGTCACATATAGAAGCTCAGTCAGCTTTGGTTGACTAAGTCTGTAGGATAAAACACATAACTTTATATTACAAGGGTGTAAAACAACAACAAAAATTTACAAGGGAGTAAAACAACTTTGACATATATTATAGGGGCGAAAAAAGTAATTAACCTTTGATATTATTTCAAGATTCTATATAATATTGTTTTTTTTTTTTTGTGATACAATTTCTCCAAATTACTTAACTTTTTTTATAAGATTGTTGTTTTTATTCTCATACAATTTCCCCAATTCAATTGCTTTTGTTTATCGTAAAAAAATTAGAGTCTGTTTGGATTGATGAAATGAGGTGGGATGGGATGGGATGGAATGGAATGAAATATGTTTATATTCTCATACAATTTTGAATCCGTTTCAACCTTCATACGCAAATTGGCATCAACTCAGGGGGAGCTTCGCTAGTGGTTAGCTTTGTTGTTGTTTGCATCTCTATCGTATAGCTATTTGTAATTGCATGTTAGGTAGGCTTAGTTAGCTTATGCAATAGTTTTGACAATTATCAAAAAGGGGTAGAATGTAAATGCACCAGTTCCCCTCCATGTTTTAATAGTTGTCAAAACACTTGAAAATAGAGTAGAATACATTTTGCTAACAATTACAATTGACTTGACATCGAAAAATATTTTCTAAACTTTGAAAAATCAATTTTTGAGTATTTTGTATCAATACATACATACATACATACATACATACTTGTATCAATACAAATGTCCCGAAACTTGTTCAGACTGGTTTCCACGTATTTGAATCGATACATAGCACTTTTAAATCGATATAAATTGTTCTCAAAGGAGTCAGAAGAGCCTCTGTGTATCGAAACATGCTTGCATGTATCGATACACATCAGTCTCTCTTGAAGCCAGAGAGAACAGTTTGTATCGAAACATAAAGCTTTGATTCGATACATATCAGTAAAGATTTTTGATTTTATTGGTGTATGTATCGATACATAATCGTGGCGGTATCAATACATACTTACAAAACTTCAATTTTATTACGTTGTCAGGGACTTGTATCGATACATATCAATGCATGTATCGATACAATTCTGTTAAACAGTGCCTAAATCTACTCCATTCTATTTTCTCTATAAATAGCTACATGGGGTTTTGTTGTAATTATGCGAAACATTTGGAAAACACTTTTTTATCAGAATTTTGGAGTAATTTTGAATCAAATTGCATTCAAGACAAGTTCACCATCTTTTTTCAATTCTCAATCAATTCCAAGGTTGAATATGGGTTCAATCAAGGGTTCTTAGTGCAATTGGAAGATAACGTTCGGTGCAATTCGCGGTGACTCAGAATTGCGATCGGGTTGAATTGTTTTGAAGGATTGGTTTCTCATCATGGATTCAAGGAGCGGTGCTTGCTTGAAGGATCAACTCAATACGGCGAGGTAATCAGCTAGACGATTGTCACAAGGTTTCTTGGGGTCAAGATTGGTGTGAGGATCAATTGTTGGAATCAGAGGTAGAAGCCGTGATTTGGGTTGAGGTTCGCATAACTCGTAGTGAAGCTACGACAATATAGGCAGATCGAGTATCGTATATTTGTGTATTGTATTCTTGTGAATTGTGCATTTGTATTTTCGAAGAAATTAGTGAAAAACTCAACTTGTCCGTTTGATAAGTTAGGGGGAGACGTACCGGCCGATCGCGAGGACGACACGAACGCCAGGGAACTCCCAGATCACCTTTGTTTGATTTTCTCGATCCCTACTCTTTTAAATTTCGTTTAATTTTGAATTGTGAAACTTGAATTCTAGCGCACGCCAAGTGTTCGCTAAAATTCAAGTAATTGAGACTTTGCTTGCAATATTGATTAGATACCATATAATTACGTGTGTGAATATTTTCAAAGCAATTGATAAAAATAAATTGGATTACTTGTCTCGAAGCGTTGAATTTGTAATCGTCTTATCATTATCACTATTAAGGCTATACTTCGCTTCCTTTGGTCGAAATGTGCAAAGTAGACTACCGATCTAGGTAGCTTCCGCGCATTCTTTTAATAATCCAAAAAATCGTTAGTTTTATTTTGGGACGCTTATTCACCCTCCCTCTAAGCGTTAGCCAAGTAGTCCAACAACCACTACTACAGCAATCGCAATCACAATAGTTACTACCAATACTACCAATAAACCTCCAACCTTGAAACAATTGATCCATTCAAAACATGTGATTATATCTCTTTCCAACACGTTGGTCGACTTGATCTTTGGCGGATTATTCTTCATTTTTTTCTTCTTAACCTAGAAGAACACTTCATGTTTATCCTCTTTATGACAGCAACAAATCTAAGTTTTGCTGCTATCCTGAGCTTTATCTATTCGGTCTTTGTGTTTTCGGGAATATTGGTTATGTTTTCTGTTACATTCTTTGTGCTTATATTTGCTCAGTCCTCAAGAATCTATGATGCTATTCGTGACACCCCCTGATTCAATTCGTGAGCTATTACCCGAACTCCAGTTTGGGTTATAGCTCACGAAATGATGTGTTATATACTAACACCCAACTCATTTTTTCTTCCTTCTTCATTACTCTATCACACACTCTCTCTAATCTCTTGGGCGATTTTTTCACTTGGGGTTCATAAATCAGCATTGGCGTTGTTGTTAGAGCATTGGATAATCATTAAACCGTTTACATATGGTAATATCCACTTTGAACCAATTATTTTGTGTTGTTGTTGTTGTAGCTGTCTTGTCACACTAGTGTCAGAGCTGACACTGGTGTATTTCGGGTTGTATATCACGAAATGGGGGTTCTGGTTTTACGTCCCGAATTGCTGCTCTTATGCGAGCGCGTTGCCAAATTTTGTGGTGCTTGCCATGGTTGTGCAGCAGTTCCGGTTATATCTCACGAAGTGCTGCTCATATGCATGAAAAATTTAATGTTTTTTGCTATAGTCTGTTGAAACATACCAATTTGATTCTTTATTTATTCATGCACTTGATATGATGATCAATATGAGTTGTAGAGAGAAAGATAAATATGTAGGCTATGGTTTGTTTTGGTATTGCCCACATATGATTCTTTATAAAAAAATTTATGTTGTTGTATTTGTTTGTAGTTATGGTTGATGAGACTGAAACACCGGCTGCACCGAAAGAGAATGTTGTAGTCATTGATTCTAACTCCAACCGTCCGGCGCAAGTGTAGTTGATAGAAATTGATACAAGCGCTCATTTTCAGACAGATAAAACATACACTGATCGGGATGAGTTGATTGGCTGGGATAGGTCCGTAGCCGAAAAGTTGAAGTTTTCTGTTGCGATTGTTAAGTCGGCCTACGGTTCAGATCGAAGAAAGCAATTCTTTGTATTGGATTGTGAAATGGGAGGTACGTACAAGCCCACAAAGAAGAAGACAAAGGTAGAAGGGCTTGGCACGAGGAAATGTGGATGTCCCTTTAAGCTTCGTGGATATTATCGCGCAACAAAAGAATGGAGTCTATCAGTTGTTAGAGGTCAACACAACCATGTCTTGGATGTTGCTTTGGAGGGTCATTTGCTTGCAGGGCGCTTGAAATCGGTTGAGAAAGAATTAGTTGATGAACTGACAAGGAATTTGGTCCCGCCAAGAAAGATTATCTCCACTTTGAAAGAGAGAGATCCTCAAAATGCAACAGAAATCAAGCAAATATACAACGCGCGTCATAGATCGAAGGCTACCATTAGGGGTTCAATGACGGAGATGCAACATCTGATCAAATGTTTGGAAGGTAAAAATTATGTTTACCAATACAGGACGGTTGGTGAGAATTCGTGTATTCAGGACATTTTCTTCGCACATCCGAAATCTGTAAAACTGTTCAACTCATTTCTATCAGTTTTGGTGATGGAATGCACTTACAAGACAAACCGGTACAAAATGCCATTGTTTCAAATAGTCGGTGTCACTTCGACTATGAAGACATATTCGGTTTGTTTTGCTTTGCTCAGCAATGAAAAAAGAGATAATTTTACTTGGGCGCTTGAAGCTTGTCGTGGTCTTTTGAGGAGCAAATACATGTCACCGAGTGTCATTGTGACAGACAGGTGTACTGCACTGATGAATTCTAATATTCTTGTTTTTCCAAAGTCAAAACCGTTGGTTTGTAGATTACATGTTAGAAAGAATGTTAAAGCTAAAATGAAGATACTGTGCAAAGTACGGGAAAACAAGCAGGTGAAGGCGACCGATGTTTGGAAAAATGTGATGAAAGCTTTTGATCTCGTTGTTTTTTCATCTACTGAAGAGGACTATTTGGAGGCTGTTGACGAGTTATTTTCGTTATGTGCGCCGTGGCCCGACTATGTCGAATATGTTCGAAAAACTGTTTTAAAAACCGATAAAGTGAGGCCTGTGTATGCGTGGACTGACCGCATCATGCATTTGGGTGACACTACGTCAAATAGAGTTGAATCAGCACATTGTAGGTTGAAGACATACCTACCAAACAGCAAGATTGATTTCGTGAAGTTATGGCAATGCATTGAGAAAACGTTGATCGGCCAATTCATTGAGATACAAGCTAGTTTTGGTAAGAGCTTGTCTGTTGCTGAACACAGACATGCGGGATCTATATTGTATGAGCAATTAGTGTGTAAAATTTCTAGAAAGGCATTGAAATTCATTTACAAGGAGGCTGCTGAGGTTGAGGAGGTTGGTATGGAGAGCAAAAACTGCGGCTGTGTGTTGAGATCAACTCATGGCTTGCCTTGTGCATGTTTCATTGCTAGAAAGATTAACGACAACCTTCCTATTACACTTGAAGACGTGGATGATCTTTGAAAGAAATTGGTTTTTGACGGTGGCGAAATTGGTGAGGTTGAAGACGATTGGATGTGTGTAGAAGAGTAGAAAGCTATTCAGGTTAGTGTAATGTAAAATAATATTATAAGTTTTCTTAATGTTTAATGATTTAAAAAGTATGTGTTTAATAGTAAGTTTAATTCTGTAGGCACGGTTAAGAGCAGCAAACTCGACCATGAGAGCTAAAATAAAAAAATGGTTGCGTCAATTTGCATGGCCAGAGACCACACTCGTGTCAGTACCAGAAGTTAAATCAAAAGGTGTTAAATCAAGTGGTGTTAAATCAACTGGTGCAAAGAAAAAGAAAAAGACCAATTCCACCACACACGAGCCTTCGTATTGGGAACATGTCGATAAGCTCTTTCCGGATACTCAAACATCACAATCGAAGTCTATTCCGAAAAGTCAAGCATCAACATCCAAGCCTAAGCCGAGAAGAGGTTCGACATAATCCTTGCGTAATAAGTTCTCTCACATTGAATCGATTTCGCTTTTTATGCACAAGTGGATTGATGAGATAATTGATGTAAAGGGCGACAGATATTTGTGGATATCACTCGATTGTGGTTGAAAGGGGTAAAAGTGAACATGAGTTTTCTTTGATAGAGCTTGACATGATACGGGAGTTAAATCAACATCGAGCTGCATATATCAAATTATACAGTGGTAGGCAGCGCTATGATGAAATATTGGAAGCTCTAAAACCACCTACAGTCATTCCAAAACGTGGATGTTGTGCGGTAAAGTTTTGGTTTACCTTCCCTAATATGGGCCACATTGTTGCTAGCTATTACCAAAAACCTGTAGTAATGTTGTGTGAGCAGAAATATGGTGTTTGTGAAATTTTCTTCCCACTGCGAGGCAAACCACCGCCAAACATTTCTTCGCATGTAATGTGCCTTCTTTTTGTGGATGGAATTAATTTTCTCAATGTTAAGTTGAAGTCTGACTGTCCTTTACCTCAGACTTGTGTTCAATGGAGATGACACCGGACTGAGGAAGCTGCTGAGTGGGAGGATAGATATGTGGATAGGCAAGTTGAGTTCGTTAGGCTAATGAACATTGAAAGACTAGATGTTGTTGGCTTTGGAACTGGATTTGAAGAAGACGATCACATCACTTTATCATGAGACAGCTTACAGATGTATAGTTATTTTGTTAACAACTTATATGGATGTAATAGATTTAGTTCACATGTCATAAGTAGTTTTGATAACAGCTTGTGGATGAACTAAATGAATTTCACATATTATAAGCTATTTTGATGTTATTGGTAATTATATCCAATATCATAAGTGCTTTTGATAAACAGCTTATGGATGTAATTTGATATTTTGAACAATGAATGTAAGTTATTTTGATGACAGCTTATCAACATTAATATATGCAAAACAAAGTTATATGTTACCACCGTGCCCGTTGTAGGTTTTATATGTACCATAATGAGATGCATAAAAAATTTATTAATATGAGTAAGTAGAAAGTCGTATGATAAAAATTTTAAAATGCATTACCCGTGGGGATAAAACTAAGGACTAAACTTAAAAGGTCACCATTTTATAAGGACCAAAATTATATTTAACCCTAAAAAATGAAAATTTAGTCTATAAATTTAGTAATTTAAGCAACCATTTAAAGGAATGAAATAGAAATTTTTGAGTAATCAATTTTTCTATATTATTAGTATTAGTATTAGATTTATTTAGAGAGATAAAAGAAAATAAAAATATAAAATATAAAATAATCAAAAAGTAAGAGAAAGAATGGGTGAAAAAGACAAAGTATGAAAGAGAAAATAATAAAAAAAAAAGTAAAGTAAAAGTTAGAATGACATAATTATCCTCAAAAGAAGTTGATTTCTTTCATTTGAAAGAAAGATAAAAATTTAATATCATAGTTAATCAAAATTTATATTGTAGTAGTGGATGGGTCGAAAATTTATATTTTAAAATGGTTTTCGATTTGTGATTCATACATGGAAATTGCGAAACTTTATTTTGAAAATTTTAACCGGTGTATGTATGTTTTATAATACATGATATTAATTTGCATTGTAGATAAATTATTCTTCAATGATGAGACTCTATTGATGTGTAATTGATAAGTTGTTGCCGTTCTAGTTGTCCTCAAATGTTACTGTGATTGATTTTATAAATTGAAACTGTATAGGACGTTAAAAATAAAAATAAAAAAATCCTTTTATGTTGTATAGATTCAGTTATGATTTGAATGTGTTAATATGATTAAAAGTTGACTTTAACTGTCATATGTGTAAAAGCCAATGTGTGACTTTGAATTGATGTTGTGGAATTTGGTGAAAATCTATTTTTATCTCTTAAAAGAGTAAAACTAATCTTTCATAAAAGTAGAAAAAGTATTGTTGATGACGTTAAGTAGACTTTAAAATATGTTTGACATATGTTTATTTTATGACATATGTTAGTTATTACTATGTGTTTTGATGTATTCTTTTGTTATAAACTATAGAGGTCATCCATGTTATTTCCTTTATGAATGAAATCATTAAATTTGTTGCACAAGTTTGAATGTTTTATTCTACCTGACCAGTTATCATGTAAGCCAATTATATAATCGCATTATGCTTTTATGTTAATAACTTTTTATATGGTCCGTCTGTGTTGTGTAAACCTCATTAACATAGCTACATGAAATTGAAATTTCAATTGCACGCCGGCGAACCCTAAACAAAAAAAAAATTAAATTTCAATTGCACGCTGTTGAACCCTAAACAAAG
This sequence comes from Trifolium dubium, assembly GCA_951804385.1. Taxonomy (NCBI): domain Eukaryota; kingdom Viridiplantae; phylum Streptophyta; class Magnoliopsida; order Fabales; family Fabaceae; genus Trifolium; species Trifolium dubium. Next base: position 15,910,435 of record OX638073.1, read on the forward strand.
AGAAAACTGAAAATTTCAATTGCACGGTGGAACACAGAGCTAAAAAGACACCGATGGAGATGCTATAACCGCTGGAGTTGTTCATACTTTTTTCTTCTTTGTCTTAACCCTTCAATCCTCAATCTCAAAAACATGAATCATGTAAACTTCATACAAATTCAAACTATCAGTGTTAGCTCTTTCGTGTCTTCTCTTTTCAATACATGATGGTATTCTCGATTCATACTTAAAAGCGGAGGGTGCTCCCGACGCCACCTTAGCTAACACCACGAGCATCACATATACAACCACCACCTCAGCTAACAACACAACAACAACCTCAGTTAACACCACTACTACAACAATCGCAACCACAAAATGGTACTACCAATATTACCAAAAGACCTCTAACCTTGAAAGAGTTGATCCATTCAAAAAATGTGCTTATATCTCTTTCCACCACGCTGGTCGACTTGATCATCGGCGGGGTTATTCTTCATTTTTTTCTTCTTGCCGGGAAGAACACTTTATGTTTATCCTCTTTATGACATTAGCAAATCTAAGTTTTGCTGCCATCTTGAGCTTTATTTATTCGGTCATTGTGTTTTCGGGAATATTGGTTATGTTTTCCGTTACATTCTTTGTGCTTATATTTGCTCAGTCCTCAAGAATATGTAATGCTTAACACAAACTGAACTTGTCAATCTCCAATAGAACAAACTGTTTGATCAAGAAAATGTTCAGAGTTTCAAAGTTACAACTGCTAATATAGAGATGAAATTTTTATTATAGTTTTTTTGCCTGTTTGTTTTAGTTTCATATTTCTTTAATCTATCTTTTCGGTTGTTGTAGTGGTTTATTTTATTTTTTTATATTTTATTATAGTTCGGTAGAATCTGCTGCCTTTGTCTTTTTTTGTTGTGTTGATTTTCTGATTTTTCTGGTAGATTTCTTAATTTCATAGATTTCTTTTCCTTTCTAATGGTGAAATTTTTAAGCCTAACGAATCAGTGAAATTTTTCTGATCATTTGGTGAAAACAGATGATTTTTTATGGTGAAATTACAACCAAAAAAAATTACAACCAATGGTGAAAACAAACCATTTGGTGAAATCGGTGAAAACAAATGACTAATTGATTTTTCTGGTAGATTTGTTTTTCAATCGGTGAAATTTTAAATTGAATTTTGTTTTCAAATGTCTTCAACTAACAACACTACAACAACCTCTTTGGAGGTAATAATTACAACTTTTTATTATAGTTCGAGAGTCAATTAAGAAGGAAATTTCCTTCTCTCTTCAAGATGAAATCAATGCTAAAGGCAGAGAAGGGATTCAAGACTTAGACGCATCTGAGACAATTTCTGAAGAGATTAAAGTTCTCGAAAATGCCAACCAAGTTATTGCTACAGAGCTGATTTCTCTTAACACTTTATATGAAAACATTGTTCGTACCTTGTAATTACTCTTATCGTTTGAAAAATATTTCTATTTTCTGGTTGTAATTTAACAATGCCCATTTTGTGACAATTTTATTTTCTTTCGCCACTTCTGTTTTGATCTAAGTTTATTCTGCGCTTATGTTTACTTCGAGCAATGCTGGTTTATATTTTTTCAAATACTTACCATTAATTCCCAAAACATGTTTTTCAGGATTAGCTCTTCAATTTCATAAGCACCATTTGAAAAAACTTGAACAATTTTGAATGGACCTTCCCAATGAGGGGACTATTTGCCTAAGACCTATCTTTTTTGTCCATAGGCAAAATAACTTTCCAAACTAATTCTCTCATGTTAAATGTTTTTGACTTCACCTTCTTATTATAGGCTTTGGCAACTCTTTCTTTTGCCTTGTCAAAACTTCTAAGGTTTGTAACCTTTCTTCATTTAAATAAACCAATTCATCTAACATCATTTCCCAGTATTGGTCAACTGGAATCTCCATCTGTCTTTGAACTCGAACTGATTGCAAATTTATTTCGACAGGAAGCACAAATCATGACCATATGTCAATCGAAATGGTGTAGTATTAGTTGATTCTCTAGGAGAATTTCCACATGCCCATAAAACTTGATCTAGAGTTTCGTTCCAATTTCTTGGCTTTTGGGCAATATGTTTTTTAATCAAATTAATGATTATTTTATTGGCTGCTTCAACTTGACCATTTGCTTGAGCATAATTGTTCTACTTGACTAAAGGAAAATAAAGTATACACCAATGATCGTATGATAACAAAAGGCGTGTTTTTCAGAACCAATTTTCTTGTAAACAATTCTAAACAAGTTTTCAAGTTGACACAACTAGTTCTAGATCGCAAACTACCAAATCGCAAATAAAGGAATCACCCTTGAATTTCACCAAACACTTGGTGTGCGATTCAAGGTGCTGCAATTTTAATCGAATTTACAAAATTTAAAGAAATAAGGGAAGAGAATACGACAAGAGGATTGATATGGGAGTTCTCAGCATTCGATTCGTCCTCGCAGTCGGCCAGTACATCTCCCCCCAAATCGATAAAAACACCGATTTGAGATTTTTATTTTGAAATCTCTTGAACCTTACAAAAGTGCACAAATAGAATGAATTACAATGCCACGAACCTATAAAAACTATTCTTTAACCCTTCTTGCGTATCTTCACTTCAATTGTACACAAACCTCAACGTTCCCGTAGCTTCAACCTCTGATTGCGGTAAATCAACTCCACCCTATTCTTCCACGAAGAAACTTGTGAATATTACCCGACTGATTCCTTCGCTACAACGTTGATAACCTTCAAGGACAATATCTCCTTGAATCATCGATGAGAAACCTACCCTCAAGATCAATCCAACCCGATCACAATCTGATTCACCACGATCTGTGTCGAACGTTATCTTCCGCATCGCTTTTACCCTTCAATTAAACCCATACTCAATTTCACAGCAATTGCAATTAGGAAAAAGATGATGAACTTGACTTGAGTGATTTTGATCCAACAATCCTCACTTGATGTTGATCAAAAGTGTTTTTCCAATAGTATCTTACTATTCCAATGGTTTCTCATATTTACAAATAAATCACACAAAGCTATTTATAGAGAAAATAGAATTGAGCAATTTTAGGCATAATTTTATTGATATGTATCGATACAAGTATTATTTTGTATCGATACAAACGCATGCACAGCTTAAAATATCAGAAATTTTACTTATATGTAACGATACATAACAAGTTTGTATCGATACATAACAGGTTCTTGTTAGACTACTTGGCTAACGCTTAGAAGGGGGGGTGAATAAGCGTCCCGAAATAAAACTAACGATTTTTCGGATTAATAAAAGAATGCGCGGAAGCTACCTAGATCGGTAGTCTACTTTGCACCTTTCGACCAAAGGAAGCGAAGTAAAGCCTTAATAGTGATAATGATAAGACAATTGCAAATTTAACGTTTCAAGGCAAGCAATTCAATTCAATTTTATTAATAACTTTGAAAAATAATCACACACTTTATTATACGGTATCTAATTGCTATTGCAAGCAAAGTCTCGAAAACTTGAATTTCGTCGAACACGTAGCGTGCGCTAGAATTCAAGTTTCACAATTCACAATTAAACAAAATTTAAAAGAGTTAAGGGATAGACACTACTAGAAATCTTCTGTTTTCCTGCGGCATTTCCTGCGGATTTAGATCAAAAATCCACAGGAAACACATTTCCTGCGGAATTTTCCAAGGTTTTTGGTTCCCAGCTAATACCTTTGTGGGTAATTGTTTCCTGCGGATTTGAAGATCCTCAGGAAACTTTCCTGCGGAATTTGCTGCCGTAAAATCTGAATAAGTTCACGATAATCGTTCCTGCAAAATTTCCGCAGGTAGTTTCGCAGTTAAAGCCGCTGAAAAATCCTCAGGTAACTTGTTTCTGCAGATAAATCCGCAGGAAATGTTTTCCAGGAAATGAGATTTTGCAGATAAGTCCGCAGGAACTTTGCATGTTTTTTTTTTTGCAGTAATCGTTTTTTGGTACTAAACACCAAATTAAATATTAAAAATACATTTAATTGAATTATTCTACATCAATTTATATTTTATATTTAGAAATTATAAATCAACATCTTTAAAACTATACCACAAATATACATAAATTTAATGAACCAATTGATGAATTCAAATATTATGATTTACTTTTCAAGTTTACATCCAGCACACTAACATAACCACACTCCTAGTTCAAATGATACACAGCAGATGCTAACTGCTAAGTCTAACAATGTTTTAGAAATTAATTCTAATATTAAGTAAAGATCATATGAGAAGAAAGTGATGGTATCATGAGCATGTCAAAGGATACACAACAGATGCTTTGCACCAAGCCTTAACTCTACACACAAAGCCTGAAAACAACAAAATACCCAATACTAGTTTAGATTTTTTTCATGACAACAAAACAAAAGCAATATAATGGTTTTAAAAAACCAGTAGGACCATATTTAGAACTATATTGACTGCAGGGTTGGATAGGAAGTACCTTCAACACCTATGGACATCATAAATTCCCCCAAATAGATAATAGTCATGTCATAGAATCTTTCAAGTCATTTTCAAATATGATAGCAAGTGGCTGACTCTATATCTTTTAAATATACATACCATCATAGATAATACGCATCATATGTATTAATACAAACTCTAATGCCACTTAAAGAGATCTCCAATATGAGTAAAATAAAGCTATACTACAAAATTAGCAAACAATAAGAAGACTCACCGCCATAAAACAAGAGGACTCAAACAGTGTCTGATGATGCTCCTCCATAAACTGGAGAGTGAAATTTTTTGAAGAAGTAACTCAAATGTAGCTATTGATTCTGTCACAAGTAGTTGCAAATCAAAAGTAGTTTCAATGGGCTGAATTTGGACAGTTTGAGCACCTTGAAACTTTCCAAGAGCCTTGTTGGGTTTTTGTATGTTGGCTACATTTTTCAAAAACAACTAATAGCCAAATGATGGGACAAATGCTGAAGCAAGTGGAACAACATTGTGTGACCTGATTGTTGCGCCCCAACACGCGCTATATTTCTGTGCAAAATCTTCTGGAGATTCTATGAAGTTTTATATTTAACCTAGCGTGCGGATCAAGATGCGTAGGTTGAATGAACTGTAAAGGCTGTCTTGCCTTGGTGTATTTCCATAATTAATATTGATATATTTTTGGAAACAATATTCTTGCTCATGAAGAATTGTTAGCTGGACCTGACAACGTCCAAGCTGTGTTTTGAAGCCCAAACCATTGACTGCTCAGTATTATATATATGTAAACACAAACCCTAGTTTTTGGTGTGGAAAACCGTGTGTGTACTAAAGCGTGTGTTTCAAGGTTTTAGGTTTTCTTGTTAGTTGTGAGGCTTGCTTGTATCACCCTGATTCAAGTCAAGAACTCTGTGTTTGTGTTGTAATGGTGTACTGCTCCTAAGCTTTGAAGTACAAAGTTAGTTGTATCTTTAGAGTGTGTCTCTTATACAAACAAAAGAACAAGTGTGTGTTTAGCAGTGTTGTCTGTACTGTTAGTAGGAATTGAGACAGGGTCTCATAGCTAGGAGTTCCTAGGTAGAGCAGCCATTGGTAGGGTCGTGGTGCAAAGACAAGTAGTGTGGCTACGTTGTGCTTTTCACTAGAACTATTATAGTGGAGTTCATTCCTGGATTGGTATCCCCCAGACTAGGACATTTTGCGCCGATCTGGGTTAACAAACCTACTGTGTTATTTATCATTCTGTCACGCTTATTTTACTTGCTACGATGCGTTTTATTATTATTGTGTGACAAGTGCTTGGACAAATGCTCTAACATTGTTCACAGCATCTGTCTATCTGGTTGCCAGAATTTCAATTGGCATCAGAGCAGGCACGCTGCCTGATTGGGTGAGCTCCAGGGAAGATATTTATGGCTAAGATGGACAAAGAAGGAGGACTAATGAATAGACCACCACTTTTGGTTGGTGATGCTAACTATGATGACTGGAAGTCTAAAATGACTACGTTTTTTAAATCCATGGATCACAAAACATGGAGAGATGTGGTTGTAGGATGGGAACCTCCTGTAGTTACTACTGGTAAGGAAGGGGAGACCATCACTAAGCTGAAACCTGAGGACGAATGGAGCAAGGATGAAGAAGCATTAGCCAATGCAAATTCAAGGGCTCTAAATGCCTTAACCAATGGAGTTGATGCGCACATTTTCAAATTGATAATAAAATGTACTATTGCAAAGGAAGCATGGAAGAAACTCCAAACTGTCCATGAGGGTACCTCAAAGGTGAGAAGCTCAAGGCTGCAACTTTTGACCAGTAAGTTTGAGAACTTGAAGATGAAGGATGATGAAAGCATTCAAGACTTCCAAATGAGAATACTTGAGTTTGATAATCAATTTGATGCCTTGGGAGAAAATATTTCTGAAGAAAACCTGGTAAAGAAAATGCTTAGGTCACTACCTAAGAAGTTTGACATGAAGGTTACTGCCATAGAGGAAGCCAAGGACATCTCAGAATTGAGAATGGGTGAACTAGTGGGGTCTTTACAAACGTTTGAAATGTCTGCAAATGAAAAATCTGAAAAGAAGACAAAGAGTATTGCCTTTGCCTCTAAATCTGAGGAGAGTGATATGGAGGCTGATGATAGTCTAGCTGAAACTATTGTGATGTTGGGTAAGAAATTCAATAAAGCCTTCAAACGGTTTGACAGAAATGCCAAGACACATGCTCCAGACAACAGTCACAGCATAAATAGGAACGTCAATAATCTGAGAAAATCAAAAACAGATGACAAGACAAGCCAAGACAAAGGAGTTCAATGTCATGAATGTGAAGAAAATGGGCATATCAGGACTAAATGTGCAACGTATCTTAAGAAGCAAAAGAAAGGGATGACTGTCTCTTGGTCTGATGAAGATGAATCTGAAGAAGAATTTGAATCTGCTAAACATGTGACTGGTTTAACTGGAATATGTGCATCTGATGTTGAATCACACGATGGTGAAATGACTTATGATGAATTGGTTGATTGTTATAAAGGATTATGGCTCAAAAGTGTAGAAGTGGGTAACACTGTGATAAGGCAAAAGAAGACCATTGCTATACTACAAGCTGAGAAAAACAAACTTCTAGAAGAAAATTCAAGATTGGATGGTGATGTTGCTCTATATAAATCAAAGATTGACAACATGAACAAGCAATTGAGGATGCTGAATACAGGTACTAATATGCTAGAAGAAATCTTAGAGATAGGACAGAAGTCTAATGATACGAGAGGTATTGGTTTCAATTACAATTCACTATTTCATCAGAAAATTGTGCCTGTAAAGAAGTTTGTTCCGTCTGTTAGTACCTATAATCCAACTATGTCAAGACAGATGCCCCAGCATCAGGTGAGACAACAGACAACTAGAAACTATACCAAATCAAAGAAAAGATATTCTGGTTGGGTTTGTTACCACTGTGGAAGAAAGGGACACATCAGGCCTTACTGCTTCAAATTGTATGGGTACCCTGATAAAACTCATTTATCAAAAGCTGAACCTATTCTGAAGGATGTCAAGCAAGAGTGGAAGCAGAAGAGTAATACTGGTGATCCAAATAAAGCAGAATCTGAAGGCGTGGAGATTGCTCAAATTGTTCATACCTCACTAAGAGCATCATCTAGTAGTGATTGGTATTTTGATAGTGGATGTTCAAGACATATGACTGGAAATAGAGATTACTTGACAGATGTCTTGCCATATGCTACAAGCTTTGTGACTTTTGGTGATGGAGCTAAAGGGCAAATTAAAGGTATAGGGTCACTGATCAGTGAAGGGCTACCTAAACTTGACAAGGTTCTTCATGTGAAAGGGCTAACAGCTAATCTAATAAGCATTAGTCAATTATGCGACAAGGGTCTAAAAGTCAACTTCACAAAGAATGAATGTTTAGTTGCTGATAGCAAGGGTGATCTACTGATGAAGGGAGAAAGATCAAAGGATAATTGTTATTTATGGGTCTCTCAAAACAAAGCTAAGTTGTCTACTTGCTTAATAACCAAAGAAGATGATGTGAAATTGTGGCACCAAAAGCTTGGACATTTAAACCTCAAAAGCATGAAGAAAGCTATTGCTGAAGGAGCCATCAGAGGTTTACCTAAACTTCAGATTCAAGAAGGAAGTATATGTGGAGAATGTCAAATAGGAAAACAGACAAAGATGCCACACCAGAAGCTGCAACATCTGACCACATCCAGAGTACTTGAATTGTTACATATGGACTTAATGGGACCTATGCAAGTTGAGAGCCTAGATGGAAAGAAGTATGCATTTGTCATGGTAGATGATTTTTCTAGATATACATGGATTGACTTCATCAGGGAGAAATCTGACACTTTTGAAATATTCAAGGATCTTTGTTTAAAACTTCAAAGAGAAAAGGAATGTGGTATTGCTAGAATCAGAAGTGGTCATGGGAAAGAGTTTGAAAATAGTAAATTCTCTGAGTTCTGCATGGCTGAAGGAATATTCCATGAATTCTCTGCTCCTATTACTCCTCAACAAAATGGAATAGTAGAGAGAAAGAATAGAACATTACAAGAATCTGCCAGAGTGATGTTACATGCCAAGAAGTTATCATTCCACTTCTGGGCTGAGGCTATGAACACAGCCTGCTACATACATAACAAAGTAACCTTGAGAAAAGGAACATCTACAACTTTGTATGAGCTTTGGAAGGATAGAAAGCCCACTGTGAAATACTTTCATGTGTTTGGGAGTAAATGCTACATCTTAGCTGACAGAGAACCAAGAAGGAAGATGGATGCTAAAAGTGATGAAGGCATATTCCTGGGGTATTCTACAAATAGCAGAGCCTATAGAGTATTCAACTCCAAGACTAATACCATGATGGAATCCATAAATGTTGTGATTGATGATAAGGGTAATGATGTTGCACCAGAAGATAGTACATTTGGCACAGCATCTGGTTTACAAGAAGAGACAGATGATGAAGTTGTCAATGAGGAAGATGGTGAATTAATAAGTTCTGAAAATACAGTTAATAACAAAGGGCCATCTATCAGAGTTCAGAAGAATCACCCAATAGATCAAGTCATTGGTAATCCTGATCAAGGAATCACAACAAGAAGGAGAAATAATGAGGTATCAAATTCTTGTTTTATTTCCAACTTTGAACCCAAGAATGTTAAAGAGGCTTTGACTGACGAGTTCTGGATAAATGCCATGCAAGAAGAACTAACTCAGTTCAAGAGAAGTGATGTGTGGGATTTAGTTCCTAGACTAGATAATGCAAATAAAGCAAATGGGTTTACAAGAATAAATCAGATGAAAATGGTACAATCACTAGAAACAAAGCTAGATTGGTTGCTCAAGGCTATGCCCAGATTGAAGGTGTAGACTTTGGTGAGACTTTTGCTCCTGTAGCTAAACTTGAAGCTATTAGGCTATTACTTGGAATTGCATGTGTTCTCAAATTCAAGTTGTATCAAATGGATGTCAAGAGCGCATTTCTGAATGGGTATCTGAATGAAGTGGTCTATGTGGAACAGCCCAAGGGCTTTATTGATCCAGCCTTTCCAAATCATGTGTACAAGTTGAAGAAAGCTTTATATGGATTGAAACAAGCTCCTAGAGCTTGGTATAAGAGGCTAACTGAGTTCTTGGTGAATAATGGTTACAGGAAGGGAGGTAATGACAAGACACTGTTTGTGAAAGATGATAGAGGAAAACTTATGATTGCACAAATATATGTTGATGATATAGTCTTTGGAGGAATGTCTGACCAGATGGTACAACATTTTGTTCAGCAAATGCAAATCTGAGTTTGAAATGAGTCTTGTTGGTGAACTAAATTTCTTTCTAGGTCTTCAAGTAAAGCAAATGGAAGATACTACATTCATATCTCAAAGCAAGTATGCAAAGAATATGGTCAAGAAATTTGGTATGGAGAATGCTGCCACCAAAAGAACCCCTGCTCCCACACATATCAAACTATCTAAAGATGATAAGGGAGAAAATGTAGATCAAAGTTTATACAGAAGTATGATAGGAAGTCTTCTCTATCTGACTGCTAGTAGACCTGATATCACATTTGCTGTTGGAGTGTGTGCTAGGTACCAAGCTGAGCCAAAGATGAGTCATCTGACTCAAGTGAAGGGAATTCTGAAATATGTGAACAGTACCAGTGATTATGGTTTGTTGTACTCTCATGGAGAAAGTACTATGTTGTTAGGATACTGTGATGCAGATTGGGCTGGAAGTGCAGATGATAGAAAAAGTACTTCTGGTGGATGTTTCTTCCTAGGTAACAATCTCATATCTTGGTTTAGTAAGAAACAAAATTGTGTTTCCCTATCAACTGCTGAGGCTGAGTACATAGCAGCAGGTAGTAGCTGCACACAATTGGTGTGGATGAGACAGATGCTGAGTGAGTACAATGTCAAGACAGATGCTATGACATTATATTGTGACAACTTGAGTGCTATCAATATTTCTAAAAATCCTATACAACATAGTAGGACTAAGCACATTGATATCAGACACCATTTCATCAGAGAGTTGGTTGAAGAAAAAATTATTGCAATTGAGCATGTTTCAACTGAGGAGCAGTTAGCAAATATATTTACAAAAGCTCTTGATATTGCACAATTTGAAAAACTAAGAAGGCGGTTAGGCATTTGCCTAATTGAGGAATTGTAGCAGTTATTTAATGGGAGGCGTGCAACAGTTATTTTCTCCCTCCTCAACCACTTTATGCACGCAAATCAAGGAAGAGTATCCCAACTTCCCTTAAACAAAGCAATCACACGCAATCATCATTATTCCTTACAAACCCTTTCTCAACCTCTCAACTGCCCTCTTGCCGTTCTAATAGCTGTTCAAAAAGTTTCTTACAAACCTTCAATCTCTCAAACACTCAAACTTCTCACTCTCATCATGTCTACTTCAACAAACACTCAATCGCCTACCGCCAACGATCAAACTTCTCCCATTGTTCCAGAAACCACTTCACCGGTGGTGATGGATGTTCAACCGATCGCCACTATAACTGACTCAAAAGCAATCAAACAGCGTCCTAAAACGCTTGTGTCACGGAAGAAGAAAAGTACTAGAAAAGGGGCAACTACATCAGGAACGAAGAAGATCTCAAAAGGTAAGAAATCCTCTCCTGCTGTTCAACGTGTAGGTCTCACCATGCATGACCTGTACTGTAAAGAAAATCCCTTTAAATCGACTATTGTAGAGCCAGATGTTGACGTTGGTGTCACTGAATCTGATGAGAAACCCAGTGAGGGTACTGAAGCGATTGCTGAAACCCTAGGTTCTGTTAATTCTAAGGTAAATGACAAATTAAATGTTGATGATACAAATTTGCATGATGTTGATAATGCTGCTGTTAGTGACAAGTATATTGCTGATGATGTTCGTGTTGCTGAGAACATTACTGTGACAGAGAATCCTGTTGATGTTCAGATTGCTGTGCCAGATGCTCAAGCATCTTTGGCACAAGCCAATGTGGAGTCTTTGGACGTTCCAAACACTTCTGAGACTGTGAATACTCAAGAGAATGATTCTCCCAAGTCTCAAGATCAGAATGATGAGACTCAGAAAGATGTTAGTCAGGCTGATACTATGAATGATGAACCAACTGCTGTGGTTAATGTTGAAGAAATGGAGTCTGAAGAAAGACCTTTGGAAGTGACTCCAGCTACTAGTGTTGCTCGGAGGACAAGGAGCAAAGCTAGTAAAGTTGTATCTACTATTGGTGAGAGTGCTAAAGGCACTAAAAAGAAAACTGCTGATACTGGGAAGAAGCCCATGGCTGGTCCCCCAAAGTCTTGGAGTAAAGTGACTCCCAGGCCTGATCAGAAGAAGAAGAAGAGCCTCAAAAGAAAGGATCACCCCTCAAGTGATTTTGATGTTGACATTGTTGAGACAGATGATGCCTCATTTGGTGGAGCATCTAGAAAACTGTCAAGGGAATGAAAGTTCCTTTAGATATTCCTTCAGCTCCTCTGGATAATGTTTCCTTTCATCTGGAAAGTGGAGCTATTCACTGGAAATTTGTCTATCATAGGAGACTTGGACTTGAAAGGAATTTGAAAGCTGATGTGTTCAAGTGCCAAGAGCTGGTTGATGTGTTGGAATTTGCTGGACTAATGAAAACAGTGAAGGATCTGGGTCACTGCTATGACAAGCTGGTGAGAGAGTTTGTTGTCAACATACCTGAAGAATGTGATGGTCCTAGGTACCCTGAGTACAGGAAGGTGTATGTTCGTGATAGATGTGTCAATTTTTCTCCTCAAGTGATTAATGCCTATCTTGGAAGATCAGTTGAAGACACTCCTGAGTTGGAAGTTATTGATGACACCATTTGCAAGACTATCACAGGTAACAAGCTTAGACACTGGCCTGCGCTTTTGTCCTCTACAAAACTGACTCCACTGTATGCTGCCTTGAATAAAATTGCTGCTAATAACTGGTCCCCCACTACTCATTCTAATTATGTGGCCACTGTGCTTGGTAAGCTCATTTATGATGTTGGTACTAAATCTGCTTTTGATTTTGGTTATTACATTTATCATCAATTTTTGGAGCAAGCTAAATCTTTTGCTGTTATGTTTCCTATTCCATTTCCTACTCTGGTGTGTGGTGTTATTCTGCAACAACACCCTGATATTTTGGTTAGCACAGATGAGCCTGTTAGGAGGCCTAGTCCTCTTGGTTTGTATTGCAGGTTGATTTCCCAGCCACGAGCTGATGATTTGGCTGGCACTTCTGTCCAGTCATCTGGTGGTATGAGTAAGCAGGCTATGATTGCTGAGCTTACAGAGGTTATCTTGGATCTGGGTGCTAAAAAGCTGAAGGTTGACAGGGTTATAGCTGCTTTGAAAGCTGAGGTTGCAGCTGAGGGTGAGCCTCTTGCACAAGGTCAGGACAAGGAAGAAGAAGGGGGAAATGCTTCTGCTGCTGGTGATACTGATGAGACTCCCTCTGAGTAATGATTGTGTAATTTTTTTTCTTCTTTTGTTCATTTACTATGCACCTGAGTGTGTCCTATGGTCTGTAATAACTCTATTTGTGGCCTCTCTGTGCCTCTGTGACCTATGTGAACTGATGTGCTACTCTATGGTTTCTCTTATGCAATATTGATGTTTGTCAGAATTTATGGCTAAAAAAGGGAGTAGAATAGATGTTAGAAATTATTTTTCTTATGACTGAAGATGCTCTGACACATGCTCTAGCAGTTGTTATGTTATTATTATGCATGAAGACGCTTGGACAGATGCTCTGACATTTGTCTCATTGAAGTAAGTATGTTATGTTATATGTCTGCATGTTTTGAGGGGGACCACTTATGGTATAAGGATGTGCATGATTTGAGGGGGAGCGCTTATGTCTGATTATCTCCTCTATGTTGTGGAATTATCTATTCAAGAGTATCTTTTCATCTCTTTATATGAACCCATTATATATATATATATATGTTCTTTTTATCTAGCTAGGCGTATTATGAGTATTGATGATGAATGCCTCTGATACTATTTACAAGTTATCTTTATTCAAAGAGTTCCCTTGGAAGTAGTTTCGTTATATGTCATGATTGTTTTAGTTGATATGTGAATACGTGTGCTGATGTGGACTGAAGAAATTCTGTGTATCTCTCCAAGAGCTGGCTATATATTGTTTTAGTCAAAATTTTGCCAAAGGGGGAGAAACTAGTTGTGATAATGAATTGTCCACAAATCTTGGATGCAAAAACTAACCTTCAAATGTAATGTTGATCAACCCTGCAGAAACAAATGAATGTTTTAAAATTTAAAATTTCATTGCCTCAAAATTGAGTAGTAGTCATATTTACAAGGTACTCTATACTTCTTCCATGACGCATTAATAGCTAGAAATCTTATCTCACAAACTAATGCACTAAACCTAAAATGTAACCAGCATGTTAACCATTTATCTCACAAACTAATGCACTAAACTTAAACTGGAACCAGCGTATTAACCATTTATAGATTTATTCAGAATAAATCTTACATTAAAGTCATACAGTAACTACAATAAAACCACTGTGTTGCAAGTATGCAAATTAGCATAAACGTGCGCAAAACAGAAGCAAAATGAAGAGTAAAATAATGTTAGTATGCAGAACCATATGAAAAACCTATAGCTTGAAATCATAGAGCATACTAATCATAGAGCATTAGGGATAATTTGCAAACTCTATTTGTACTAATTAGGGATAATTAAAGAGAAAATATAGCGTGAAACTACCATTTATCAAATGATATAGAAGCAATATAGAAGCAATTTGAAATCATCATACAAAATCAAAGTAAGTACAATACAAAGAACACAGTTAGACCTAATTTCTTACTTAGACCTAATTTGTTCAATAAGAACACAGTTTAGGTCAAACAAATTCAATCCAAATCGAAGCAAGTACAGACCAAATTCAATCCAAATCGAAGCAAAGAAAATAAGAACATAGAAGTGAAGATTTCGACGGAGAAAGCTTACCAAATCAAACAGAACGGAGAGAGGGAGAAAGCTCAAGCTCGACAGAGTGGAATTGGATCTCAAATTTGACAGAGAGTGAGTTATTGAAGCTCGCCAGAGAGTGAGAGTGATGAGTTTTGGATCTCGCCGGAGAGTGAGTTATTGAAACTCGCTGGAGAGATGAAATTGCAGTGACGGAGAGTGAGTGATGAGAAGGAAAACCAATTTCTGTAACTACTAATTTCTGCAACTACATTATGAGATCATATTTTTTTGGATTAATGATGAGAGGAATTTGGATCTGATGAGAGTGATGGGATTTTTTTTTTCTTGATCAAGGATCTGAGAGTTTTTTAATTTTATTATATTATTATTATTATATTTAAATATATTATTGCTAATAAAAAAAAATATCATTTCCGCAGGAAAATCCTCAGCAATACCTGCGGATTTTGCTGAGAGTGACAGATCCGCAGGAACCTCGTATTAGTGAAAAATCCGCAGGAAATTCCTCAGCAATACTTGCGGATTTTGCTGAAAATACTAATTCCGCAGGTAATTCCTCTGAGTGGCTGAAATCCCCAGCAAAATCCTCAGCATTTCCTGCGGATTTATTTTTGCAGCAAAATCCGCAGGAAAATGGCATATTTCTTGTAGTGAGAAAAGACAAACAGAGATGATCAGGGAGTTCCCAGCGTTCGTGCCGTCCTCGCGGTCGGCCGGTACGTCTCCCCCCAACTTATTAAACAGACAAGTTGAGATTTTCACTATTTCTTCGAAAAATACAAATGCACAATTCACAAGAATACAATACACGGTTGATAAAGACTCAATCTCCTATATTCGTCGTAGCTTCAATGCAAATTATGCAACCCTCAACATAATCACGACTTCTACCTCTGATTCCAATGGTTGATCCTCACACCTATCTTGATCCCAAGAACCTTGTGACAACTGTCCAGCCGATTACCTCACTGTATTGAGTTGATCTTTCAAGCAAGCAACGCCTGTTGAATCCGTGATGAGAAACCAATCCTTCAAAACAATTCAACCCAATCGCAATTCTGATTCACCGCGAATTGCACCGAACGTTATCTTCCAACTCCTTTAAGAACCCTTGATTGAAGCCATACTCAATCTCAAATTAATGGAGAATCAAAAGAAGATGATGAACTTGTCTTGAATGCAATTTGGTCCAAAATATCTCAGCAATTTTGATCAAAAAGTGTTTTCCAAAAGTTTCTCATAATTACAACAAAACCCCATGTAGCTATTTATAGAGAAAATAGACTGGAGTATATTTAGGCACAATTTAACAGAAGTGTATCGATACAAAGGTTAGTGTGTATCGATACAAGTCATTGAGAGCATACAAAAATTGAAGTTTTGTGATTATGTATCGATACAACCACGATTTTGTATTGATACAAACACTAGTAAAATCAAAATCTTGATTGATATGTATTGAACAAGCAGGTATGTTTTGATACATAGAGTTCTCTTTGGTTTCAAGAGAGTCTAACTGTGTATCAATACATGCAAGCATGTTTCGATACACAGAGGCTCTTCTGACTCCTTTGAGAACAATTTGTATCGATACAAAAGTCCTATGTATCGATACAAATATGTGGAAATCAGCCTGAACAAGTTTTCGGACATTTATATCGATACAAGTATGTATGTATGTGAACTGGGCGAGACCCAATTGGGTTTGACCCGCACCATTGGTCAAAAGACCCACTACTAAGTCAAGCATGTGGCAACAAAAATATAGGAACACATGGGTGGGATGACTTTTTCTCCCCATGATCTCCACTCCTCCTATATTCCCTCCACTATCCTAACAAACCACTCTATCCTACTCTATATATGAGGGAATAATAACAGTAAACAAAATACGTTCCTTTTCTGGGGCAAAACACTGTCTTCTTCCCCAAAAACACAGAAAGAACTACGTAGCTCTGATTCTCTAATTTCTTAGGGATACGTAGGACAAGGGTTTCCCTGTCGAGCTATAATCAAAACACAGCTTTGGTACTCTACCAAAAATCACCGGGACATTTGGCGCCCATCGTGGGGCCTCGGTAAAACGATTCCTAGGCCTCAAGTGTTATTACGTTCATCGATACGGTTTCTGTTTTTCCAATTCGCCGAGACAATCAAAGAGAGGAAAGCAATCATAGATACATACTTTATTTAATGTACGATTCGTATATACCTAGGTTGTGATCAAGAGTATGGTCTCACTGTTGATATTAAGGAAGCAGACGGCGGCAATAACAACCGCCACAAAGGATGAATGGAGGGTGGCGGCAATGGCGATACGAAATTGTTCATGGCGGGGCGGAGCATGTAAGCGATTCGACGTCCTGTAAACAACGAAGGCACCGAATCGACGGCGGGGCAAGCAACACCACCATGGGTGTGCAGCGATAAAATCAATGGGTAACGGCAAGGCGATTCGATAGTGGTGGCGAATACCTCTGCGGGGCGAGTCGATGGTAGCAGCGAATACCACTGGCGGCGAGACAAGATCGCCACTTGCAGGGCGGTTAGATCGACAGATTCATTCTTTCATAAAGAAGCAAGGCTTCGTACTAAAATCAAATCACCCGGACGGCATACTTGCGGCGAAGTTAAATCATTCAATCGCCCACCTTCTGAATTCAAATCCGATCCAGGTGTTAACTTTTCTTTTCCTTAAACTATTCGATTAATCATGTTGTACGAATATTTGCACACATGTGTATAGATATATATATTTTACTGGAAGTAACACATGATTGATTAGTTAATATGTTTTTGGGTAGTAAGATGATTGATTTTATCATTGAAGATTAGAACGGCCAAGGCATGTTACTTGATATAATTGATATAGTATCTTGGTTTGAGTTTAGAACTCAAACTTCAGGTGATATCTATCTAAGTAGTATCTCGAAGGATTCTTAAGGGACACTTAGGGACAATACCAGCTACAGGATTTGGAATATTGGCTCAAAAATCTGGAAAATATCTGGTAAATAACAATCGCCAAATTTTTTTTTTAATTGATTTGCTTTGGATATATTTTTAGTTATGTCATTGCACCCGATCACCGTGCTCGATTCTTCAATTGCTATATATCATCTCAATCGTTTCGCCAACCTGATGTGATGTCCAACACCATCGTTTGCTATTGATTGGCGGGGCCGTCATTTCGATCGTTGTTCTTTTAAACACGCCGTCGCTGCCGTCAAAATCAAGTAATCGTTTTGTGGAAATTGAGCATACAAATGAGAACTATATCGAATCATTGGCTAGCTTGAACAATCATAAACTAGGTGATATCAATCCATACTTTGATGAAATACATCAATTTAATATATAGTTGTATTGGCTTCAACTGAAATATTATTCTTCTTCACGATGCCATGATTTTATACCTATTATTTTACACATGTTTCTTTTAAATCCGATGGTGCACATAATAAAGAATTCGAAGATAAAACAGAATTTTGGCAAGATAATTGTTGAATCAAATTTTATAGAAAAGTGTATACGGTTTTAAGTCTTGTCTTGCTTCTTGTTTAGTGATGGTAAAACCACGTTCTCTCTTCTCTAATACTCATGATTCATGAATGATTATTGGTTGAATTAAAAATAGTAACATTATCAATTTGCATAATATATGTATACAAAAGGTACAATGTCGTTTGTTGTTTTGCTCTTTTAAGTAAAAACATTTTGTAGCTTGGTTTTACATTCATATCTTATAAAATAGTCAAGGTTGCTACTTAGTATACTTTTTGGAGGGCTACAAATCAAATTTTGTTATTTCAAATGATCAGTCTGTTTACTTGGTTGTCCTGAACCGAGTATGTATGGAAGAACGTCCAATTGAATGTCCGTTGAAGTTAAATAAGATCCTCTCGGTGTACATGCTTTTGATGTTGAAATAATAGGAATATAAATTTTTATTATAACTAATGTCTAATAAGTTGATCATAGTACAGGACAAATAAACAAATGTGGTGAATTCAAATAGTCTAAAATGATCAAGCTACTACATGAAGAGCGGAATAGCTAATGAGCCTCTAAATAAAATGAAGGAAGAAGCAAAATTATGAGGCCAGCAAGAAAGTGTTAACATAAATTTATGGTTGTACCTTGATTCTTAAGTCTCTCATGTTGTTTAGTATGACCTTGTCTTGTGTATCTTCAATTTTGTTGTAAGTACAAGGTGGTAAACCCGCCATAAAAGCAAAAGAAAGACGTTACCCCGCCAAAGGTTATTAAACCTTTGGTCCAAGCGGAGAACGCCCTTGGCTGACATTGGGGAACAAAAAGAAGAGTTACCCCGCCAAAGGTTATTAAACCTTTAGTTCAAGCGGCGAACGCCCTTGGCTGACATTGGGGAACGAAAAGAAGAGTTACCCCGCCAAAGGTTATTACACCTTTGGTCCAAGCGGCTTATGCCCTTGGCTGACACTGGGGAACAAAATGAAGACGTTACCCCGTCAAATGTTATTACACCTTTGGTCTAAGCGGCGAACGCCCTTGGCTGACATTGGGGAACGGAAAGAAGAGTTACCCTGCCAAAAGTTATTACATCTTTGGTCCAAGCGGCGAACGCCCTTGGCTGTCACTGGGGAACAAAAGGACCTTATTAAAAGGCCGTGTAAGACCTCCGGGCAGCGTAAACATTACTCCGCCAAAGGTTATTACACCTTTGGTCCAAACGGCGAAAGCCCTTGACTGACACTGGGAATGTAAATAAAGTCAACCCTTAAGTGGGCTCTGAACTTGCATAAAGTCAACTCTTAAGTGGGCTCTGAACTTAAGAAAAGGTGAAATAAAAACCTTGATGAAAATTCCAAGGTGAAATAAAAACCTCGAATAAAAGGTGAAATAAAGACCTTGAGGAAAAATTCCAAGAGGAAGTGATAAACTCGAGCAAAAGGAGAAATAAAGACTTGATGAAAATTTTCAAGGTGAAATGAAAATCAAATTAAAAATTATCCCGCCAAAGATTAATACATCTTTGGTCCAAGAGGCGACATGCCCTTGACTTACATTGGAAAAGAGGGTAAGAGTACCTCCACAAATGTTAACATGTACTCAAAGAAATCAACACGGATATCATAAGTGATGCACGCCCAAAATCCTTCACCTAAAGAGGGGGAGGACGAAATAATGAAGAACAAAGCAAATAATGAATGGTGAAATAGTCTCGCCTAAAAATCTTAAGTGCTATATTTCTTACAGAAACTAGCACTTGGGGGGCTGTGAATTGGGCGAGACCCAATTGGGTTTGACCCGCACCATTGGTCAAAAGACCCACTAAATGAGGTTGGACTAAGTCAAGCATGTGGCAACAAAAATATAGGAACACATGGGTGGGATGACTTTTTCTCCCCATGATCTCCACTCCTCCTATATTCCCTCCACTATCCTAACCAACCACTCTATCCTACTCTATATATGAGGGAATAATAACAGTTAACAAAATACGTTCCTTTTCTAGGGCAAAACACTGTCTTCTTCCCCAAAAACACAGAAAGAACTACGTAGCTCTGATTCTCTAATTTCTTAGGGATACGTAGGACCAGGGTTTCCCTGTCGAGCTATAATCAAAACACAGCTTTGGTACTCTAACAAAAATCACCGGAACAGTATGTATCGATACAAAATACCCAAAAATTGGTTTTTCAAAGTTTACAAAAAAAAATTCGCTGTCAAGTCAATTGTAATTGTACCAAAATGTATTCTACTCTATTTTCAAGTGTTTTGACAATTAGTAAAACATGGAGGGGAACTGGTGCATTTACATTCTCCCCCTTTTTGATAATTGTCAAAACTTTTGCATAAGCTAACTAAGCCTACCTAAAATGCAATACAAATAGCTACATGATACAAACGCAAACAACGACAAGGCTAACCACTAGCGAAGCTCCCCCTGTGTAACATCCCGAAATTTGTATACCTAAACATATACATATTAATTTTGATTTAAAATTAGTCTAAAAGAAATTATATATTATATGATATTTTATTCTTATTTAGTTATACTATTTTTAGTATTAATCTTAGTAATTATTTAGTAAAATTAAAATATGAGCAGAGTAGCTAACTAATAGCCATAAATCGATAGTATTTGAAATAAATAAATGTGGATAGGTGTGTGTGCCATGAGTTAAATAAATTAGGCTAAATTATAGTGTTAGTGGGGAGTAGTTAGTTGAAGAGAGAGAATAGAAAAAGAAGGAAACCGTAAAAACATAAGAGAAGGAAAAGCAAAGACGCGTACAGAAGAAAGAAAAAGAAACACGTAGAGAAACAAAAGCTCTACATACATCAATAGTGAACACTAGTGAGAAGATAGGAAAATAAACATCATTATCAACCTTTCAAGAGGTGAGTAATCACACCCTTTAAATCCTTCCATGGTATATTAATTTATTTATAAGATTTACTACTCTCTAACTAGTATACTTATGAATTATAATTCTTTGATTGATAATCACTAAAACTGTTGTTGATATACCTATTAGAACCTTGATACTTATGTGCGTTGTTTTACAATGAAAATAAAGAAACCTAAAACTAATTACAAGGAACGGGTAGAAAGAAGTGAAGGAGAATAAGGATAATTATATTTTCACATGTTTGTTTCACGTTAAACCCAACTAAAAGATGTTGTACATGCATAATTTATATACTATTTGATTGGTCAAATATTGAAGATGATTTGTGAATGGTTTATGTATATGATCACTGAAGCTTTGACATATGATATAGATTGAAATAATATACTTAGAACTTATATACTATTTTGACTAGTTAAATTTGACGGTTCAGTGAATTGTCCATGCACATGCTCTTTGAATAGTGGGTCTACAATATACTGAATTAAATTATATGCTTTAGAAGTTATATCACATAAGTGGTGCTATAATAAATTGGTTAAATTTCGATGAGTTTTTAGAATTATCTAAGTAGAGGGGTTTTTGAACAAACGGTTTGGTTAGATTTAACTATAAAATTTGAGATTTATTGGATTGTCATTATAAGATGTTCAGCTTTATTGGATTGTTATTATACTTGTTTGAGATGAGTTTTATGCTCCATATAGATGGGTCTTGTACCCCACTGATGAGTGTCGCGGAACTGTCGAAGCCAAAGACAAGAGTTGTATGATGGAGATGGTGGAAAGACGCCACAATCGGGGTGGAAAACCGATTGATAAGTCGGGAAGACGCCACAACCGACTATGGAAATTCCGGTTGATAAGTCAAGGATTAGCGCCACGGCGAACCGATAAGCTAAAAATAAGGTTCAGAGAACCAAAGAGAAAAACTCTCATATTTTTACTTAAACCAAAGCTTCTTCATTTCATAGAAAAACTTACAATTTATAGAGCTCTTTTTGGAATGAACTCAAAAGGCTCTAACAAACTAAAATTAAATGGCAATTAGCCTTACAATAATTTCTAACGTAACTATAGCACTACTTGACCTTCAAACTTACGATATTTAATGGCAATTCATTGATCATTATTTATTCATGAGTGATAGAATAATGGTTCCAAACATATATCTTCCATATGATCAGCAAATGAATGCGATGAAACATAATTCTTTCGACCAATAGGATAAACACAATGAACCATGTGCAGCCCAAATAGTTTAGAATCTTTGGCTTGTATTTAAATCACGTAATCCTCTTCGAGCCCATATTTCATCTTAAAATTAACCGAATTTGCTCTTGCACTAATCAGACAAATTATAGAGAATTTCGTCAGCTTTCCAACGCATTAAAAATCATCTCCATCGGATTTCAAGAACTCAAGATATGGATAAAACAAGACCGATAGGTCTAAGCATACGAAAATAATATATTTAACCAAAATTAATTGGTTCTTATTTAATCAATTCTTCTTGTTAAAGGAGACCATATTAGGAACATATCACCCACATCAGATTAGTCTTGTACTCCATATCAGATGAGTTTTATACTCCATATAGATGAATCTTGTACTCCATATCAGATGAGCTTTATAATCCATATCAGATGAGTCTTGTACTCCATAACAGATGAGCTTTATACTCCATATAGATGAGTCTTGCACTCCATATCAGATGAGTTTTATACTCCATATAGATGAGTCTTGTACTCCATATCAGATGAGTTTTATACTCCATATAGATGGATCTTGTATCCCATATCAAATGAGTTTTATACTCCATATTAGATGAGCTAGAGCTCAACATGATGAGGTGATATTCACTTCATAGAGAAGAGTACTTCTCCATATAATAATAAGACTTGAGTTGAATTCTTTTATTTATTATAACAATGAAACCTTACTATATACTAATTTGTAACGATAAGAGTTTGGTTTGATTATGAGAAAATGATTATTTTGAGCTAGATAAATTATTTATGTTACTTATACATTTTTAAAGACTATTTTGAAAGAAAGCGGGTACCATAGTTGATTCTTCTGGTTACTGCGCCACTGAGAACAATACTTATTTTCTTTAACTGTGTGTATTATTCACTGAGATTATGTATCTCATTAAAGTGTTGTTTTCAGAGGCACTAATTGAGACGGAGATCGTTGAAAACGTTGAGAACTGAAGAGTTCGACATCTTAGAAGATTTAGTTCATTATGACTAGGTTGAAAGTTTAAGAATAAGTAGATAGAAAATATACAAAATACTTTTATCAAGAAAATTAGTTATTAAATGTCAGTTTTGAGTATTTTGACATTTTATGAATCTTTATATGTAAAACTTATTTATGGATTTTATAATGTTAACTTTTTGATATTTAGTGATATTCTTAAGTTTTTAATTTTTGGATAGCATTTTTCTGTTGTTAATGATCTATTATAAAAGCACAAAAATTAGACGTTACACCCTGAGTTGATGTCATTTTGCGTATGAAGTTGAAGCGGATTTGAAAACTCAAAGCTTTATCCTTAACTTATGCTTGCAATTCTTCTCTCCCCATTTGACAATATTAAAAAGAAGAAAAGAATATACACGTGAGAAGTATCGGAATTCGAAGAATTTTGAAAGTATAGTCATAACGTGCACTTACATGTGTCGAAATGCACTATATGATAAAAATCCTGATCAAATAATTAAGCAAAAATATGCCAAAATATATTCTAATGACGAATAAACCAAATCATGACAAACATGACATGTAAAACAACAAGTCAAACCAATACATATTATCAAGCATCAACATTATTAAGCATTCAAACATATCATACGAACGAATAACTAACATACAACCTATTATTATGCATGTAGATTTCATGTAGCCATATCACATCATAGTGGATATCATAAAGAAATGAAAAGCACGAATATCATAT
This sequence comes from Trifolium dubium, assembly GCA_951804385.1. Lineage (NCBI taxonomy): Eukaryota > Viridiplantae > Streptophyta > Magnoliopsida > Fabales > Fabaceae > Trifolium > Trifolium dubium. Next base: position 15,934,294 of record OX638073.1, read on the forward strand.
GAGCAACATGCAACAAGCTTTTGACAAAACATATATTCATTATATCATAGGGGTTAATGGAACCAAATATAATATCATCAACGTATATTTGAACTAGTAAGACATCATTTCCTTTTCGTTTAATGAATAATGTAGTATCAACCTTCCCCCTAGAGTACCCGTTTTTGATTAAGAACTTGCTAAGATGACCATATCAAGCCCGTGGGGCTTGTTTGAGACCGTATAGAGCTCTTTTAAGTTTGAAAACGTGGTTGGGGTACTCATGGTTTTCAAAACCGGGAGGTTGTTTTACATACACTTCTTCATTAATGTATCCATTTCGGAAAACACTCTTAACGTCCATTTGATAGAGCTTAAAATTCATGTTACATGCATATGCAAGCAAAAGCCTAATAACTTCTAGTCGGGCAACCAGAGCATAAGTCTCCTCATAGTCAATGCCCTCCTCTTGGTTATAACCTTGAGCTACTAGATGTGCTTTATTCCTAACAATGACTCCATGTTCATCAAGTTTGTTCCTAAAGACCCAACGTGTGCCAATTACTTGTTGATTTGGAGGAGGTGGAATTAAATCCCATACCTCATTTCTTGTTAATTGATTTAGTTCCTCTTGCATAGCAAGAATCCAATGTTCATCAAGTAATGCACTCTTAGCGTTTTTAGATTCAACTTGTGACACAAATGCAAAGTGCGGACAAAAATTACTTATTTGTGAGCGTGTGGACACGCCCTTGGAGATATCTCCCAATATCGTGTCGATTGGATGGTTCTTCAAGGTCCGCCATTCCTTTGCTAGTCTGGCGCCTCTATGTTTGTGATGATTATTTAAGGCGGAAGACCCACCATCATCATTGTCTTTATCTTTGTTGCTCGGTGAGGACTCATCGTCCCTTTCCTCCGGAATATCTGCAACGGGTTGATCACTCCAGCCAACTTCTTTATCCTTTAGAATGTCCGTCGTGTCGACACTTGCACCAATAAACTTACCTTTCCCATGTTCTTCCGGTAAAGATTCATCAAAATTAACGTGAACCGATTCTTCAACAATTTGTAATCTTTTGTTAAACACCCTATATGCTCTACTAGATAATGAATAGCCTAAGAAGATACCTTCATCCGATTTAGAGTAAAATTTGCCAAGGTTTTCTTTATCATTGTTCAAAATAAATCATTTACACCCAAAGACATGCAAATGACTAACACTTGGCTTTCTTCCCTTAAGTATTTCATAGGGAGTTTTGTCCAAAATAGGTCTAATGATAGCCATATTCAAAACATAGCTCGCGGTGCTAATTGCATCCGCCTAAAAATACTTAGGTATAGAATATTCGCTAAGCATAGTCCTAGCAAGTTCTTCAAGTACTCTATTTTTCCTCTCCACTACTCCATTTTTGTTGCGGAGTACGTGGAGCGGAGAAGTTATGGTCTATACCATATTTTAAACAATACTTTTCAAGTTTAGCATTCTCAAACTCACCCCATGATCACTTCTAATAGTAGTAATCTTAAGGCTAAGTTTGTTTTGAATCATCTTGGCAAATTTCTTAAAAGAGGACAATGTATCACTTTTACTAGATAGAAATAGTGTCCAACAATACTTAGAATAGTCGTCAACAATTACAAGTCCATAATAGTTTTCACCAAGACTTTTAGTCCTTGATGGACCATAAAGATCCATATGGAGGAATCCCATTTGTATAGTTAATTTATTTAATAAGAACTTTTCTGGTGATTGACGTTGTACTTAATAGGAAATTCTGCAGTTCGATCACTCGCAATTGCATTTTGAGAAAGGATTAAAATCACTTGATGCTAAAACTCGTCATGAACTCTAAACTACTAGATCTAATCAGACGATGAAAGCCAAATAAATAAATAAATAAATAAATTGTACCCTACCGTCGGTAAGCGGTTTAGCCCCACGTGTAACCGTAAACAATCCACGCGCGTAGATAATTTTGCCCATAAATTACAGAGCCTAGTTTAATTTTTCGCTTGGTCCATTTTCTTGTGAGAGAGAGAAACAGAAAAAGGTGAATTCAAAAAAATGGCGGGAACAGTATCAACAGTGAGAACAACAAACTCTCTGAGCGACGAATGGGAGATTTCCTTCGCACGCTTCATCTCTTTCCCTCATATCATCACTTCTTCATCTTCCTCCTCCGATCTCCTCCACCCTCTCCCTCATCGCCTCCGTAACCGTCCTCCTCGCGGCACCTGGATCTCGTCTTCTACCTCCGCTTTCCTTCGATTCTCCCCCGATCTGTCATTCTCCGATGTTATCCTCACCGTCTCCTTCAACGCCAAACTCCTCGTAACTCCTCACTCTTCCATTCGTTTTCTATATTCCGATATAACTGTTTTTGAATTTCTGAGGTGAAGAAGCTTGGTTCAGTCTTAATCGAAGTGATTTTGTAGGAGGAGAACGTTTTCTATATTCAGATTTGTTCAAATCGGAACTGTTTTTGATATTGCTTAATCGATGTAACTGTTTTTGAATTTCTAAAGTGAAGTAGCTTGATTCGGTCTTTTCGGACTTTTTTTGTGTGTGTTTTGGATTGAAAGTGATTTTGCTGGATTTGAACGTTTTTTTCGAATTTGAATTGTGAAATTTGTTGTTTGATGTTTTGGCAGGAAGAGCACTACGTTTCTAAACTGAATTTTTCGTGGCCTCAAGTATCGTGCGATCCTGGATTTCCTGCAAGAGGAATTAGAACTGTGCTGGTTAGTTACCGAGATTCTCGAGGCGAGGTATTTTGTATACTTGATTATTTTGTTCATGTTGCTTAAGATGTTGTTAATTCGTATATCTACTGCGATTTGCATCGATTTAGATTTAATAATCTGATTAGTTAGTTCCTAATTTTGTTTCGATCTATAATGTGTTTATTAGTTATTTAATAGTTGAATCGTTAATTCGTATATCCACTGCGATTTTCATCTCATCGATTTAATAATCTGATTAGTTAGTTCCTAATTTGGTTTCGATCTATAATATGTGTTTATTAGTTATTTAATAGTTGAATTGTGAAATTAGTTCTGGATGTGCATTAGATGATCATGATGTGAGGTGTGATTCTAAATTGCTGTTTGCGTTATTTTACGAATTTCGATATTGCGGTAAATTATTAATAAATGCAGTGATGCAGCCACACTTGTAATTGTGATACTGCTGCGGAGACTTCGAAAACCTTTAAGTTGTTTTTGCAATTGTGGTTGCATATTGTAGTTTAGAACTAATATGAGGGCTAAATTAACCTTCTATTGCTCTGGAGGAACTGTGTTTTTGAAGGATCAATGTAAACTATATTTACTAGATTTTCATGTGATTAAAGAGGTTTGTTCATTGAATTTGTTTTATAGAGTACACTTATTAATTGAGGACTGCATATCAATATTCTAGTTAATTTCCTTTCTAACTTTATATGACTGTGTTGATTTTGGAGATAAATTTGTTGATAACTCGCATTAACGCCATCCTATACTGAGTTGTAACTTCAGTAACAAATGGGAAATCTAGTGGCACACATACACTGCCTTATTTGGACAGAGTGGGATAACTCTGATGCTACTTTTCCTTTTTTGCAGATTCAAAAGTTTGCTATGCGGTTTCCATCAATCTATGAAACACAATCATTCATCAGTGCTTTGAAGGTAAACAATTGTTATACAATTGATCACCACAAAAATACATAGAACCAGAGGATGCACTTGCACTTGTATAAAACTATATTATTTCCTTGTCGATTCTTGATGATTGTGTTCGTTTCCAGGAGATTCTGAAAGATGACAAGGTCCCGGAACCTTTAACTATTGACTTTGGTTCAGAAATTTCGTCTCAATCAGAATTTATGTCAACAAACAAGAACCCTTACAGGTAAGAAAGAGATCCATGCCATTGGTTGGATTTTGTTGGTTTAATGGGAGGATGTGTCTGAGATATTGAGCTTTTTTTTATTCTTTTGAAAACTAAGATATTGAGCTTTGACGCATGGTTAATTGTCATTCTGTTTCTCAGTTTAATACATAACCATTGACTGATCTGCTTTCTATTTTCATGTACATCCTTTGTTCTTTTCTTTTATGCGGAGTAAATATAGTCTCTCATTACCGGATCCGACTCCACTAAAGTGAGTAATACTAATCATTTATGAACAAATCAATAGTTGATATTTATATACATATGCATAACAAATTATGGATGTCTTGAATTATCAATCATTAACTTTCTCACTTCACTCACAACTCATTTCATATGAAGAGATAAATCCCTCACTACCTATATTGAACTTCCCTGTTGTGTTTGTGCATGTAGAGCTTCTGAGGATCTGAGTTTTATGACTCAAGCTGACACTTACATTCCACAAAGGCCACTACGTATAAATAATGAAGGAGAGGGACCTTCAGGAACCCAAAAAAAGGAAACAACTCCTGTTCACAACTTGGAAAGCATCACTCCTGTTCACAACTTGGAAAGCATCATTCCAGGCTTGCCACCCAGTTTTGCCACATTCCTGATGGATTGCTCTGGGATCAACCATGGTTGGGAACTTTTTTGTTTCAAGTTTAACATAATATTGGTTCTGATTTCTGTCACATCCTATTTCATTTTAATAAAATAATATATCTTGCAGCTCAACCACCAACTGTTAATGAGGAAAATGCTCTGAAGTCCCAGATTGTGGTACATATTTTGGATTTCTCATTTTGCTTTGATGTTACTATCTGGTGCTTTACTCACAGTAACTACATTCATATGATGCTAAATATGATATAAGCTTTCTTTAAGTTGTAAATATTTGGAAGTACATCTTTAGTGAATTTTTGTTAATCCTGGTGATCTTTTTTCCTTTGATGCAGAGATACATGGAAGATTCTTCTTTCCAAGGTAGCAATCTCTCTCATTGCTTATCTGAATCTCTCTTACATTGGTTCAATATGACATGCCAGTTTATTTAGTCAGTTCTTGTCTTTTCTCTCTTCATTCCTAGAGTATAACATGAATAGAAAATTCTAAATTCCGAAAGCTTCTCAATCTTCTTTAGTTTGAATATAAATGTTTTTATGCATCCTGTATTTTTTATGTACCTTATATATCTGTGAAATATTTTAGTCAATGCTTGTGCTACATCCATTTTTTGTTTTATTTATATGGTCTACTAAATTTTAAGTCCAAAATACTTACCTACTAATTTCTTGTTGTTAGATATGTTGTTCAAGGTGGAGAGAGTTATCAGCGAAATTGGGGGTGATATGTCCCTACAGTAGTGCAGGGCATTGAAAATGACACACCTAGCTAGCAGCAGCTTAGCATCTCTTCGTGCTTACTGAACCATGGTGAAGTTAACTGAACCACGTTCTGCCCAAATTTTGAGCAGCTTTCTGTTGATTCTTCCATCCTTTCTTAACATCAAACTGTTCAATCCATGCCGAAACATCGTCGTTGTTTCTTTTACTGTTTCAGTACATTCGATGGCAAGAGAAAGAAGAAAGTCATTGTATGGTAGTTCAGTGTTTAGCAAAAGTCAAACCAAATGGATTCTGTTTACAAAATCTTTTTGTTAATACAGTAAAATTCCAGTCAAATTCATTCACAAAATGAATCAGTGTACTTGATCCAAGTTATCCTCATCTCAACGAGAGTCTAAAATAATGGTTGAGTCAGAATATTTACATTTACATAAAAAGTTGTTGACAAAAATAGGTGTTCTGGCTCACTTTAAGTCCCACATCGCTTGGAACTCGAGGCTAATGGTAGTTTATATACAACACGCCACACTCCTCAAACCACCGAGGCGCCTTTTCTACAAAGGAGAAGGACAAAACCGTGACGGGTAAAATTCCAAAGCGGACAATCTCTCGGAGATGTGGACTTGAGGTCGGGTCGGAACATACCCTCATTTATCCCCCGCGGATAAAATCTTCGTTATGTACGAACAATAGGGTTATCTGATGATTATAGGTTGCCCGAAATTTGTCATTTTATAAATGGAAAAGCTTAAACAGACCAATAATATTTGCCTCCACACTGCCTGCAATCTAATCACTGTAGTTCGATGTAGGCAAAAATACAGGTATACACAAAGTAAAAGTAAATAATTATAGCCAATTATCACTACCTAAACTGCTTGATGTTGGGGCAATGATTGGGTAACAATCTTTCCACCAGTATTTAGTGGTTCAAGTCCCGCCCACATTTAAGTCAGCTTATAAATAAGACAGGGCGGGGCAAGTCAATTTAAGTGCGAGTCAACTTAAGTGTTCGATCTCAACAAAACTCAAGTCTGCTTTGTTTATTGGACTAAATTTACGCTGTCCTCGTAGGATAGAAACATACATTTTATATGAAGAGACAAATATTCAAATCAAGAATTTTTCACTTTTTTATATTTTGATGAGACAAAATTTCCTACTCATTCATCTCAAAAGTTGAATATTTAATAAGAGTCGTGCTAATTAGTGCATGTTTTTTTTTGACTAATGCTAACTAGTGCATTTGCACTCATCCAGTAGTTAAACATATACAAAATAAATAATTTTTTTTGTCTTTGATGAATTGGTAATCAAATTAAATTAAACGCACACACTAATGTGAGATTCTTGGTTTGAATCTGGATCATGACATCCGATCTAATAATTTCGACATTTTTGTGAATTCAGCTAGAATTTCTAGGCTAAAATGAATAAATTTTATATTAAAAACAAATTTTTTTTATACTTTATAAACATTCACAAATTTTATTGTACTTTTACTATATTGAATTTCTATTTTTTTATAAAGACGAAATGGTAAAACTATTGAAAACTTATATACGCAGAGCGGAAAAATGAAGTTCAAATCTCAATCATAAACATCCGACTTAACAAATTCGACATTTTCTGCCAATTAAGCTAAAATTTTAATTATTAAATTTCCATCTAACTATTATACCACAACTGGAATTATTGAATTTCCACATAATTATTATTACACTTGAAAAACAAAAACTTAGAAATTATTTTTTCGATGGTTAGTTACTCCCATCGTACCAAAATATAAGTCATTTTGACTATATTACGTAAATTAAGAAATGCAATCATTGTTGTATAGAAAAGAGAAATTATGAGTTAGTTTAGAAAATTGTTGTTCATTAATAATATGGAAAAGATAAATTGAAGAAGTAAAAGAAGAAAGAGTAATAAATAGTTAAGGGTATAATAAGAAAAATAACATTAAATATTTCATTGGTAATGTAAAACGATTTGTATTTTGATACAATTTTTTTTTCTTAACATGACTTATATTTTAGTACAGAGAGAATATCTACTACTACAATATAAATCTTAATTACCATAAAATTTCCATTTTTATCCTTAATAAAATTAATAGACTCACTAATTTCATGTCCTTTATAGTCTTTTTGTTCTCAATTTTTTTAATCTTTTAATAATTAATTAGTAATGATAGTTAATGATGACTTCCAACATTTCTCATCATATTTACAAGCATTGAAGTTGTATCACCAATTAACAAGTACTAACAAGTGACTTTTGCTTTGTCGAAAAAAAAAACAAGTGACTTTTGCTTTCTTCAATAATAGTGACTTTTGGACACTATAATTTTTAAATCTATTTTAATAAATTATTAGTACTCCCTCTGTCCCAAAGTAAGTATCACAATTGATCAGTTCACGTTTGCAACACAGAACTTTAATTGTTAACATCTTTAACTATCTGTCTTTAAAAGTTATAAAATTGTATACCTTAAAAATATCCATCGAGATAAATCAAACAACATCTTACATGCTAATATTTACATTTATATATCAATAAAAAAATACGGTCAAAATAGATTATATGTGAATAGTGCAAAACAGTCAACTGTGATACTCATTTTGGGACGGAAGGAGTATATGTCTGCAAAATATTAATACTCAATTAAATTCCGATATTTCAATATTTCACTTAGGAAATTAGTGAAAATGTATGTGTACATAAAATTCGTATACAAATACATGTTGATTTAACAGTAGAGACGAAAACTGAGTGCATGATAATTTTTCAGAGACTAAAAATTTAATAAAAATTAAGTAAAAGCTAAACTTAGAATATCATAATTTTGTAGGGACTAAAAACATATTTAACCATATTTATAAAGTACACTTTTTTCTACTCAACTTACACTGTTGGCTACCTGGTAAAATCTACAACGAGTACGGTAAAAATATTTAACATTGTTTTGCATATAAAATAAAAAATTGAAGTGACGCTGCACTAATGTTAATATTTTGAAAAAACTAATGCGTTTTAAAATTTTGATCATATCAACTTTCTCATATTAAAATATTTTTAAGCATCTCATTCCTGTACATATAAAACTTACAACGGGCACGGTTGTAACATATAACAGTATTTTACATATAAAATAATAAATCTAAACAATAAATTAATGTTGATATTTTAAAAATAATAATGAGTTTTTAAAATTTATCATATTGACTTTCTTATATAACTACATGTTTTTAAGCATCTCAAACCAGTACACGAAAATTTTTCACAAACATAAACAAGTAAAATATGCAACGGCACATTGTTAATATTTAAAAAAAAATTGCTTATAAATTTATATAATAGAAACATTATTTTAATATTAATAATTTTCATTTGATAGTTTTAAATATTTTTCAATATTATCAATCTAATTCTCTTTTATATAATTACGTGACCCGTCGCACGGGTCCTTTACTAGTTCAAGTTTATTAAAAAAAATCTCTACTGTCTTTTTTTTTTTTTTGACAAGAAGACGTGTTTGTCTTTGTTGGCTTGCTTTAATGATTTTCCGGTTCTATTTTCATTTTTGAGCATCGTTCATCAGAAACGGCATCGTTTTATCAAAATTCGCACTTACTTTGAACCGTCAACCCCTCCGCAGCACGAATCTAACTTCACATTGCAACAAAACACGAAGCTCAAATCAGAATCAATGATCCATCTTCAATCATACCTCACTGAACCCTAACCTTTTCCCACTTTTCTTCTTCTTCACAACACTGATCCAATCCAATCCAATCCGATCCGATCCGATCCGATCCAGGCTCGGAATCACTCTCCAATGTCAGGCGCTGCCTCTGCTCTTTTCCTTCTCGACATCAAAGGCCGCGTTCTCATTTGGCGCGATTACCGCGGCGATGTCTCCGCCGTTGAAGCTGAACGCTTCTTCACCAAATTCATCGAGAAAGAGGTTCCTCTAACACCTCAATTTTTTTTTTTATTATTTCTTCTCCGGTTATTTTATTTTCAAGTAATTGTTAATTTAGCGAGGGATTAGTCACTGCATTCGGCAGTGGAATTGGAACGGAGAATTGGATTAATGTTTTGTGAATTATTTTAGTGTTGTTGTTTTGGAAAATGAATAGTGAAATTTGTTTTGATATTGTGAACAGGGTGATCCACAGTCTCAAGATCCAGTTGTATATGATAATGGTGTGAGCTATATGTTTGTACAGCATAGTAATGTTTACCTCATGATAGCTACTAGACAAAACTGCAATGCAGCTAGCCTCATTTTCTTCCTGCATCGCATAGTTGATGTAAGCACTATTGGTTTTGAATAGTTTGAATTAAAAATTCGTTTAACTTTTGCTGGTTTATGTGTTATAACGATTGATTCTAATGTGTTTGAGGCAGGTTTTCAAGCATTATTTTGAAGAGTTGGAAGAGGAATCTCTTAGGGACAACTTTGTTGTTGTGGTAAAGTGTTTGTGTATTTGTGATTTTAGTTCTTTATTAGTTGCGTTAATTTGTTTGGGTAAAATGCTAAATTCTTTTTTTTTTGGTTGGCAGTATGAACTACTTGATGAAATAATGGACTTTGGCTACCCACAATATACTGAAGCAAAGATTCTTAGTGAATTTATTAAGACAGATGCTTATAGAATGGAAGTTACACAGAGACCTCCCATGGCTGTAACAAATGCTGTATCTTGGCGCAGTGAAGGGATAAACTACAAGAAAAACGAGGTGGCCGTTATAAAAATGAAAATGTATCATTTCGATGTGTGATTTTATAATTTAAGCCACCAATTAATATATTTTTTTGTTTTCAGGTTTTCTTGGATGTGGTGGAGAGTGTTAACATACTTGTCAATAGCAATGGACAAATAATTAGGTCTGATGTTGTTGGGGCACTGAAGATGAGAACATATTTGAGGTTTGCTTTATAGTTTCCCTGAGAACTATTTAATTTCAAGCTATTGAGATGGGGTACTAGTTATTTGGGTTTTAGTAATATGGCTTATGTAGGTTTTTTGTTGGGGGCATATCTCATAAATCTTTTATGTGTTCCTTCTGAACAGAATGGTGTCCCGTCATTGGCGGAGCCGTTTGGACTAAATGAGGTGTCTGATACACGTCACATGAGTCTCATTGTCCGAAAGACTGAAACATGTTAGACACGGGACACACCTAAAATCAGCGGGGGCCATGCCTCATAGATTCCTATAAACGCTAAATCACCTTCTGTTCGCTTTTGGCTGTTTCATAATCACCTATTACCTACCTTCTTGTTAATGTTTTTATAACATTCCTTTTCGACCGTTAAATTGATGGATTATGACCAATATAGTGAAGTCATGATTTGTCTTTTATTTACTATTACATTCAGTTGTAGCTATTTCCATGCATAGAATGATCAATATATATTTTATGCAGCCAAGTAACCTATTTATACATGTCTAACTCTCCCCTTTCTAGGATATATGAACCACTGTTGCTGACAAATCAAACAGAATTCCATTTGTTTAACTTTTTAAAATTCTACTCTATATATATGATAATAACTTATATTTAGTTACTATTCAATGTTAAATAACATTAAATACCATTGTTTGACTTCCCTCTATATAGTTTAGTTTTAATTATTTCCAAATAAGTGGTTTCACACTAATGATGAGTATTCTCCGCTATGGTGAAAATAATGCTGCTACAACCCAATTTCAAGGATGTGTTTGAGCAGGGATTAGGTAGTCGAAATCCTTGAAGCCCCATTATCTCTTCTTGAACTCACTACATTATACAAAGTTAAGTAATCAACATCACTTAAAAACAACCAAATAAATTCCTTAGGGAAGTGTTCTAAAGGCCCAAAGATAAGCGATTTCCCATTTTTTTTTATGATAAGCTAAGCGATTTCCCATTTTTTGACTTTACTTAAGGGTGTTGTTAAAATCATTCACACGCGGGCAAGTTAGGTTTCATCATTTCCCTGTGGTATTTGGAAGAGCTTATTTGTAGTTTATTTAAATTTAAAGTTCTCATGTCATAAGTAGCTCTGTAATTGCTTGAAAGTACTTGTGAAAATAGTATATAACATGCATATAAGTTGTTTTCAGCTTATTTTCATTACCTCCTAAGAATAGCTTATGTGGGACTTTACCATCCCTGGTTTGATTCCAATCGACCAAAGTTCTATTAATACAATGAAAACACAGTATATCTACCTCTATCTAAGTTGAGCAGATCTGGTTCTAGGTAAATCCATAGCCATTCCATGTCATTAAATATTCCCTGGACCCTGAAGAATAAATCTACCTTGCGTTTTAAGAAAATCAATTCTTTACATTGGAGTTATTGTCCAATTAAGCCATGGAAAATTAAATGTGGTGAGTTTTGCAACACATTAACATTTGAGCGCACAAAAGAAGAAACAAGAAGAACAGAGACCAAAGCCTTTTTTCAACTAGGTGGGGTTGGTAAGTTAGTTTTACATAAATTAAATGACACCATTGCATTCTATCAAAAACCAATTCTATAGTGCGGCATTGTGGCCAATTAATTCTAGGTCCTTTTTCATGCTTTCATAGTTTCATATAATATGTTATTAGTCTACCCTTCTTCTATCCAACTCGTCTGACTAGACATTGGTCTTCTTTTCATATATGTAAACATTTTGAGGCACAATTTAACCTAAATTTCATTCAACGACACAGCTCCAACTTTCTCTCTAATGCAATCAATCTTGATCTCGCCATTTCTTTTACGAACACCCTTTCAAGTTTCAATGCAACATTCTTTTCCCTGCAACTCTGAACTAATGCTAATAGTATCCATTATCACTCTTCTTGAATCTTTACCATCCATAAAGCATTGCTGTTCTTATTACTACATATTAAAAGTTTTCTTTTTAGATACACAATTAACACCCAAAACATTCCTTCATTTCATCCCTCAGCTTGAATTCTATTATTTAGGATTTCCTCTACTTTCCAATTTTTGGACAAGACTTTTACGGGGAATTTGGCTGTATTAGGCTCTGAGATAGCATGGACAAATACTAATAGGGATTGGACTTTTTTGTGGAAATGGTAGCATAAAGGTCTCTGAATATTTTATAATTGACACTGCTCCAGCTAGGGGCTTAAGATAGTAACATTCTGGTGGGATTTTTTTTCAATTTGTCCATGTTATTCAGCTTGAAGATGAGGGGAATGTAAGGTACTTTTCCCTATTTTTCTTCTAATAAAATACAGGTAAGTATGTTTTGTAAGACTGAAAGTATGGTAAAACAATGAAGGCCTGGCTTTGATGAGTTTAGATATACGAAGAAGGGATTAGAGGGAAGCATATTGTCATTGGTAGACTTAGGGCTTTTCGGCAATTATGTACTTTGCAGACCCTCAAAGTTTTTAAGTGTTCTAGTTATGTGTTCAAGGGAATTTTCTCTAGTTTATCCTAATAAAATGCAGGTTTATGTGACATGTGGCCTTGGATATGTTTTATAAGAATATAAGTATGGTAAAACGATAACGACTAGGCTGTGAAGTGTAAAAATATATGAGGAAGAGAGGCATCTTGGATAGAGTCAGGCCCTCTAGAAACAAATTAGGATGTTTGCTGACCCTTGAAGTGTCTTATTGTTATAGTAATGTATTCATGGGAACTTTTCCTACTTTCTTTCTTCTAATAAAATGCATGTATGTTTGACATTGGACTTGGCTGGTAATCATGGGTACAGATGGGTGTGGTACTTGTATTGGATATAATAAGTACTTGTATTGGATATTTGAAATCCCACCGCCAGAACTGAAACACAGAAAAGTAATACTGGTCTAGGAAAGTCAAACTTGTACCTAAATGAAAGGGATAAGGTATTTAAAACAACATCAGTTTTCCTCAGAAATTGCACTTACCATTTGAATAAAGTAAAACAATCCTAAAATCTCCATGAATTAGATCCTAAAACAACACAGCCCTCACAGTTTGTTCTGTGCATTCCAGTTTTCACCGTTGCGTACTTGTGCCTTACCCACACACACACTGCATACTCAGCGAAATAAAAGTAATGATATCATGCTCTGCACAGTATGCACATCATACACCTGGCACCTATTACGTGCTTACTAGCTGTACTTCACTATTTTAGGTGGGTCTTGGATGTGTTTTGTAAAAATTAAGTATGGGAAAAAGGTAAAGGATCACTGTGATCTCATTGGTTTAAATTACTATATAAGCAACACTTATAAAATTTCTCTTGATTGCAAATATTTCAGCAACACAAACTCCTTTTTCAACACCTTCCATAAGATTTCTCTTGACACCCTTTCACCCAGCTATATAGGTTAGTGAAATGGAACCATGTGTAGATATTTCCATTTCATAGTCTCTTTCACACTGGTATATGGGCTATGTGCCTGCTGATCTTGAGTTTCTGGTTTCTACTTTTTGTGCGTCCACTTGTATGTGAAACCATCTGTTATAATGAATAATGATTATATAACATGTTAGAAATCCTAATGAAAATAGCAATTGAAGTGTGTTTTTCTTAAATCGCTGGTGCTAACCATTGCATCATTAGGTATATTGGAAATATGTCCAACCACTCAACTCATTACACCCTAGTTTTGCTGTTAATATTGGTTTGGAAGACAGCACTTATGTTTTGTTTTCAAGTATCTATTAATCTAAGCAATTTCTGTTATTGAGTATTTATACGAAAACTTAAATATTTCATCCATGGCTTGTTGTGTAATACAGTGGTATGCCGGAGTGTAAACTTGGTTTAAATGATAGAGTATTATTAGAGGCACAAGGTAGAGCGACCAAGGGAAAAGCGATTGACTTGGAGGACATCAAATTTCATCAGTATGTGTGCTTGATTTTCTTTTTATATTAACTGAATAAAATTTTCTGTTGTACATTTTAATATACTTTCTGCAACCATGTTTATCTCTATTTCTTACTCTAGTTCTTGAATTGTGTGTTGATACTTGATGAAGGTGTGTACGATTGGCCCGATTTGAGAATGATCGAACAATTTCCTTTATCCCACCTGATGGGTCATTTGATTTGATGACATATAGGCTCAGCACACAGGTTCCTTTCCTCTACATATTAATTTTTTTGTTTGTTCGAGTGTCGGTGACATACAAATATATTATCAGAGTCTTTGTTGATCATATGATATTTATTTCCAGGTTAAGCCTTTATTTTGGGTGGAAGCACAAGTTGAAAAACATTCAAAAAGTCGGATTGAGATTACGGTAAAAGCTAGGAGTCAATTTAAGGAACGTAGGTACTGATGTGGCTTTTCAGTAACTTATATGTTCTTTTTCTTCCATTTTACTTCATGGAAGATGGAACAACTACTTACCTTAAATTTATGAATTGTCTTAGTTGTTTGATCTAGATTCTATAACACCCTATACGTATTTACTTCAACATCTATTCATATAATTTATCTTACAGCACTGCTACAAACGTGGAGATTGAGCTACCTGTGCCTGCTGATGCAACCACTCCAAATGTGAGGACATCAATGGGATCTGCAGCATATGCACCTGAGAAAGATGCGTTAATCTGGAAAATAAGATCCTTTCCTGGTGGCAAGGTATTAGTTGACTTCGAATGGTGTTTTTTTCTTGAATAACTTCCATGACTGATACTCACTTTTATTGTGAAATAACAAATCCGGTTCTCTTGTGTAACACCATTAGGAGTACATGTTAAGGGCAGAGTTTCGGCTTCCCAGCATAACAGATGAGGATGCAGTTCCCGAGAGAAAAGCTCCGATACGTGTAAAATTTGAGATACCATATTTTACTGTGTCTGGAATACAGGTATTGCTAAATGTACCCATACTTTTTCTTATTTTCTGAATATTTGTTAATTCCGTTTCTAGTATTACACTATTACTTATCTTTCACGCCTTCCTGCTCTATTTTTATGTTGGTGTCTCACCTGTCATTTTCATTATGTCCATGGGGCTGAAAATCTTTTATAGTTCAAATTTGTTTTCACTTTATAATCATTTTATAGACTGTTTATAGATAATAGATTATGAAATCAGAAGATAATTTCTAATGAGTAAAAAGAACTTGACATCAGTAATATACATCATTTTATACCTTTCCGTGATTAACAGTTCTGTTATAGAGCTTCTATATTCCATATCAAGTAGAATGGGATACTCCGTGGAGTATTTAAGTGACTTGATTCTTCCCTCTAGATAGCTAGCTAGCTTTTAAGGGAGGGTTCTTCAAATGCTTAGATACTTATAAAATGGTATCAGAGTGGATTGTCGGTCCCTTAGAAGGGGCTACCTTTGGCTCTCGAGCAGTGTGATGATAGAGACCAAAGACCATGGCATTATGGCGTGCCCAGTGCCGAAGTTCCACTTTGAGTAACCTGGGATTCTTGGTAGACTATTTAGGTGGCCTGGTTAATGTCCGTTGATATCTAGCTTTTAAGGTAGGGCCTCCCAATTGCTTTGATACTTATGAATAGGAGTGGGAATAGTCTAGGCCGGGCTAGGCGTTGTCAAGCCTGTTTGGCCTGTAAAAAAATTAAAGGCCTAAGCCTTGCCTATTATATCCTTGATTTTTAGGCTTGAGCATTAAACTCTATATGGATATTTAACATCATATTTTAGATAATTTGACTATATATACATCATATTTCAATTGTAGTTTATAAAAATGCATTTATATATGCAAAAATTAATGTAGATTAATAAACTTAGATTCATTAAAAAGTTTATACAATTAAAATTTAGTTCAGAGTTCAATATTTAATATTAAATGGTAAAAGTAATAAAAATATCACTAATATTTATTTATATAGGCCGGCCTAGTAGGCCTAAAAGGCTTTTTTTTTTATGGCCTATAGCCTGGCCTTTTTAGTTAAATAGGCTTGTAATAAAACTCCTTGACCAGCTCTATTTTTTAAAAAATCCTGGCATGACCTGGGCCTAAATAGGCTCGGGCCGTAAGCCCCTGTAAGCCGGCCTTGTGATGACCTTTGTTAGTTAAACAAGCATTTGATTAATTTGATCAAGATGCTAATCAAACTTTTTAATATTTGGATTTATAGGTAAGATATTTGAAGATTATTGAGAAAAGTGGGTATCAGGCTCTTCCATGGGTGAGATACATAACAACTGGTGGAGAGTATGAACTAAGGCTCATTTGAGATTTAGAACCTCATTTGGTGTTCAAAATTCACCAAATAGCTGTATCATTCGAAGATCAATGACCGAAGCTGGTAGACGTTGGAGGGAGTCTTAAGCGGAGTTAAGTAGAATATGTTTGGCCAACCACAGATTGTAAGTTGCTCATTGTCTCAAAAGTTACTGTCAACTGAAATTCATATATTGATTGTTGGCTGAAACTCTTACAATTCCCTTTGGTCAATTGTGTGTTGATTTATGTATTTTTAGGCCCTCTTTTCTTTGTAATCAGAATATCCATCTTTGTCCATTGATGTCAAATTGTAATTTGATTTACATTTTTAAGAGAACTAATGGTTTTGTTTTTGGAAGGAGACAGATTATAGGAATATAATTGATTGTGATACAACCCAGACTTATGTTTAATCAATGCTTGTTGCAGAGCTATATTTTAGCTCATAAATGTCCTAACAATGTTGTAACATTCATTGTATGAGTGAAAGATAAAATGATTTTCCTTATTCATTTTCTATCTTATAAATGATTACTTATTAATCAGTTATTTAATTACTAATTAGTCTCGTTTATTATTTTATAAATAAGTATTATTTATTTTATTTCTGTCATATGTGCGACCCTTTAAGTTCTCGTAATGTTGTCAATAATATTAAATTATATATTTAATATTAAAATTACGATTAGCATATAGCATTACGTTGTTGTCACTTGAGTAACGAGAATGCCATGTAATTTAACAAAACCTTTCCGTGCAACGATCACATGTATAATTACCCCTTTTCACTTGTATCTATATACTGAGTAATGAAGAATCTCAATATCACATATTGACTTAAATCGGGGTGGTTATACTTCTTTTGCAGTCATATTCTATCGACACACATTCATCTATTATAATCATAATCCATCACACGCCACTACATTCCACCACTAGCTAGTATAACCACTATAGTCGCGATTTCTTCTTTAAAATGCCCTTGTCATAATGATTTTATACCAATTCAGTCTAATGCTAAAATTAATGTTGTTTTTAGACCCGATTTAGAGTATCTTTTGTGTTGTAGATTTTGATTTTAGTCAAATCGAAATCAATCCAACCCATGTACACCCTTGTATTTATGAGACAATAAAACACATGATGAAATAGTCTTAAGTTGAGACTATTTCATCATGTGTAGTGTACTCTCTAGTTAATAGGACTAAAAAGCTGGAGAAAATATCAACATAGTCCTTAACGTTATCGAAATTTCTAACTCATCTATGACTTGTCAAAAAGTTAATCAAACGAGTCCCTCTGTCAATCTTAGTTAACTTACGGAGGTAACTTTAATGACGTGTTACGTTGGCAAATGTTAGGGACTTGTTTGAATTTTTTAAAATTTTCTAGAGACCGAAGTAAACAAACTGTGAGGGACTAACAAGGTTTGAATTCAATGCTTTAAACAACCTTGGAAAATCTCAAGGATACTACTAAATGTCTAAATGCAATAGCTCAGTAGCCTGTTTTTTTTGACAATAGCTTATAGTAGCCTTTTTGAGTCTTTGACCACTTCTAAATGCTCGTTGCAGAGACGACAGAGAGCACTTAACTGTTGTGGCGTGTAACACCGTAATTGAGGGTTATGGGTACGTTTGTTTGAGATTAAAATAAAATAGATTTTTTTAAAAAAAATTATTTTAAAAAAATAGATTTATTTTGTAGAGATTTTGAAAAAAATCTAAAGTTGTTTTATGTTTGTTTATAATTATAAAAATCATTTTTGAGAACAAACACATGGTCTTTGTTTTTAAAAAAATAGATTTTGAGAGAATTACTTGAAGATAACTTTTCATTTTAGACTCAAAAATGATTTTTTTAACAAAATGATTTTTATGAAAATCTGAAACAAACACATCAAAAATGAAAAAAGCGATTTTTTTTCAAATAAAATAGATTTTTTCTAAAAAAAATCTGAAACAAACGGGGCCATAATATGATTCAACAATTACCGACCATAGTGGTTGTTTTACTACAATAAGCCATATTCCCAATTTTATCCTCATAATTTGACCCCCTCTTCAAACTCAACTCAACCACCCAACTAGGTAAATCTGTTTGTCATGTTTTGGACCCTTAAACCATCAACCAACCCATAAAGGTACGTTCACCTGCAGCATTGTAATGCAGTTGTTTCTGCACTTGCTCTCCATTTTCAAAAGGCCTATACGGCAGCTACCATAAAACTATACTTTCAATATCACACACTCAAGTCGATCGAGAGTTTTTGGAATGTGCACTCCAAAATAAATAAAAAATTGTCATATCTAAAAACATTTTGAATTTCTCATTCCGAAGTTGAGCGTGTTGAGAACCTGTATTTCGAAATAAAAAAATATTTGTGATTTCGTATTTCTAGGAGGAGGAGGAGGAAAGAGAGAGAGAGAAAGGGGATTAACATTGATTTCACGGATAATAACAACTCATCAAATATATTCCAACATGGTATTTTCGCTATAAAATTACAAATTGATACTTGATCATATACAACAATTCATTCATCACAATGTCACTTGCATGTATTTTCGCTAGTGCAGAAAATACTTTTTAAATCAATTGAAAATCAATTTTGTGTCTTACTTAATATCAGACAACATAAGTAGCAAGTATTGATTTGTTAACATGGACCTTATATAAAGATAAAAAATGAAAAGAATTACTGTAAAATAAAAATAAAAAAGAACAAAAAAATAAAATAAATCTTCATACATAACACCATAAAGAATTAACAATATCTTCAACTTATGAGTCATTAGAATCTGATATCCTAGAAATTTTCTTGTGCTGCTGTTTAGGAAGCCATGAGAAACACCCACTTGATGATTCCATAGAACTCATTTTAACCTCATTACTGTTGATCTTTCTAACCTCTTGTTTCTCTTCCTGTGCTATGTTCTTCATTTTTTCTTTGTATAGTTTCTGCATCACGTATGTTTCAGCAAGTCCATACCCTCCAGATGCCATGCCTAGATAGAAATTTATTTATGATAAATTGATAATCAAAAGTGTCTTGGAAATGAGAAGAAAGATGGAAGTAATTTGTGTATATATAGACTTTAATTTGGAGTGGGGAACAAGCAAAGAAATTTGTCTCACAGTCTAATTTGACCCATAAAACCGCCTTTACTTAGTTTCAAAGTTTGGATGCTTCCTTGAAATTATGTATCGGTTTAAAAAGTCCACATAATGCAAATTCATACACTTACACGTCATTTCATAAAAAAATAAAGCTATAGTTTTGGTCCCTTAACTTTTATTTTATTTTATTTTGGTCCTTTAACTATTAAAATTTTTATTTTAGTCCTTTAACTATATTTTTTTAGTCAAGTTAATCCCTTTTAATATTTAATATTCTTGTCTAAATAAAAACTTTTGGATCATGTAGATCTATTATATCTTATCAAACACCATCAACACCTAATTTTGTTTTTTTTTCTTCTTCTTCTTTTTCATTACCTTAACTTGCAACAGCAGATCTCAATCAAATGATTAAAGTTCAATGTTTACATTCAGGGTCTGTTTGGCAAGCACAAGTTTTAAGCTTATAGCTTATAAGCTCATTTGTCAAAAAAAGTTCTATTTGGCAAAACATTTTCAGCACTAGCTTATAGCTTATTTTAGTGACTTTTAGCTTATTTTCCAAACGCTATTTCATATAGCATTTTAGCTTATAGCTTATAACTTATAACTTATCACTTTTTTCCCACTTTTACCCTTATTATTTTAAGTAAAACCCAGTTATACCCTTAATGCATTAAATATTAAGACTACCAAAAACCACCTCTTTCACTCTAATTTTTTTTTACGTTTTTTTTTAATTACTTTGTAACCATTATGAATTATTTTCTTCGTTACTGTACCTTTTTTTATTAACGTACCTTTTCTTTGATATGCTACAAATATTTTTTTTTTATTAACGTTCCTATCCATATACTGTATACAGTCCTTTTTTTATTTTATTTCATTAGTTCTTTGATTATTTTTTATTTTAAATACAAGTTTTTCTTTTGATTTATGCTTTTGATATAAAATTTGTTAAGTTTAATTTTTTTTCCTCATAAAATATAAAAACTGAAATGAAAAAAATTAAAATAAAATTTCAAAGAATAAAATTATATTTAAAATATATAAAATTATATTAAATTAATAAATTTAAATTATTAAATTCTAAATATTTTAAATATTAATTGATAATTTTTATTACAATTTTTTATAAGATATTTTATTATGAATTAAAAATGTTCAAACACTACAAATTCAATCAGCTAGCTTATCAGCTATAAGCTATCAGCTAGCTATCAACTATAAACTCATCCGCTATAAGCTAACTTATAAGTTATCCGCTATTTTTTGCCAAACAATTTAAAATAAAAAAAACTAACCAGGAGTGCGACGTCTGCCACATATAAAAGAACACAGTTTAAAGAATCATCTACTGGAATCAAAAGACACCCTCTTCCTTAGGGACGGAAGAATAGTATATGCATGAAGCTTGAATAGTAAACATGTAAATGTAACCATAAAGACAAAGAAGCATCTTTACAAAGCCCTGGTACTTGTTTCTCCAAAGTGGATCAACGAAATCTTCAAAGTCTTATTGAGCTTCTCAACCCAGAGGCACCCACAACCGCACTCAAAACGGGCATCCAAGTCAGATCCGCTGTTGCAAGCAATGAAAAAGAAGAAGAAGAAGAAAAAGAAAACAAGATTAGGTGTAGATGGTGTATGATAAGATATAATAAATTTACATGATCCAAAGGTTCTTATTTGAAGAAAAATATTAAATATTAAAAAGGATTAGTTTGACTAACAAAAATATAGTTAAGGGACCAAAATGAAATTTTTAATAGTTAAAGGACCAAAACGAAACTAAAAAATAAGTTAAGGGACCAATACTGTAGTTAAACCAAAAAACAATGGTTTTTATCTAACTATTGTTCGCATCCTGCAACTTGCAACTGTGCTTGAAAATGGTTGAAAGGATTTGCAACATTTAATGTTAAAATTCGTTCCGGATTAAGGGTCTGTTTGGTAAAAAATATTGAATAGTTTATAAGCTAGTTATAGCGGATGAGTTTATTGCTGATAGCTGATAGCTTATAGCTGATAAGATAGCTGATTGAATTTGTAGTGTTTGGTAAAACTAGCAATTGAAGTGACCTAACAGACCTCCACAGAGTTTATTTTTCATAATGAGCTTAAAAGCTATAAGCTATAAGTTAAGAGCTCATTTTTGTGTGTTGCCAAACAGACCTAAAAATTGAAGTGACCTGGTAAAACTAGCAATTGAAGTGACCTAACTCATTCATTAAAATTGATAGAGTACATTAAATTTAAGTAGTATAAATTCAACACTGTTAAAAAAGATAGATTTACAAACAAATACACACATTCAAGTTAATAATATTAAACAACAAATCCATGCTACGAATAATGCGACAAAGTTAAAGTAACACAAATACCTTTTTCTTTGAATTTGCACCATTGACAAATTTGGTCATTGATTGAATCAGTAGCTGATCAAAATTAATATGTCAATATGAACCAGACGACCAATGCAACAAGACGAGAAAACAAGAACGCCACATAATATGCAAAATTAAGAATGCCACACAAGACGAGAAAACAAACAAACCTGACACTTAAACGACAAAATCACAAAACAAACTAAATAAAACTTCATCAATGTGAAAATTATTTATTTAAATTAAAAAACGAAGAAAAAAGAGGTACATGGGTGATTTGGGTCAGGAAAGGACCCAAACGATTCAAAATTACTTCTTTTTTTTTTTTTACATCGAAAAAATAAATTTTTCTCACCAAAAATTAATCCATGGATCTTTCCATATCTAACTCATATGTCATTTAACTTTTACTATTTGAGTTATTCTACGAGTACAAAAAACACTTCTTTTTATTAAAAGAACAAAACTTACAATAGGGATAAACTTATACTTAGTCACATAAAAAAAAAAGCTTTTGCAATTATGCATGTTATTTAAAATATATTAAATTAGCATTTTTATGTATGTAAAAATCAGATAGAATGATCAATTAAGTGATTTTAAAATCGAATAATTAATTTTAAAATAAAGGTTTAATCACATATTTGGTTGTTTACGTTTATTTTAAGTTTTAATTTGATCTCTTACATTTAAAAAGTTTCGTTTTGGTCTCTTACGTTACTGATTTCAACATAAGTTTGATTTTTTCGTTAAATTTTGAATTAATTTCTTCTAACTTTCTGTTAAATTTTGAGTTGATCTCTTCTAAACATTCTAAGTGACACATTTTTAAGTTATCTATGTATGAAAATTTGTTAGTTAAGTGGATAATATAAACAAAAATTTGACTAAAAGGACTAACTTGAAACTTTTTAATTGTAAGGCACTAAATTGAAACTTAAAATAAACATAAAGGATCAAAAATATAATTAAGCCTAAATTAAATTAAGGCTTAAATATGCAAAAGAACTCTGCAGTTTGGGGTCACTTGAGTTTTGATCCCTGCATTTCAATTTTTTATAAATTGACCCTATACTTTTATTTTACTTATAAAAAGTTCTCTGAATCCATGTTTTCATGATGTATCACATTTTCCCATACATGACATAGATGCCTCACATAATTTTAGATAGATGGATAAAAAAGTCCTTATTACTTATAATTTGGGACAAAATTACCAATTTGCGCATAATATCTTAAGAATTAGTAATAAGGGCATTTTTGTTTATCATCTAAAATTATGTGAGTCATCAATCATCATCAATGTCGCATGTGTAGAAATGTGACGTATCATCAAAAAATAGACCCGGAGACATTTTTAAAAGTAAAACGAAAGTATATAATCAATTTAAAACTTTTTTAAAATACAGAGATC
This sequence comes from Trifolium dubium, assembly GCA_951804385.1. Taxonomy (NCBI): domain Eukaryota; kingdom Viridiplantae; phylum Streptophyta; class Magnoliopsida; order Fabales; family Fabaceae; genus Trifolium; species Trifolium dubium. The sequence continues at coordinate 15,957,648 of OX638073.1, forward strand.
AAAATTCAAGTGACCTCAAACTAAAAACTTTTTTATATTTAAACCATAAATTGAAATAAAGTGATCAAAACTATAATTAAACTGTTTTAAAATTTAATTGCATTTTTAGTCTTTCAAATATATTGATTTAGGTTTAAACATCATTTTCGTCCATGTATATATGTCAAATTTTAGTTTTAGTCTCTGTATCGATTTTTGTTTTAAATAAATCTCTGAATCAACTAAATTTTTTTATTTTAGTCCCTAAAACAAAAATTCGCTAAAAAATTCATAAAAAAATCTGCAGAAAACTAAATCACAAAGGGGATAAGAGCTTAAAATTGCTAAAGAATTAAGGAAAACTTGACCATACTTTAGGAATTTATCTGATTTGAGCATACTTTACAGAGATGTTTTTATTCACACAAAAAAGACATTCAAATTTACGAGAATGAATTTCTTCGAATGTAATTTATATTTGAGAGAATAAAATATAATCTCTGACCATTAAATATAGTAATTCTCTCTTTTGTATAAATTACATTTGAGAGAATTTATTCTCTAAATTTACCTTTGATTTTTCAGCTGTTATTTTTGGTTGTAGTGTCATTTTATCTTTCTGTATCCATTGGTAGCGAGTATGTCACTCTAACGTAGGGCGTGTGGTCTGTGGTGGGGTGGGTTTTTTTTATAATATGGGGTGGGTTTTGTGAAGACACTTTTTTTACATCATGTTTTCCCATCTACAGTGTTGCCTTGTTTGCCACGTTTGATTCTCTTGTATCCATCATCTCTAATATTGATGTCTACCTTTCACTAACCACTAGGATTGGGAATGTATTACGCTAATCTGACTTCTTAAGTCTCTTAGTTTTTTTTTGGTAGTTAGATGATAAAAGAAAGTGAGAAGAAAGAAAGTGAAAAAAAAAATTTATTAAAGGAAAAAAAGTATGAAGAAAATGAATAGAAAGTGAGATGATTTTTTAATTGTTTAGTATGAGTGAAAGTTGAAGGAAAGAAAAATGTATATTTATTAAGTGACAAAACTGCCCCTATTTATTATTTAATTAATTACTTATATTTAATAAAAAGAGTTAGTACAAAATAAATAAGTCATTACTACCATTGGAAGTGGCGGTGATTGGTGAATATGCATATCTAGCACTATACGCTTTTTTTTTTGTTACTGCATTGTACGTTTGCCACATTAGCTAGTAACAAAACAATAATGGGGTGTTTGTTTCACGGTATCAAAAATGAATCTTAGGAATAACTTTCCCAAGCATAAATTTCCAGGGAATAAATTTTAAAAATGTGTTTGGTTAGTTTTTTAAGTCCCCAGGAATATTTTAATTTTAATTTTTTAGCTCATTATTTATTATTTTTGGTTTCCATTATGAAAAACTAATGCTACTGTGAATAAGAGAGAGGGAACGGTTATAAGTAGTGGGGCAACACGTTCTCCATAAAATTGATTGCAACCGCTTAGAATTAAAAGTTCTCATCTCTATGAGAGGGGATTAAAAGACAGTCTACATGGGTAAAATTGTTTCTTGGGTATAAATTTTTCCTTGGAACTATTTTTTATTTCCTTGTAACAAACGTGAGAATTTTTATTTCCATGATTAGATTCCAAGGAATATATTTAGTATCCATGAAACAAACGCCTCCTACTCTGTTTGTTTCAAGAGAAAGAAGAAGGAAAGATAGGGAGGGGAGGGAAAGATAGGGGAAAGATCCACTTACTTTTATTTGGAACAACAACAAAAAGGGAAAGAAAGTTAGAGGTGGGACCCATACAAAAATGCTTTCCACCCAAATGTGGAGAGAAAGTGAGAAATGAACATATATTTTAAGGAAAAGACAAAAAAGCCCACAAGCATGCTATTATTTTTTTTATAAAAAATCTTTCAATATGAAACAATTTCTTACAGATAAATCACTCATTAAAGAATAGAGGTAGTATTAGAAAACATTAATAAGATTTTAATTTTAAAAAAATTAAATGTACGTCTTTAAGATATATTTTTGTCAAAAGAAAAATAGACATTTATTTTTTTATTTAACTTTTTAACATATACCCTTAAAGTTTTCCATAAATTATAAGTCTTTCGGATGCACAAGAAATCCAAAAAAGCGAGAAAGAGATGCAAACACTCTACTGCCAGCCGCAGGAACAGGAACACCAAGGGTTTGTTTGAAAGAAAAAAAGTATAGTTGATGGTTGATAGCTTATAATTGATGGTTGATGACTTATAGTTTAAATTTATACTAACTGATAGCTGATAGTTTATGGCTGGTAACTGATAAGTTCATTGAAGTGTTTGATAAAATTAACGGTTGAACAAACTAATAAATATAAAATGATATAAAAAGACATTTTTAATTTTCTATATTTTTAACAACAACAAAATTCATTTGTCAAAAAGAAAACAACAAAAAAATTCATTTTAAAAAAATGTTGATTGTGTACATAAAAACAAATGTTGGTAATCGGAACTAAGAGTGTAAGCGGATCAATTTTGAGTGAATTCAATGTCTGAACCAATAAACTTTCAATTAGTTAGGTTGAACTCGGTTTGATTCGGTTTTAAAAAATCAATTTGAACCAAACTAGTCGGTTTGGATTGAATTCTATACTCAGTTTGCAATATTTTGTTTTTCCGGTATGATCTCTACTATTATTTGTTCAAACGATATAATTCAAGCTCTATTTTTTCAAATGATATACTTCAAATTATATTTTTCAAACGACTTAGAATAACATAAATCAAGTAAACAATAACATAATTTAAATAAAATGCAACACATAGGTATAAATGTATAATGAAGTTTACCATCAAATTTAAAATACAAGTCGGTGTTCACCACCAAATACAAATATACGTCATAGGTGAGAAAAGTTCACCATCAAATACAACCAAAACAAAATACAATCATAGGTGGAGAAGAGTTCAACACCAAATACAAAAACTGATCAGGTCTTTGTAAGTTCGCACTTTTTTTATATAAGTCCTTGTAAGTTTTTCTATTTTAAATAAGTGCTTACAATTATATTTCCTTTTCAAATTATTCCTTAAAGTCAAAATCCGCAGGAAAATTTGAAGGAAAATCTGCACGAAAATTGCTGATTTTTCTGCGAATTTTGACTTTAGGGACTAACTTGAATTTTTTTATAATTGCAGGGACTTACTTAAAATAAAAAAACGTACAGGAACTTATATCAAAAAAACGTGATCTTACGGGGACCTAAACATTATTTAAGCCTACAAAATACAATCCATATAAAATTAAGTTCATTAGTTCAAATATTAAATAACAAATTTAAACTAAAATAAAATTTCAATTCTCCATCTTGAAATAATAAGTTTTAATTATATGTTGAAGACAAATGTTTGAATTGGAAGGTTTGTGTGTCGTGCATTTTGCCTTATGTCTGCATTTTACCTTGTGAATTTAAGTTGAGTTGGTTCAAACAATGAGCCCAATAACCTCTCAAGTGGTTAATCAAACACATCAGTTCGGTTTCTTGGTTTGGAGGTTCATGAAAATGAAATCCGAGATCTGAACCAAACCACCTCGGTTTTCATTGATTCGGTTTTTGGTGCGAACAAAAAAAATTGGTTTTTTTCAGTTTAGATTGTCGGTTCAATCGGTTTTTTTCGATCCACTTACACTCTAATTGGAACTAGGAACGATTGTCGGTCACGAGGATTAGCATTTAATTTTTTGTCAAGATTTAGCGTATTATGAACAATTCTAGGAAGTAGAAAATTAATTTTAATATAAGTTAATTAAAATATTAAATTATAAAGGGTAAAACCGAATTTTAATTAAAATAATAAGGTTAAAAATGAAAAAAATAGTGATAAGCTATAAATTATAAGCTAAAACGCTATCTGAAATAGCGTTTGAGAAATAAGCTAAAAGCTAATTAAATAAGCTATAAGCTCATGTTAAAATGCAGTTACCAAACATGTCTATTTTTGTGAAATGAGCTTGTAAGCTACTCCCTTCGTTTCATAATGAGTGTCGCTTTTACTCAAAAAATTTGTTTTAAAATATGTCGTTTTTTAATTCTCAATGCAACATTTTCTAATTCTATCATCTAAATATTACTTTATACATTATTTCCAAAAAAAATAATAATAAAGTAAAGTTAATTTAATAAAAATACTATTACTTTTAATTTTATGATTGTATTCTTTAATATACGTGCAAACACCTAAAACGACATACTTATTTTAAAACAAAAAAAAAAGTATAAACGCATTAGACGTGTTTGATCTGCTAAAAATTAAGGTACTGGACAGGACAAATCCTGTTGTACTGTGTTTGATTGTGAAACTGCTTCAGGGACTGAACAAATTAGATAGCAAGGGACAACACAAAAACATAAATTCTTGTTCTCCACTAAATCACAGCACAACTTTTTGTCCATAGTACAAGTGGTCTAAAATACCAAAATACATTTTTTTCCACCAAACATCGTATAAAACAAAAAATTATTCAATATCATAAAATTTTGTCCTGTGCTGTTTTATCTTGTGTTGTGCTGTTCTATCTTATGCTATGCTGTCCAATACTTAGTGTTTAACAGATCAAAGGCACCCTAAAACAATAGACACAATCAACTATCAACACAAAAACCACACCACTACACAACCAGCACAAAAAACAACATCACTACCGGACAAAACACACAACAAAAGCTGCCACCCAAATACTAAAATTCTATACCTTATTGAACCACAGTAGGCATAAGTGGAACTATGGAACCATAACAGATCGAATACACACACAAAGAGGGATCTAAAAAATGTAGAAAATTTCTCATCCCATCCCCTTACCCTCTTTTCTCTATCCTTAATTACAATTTTTGCCTTTACATATAAATATTTGGGTCGTAGAACCCAAACTTGTTTTTAGCTACAAGTTTCACTACAAAATCTGTAAGAGCAACTCCAACGCTATGTTCCATCAACATGTTCGCCAACCTGTCACAACACAATTTCAGTTTTTTCATTGTTCTATGGTTGGAGTTCGCCACGTGGAATGAATAGTTGCTTCACCAAGCAACGTTCGTGGGCTGTTCATGAACTGACACAATGACTACCTTTTTATTATAATAATAACTAGTAGTATAAAATTATCGGATGTAAAAATTAAATTGGTGGGACCCATGTTGAATTCTTCAGAGTTCACCTATGGAGTAAAAATTAAATGGGTTACTTTGAACTTATGTGAAGCAATGGGACCCACAAGAAACCAAGGAAAAAAAATCACCAATAAAAATGCTCTTAGAGCAACTTTACTGGTTAGTTCTTTGTTAGTTCTTCACTTTGTCCTCCAGCATGTCAAACTAAAATATATAACTTTTCATTTTTTTATTTATTGGAGTCCGCCACCTGGAGTAATGTTGCTTGGTGAAGCAACACTTCATGACTGACACAAATGAGTCTTTATGAATAAAGTAATAATTAAATTGCTTCACAATTAAAATGACAATTAAATTTGTGTTATTTTATGAATAAAATAATAATACGTAATGTAAAGTTGTGAGACTCAATATGAATTCTTTAAAGTTGCACTATTAGAATAAAAAATGAATAAGTTATTTTAAGATGATGTGGCTTTAATGAGACCCACAAAATATTATTAGAGTTGTTCACCAATGAAAATGCTCTAATAGCTATCAACAACAACAGTTTTCATTTTCTCTCATTGTTCTCTATTTCCATGACTCATGCTTTCTCTCGTCATGGGCCAACAACAACAACCTTCCAATGTGATTTTCTCTTCCTCATCCAACTCTCTTTATCTCAACCCAAAATCTCCATTAAAGCTTCATGTCACTCATTTTCATCTACATCCACACATGGTGTTCCAAGTCAAGTACTCAAGCTCTTACCTTTCTCTTTGTCCTTATCCAACCACACATGGTAATTTTTTGGTTAATTGTTTTGCTTAATGTTATTGCTCTAAATGGTAGCTCAAATGCTTGCACTCTGAGTAGAGTAGTATATCTATTATTTTTTAATTCATACTTTGAAACGAAGAATTTGATTGAATGTTGTAATCATTTGGAATATGCTTCATTTAGATTTGAATTGTTAGATTGCTTGCTAACTTGATCGGATTCTTTGAATTTAAAGTCGGGATATATTTACTGTATGTTTGGATCTTAAGTTTGTTTTTGTTGTAAAGCCAATTAACGGTAGCTATAAATTAGCTACGAATTAGCCATAATATAGCCGCAAAGTTCGGATTCTATAATCCGAACATGCTAAAACTCCCACAAAATTTAGATTTTATAAAATTCGAACCTGCTAAAACTCCCACAAAGTTCGGTTCTTAAAATTCGAACCATGTTTTACACATGAATTGAAGGGTATTTTAGGATTTTAGGGGGGGAATTAGAGAAGTATGGGGTGAGAAAAGAAATTTTCGAAAATATATGCTTAATCTTTTAGTAAATGGGCTAATATGAATATCCTGCAAATATGCGAGTTTTGTTTTTTCTCCTGTAATTTTTTTTTGAGATTATTTCTCTATAAAATTATTTTTTTAGATTTACCCTTCTATGTTGACTTTTTACTCACATGGTAAACAAAAGTCAACTATCACATCAGCAAAAGTTAATTTTTTACATGTATATCAACAAAGCTAGATAAATAAAAAAAAATGGTTTTATAAGAAATAATTCAAGAAAAAAATTATAAGGGAAAAAGTAAAATTTTCCTACTTTAAAGGAGTAACAACCTATTTACGCTTGATTTTATTAATGTGGGTCAATTAATAAATATAGTAACCACTCTCTCTTTTGTGACTTTTATTTGTTTTATATATTAAATAACACTATTTTTATTATTACTTTTTCCAATTTATAAGTGAGGCTCTTGACCCACGTAATAACCAACATAGGTCCGTTTAGAGCCGGCCTCGAGTATTTAAACGCTTCGTTAAACTACAAAAATTGTCTTTTTAATAAATGGTGTAAATAAAATTAAAAAGAACCGCGTCTTTAATTTAAATTACAAATAATGCAAAAACTAATTTTTGTAATTTATTAAAAATTTTATATTCTAATCAATAATAACATAACATCTTTTGATTTACATAAAATGAGTTATTTTATAGAGACTGTTTTAACATAATGGTCAATAAAATTTTAATTGCGATAACTATGTTAAGATAACATACAATTCTTGTCTTTCATGCAACATATTTTTTATTTTAGTCAAGTAGTCTAGTGGCTAGTAATTTCACCCTTAAAGTGAATAAGTGGGACGTCCGTATTTTGAACACCGGCCCCTATTTATAAAATGTAATGTCTCATGCCAACTGAGTTAAACTCACGGAACAAAATATATTTTTTAGTAACTTTAGTACTACTTAATGATACTTTTTACATTTTATACTCTATATATATACTAATACTACTACCTTTATTTTGGCCCTTAATTTTGAGAGAGCATGAGCCAAGGCTCACGAGGCACATGCATCAAGGCCGGCTCTTGGTCCGTCCTTGAATATAACCATCTTTCGAGTCATGTTAACAATGTGCTCGGGCAAATATTAAGAATTTAAAAATATATTTATTCTAAGTGAGAAAATAAAACATATAAAATTATTACAAACTAGACTTATACATATTACTTACCTTACATACTTACTAAAGATAATATTTGTTCATGAGATCACCGGGCCATGCGGTGAAAATGAACACAAATAAAATCAAAATACTCAAACCATACAACAATATGCATTCTGCATTCATTATTAATTAATCACTATCATTATATTACAACCTAACTATTTATAGATTGGATCCAAAGTCCCTTTTGTTAGCTCTTTGTCATTGATGTCTTTTATTCGTTTAGTTCTTCTTTGCTTCTTAGAAAACCAAAAGAAACATCCACTTGATCTTTTGGGCTTAGATCCAATTATCATGTTCTTCTTTGACCCTTTTGCTTCTTCTTCTTCTTCCTTTGATTTTTGTCTATACATCTTCCGTAGCACATATGCTTCAGCAAGATCAACACTCATTGCCATCGTCTTATGTGTTTTCACTTAGTATTCTCACTATTTTTGGTGTACATTTTGTGTTTGAATTGTTTATATAAATATAGGCATGTTTGCATTCGATTGCCTTGGCTAACAAGCAAAATAAAGAGGCCATACTATAATAAATTAATAATTAATGTGTATTTTGTTTGACTATTTTCAACTTATTGGAGTATAAATATTAATTTAGCACTTTAAGGAATGCCTTTTGTTTGGTAGTCATGTGAATCTTGGTGACCAAGTAACACTGCAAAATGGTTAGGTTCCGTGATTCCGTGAAGTACACGTTTTTTTTTTAATATTAATTTTGACCTTTGCATTGTCACTGTATATTGTCTTTGCCTTGCCACTTGCAAGGTATACCACTTTGATGTGTATGCTGTGCACAATAATTTTTGTCTCTTCTTCAAACTTTAGACTAAAAATGGTGAAATGACATTTTAAATGACAAGCACATTAACTTAACTTGATGGTGTAAAATGATTAATGTCCACAAAATTACAAAAAAAAATTCTGCTAAAAACATTAATATAAATATTATATATCACCATTTTTAGACAAAAAATCTAAGAAAGAGATCAATATAGAGAGACCAAATTTAAGTTACTAGTGAATTGAGAGAGTAAAGTATAATGGTATTGTATAACATGTATAATATATCATATGTTAAAACAAGTAAAAGTATGAGCATTTATTTACTACACCTTTGACTATGAACAATTTTTTTTGTCAGATAGTATAGTGGCTAAAATTTCATTCCTAAAAGTGAATAAACGAGTTTATCATAATTCACACTCTGGTCCTTACACATAACATGTAAATGTTCAATCAATTGAACTACGCTCATAATACATAAACAATTAAATTTTATTAGATGAAAAAGGCATAAAATATGGTTAATACTAGAAATAACACAAAATTTAATACAAAAATTGAGATCATCTTCAATGTGATAATCTTATTCATTAAGCATATGTATCTATGGGGGAAAATAATTACTCCCTCCGTCCCAAATTGTAAGAGAAAAAATAAAATTCACGCTTATTAAAAAAAAAGTAAAACATAATGATTGGATGTAAGCTTTTTAGTAAAAAGGTTGCTTGAAAATATATATAAACAATTTTGATTGGTTATTGATTATGGAAAAGGTAAGAGGGAGAGTGAATTTTTCTTGGATTGTAAAAGTTTGTGTTTTTTCTCTTATATATATATATATATATAAGTCAAAAGTAAGTTGATAAAAAAAAATATATGATCTATTGAGCTGACTAATCTAATTTAGAATAAATTTTAGCATAAATTGTCTATTATTTTTTAACAGATCAAATATACTTTAAAAATAGTATAAATTTGAAGAAAAAAATGAAAATGGCCATACTCACAAGTAGATATAACAATGAGGCACAAATGCTTATAAAAAAAGGCTTAAATACAGTTTTAGTCTCTTTATTTTCAAATTTTTGAAGTTTTGATCTCCTATTTTAAAAACCAAGTTTTTAGTCTTCTATTTAAATTTATTCCACCATAAAAAATACTCTCCTTTCTCATTCTCCACACTTTGGAGAATATTTTTTCCCTATTTTTGTTTTGACCTATCATTTAAAAAATTAGTAAATTTCTATTATATTTAATCAAATTAGTACTAAATTCAGAGGTTGTGGTTGAGCAGTTGAGTTCATCCTTCCTTAACCAAGGATCGAGGGTTTGATTTCCGTCTAGGTATGAAGCAACTTTTAAATCTCTGCATCAACTGTCTCATTCTTTGAGGTGCCTCTAATTCAGTGACAGGAATATTTACTGCATTCGGCGGTGGATACTTTGGTCTCGATCAACAAAAATCAAATTAGTACTACTTCCGTTCCTTTTTAACTGTGTCGTTTGAGATACGTAGACATTATTCATATCACTTACTTTCAATTGTGAAAGTTTAAAAGAAATAGAGAGAGTAGTAATAATAATAATAATAATAATAATAATAATAATAATAATAATAATAATAATAAGGAAAATTCTATGGTACAATAGATAAATCATCATATACCGGTACAATAGAAGATTTAACCAATAAAAAATCACATTTTGTCCACATCAGCATTTTTATATTATATTTTAAAAATTAATTATTACCGCATGTCAAATATTATTCCACATGTCAAGTAATCATTGGTCAATGCATGCTATTGTACCGGTACATGATGATTTATCTATTGTACCGTAGCAACACCCTAAATAATAATAATAAATAATAATTAATGTTTAGTCGATCTAGTAGAAAATTTCAAATTTTTACTATTTTACACGCGTGCTGCTTATCCAACAAAGGTTAAAATTAGAAACACAAAGAACACAAAATAATAAGAAAAACAATTTTCATAATTATAAGGATAGGAGATAAAATTTTCTCAGTTGTGCACTTGGTTCTAGAAAATTTCTCAAGCCACCACATGATTCTTTTTTCCCCTTGACTATCTGTTTTGTCCTTAATTGTGTGTATGAGTAGTTCGGATTATATTATCTGACCTTTACATAGAAAATAGGATGGTAGAATCCGAATTTGACAAAGGTAAAGATAGGGAAAAATAATTCAAACCATTTAGGAAAATATTATCCTAACTTGTCTTACTTAAGTAGGCATTTCATAATTGTTGTCATAATTTTGAAAATAAGAATTGAAAATTTTGGATTTGTGTTGGTTTTTGATATTTGTTTTTAATATTTCTAGTTATGGGTGATGCACCTGAAGAAGCGGTCGAAATGAAAGCGGTTGTTGTAGATGGTGAAACGAACTCAAACCTCCCTGATATCCGTTGTGTTATTGTGTTTATGCGGTTAATTAATTGTTTTTATGATCCTTAGACAAAAAGTATAGTTGATGTTCAACACTTATGCAACAACTATAGAGTAAGTATTATACCTAAAAATTGTACATTTTCATGCTTCTGGTTTAGAAAGTTAGGATAATATTTCTCTAACTGGTTCAAATTATATTATCCTAACCTGATCATTATATACTCCATCCGTCCCAAATTATAAGCACAATTTTAAAAAAAATCTAGTTTCAAAATATAAGTCCTTTTGCAAATTACTAGATGCATTTATTACTTTTTTTTTACACATACCCCTAATTATTACTACTAACTTGAATTGGAATACAAAAAGTTGAATTTCTACATAGACAATTTGGTAAAATTTACACACAAACTAGACACAATAATTACATTACCATTATTTCTTAATAAGCGTAATATTAGTCAAGGTTACTTATATAATGGGACGGAGAGAATACGAATGAATAATATATTATGCGTTTCTGATTTTTAAACTGTCTAGACGGGAAAATTTATCCGACCTTTTACTAATAAGTTTGGGAAAAATAACCCTACCTGACCATTTTCTCGTTGTCCAAGGTCAGATTATAGAATCTGAACCTCTTTTTCATGTTAAATGAAGGATATTTTTAGATTTTTGGGGTTATAGAGAACATCAGAGAGGAGAGAAATTTTCTCGGTTCTATTCATTATGGGCTTTGAGAGGAACTGACCAAAAGCCCAATACTCTCTTCTTCTCCGTCGTCTTCGAGAAAATTAGGTTTCATTTTACTCTTTAGAACACTGAACATTTTTCAACATCAGTGATTAACCAGAACACCAAAAATGTCTCTGATGCAACGTTACGGTAAATGTAAAAGCGTGGTGAAGCGATCAAAAAAGTACTTAGACGAAGCGCTTTACCTAAAGCTCTTCAAAGATGGCGGTTCAGAACTCAACGTTCGTCAACAACTCAATCAGTTCATCAAGAGTGGAAAACGCGTTTACAAATGGGAAGTTGGTGATACTCTCAAGAAGCTTCGTCAACGTAAACTCTATCAACCTGCTCTTAAGGTATTTTACATTTGATTTAAGCACTTAAATGTAATAGTTTGTTGTTACTTTCAATTATTTAATTTATTTTTTCTTGATGAAATGATATGTTGGATTGGATCTGTAATGTAGTTATTTTCATTATTGTTATTATGGAATGGAATTGTAAATTGAGGTTTTTAAGTGGGCTAGTCCATACAGAGCAAAAACTCTGGCTTTAAATGGGGTCCCCGCAAGTGGGCGGTGGGATTGATCTCCTCAGATTAGTTGGTTCTTTGGCCGGATACCGAGCTTTCAAAAAAAAAAAAAAAGTGTTACTAATTTTTAGATACTATGAAGCACAGACACTTCTTGGATTAAGCGTGTCCCAGTGTTGGACATGTGTTGTGTCCGACACTGACACTTACATTTACATTGAATTATATCACTTTTTCAAAAAAATTGTCCGTGTTAGGGTCCAGTGTCCGTGCTTCCTAGCGTTACTAGTGTAGTTATTGATTTAGTGTGTTGTAGTTTATCTATTATCAATGTGGAGGATTCAAATGTAGTGGTCTATGAATGATGGTAAACTTATGATAAGAATTGTGAATACTTGTTTTCAAACTAAATGAAACTGTATCTTGTATGCTTCTTAGGCACAGTTTGGAAAACTAGCTTAATTAAACATGTATAGCGTAAGTGCTTATCAATGTAAGTGTTTATGTAGAAGTTGTTTCTTTAATAGTAATAGTAAAAGATAAAATAAAGTCAAACTGTTTAGATATAAGCTATAAGCTGTTTTCATTAGCTATCCTGTAGAGTTAATGGAAATAAGCTGAAAATAAATTTTGGACTTGTCATAGTTGTTTCCTAGGAAGCACAGACATTGTCAAAGACACAAACACCAGATACGACACTGACATGTTGACGCTGAATTTTGTTTTTCAAAAAATGAATTAATTTGGATATAATCAAATGTGTCAATGTTGGACACACCTTCTATTAGAAGTTTCGGTGCTATAGATAACATATGTTGTTTCTATAAGTTCTCATGAACAGTCTCAGAATTGCCAATGGCAATAGATAAACTCAAATAAGCCAATCAAATTAGACCGTTAGTATTAGTTCTTTACGATTATAGAAATGATTTTTGTTGCATGTTGTGCTGTTGTATATGTGGTCGTGGGAAACAAAATCATGCAGCTCTAGATTTAGAGATTATTGGTAGCAGAATATGCTTTCCATAACTTGTATTAATGGAAAATTGCTCCTTCTTTTTTTTGTGTTACAGCTATCAGAAACAATGGCTAAGAGGAGTATGATTAAGACCGTCAGTGACCAAGCTATACATATTGATTTGGTTGCAAAAGCTAGAGGTATTGCTGCTGCCGAAAAATATTTTGTTGATCTCCCTGAGTCTGCAAAAAATCATCTGTGTTATGGTGCACTGCTCAACTGCTACTGCAAGGAATTGATGACTGATAAAGCTGAAGGTGTCATCGAAAAAATGAAGGATCTTGACCTTCCTTTGAGTTCATTGTCTTACAACAGTCTTATGACTCTTTATAATAAAGCAGGTCAACCGGAAAAGGTTCCATCCATCATTCAAGAAATGAAGGCTAGCAATATTATGCCAGATTCTTACACATATAATATCTGGATGAGAGCTCTTGCAGCTGTTAATGATATTTCTGGTGTTGAAAGGGTTATTGATGAGATGAAGAGGGATGGTCGAGTAACTGGAGATTGGACAACATATAGCAACCTTGCGTCTATTTATGTTGATGCTGGTTTGTTTGATAAGGCAGAAGGTGCACTTAAGGAGTTGAAGAAGAGGAATGCTCACAAAGATCTTTCTGCTTACCAGTTTCTAATTACATTGTATGGGCGAATAGGCAAAGTAAACGAGGTTTATAGGGTCTGGCGTTCTCTTAGACTTGCATTTCCTAAAACTGCAAACATAAGCTATTTGAATATGATTCAGGTTTTGGTTAACTTGAAAGATCTCCCAGGAGCTGAAAAATGTTTCCGCGAGTGGGAGTCAAGCTGCACTACTTATGATATTAGGGTTGCAAATGTTCTGATAAGGGCATATGCAAATTTAGATATGCTGGAAAAGGCTGAAGAGCTTAAGGAGCGTGCTCGAAGGAGGGGTGCCAAGCCTAATGCTAAAACATGGGAAATATTTTTGGATTACTATTTGCGAGAAGGAGACTTTAAGTTGGCAGTGGATTGTTTATCCGAAGCTATATCAATTGGTAGAGGTAATGGTGAGAAGTGGGTTCCATCATCTGAGATAATTGGTGTTATGATGAAGCACTATGAACAAGAGAAGGATGTTGATGGTGCAGAAGAATTTATAGAGATCTTGAAGAAATCTGTGGATTCTGTAGGGGCAGAGGTGTTTGAATCATTGATTAGAACTTATGCTGCTGCAGGTAGGAATAGTGCTGCTATGCAACGAAGATTGAAGATGGAGAATGTGAATGTGAATGAAGACGTCGAAAAGTTGCTTGAAGCTATCACTGTGGAGTGATTCATGGTACTTTCATCTTTCAAGTTTTGATGTCTGTAAATTGAGAGATTGTGTTTCATTCTGCACCAGGCAATAAAATTTGGTATTTCAATTTAAACATTTTGAAGTGGTGCATGACCATTAACAATCTCTTATTTTATTGAATTATGAAATACTTTGGATCCATGATAAGTGGGTTAGGGATCTAACAAATGACATCTTAGCATAAACGTTTTCAGTGGAGATGACAATATCTCTGCAAATAAAATTCTCATGTTATTGTTGTAACAAAAAGAAACTATATTCTTATTGTGTGCGCGCTTTATCTTAATGGTATGAGAGATGAGTCCATGCGTCACTATGTTATAAAGTAGATTTATCAAAAAGAGTGTGCTATGAAGTATGATATTTTATTGAGAATACATATATTAAATATAATATTGACAGTATGAAGGATTTGAACGGGCCTTTGGTTGAGAAGCTCGGCTTTAGCCGAAAAAGCTACAAAAAATAACTTTGGCCAAATCTGATTTTTAGATGTTTTTTTACACTAGAAATTAAGCTGCTTTTATTAACATGTCCTTCTCGAAAATATAATTTAGCCCTATTTTTCCTTCAAAAGCAGAAAAGTATAAGATATGTAGGGCCAAACATACTCTAAGAATTTAGAGGGATTGCTGGGAAGAACAGCAAGGTTGAATTCCAAGCTCCCACCTTTGCCATAGTATGCGGAAACAATTCCTTAGATAGCGATGACATGATTTTGCCTTTTAGTGTTATATACATCAAACTTTATTATATATTTGCCAGTGTTTAGGGTCATATTAGTCACACAATAATATACAGTATCTCGTTATTACTTATTAGAGTATGAGTTTCAATTAGTGAATAACCACCTTTGCTGATAATATATATGAGGTTGGTTTCTCTAGTGATGACATGACATAGTTAGATTTTGAACAACACTATATATATGTAATGCTATAGTGATGTATTCAGTTTATGCAACTACAGTCAATGAAATTAGAGTTTGTAACTAACTTTCTCCACCATGGAATTCTAACATGGTATCGATGAGCCTCTAGGTTCAATTTTTTCGCTCTTGAGCCATTTCTTTTCAAGCTGCATCCATTGCAGAAATTCAATCTGTGGAAGAGGTGGCACAACAAACCTCAAATCTCTCCCTCAATTTACCAAATATAACCAAAGATTCATTAAAATCTGGCCGTAATATCGTCAAGCTGAGTGAGAAGAATTTTCTCTTATGGAGTCAACAAGTTAATGGAGTTATTACTAAACGATTTGCATTGATTCATTGTGAATCCAAAAATTTCACTTTAGTTCGCATTAACTGAAGATCGTACTCAAGGAAAGAACTCTGATGAGTGTCAGCAATGGATGGTTAAGGATCAAACGCTATTAACTTGGCTTCTCTCTACACTTTATGATGATATTCTTCCTCGTGTGTTAAGTTGCAGTCATGCACATGAAGTATAAAACAAGACCCTCAAATACTTAAACTCTGTGCTGAAAACACGGGCTCGACAATTGCGATTTGAGCTCAAGAACACAGAAACTTGCTCGATTCATCAATGAATATTTAGTGCTTGAAGGTCTTCCTGAAGAGTACAATTCCTTTGTGTATAGTAGATTTGATACACTTACTGTTGACGATGTTGAAGCTAGCACTAAAATATACCTAATATTTAGTACTAGTATTTTATCTAAATGAATTATGGTTCTAATAAACTTTATTAGAACTATTAACTTGTTTTTCTTTATTTTGTATTTGTATAAGTAAAAGTTTGGAATATGAAGAATCGAGTGAATTTGATGCATTTTATGATGACTTAGTGACTAATAAAACTTTATTTATGTTAATGGAAACACTTTCTTGATGATAGGATGCTTAAAATTTGAAGGAGTTAAAGTATTTGTTTGGCCCAATTTATTTTATACTTTTTTTTCTTCTCTTTAAAAATAGTAAAGTAGGAAAAAATTGTGTTTGACTTCATTTCTCTATATTTTTTACTTTTTTATTTCATTTCTTTAATAATTTTAAGGAGAAATATGACTAAATTTAATTTTATAGTTCTCTATTTTATTTTAAAAAAATAGAAAAGTAGAAAATAAGTCGAACCAAACAAAATCAAATATTTGCATAAGCGCTTATCAAAATAAAAAAAAAAAAATATTTGCATTGGCATAATCTGGCACGTCCATGTCAATATAATGGTATATTGACATGGACCTGCCAGGGCAAGCTATGTTTACAGGATCCATGTGGAATTGCACACGGCCGTAATAACTTGGTGTAATTGCTTGAAGAAAAAAAGAAGTTACTATTGAGAGCTATTAGCTAAATGTTTGGCTAACTTTCAAATTCAAACAACAGTAAAAAGTAGGCAAATGTTAATTATTATACCTCATACACTAATTAAAAGTATAAATTTAGATTTTTTTTTGAAAAAATGTATAATTAAACACCTTAAAATTTTAAACTTTAATTTTTATTTTCAACACATATATTTTTCTCTTTTTTTTTTTTTTTTTTTTTAGTTTTTTAACTAGTACACTCCATACACTATGTTGAGTGTGTGCGTGAAAGGAGGACAACATCACCCTATGAACTAACTTTTGAGGTTGAGATCCAAACATATATATTTAATAAGACCCAAAAATATTGATCTTTGATTACCATCAAGAGCTTTTTGGGATCCTTACTAAGATTAAGTGATCAACTTATAAGTTCAATGGGCAAAAATAACACATCGATGTACTAGAGCGACATTCAACAATTATTCTAATATTAGGATGAGTTTCTTGCAATTCTTTTAGAGCTACACATGATTTAACATTAAAAAAAAATCGTTTGGTGTTTGTTGATTATGAGATAAGTTTTCAAGTTTATTTATACATCATACATCAACTTTGATCATATGGTTTACTGATAATATGGGATATGGAGTTAACACACTTCTGTGTATGCAATAACTATTTTCTACTGTTTGATTAAAAATAAAGGGTAGAGATCAAATGTTATATTAAATTATTAAATATATATTGTGTAAATATGAAGCGTTGGATTATAAGTCGACGATCTAGATCAACTCATGTATACAAATGCATGCCATTTCTATATGAGGTGATCTCAATTGATAATATAGTAATACTTCAAATCTACTTTAAATAAATTTAATGACGATTATACTTTTGGAAGGTTTTTTTTTTTTGCAAAATACTTCCTCCATCTCAAAATATAAGAGTAATAACTCATTTTTTTGTCTCAAAACATAAGAGAAAAAACACAAATATTTATCTTTTCAAGATATGTTTACTTTCTCTCTTATACTTTTCATAATCAATAACCAATAAAAATTATTTTACATCTTTTCATGCACATTTCTTCAAAGAAAATACAAAAATATACATTTAATCATTATGTTTTACATTTTCTTAATAAATGTGATTTTTATTTTTTTTCTTATAATAATATGGGACAAAGGGAGTACTATTTAATAGTAGTAAACACAATAGGTCCACAACTCATAGATTAACCGATTGAAAATGTTAAAATTGGATTGAATGTTTGTGATCGGAGTTCGAACTCAGTTCCTTTAATTTATATATGATACTTTTTAATTATTTGTCATTTCGTTTATGCACGTATCAACAAAGAAAAGTATAAATAATAAGTAGTTTTTGACATTTATAAAGTGATCAAACAATTTTATATCACTTACATGTGAATGATGAAAAATATGACTAATGTTATCAAATTTGTTTATATTATGATGATTCTACTTCTTTCCTCATTTCTTGTTGTTGCCGAAGATTTTCCTCGTAAGCCTTAGCTAGCCATCTATTTTGGTTTTAAAATACAAATTTTTGCCCTTATACATAGCTTCTATTCCCATTTACTAACATTCCTTTTTTTCTTTTTTCAATATTTGTTTTACATCATAGCATTTCATTATCCTTGTAATTTTGTCTTTAATTGTAAATGGATTGACTGTCCTCTTGGAAAAATTCCGGCGTGCAACTTTGGAACGTGTTGCTGCGCAAACAGTTAAGTAGAAAAATAATTATTTGTTTCCTTATAATTTTATTTTTCCATCATATGTTGTTACTCTAATGATTTATCTTACACTTGGATATATTGTCAAAAAAAATCTTACACTTGGATATATATATTTTTTGTTCAACCTTTCAACTTAATTTCTCAAAAGTGTGTTAATTATATTAGGCAAGTGTGATAAGCATGATCTTGGTGCTTGATTCACCGTATAAGATTCTTATGATTGAGGTCTAAATTTGGTGGGAATTGGATCCTCTCCTGTGTAATTACACACGAGAAAGATAAACACATAATTTTTTTTATAAATAAAATTAGTTTGAATGGTGATAAATAACACCTTATGATTTCATATATGTGTATATATATACACACACTTGAGGTTCTTATCTTTAGGAATAAGAATGCTTGGTATATCTAAAGCTACTTTGTGCTATGTGATACATGATTATGATTGATATTGAGTAACTTAGACTTAGAAAATTGAGAAAAAAAAACTCATTCAATATGTTTGTGACTTAGGCCCAAAAAAACAAGAATAATACAGTTTTTTTGTTTTTGACTAAAGAGAATAACACTGATATGAGTCCCACATTGAGTGGATCAAAATGCTCAATGTAGTATTTTTGAGTCATGAGCCTCGCCTATTTATTAGACTAGTCTTTTGGTTGGGCTCATCATGTGATTAAATCATAACAATTGATGCTTTCATTATTGAGTGCTGTGTCACAGAAAGGTCTACTTATAGACTGAATTAAGGTGTTTTACCAAATACCTGATAGGTGAGTAGAGCCGCCGAAAAGGAAATGGATACCATCGGGTCATTGTAGATAGAGTGAAAGAAAGCTGCAGTGGACGTCGGCTATTAAAGGGCGCGACAATATTATGAATCCCACATTGAGTATATCAAATTGTTCAATATGATATTTAAGTCATGAGACTCTCCCATATATTGGACTAGTCTTTTGGATTAGACTCTCCTGATATGATTAAATCATAACAAATATATTCATAAAGAGTGAAGTATTATGAGTGAGAATATTACAAATTACATACCGCAATTGTATGAACCTAATAAATTAACGATTATTTTATGGATTAAAAATTTATTTATCAATTCAACTATTGTATTTATAAGAAAATATTTTCATAAGAAAAAAATACAATTTCATTAGTTATAAATTTAATGCCAATTTTTAATGCTAATTTTAATAAATAAGTATTTAGTTATTATAATTTTTTAAATGATATTAAATTTGTTTTTTTTTCTCAAAAAATACCCATTTACTTGACATTATAAATTTTGAATGTACCATAGAAATTGCGTTATAATGCTCTTTATGCCTTATATATACCTTTTAACATGATGTAAGATGTCTCACCTTTTATTTTCCTGTTATTTTCATCGTTTCTATGGATGCAGGCGATTTTCCAAACGGTGATTATTAAAATTAATTGATGGAGCTATGCATGCGAGAGAGGAGTCACTACTTGTGTTTAACTTTATATTTTCTTTCAATATATAGAATCAATCTGTCTTGAAACTGGCGTGAAAATCTTCTCTATTCTAGCTAATATACTTATCATTTGTACTTCGTTTATATATGTGAATCACAATTGTAAGATTGTTGAGAACATGCCACGCTTATTTCAAATATCAAGAATTAATGTTCTAATTCTTGAAGTAAAATTTGTTAAGCTCATGAATGCTACGTACACATATGCAAAAGGCCAAGCAATCAATTATAAAGGAAATGGATTTTAACATGGTTTCTTAAGGCTTTGTGAGTTTGGAGGGGAAGGGAGGGGAGGGTTTTGGAGGGAGGGAAATAGAGAGAAAAATAGAGAATTTTTTTATATTTATTGAGAAAGTGTTTTTTATAGAGAATGATAAATAAATACTTATGATTAATATATTATAAAATTAAGAATATTATAACAACATTAATTAAATTTGAAGAATTCATATAAACCCTCCAAACCCCGACCCAATACAATTTTTGAGTTCCACCAAATTGGGGGGTTTTTGTGTTATGAAGAAAAAATAACCCTCCAAGTTCCTCCCCTCCCAAACTTCTCTATTCCTTCCACTTATTTCTTCCTTTTTTCAAAACCATTCCCTCTCCTCCCCTCCCCTCCAAACTCGCAAACAAAGCCTAAGGCTTGTAAGTATGTAATGAACTTAGAAGATGGTGAAGAAGAAAATATGAATGCAGACAATGAGGAGTTAGGCCCAATTGCTCTTATGAGGGCCAAAAGAAACAAGACAAGGCCCAAATGGTTGAACAACTTTCATGTCCCTAAGAAGCTTCAATAAGACTTATTCTAGAATGTTCTCTTGATTATATTCCCATTTTATTTTTTCTTTTATTGTCTTTAGGATAAGAATTGACAACTATGGATGTACTATTTACAGTGGTGCAATTTAGTAGTATCTATATAAGTTGTAATGAATGAAGGGAATGATCATGAAATCAAATGAATGAAAACTTTATTTTCTATGTTGTTTTTAACTTTATTTTCTATGTTGTTTTTGCATTGTTGTTAGAATTAATTTGATTCATAAACTCTAGAATCAATCATGTTAATCATCAAGAAATAATATAAATATAAGCGGAAGCGTACCTCAGTTTGAATTCGCCATAGGTGATGATCAAAGTACGGGTATGTGTGATCTTCCAACTGTAAAATTCCTTATAGCTCATTGAATCTCCTCTGATGAGGATGAAGAGAAAATCTGATGAGCTTTCACATTATTCTACAATTGGGGACCATAACCCTTATAAATAACCTTAGGGTTATTTTCTATTTTTCAATATTCTAATTTGGCCCCTCATCAAACTAGATATTGACTTATGGTATCTACACAATACATTACCTTTCATGATATTTATACTTTTAGCCATATATATTATTAATTAGACCCCTGATACTTTGGCTAATTACATAATGGCCCTAACACATAATATTACGTTTGTGACCCAAAAATCCTAACAATCTCCCACTGGTCACATATGTAATTATATACATGTGTTACACTTTATGAGCTCAAAATTTGCCATTATATTCCTTAAGCATATCCAAAATATCTCGTACATTAGTCATGCAAATATATAGAACCAAGATGATTTTCGTTATATCAATCATAACTACATCCGTCAATGATCACCAATAGTGACACAACTAAATGACATATATCTATCATGAAATGCGTAGCATGAAAATCACATAAAGTTGGTCTGTATATGTCGATTTTCAACTGGTCCTCCTTAATCCTTAGTGAGATCAAACCTTAACCAAAGTCAGAGTGTAAAATTACCAAAACTTTATTTCTGCAGAAAATATTCTTAAACCTTACTTTAACTGAAGCATGTCTATATCATAAAAGCATTAAAAATAACAAACTCCCACTAGAACTGAATATCACTTAATGACTTGACATCCATACGAGCAATATGATCATCAAGTCCTTTTGCTGGAAAACTTTAGTAAGCGGATCCGCAAATATGGAGTTTGTACTAATATGCTATATAGACAACTATTCACTCTGAATTTAATTTTAACAACAAGAACTTTCTGTTGTTATTGAAAATAGAACTGCTGATTTATAGTCACAAATTACTTTAGTGGTCTTTTAATTCTTTATCAACTATGAGCAGCTCTGTGACAAAGTTCTATGATCAGATGCCTCATGATACATTATCTTTGCATCCAACAAAATCAGAGTCATCATACCAAATGATCTCAAATTGATCTGACCTCCAATATATGAGCATGTGTTCTTTAGTTCTCTTTAAGTATTGTATGACCCATTTGGCTGCTTTCAAATGGTCTAATATTAAATTACTTAAATACTTTTCGAACAACCCAAAAATATACGCAATAACTAAATGCATACAATCTGAACTTACATTAGACTCTACACCACTGATGCATATATAATCTTCTGTATTTATTTTTCTTTAAATTTATTCAATAGGGCACTGATTGAGATAAACTTGTCTCCCTTAGCCACATGGTTTACTGAGTTGTTATCGACATATAAAACCAAGAAAATATACTTTCTCCCACACAACTCATGGTATATACAATCATCAACCAAATTCACCTCAAACCCAAACAAGATGACAACTTGATGAATTTTAAAATACCATAGTTGAGATGTTTTCTTAAATTCATAGATGGATTTCTTAAATTTGCAAACCATATACTTTGAATCTTTTGAAACAAAGTTTTCCGGTTGCACCATATACATTGTTTCATCAATGTTACCATTTAGAAACGTTGTCTTTAGATCCATCGTATGTAACTCAAGTTCTAAATGCATCACCAATGCTATAACATGCCTAAAAGAGTATTTCAAAGAAACAAAAAAAAAAGTCTCTTTATAATCAATATCTTCTTTATGTGTAAATCCATTTCTGACAAGACAAACTTTTTAATTACCTCTCTACATCACCTTTCGAATCCCTCTTGGTTTTAAACTTCTATTTAAGACCAATGAGTTTCATACCTTATGGCAATGAGAAAAGATTCCAAATGTCATTTGTCATTTATGGACTTTATCACTTTATTCATGGACTTTTTCACCCAAATATCCCTTTTTCAAACAAATAACACCCATTTACCCCTCTTTCAAAAATAAATACCAATCTGCCGTAGTTTCTGAAGCTACACAAAATCGCCACATGAAGTAGTGAATTGCTGAAAGCTTTCTGCAGAAGTTGCAGGGCGTGGTCCCGCATGGGTCCCACCAATTCGCTACCCTATTCAGCGACTTGCTGAAGGGCTTTTTTTATTTTTTTTTATTTTTTGTGTGAAGGAAGTTTAAAAGTTATGATAGGTGTAGAAGGCTAAAAAGCTTACTAGCATCTCGTAACTCTACTATTTAATGTTACATTTATTATTTTTTATTAGCATTGACAAGACCAATCAATGCTTTCTCTTTCTTATTATTTTCTCTCTGTCAAATAGTATCATAAATTTATATTTTTTGTTTTGTTTCTTCCTTCTTCTTAACCATTTGTTTCTACTCTAGTTTATCATGTACTACTTCAAACTTCAAAGCTTGTTTCTCTAGTTTAAAACTAGCTTTTGCATGTTACTTTTGTCTTTTCTCTCCAGTTTCCAATTTGTTTCCACTTCAAAGACATCAATCACACTCTAGATTTGTCTTCAACAATTTATATTGAAGAGTATTTCCGGGTTTTTGCATGATATTTTAGATTTTTTCTTTTCAAGATTTTTTTTTCTTTCTATGGTTTATTTATTTAATTTTTAGAAAGAATTTTTTTTTTTTGTTTTTTGATGTGAGTGGTGAAACAAAGTTTATGTTTTTCTTTTCTGATGCTATACGGATGATGGTTCAAGCTATTCTCATTTCTATTCAACAAAGGTGGTTCTTATTTTGCTTGTATTTCTGATTTGGATCTTGTAGACAGTTAGTGGTTTGAGTTTGTTTTGATCTACAAAAAAGAAAGGAAAAAAAAGCCCTTCAGCAAGTCGCTGAATAGGGCAGCAAATTGGTGGGACCCGTGCGGGGACCACGCCCTGCAACTTCTGCAGAACTCCTTAAGCAATTCGCTATTTCATGTAGCGACTTTGTGTTAGCTTCAGAAACTAGGGCAGATTGGTATTTATTTTTGAAAGAGAGGTAAATGGGTGTTATTTGATTGAAAGAGGGATATTTGGGTGAAAAAGTCTTATTCATGACATCGATCCACCTTTGAGAGTTAGAACTTTCCATTGCTTGATAAAATCTGATCAGATCATCATCCATCATTCCAATGTTAACCTCATGTTCCTGAACAAATACAATATAGTCATCTGAGATTGTATTTCTCTTTTCTCCCGTGGATCTCCTTAATGACTTATGTTCTTGAGGTGTAAGAGTTTGTTCTTCTGAAACAATTGCTTGTATGGGGAGTTAAACATAAGTGAGATTATCAAAATTTTCCCCTTTAAAATAAAATCCATAACCATATCTCCCCCTGCAAACTCAACATCCTCAAAGAACCGACATTTCCTTATTCAAAAGATCAAACTTAATTGTGGGATCATAAAAATATACTGAATCCAAATAGCACTAGAAACTAGCTATTTGCAACCAAAACCAAAGCATACAATATTCTTTGAATTAAAATAAAATAAAATTACTTTTAACTAAAATTGCAACCAAAGTTGCAAGTATAACAAAACATCTTGCAATTTTCAGAACTTGATAAACAATTGCTTCCATGAATCATTCTGCTAGCTGAATTTATTTTAAGACGCAGAGCACCAAATTCATAAGGCATTTGTTTATAAATCAGAAGCTATTTAACACATAGCATATATAAGACAAAACACACATCACATGAAAATCATGTAATTAAACATACAGTTACCCAAATCTTGTCTTATAGAACTGTAACATAAGAATATCAAGTGCAACGAAAACAATATGATGCATCACAATTGCCCAAAAATAAAGCAATCAAATAACTCTTAATTAAACAATGAATTTTCCTCAGCCAAAACCTAAATTTAATAATCTGGATTGAGACCAAAATGAGTGAAATAAACCAAAATGAGTGAAAACGGTGTATGACTTTATTTATTTAACTAAATTACTTTAATAAAACTGAGTTCATTTTGAATAAGAACAAAATGGCTGAAGATCAAATTTATTAAGCACTGATGCATAAACCAATACACTATTAGTATAGGATACTCTGCACATGGAAATTCCAACTTGAAACCGAATAAAGCCAACATCGAATTCCAAAAAAAAAAAACACTTGATTTCAAGAAAGGGATTACCATAATTTGTAAACTTTACATAGCACACTATTGTTAGTTGATGCACCTGAATCGATCTAACATCTGGTTTAATTCATTTATGTTGTTGTTCCTTTGAGGCACTGTATCTGCAGTCATCTTTACACTTTATTGAATTAAGGTTTTTCAAAAGCGTAGGTAAATTACACTTTTCCATCTTGAGAAACCTCTTTTCAATTTCTTTAATAAAATTTGTTACTGTATTTATCTTTTCAGATAGTTTGCCCTAGAATGTTTCCATAACGGCTTTTCTTATGATCATCAAACATATGCAATTTGACCACTCCCATCCTTTCCAATTCCGTAAGAGGTGGGGAAAAATCAATCCTTAACATAACGTCGAGATCCATACTTCAAGAATTATCAAAAGATTTACATTCTAGAACTTGACTTTTGAGCCATTTAACTAAAATGATACTAAAAGTAAACTTCAACAGATCATTCAAACCGAAGAGAGAACAAAAAACAAGCAAAACATGCTCAAATAAGCCTCAATATAAAAGTAATTTTAAATTCAAATAAAGGTAAACTCCATAACAAGATATCGGGAATCCATTAACATTCTATCTTTGGACATAATATTAACTTTTCAGTGATACCTTGGCGTAGTAATCAAACACTGATAATAAGAACATGTCAAATAATAAATTTTCCTTTGGGCCCATTTACCATTCACACGCAAAATCGACTAATCATCACGCGTTTATTACCACAGGTGCACTTATAATTATGTAAAATAATTACCTTCCTTTGGGCCGGTTACATATTCACATAAGACAACCTTTTGTATTTCAAAATAAATTAATCTCCACAAAAGAGGTTACTTTGGCAACCTTATGTTTCAATCAACTCATTTCAAAATATAAACTTAAACTTAATTTGCTCCATTTGAATTTAAAATTACTTAACCAAAACTATATCCAAATTTGCAAGTAAAACTTGCAATTTTCCCAAAAAATACATAAACAAAATTGATCACATACACTCAATTTATGATTCAAAAGTTCAAGTATCTTAATCTTAATCTTAATCTTGTTCCACTCAATCTAAATTTTAATTTCAAAATCATAATAAACATGAAACTGAGTTGTCAAATGAAACAAGTTTTTCTTATTGAAATCATAATTCAAAAGAACAATTGATCTCACCCTTCGAGGTGCCTCCAATCTAGCGAGGGATTAGTCACTGCGTTCGGCGGTGGATACCCCGGTCTCGACAAAAAAAAAAACAATTGAATCCCAATTGAATCCCATAAAATAAATAAAATCAAACTGAAATTGCCCATTTTGGAATGGAACACACAAACCCAAAAAAACTATAGCAATTAGCATAGATGCACAGTACATACCTACGTACTAGGCAACCAACATATAATACTTAATGATGACAACTTAAAGCTACCGAAACTAACATTTATAATTAGTATGTATAAGAATTTAGATTGAAACGTAAATCGAAACTAAAACCGAAAATCAGTATGCATAAAAATTGAACCTTAATTCAATACTCATGTATAATAAGATTGAAACCGAAACTGGAAACTGATTTTGTATGCATAAAACTTGAAGGTCATATGTATAAGGTTAAAGCAACTAAACCGAATGAGAATTGGATCGAAAATTTAAACCAAAAACAAAACCAATTCAATTATTTCCACAGACAGAACAGATATAATATATATAGTTAACGTGGAACACATATTTGAAAATATGATTTACAAACCAATTAACTTTAATATACAATATACAATTTCATTCAATACGCAAAAATTGAAACCAAAAACTTAAAATAGATAACCAAAACCTCAAACCGTACAATTCTGCCGAAAAGAATTTACGAAAAACATCGACGGCAGAGAACCAAATACTCAATAAAAACAATTACAAGCCGATCAAATAAAACCGGCACAAAGTCTTATTTTCTAAATGATTAAACATGATTGGCTCTAATACCAATTGTTAGAATTAATTTGATTCATAATGAAATGATAGAGAGTCCTTAGTGGATAATAATTAAATAATTATTAGATAGTAGTTAGTTAAGTAATTTAGATATTAATAAGATTAATATTTATATTATAAGTTATGTTTTTATGTATTGGATTGTTTAGTTGGGCTATATGTCTTTAAGTCCATTAGGTTATTATATATAGGTGTTCATTGTGACCTTTTAAGGGAAGAAATGAAATGAAAAAAGTTTATGTTTATTTTCTTAGATAGTTTTTAATGTATTTTCTTAGGAGTAGCTTAGTTATTCATAGTTTATAGCTTGGTAGGGTTTAGCTTCCTATCACATAAACTCTAGAATCAATCATGTTAATTATCAAGAAATAATATAAATATAAGCGGAAGCGTACCTCAGTTTAAATTCGCCATAGGTGATGATCAAAGTACGGGTATGTGTGATCTTCCAATTGTAAAATTCCTTATAGCTCCTTGAATCTCCTCTGATGGGGATGAAGAGAAAATATGATGAGCTTTCACCTTATTCTACAATTGGCGACCATAACCCTTATAAATAATCTTAGGTTATTTCCTATTTTTCAATATTCTAATTTGGCCCCTCATCAAATTAGATATTGACTTATGGTATCTACACAATACATTACCTTTCATGATATTTATACTTTTAGTCATAGACTTATATATTATTAATTAGACCACTGATGCTTTGGCTAATTACATAATGGTCCTAACACATAATATTACGTTTGTGACCCAAAAATCCTAACAGTTAGGCCCAATTGCTCTTATGAGGGCCAAAAGAAACAAGACAAGGCCCAAATGGTTGAACAACTTTCATGTCCTCAAGAAGCTTCAATAAGACTTATTCTAGAATGTTCTCTTGATTATATTTCCATTTTATTTTTTCTTTTATTGTCTTTAGGATAAGAATTTACAGCTGTGGATGTACTATTTACAGTGGTGCCATTTAGTAATATCTATATAAGTTGTAATGAATGAAGGGAATGATCATGAAATCAAATGAATGAAAACTTTATTTTCTAGCTATGTTGTTTTTGCATTGTTGTTAACATTTTTCCTTTTTTTGCTTTCTATTTTCTGCTCACTGTTTACTGTAGCCTAACATTGGTGCTTTCATTGCCTTGATCTCACCTCACGTGACTCACCTACCACTCAAAACAAAAACAAACCCTAAATTTCCAAAACAAACAAAAGAACAAGAAAAATCAAAAACCAAACAAACTCAGCGCCGCTGCACTCTTTCTCTCTCGCAACCTTCACGCCGCCACACCCTCTTTCGTTCTTCTTCTCACCACCACCATGGCCACTCCACCACCAACACCTCCTGGTGATGATATACTGACTACCCTTCGTCAAATTGTTCAAAACCAGCAAGCTTTCCAGAATCAACTCACTAGCTTCTCTACCGAGCTCACCACCATGAGAACTCGTGTTCCTCCACCTGGATTCACGACCATAACCAACGAATTAGCTACACAACCTTTCTGAACCCCTCAAATCAAGCTTGAGTTACCACGTTTTGATGGAACCGACGCTTCAGGCTGGATTTTCAAGATTAATCAATTTTTCGAATTCCACTCGACTCCTGAACATCAGCGTTTGCGTATGTCATCTTTCTATATGGAGGGTGAAGTGATGACTTCTCTTCAAATGTAGTTTTTAGAGTCTTTTTAATTAAGTTTTAATCTAATTTTATTAGTTTAGTGTTTAATTTAGAGTCGTTTTATATATATTGAGTCATTTATGTGCTTATATTTGCAATTTCTTCATTAATTAAATATATTGTGGAGTGGTTGTATTCTCAGTCAAACAGATTGATCGGTTGAAATTATGTGAAGTTGTGAAGCTATTGATATACACGACCAATAAAAGAGTTTCCTATAATGTTCAATATATATATATATTATTTACTCTTAATATCATTGGAAGTGTGCTTTGGATCATAAGAAAATAAAGAAAACGTGAACCTGCTTGGCCCTTTTGCAAAGGAAAAATAGGTATTGGCTATTGGCTAGTTGGAAAAGAAAATAATATATAATGACTCACGGATACACAAAAAAGGGGCGGCTGCACATTAGAAGAGAGAACAATATAGCAGCGTACCAGGAAGGACGTCACGGAGGATATTAGAAAGCTTGCATAATTGAGAGCAATTCTTTGGTGCTTGCTTTTACACATTCAACCACCATTTTATGTGTAATTCTTATATATCTTTTTATCTCTATTCAATATCATGAGTAGTTAAATTTCATAAAGATTAAGTCTGAGATGATTCTGATGTAACTGTAATTGAACCATGTTGCTGTGAAACACTATTTTACATGAATATCAATCTAGTTTTATTCAATTCAATTGTTCTTAATGTTTTTTATAAATTGATCACTTATAACATGAATTGGTGAGAATGAATGACTATTGACCATAGCTTTCAACTTAGACCTAATTGAATTGTTCAAATAAACATTGTTAGTCTAGAGATAGATAATCGTTTGTTTGTGATAATAAGTTAACGTTCTTAAAACCTTCGAAGAATATTAGATTACCTAAGGGATTAGGGACAGTAATCTGAGAAGTGGGTCCTAAGTCAAGGGATTGATTAGGACTATTTTGTTAACTATCGTAAAACTAGAAAAGTATTCATAAGGAATATGTGCAGTGTACCAATTAGAGTTGCTCAGATGAATCGAAAGACCTAGTCTCATCTCTCTTTATATTCAAAACAAATTTACCTTTTTTTAACCGAAATCTTATGCAAAACTCCCCCCGTGTCATTTAAATTTACATTCTAAATTAAATACAATTGTTTTGTCGAGATTGAAACAATCCCTGTGGATACGAACTTATAAATATTATTACTTGACGACAATTTAGTACACTTGCTAAATTATCTATCATGAAGCCTTGACTTGGTTTCAATGGATGCACGCAAATGGTCTTCTTCTCACTTGGGCGGCATTTATTCATGCCGTTGAACAGAGATTTGCTCCGTCACAATACGACGATCCCAAAGGTGCGTTATTTAAACTGTGTCAATCGGGTTCTAACAAGGAGTATCAAACAGCCTTTGAAACCCTAGCAAACAGAATCACTGGGCTTCATCCCCAACTTCTTCTTAGTTGTTTCATTTCTGGCCTAAAACCGAAAATACGTCGTGAGATTCAAGCTTTTCAACCTATTTCCTTGACCTATGCCATTAGCTTAGCTAAGTTACAAGAAGATAAAATCAATGACCGTTCGACATACCGTAACACTGCCATGTCCTCTAACACCCAAAACTTCAACAAACAAAGTTTCAAGCCTGCTGTAATGTCTAATACTACCAAGCCATCAATTCCACCAGCCAAACCGTTAGAAATAAAAAAACTCACCCCTACTGAACTTCAAACCCGTCGTGAACAAGGGTTGTGCTATTATTGTGATGAGAAATTCATCTCTGGTCACCGCTGCAAACGCCAATTTCACCTACTGTTAGCTGACCCTGAAGACACCGAACCAGACCCTTAAATAGAAACTCTTCACCACATACTTGCAGAACCACAAAACACCACCCCACCCAAAGAAAATGACCCTAACACTAGCTCAACCCAAATCAGTTATCATGCCCTCCTTGGTCATAGTGTTCCTCAAGTTTTAAGACTCAATGGCCACATCAAAAAACAGTCGCTGACCATTCTCATTGACACTGGTAGCACACTTAAATGGGTCTGTCCTTTGAACCAGCATTTGCTTTTCAAGTCTTTGTTA
Organism: Trifolium dubium; assembly: GCA_951804385.1. NCBI lineage: Eukaryota > Viridiplantae > Streptophyta > Magnoliopsida > Fabales > Fabaceae > Trifolium > Trifolium dubium. Next base: position 15,988,671 of record OX638073.1, read on the forward strand.
GAAATGGTGAAGAGTTAGATTGTGCTTTTATGTGTCATGATATTCATGTGTTATTAGACTCTCATGAATTTGTTGTTGATTTGTATGTTTTACCTATTTGTGGTGCTGAGATGGTCCTAGGTGTTGAATGGCATAAGTCATTAGGACCTGTTATCATGGATTACAATAATCTATCCCTACAATTTTTCAAAGAAGGCCAACTTGTCAAAATCACAGCCACAACAAAACCTTACCCTGAACAAGCATCCCTCCATCAACTCAATCGAATGGTGGCTACAAATTCAATTGATACTTGTTACCAATTCCAACTTATTCATTCCACACCACCTGAAAGTCCAAACTCTCCCAATAATCCATCACATCAGCCCTTATTAGACAAATTCCAAAGTCTATTTAACCCCCCCACAACCATTCCCCCTTCCCGAACCATTAACCATTCTATTACACTCACACAAGGCTCAAATACTGTCAACACCCGGCCTTATCGATACCCCCAGTTTCAGAAACAGGAAATAGAAATGCAGATTAAAGATATGTTACAACAAGGTCTGATTCAACATAGCTCTAGTGCTTTTTCTTCACCTGTTTTGCTAGTAAAAAAGAAAGATGGTAATTGGTGTTTTTGTGTCGATTATAGAGCACTTAATGCCATCACTATTAAAGATCGTTTTCCTATTCCTTCTATTGATGAACTCTTAGATGAATTATATGGTACTACTTGGTTTTCAAAACTTGATTTACGTTCCGGGTACCATCAAATTCGTATTAACCATGATGATGTTCACAAAACTGCTTTTCGAACTCATCAAGGCCATTATGAATTTTTGGTTATGCATTTTGGGCTTTGTAATGCACCATCCTCTTTTCAAGCTACTATGAATCTGATTTTTGAACCATATTTGCGAAAATTTGTCATTGTTTTTTTTGATGATATCTAGGTCTATAGCAAGACCTTGGAGGATCACTTGAAACACTTGGAAACTGTTTTTGAATGTTTGTTATCTAACCAGTTTTTCTTGAAACAATCCAAGTGTATTTTTGCCACAAATACCATACACTACTTGGGACATGTTGTGTCTTCTACAGGGGTGGGGCCTGACCCAGAAAAGATTATTGCAATGATAGATTGGCCAACACCAAAAACTCTCAAGCAACTTAGAGGTTTTCTTGGTCTTACAGGGTTCTACAGAAAGTTCATTAAGCATTATGCCTCCATTGCTCATCCTCTCACAGAATTGCTCAAGAAAGATGCATTCCAGTGGGGTCCTGAAGCCGCTGCAGCCTTTGAAAAATTGAAGAATGCCATGACTGAAGCTCCTGTTCTTGCACTCCCAGATTTCTCTGCTGACTTTATAATTGAGACTGATGCATCATGCTTAGGAATGGGTGTTGTTCTCATCCAAAAGGGACACCCAATTTCTTTTTTTAGTAAAAAATTCTGCCACAAGCTTCTGAATTCTTCTACATATGTTTGTGAGTTATGTGCAATTGTCTCAGCAGTCAAGAAATGGCGCACTTACTTAATGGGGTGCAAGTTCCTCATCTACACGGATCAACGCTAAATATGGGGCCGCCCTAGCTAACTCATGAGCAACCTCATTAGCTTGTCTCCTAGTAAACTCGACATGAGAGTTTGTCAAAAAAGAATGATACACATTTTTACAATCTTTGATAATGTCACCAAACTCTGACACGTCAACCCGGTTACTATTAAAACTATCCACCACACGCTTAGGTCCTAGCCTAGTTGATGTGAGGTTTTCATGTTTATGAATAATGCTTTGGATATTTAATTTAACTAGAAATGCTTATCAAAGTTTGTGTTGTTAATAGAGTACTAACCAAGAATATGGTGTGCTTTGAATATCTTATCACATAAGCACTTATAGAAACACGTTATCATATCTTCATGTTGTTATGTATGATCATATAATTATGCCATACAAATGTTCCAAAGCTCCTCTTAATCACCTATGAAGCTCCGACATGGCTAAAGTAGGGTGTGTCGCCGTGTCAGACACGTGTCGGACACCGACACTCGTACGACACCCGGACGACACATATCCGGCACGTTTTAGATAATTTTCCTAAATTGAAAGTACTCAATCTGTTTTGATGGATTCTTTTTATGGTTGATTGAAAGTACTAAGTTTAAATAAACATAAATTATGCTTCTCACTAGACTATTTATTAATTGTGCTCACAAATTGCTTTATTTAAATTAGACTATATATATATAGATAATTACACATGAATAAAAGGTAGACGGGCAACAAGCTGCGCCGCTAAAGTATATATAACCGTGTCCGTGTCCTAAGTTTTTTTACATTGTCCCCTGCCCTTGCCGTGTGCCGTATCCGTGTCCGTGCTTCATAGATCAATAATTACTAGCTTTGTTTCATTATAACTTCACTTTATTATATACATCACAGTGTTGGACATGAATAACTAAGGAAACACATTTCAGCGAAACGCGTGGTTGTAGTCATGATAACAGAAGTATTTGTATATGAAGTGAGCTAACAATCGCGACATTGCGAATGAAAGTACCGCAAGCACAACCAATGAATTTCTTGTTACAGCTGAAACAGCACCCTGCTTCATTGCGGCAACAATCCCTATTGCAGCAACTGATATGATCTGCAGCGCCACTTCCACGACATTGAGGCTCTTATAGGCCAAATTGCAACTCTTGCAATTCACCACATGGCTCCAGTACCTGTTCAAATTTGATAATTTTTAATCAAGAACATGGTTCAAATACTCATTGCAATTAATGAATTTGATAACTAACTGAAACTTCAATGTGTCAAATGCAATGTTATATGCAATGTTTTAAAAACCGGATCGGACATCGAACCGGTGAGGGTACTGGTTCACTGGTCGAACCTCCGAGTGACTGGTCGAACCGCATGACTAAACCGGATCAAACCGGATTCACCCGGTGGAATGAACCGGAATCTATAAAAAAACTATATAGTAATTAAACCGGTCGAACCTGATGACTCGGTCTCTAAAAAAATCATGACACTTAAATAAAATATAATCATTCTTTAAATTTAAATTTTAGACATATGTGAAAATTTAAATTTAAGTTCCACAAAAAAATTTTCCATTTGATTTAACGAAAATAAATATTAAAACATATGTATTTTAATTTAAATATAACAAATTGAAATCTTTAGTGTTTTTTTACCGCAGAAGTAATAGTTATAAATGTAAAAAATGAGAGTTGAACAATTAAATCAGTATTAAAAAACAATAAATAAAATCTAAAGTCATTAAAAAAAAGTGCATTAGAAACCAAAATCAACACTTGTCAAACAATTTTTTTTTTCTGTAAAAATAATAGTAATACAAGAATTATGTAATATACACAAGTAAAATTATTTTCAAATAAACAGCATAGTCTAGTGGTTGCATGCTCCTTGTTTTACAGAGAGGTAAGGGGTTCAAACCCTGTTGATGAGAATTTTGTTATATTTTTAACCATTCAAAATATTCATATGTTATTACTAACAAAAAAGGGTCAGCTTCAATAAAATTAAATGGGCCCGTTTAAAAAATTCGGTAAAAAAGCTCGTTTCTGAAGAAAAAAAAGAAAAGGAAGTTGGACATAAAACCGGAAAACCGGCCGGTTTTCACCGGTTTGGACCTGGTTCGCGCCGGTCTTCTCCGGCCCAACTGCATGCCCGATCCAATAACCAGACCGGACCGGTTGTCCTCCGGTTCACCGGTTCGACCGGCCGGTCCGGTCCGATTTTTAAAACACTGGTTATATGAGTTACCTGTCCAAAAGTTGTTCCCTAGGAGGAAGAGCGCCGCTATATTTTCCTCTCCAATCAACTTGACCACCTGGATACTTCTTCAACCACTTTCTAAAACCAATCACAAGAGCATCTGATTTTGTTGGCACAAAACAGGCCTTATGCCAATTTTCTTGACCAACATCAAATATTTTTTTTTTCCTATCAAAATTAATATAGTAATATTAATTGATGAATCAAACTTCTACATTGTTCTTCAACAGGATAAGTGATTTGTAAATTATAAATGGAATTACCTCAATATGGAGAAGATATAAATCTGAATCTAGAATCAAGTTTTGTTTCAAATGAAATATCCATCGCGGTACAATTTTGTCAATCCACTGTCCGAAATTTCTTGGAGAGCACCAAATCAGTCTGCTATTACCAGGACTAACAGGAATGCAAATAAAGATCAAAGCAAATTTCTTCTGATATGATGATTTCTGCGCAAAACAAAAATATATTATATAACACCGTTATAAAACTGGCCGCCTTGATATAGGATCATATTATAGCTACTCAATTTATTACTACTACCTTAGTTTCAACGGAAGATGCAGGTTTATTTGGATCACTAAATGCGTAATTTGGATCATATAAAGTGTTGTTTGATGTAAACACATTGTAAAAGATGCTTGGTGGCATAAATTTGCTTTTACTCCCGTCCTGAGTTACTGTTACTGTGAAACCATTGACATCTAACTCTTCAATTGACAATTCAAGTGGTCTTCCTCCTTCTCTATCATCTTTCTCTGTTAAATTAATTCAGTTTTAATTATATAATTTTTATCTAAAAAAACAAATAGGAATTTTCTAATGGTAAAAACATTTATCATATATATGCATTCCTTTTGGTTGTGCAGTGTTCATTACTCCATAGTGTGCATATGGAACATGTGCAGGGTCCATCAGGTTTTCAATCAGTACCTCATACCTGAAATTGCACATTCAATTCAATGGGTTTTGCCATCCAAAAATAGGGTTAGTGGTGCAACTCGTTTACTTTCTATTCATATGTAATTAAATTATATATATAAACAAAAATTTAATTAGAAAAATATGCTAATAAGTTGATATGCTTTTTTTTATATTAAATATGTTACTAAAAGAACTATATTTTTTGTAAAATGTGGTGACTAATAGATATTTTACAGGGTCTAAAAACATATTTACTTGTGTTTTCTTAAGGTCGGATGATATGCGCACGTAATAAAATGTTAGTATTTTTATCTTTGAAAATCGGATCAAATTATTAATCAATTACACCCCAATCACAAAAAACAATCACATTAAGCTAGGCCAATCTACTAAAGAAATATCTTTTTTTTTTATTTGTCCTAAGATCTTACCCATAAGGAACATCTCTGTTTACCATTACTCTAGTATATGATGGATCATCAATTTCTGGCATGAATGGGGGTGTTTTCCTTGTGATAATATCTTTGTACTGAGGATCAGTATTTGGCCAAAACCACAAAATGTCATTCTGCACTGTGCTTGGGTAAGCAGCTACACATGCTTTTTTCGACGTATGAATCTGCAATTTTATTTATGCAAAAGTAAATGAAGAATACAAAATTACAAAACAAGAAATGGAAGGATTAGTTTAATGCAACACATCTATATTCCACAGGGATTGCAATTAGAAGAAACTTTAGTTGGTGGTAGCTACAGCCTACACATCTAAATGTGTGCTCTATATGTAATACCGACACTTCAGATTAATGGCATGTTCATGTGCAACACGTTTCACTGTCAGATACTTACAGACATGCTAAGGAAACAATAAATTGTGTTAGTTTTGATGAAATTATTTTCATTTTTCTATAATACCCTAAACTATTTATTATCTAATTCCACCTATTTCGTATTACCGGAGGTCCATCACGAGGTGCCTGAGGAATGAACTTGCAATCACCTGATCCATTAAAACACCAACCATGATACACACACTGCAACCTACCCCATTGATCAATTCTTCCCTCAGACAAAGGTGCCAATCTATGAGGACATGCATCATCAAAAACTTTCCATTCACCTTCATTCCTATCCCACCATATTACAACATCAATCCCCATAACCTTCTTAGCATGAGGTGCCCTTTTGTCAAGATCACAAAGTGGCATCAAAGCGTACCACTGTGAGTACCAGTGAAATTTCTCTGAATCTGCTTCACCTTCAGATTTATCCCATGGAAGGTTACTACTGGACTCTGTTAATGGAAAAGGTGATAAGGAAGTGAAAAGCTTGAATTTTGAAGTGTTCCCACCAATTAATGGAAGTGTTGAATGCAATTGTGAGTTGAAGAACATGGATTTCTTTAATGGGGTTTGTTTTTTAATTGCTACTGGGATATGAAGTGAATAAACAGAAAATGCCAACATAGCTTCCAATGTTCCCTTCTGCAAAGAAAAAAGTTATAACAATCGAGTGTTGAATGATTCAACTAAAGAGATGATGCATAAGTTCACATTTTTAGTATGCAATTTATAAGATCTCCAATTTGTCTTTCTCCAATAATTTTGCAACTAAAAAGATACACACGTGAGTTTGCCGGTTGTCAAAACACATGCTGGTCTCACCATTTATTGCCATTGCTGAGCCATTATATTCTCCCATATTCTGACGACTAACAGTGATAATACTCTCCCATATTAAAATAATAAGGAAAATGATAAACAAAAGGTAATGGTAAAGACAATGGTTAAAGAAACAAAAATAAAAAAAATACTATTGAAACTTGTGCAATGTACTTTTTTATAATAATAAATTACAATTTCCAACGTAAGTATTACTTTTTTTGGTAAACTTAACTAGTGCCCCAAGGGCACTAGTTAACAAGACCCTTAAAAAAAAATATAAGTCGTTTTAGAAAAAATGTTGTTAACTAGTGCACCGAATGCACCATTTAATATTTTTCCTAAAAAAAATTGTACTACGTTTTGTCTAGTGGTGAAGGGTTCGGATAGTATGTATGAGGTCATAGGTTGGATCCTCTATTCCATTGTAAACCAAAAAATATTCTTCAATTTTTTTTTTTTATACTATTAAAGAACGACAATTTTATAAAAACAACTTATATTTTCATGTAACATTAATTACATTAATTAATTTGTTTAATATGGTGAAAACAACTTAGAGGCTAGAGAATCTCCAATAGTGATACCACTTTATGTATCATACATTCATACTACACCTTTTCAAAATATAAGAGAAAAAATTTATTTTTTTGTCCCAAAATATAAGAGAAAAGATACAAATATTTATTTTTTTAAAAAAAGTTTTTTTTCTCTCTCTCTCTCTCTCTCTCTATTATCTTTTCCATAACCAATAACTAATAAAAATTGTTTTTCATCTTTTCATACCACTTTTTTCAAAGAAAATATAAAACAACATATTTTCAATCATTATATTATACTTTTTTTTAATAAGTGTGAATTTTTTTTTTCCTCTTATAATGAAGTAATGAAGTACATCACTAACAAGTAAACCCTACAATATCATGTACCCTCTCTGTTCCATAATATTTGTCCTAGCTGATCATTTCAAACACTTTAAAAAATGTGTAAATGAAATAGAGATAATATGACTTTTATAGAAATATCCGCACTTTTTATTAGTAGTAGACATTGAAATATTAACAAATAGTTTCTTTAATTACTTTATTGTATTCCTTAATCATTACACTATAAAATAATAAGAGTAAAATAAAAAAAAAAAATATAAATAGTATAAGACAATTATTTTAGAACAAATAATTTTGGCAAGTAGATCAATTATTTTAGGACGAAGAAAATAATATTAATACAACTCATATATATTTTACTCCGATGGTGATACTATTTTTTTTAATACACTTATTGGAGATGTTTATATTTTAGTTAGGAGGAAGTAAAAATACAATATATAACAACGAGGAGGGTTGAATTGTTCTTAAGTTTCAATTAAGAATCAAGAATGAAATGTGTAAAGAAGTTCAATATTAGTTTATGTCTTCCAAATATACACCCTCCCTATTTTCTTAATACTAGTTATAATTAGTTCAATATTAGTTTACATTTTCATGTTTTTAACAGTTTTTAAAGAAAAAAAAAAGAGTAAAATTAGGAAGAATGTATGACTTAATTGTATTTAGATATTTTTTTAAAGAGTGAATTAATTTTTTTGTAAATTTATTTATATACTACTTCCGTTCTAATATAAGACTTCTTTTGACTAAATGATACTATTCACTTGTCTTGTTTTGACCGTATTTTTTTAATAATTTATAGATGTAAATATTAGCTTATAAAATATTGTTTGATTTATTTTGATGAGTATTTTCAAGATATCAAATTTTTATAATTTTTACTAATACATAATTAAATATATTATTGATCAAAATTGTGTATTGACAAACACGCAGTAGTCAAAATATATTTGATATTTTGGGACGTGGGTAGTATTAGACTAGAGGGAGTAATAGTATTAGTATTACATGCATATTATTACAATAATACTCCTAGATGATACAATAATTAATTACTATATATTGTCTATTACTCCCCGACACCTTCACATGATTAGTGATTGTGAAGGCATGTTTGGAACTTGGAAGACGCATGTCTCAATAATTCATTGAATGGATAAGCAAATAATGCATCTATGATTAGTGATTGTGGAGGTATGTTGGAATATGCATGTCTCAAGAATTCATTCAATAGATATTAGTATCAACAAGGACATGTGTAGGTTGTTTCTCCGATCTCCCCCCTCCCGCATTCTAAATTTTTATTTGTCTTGTCTATGTCTATGACTTTTTTTTTTGACAAAAATAAAATTATATTCATTCATTTAAATTGGTAAAATACATCAAATATAATTACATTCAACATCGCTAAAAATGTAAATGATGAATCTGCAAACAAATTTACAGCATCCGAATTAATAGCATACAACGGCAAAATGTCTACTACAAATAATATGATAAGACTAAAATCACCGGAATATTCATGTCTCCGGATCTGCAATATTGATGCTCAAATCATTGGTTGAGTTTGTAATTGACTGAAGCCGATCTTAGAAAAAGAATCAAACGAACACCGCAACAATGCCGAAAATCAAACAACGCTACACAAGGCGACGAACACCACAACACCGCACAAGACGACGAATACCACAACGCCGCACAAGACGACGAACAACACAACGCCGCACTTAGACAATGAAATCAATAAAAAAAACAAAAGAAAAACGTAGTATATGTGAAAACCACTTATTTATATTGAAAGACAATAAAAAAAAATACAAATATATACATCCCCGTGGTCCATGTCCATGATTCTCGCTGTAAGAAAATGTTTTCTTTCATTCCATCCCCATGGAGTTCTACCGTATTTACGGAGCTCCACAAATCTAAAAATCAACAATTTTTTTTTAAAATTTTTCAATCACCATCAGTTTAATTAAGTTTGGAGGTCAGTTATGACATCGAGTAATTTCAACCCCCTCGGATCGTAGTTGTGGGGATCGAACCGTGATCATCTGTATCAAATTCAGCGTCAATCACCACTGACCCAACTAACGATTGATATTTTACATATTTTTTTAATTAAAAATAAAGTTACATTTTACGCCATTAATTAAAAAATGCGAAAACACTTTTTTTTTATTTCTTTTTGTAAAAAATTAAATATCCAATTGAATTTATTGCCACCATACATAATTATAATCTTTATAACATATTCAATATTATTTTTTATAAAAAAAACATAAAATTATATAATTAAGTTCACTTGTAAACCTTAGTAAAAATAAAAGTTCACTTGTAAAAAACAATTAATAGTACAATAATTAGTAGAAAGAGGTGAAAAATAATGAATTGCTTAAATTATCTCACATTCAATTACTTATTGTAAGTGAATTTGAGCCCTGATTTGAGATTGAGACTGACATAGAGGAAGATGTAAGCTAAAAAAATCCAAAGAATCCATTTTTCGTTGCATCAAATTAATAAAGCAGAACCCATTTTTCATCGCGTTTGAGATGCTAGGGTTAGTGATGGTGGTTTGAGAATTGCGCGGCAATGCATATGGTGAGCAACTAAGTGATTGGAATAAAGATAAACACTTTTTCTCTGTTATTTTATTTGTTTACGATAAGAGAAAACTGAATATGTACTAACTGACAAATTGCTCTATCCAAGAATTGAATAAACTTCTTCCTACCAAACTCATATGTTTCCAACTTGTTGGAAAATAACAGGGCTGACGAAGTAAAAATAATCAAAAGCGCAATCAACAATAGAAAAATATAAAATTGTGACAACAAGACTTTACTCTCGACCACCCCAAGATTCCACCCACACTTAGGGCTGTCAAAAATGGACCGGACCGACAGGTCGTTCCATTAGCCTACGAACTTAGGCGGGCTGACTTCAAAATAGCAGGCCCAAAAGTAATCGAGCTTTTTTTGTCCAAGCCCATGTGGCCCTTCAGAATATTGGGCCGGGCTAGCCCTTCGGGCTTCGGACCGGCGCATTATCAAATTTTTTATATCATTTTTATAAAAAAAAATCAAAAAAATACATAAAAAATTATTATAAAAAACATAGTTTAACGTGTAAGTTTAATAAGAATGATTATATTTACTTAAAACTTTAGTAATTTACATTTGCATACAATTATATCTCAATAAAATTAATAATGATGAAAAACTAATATATTAAAGTCATTTAAAAAAGATCGAATAACTGAAAAAAATAATATAAATTGGATCGAAGCGGGTTATAAGAGCACCCACATCCATACCACTCATTTGAGTGGTATAAATAGGTCCCACGTAATATATAATATTATCTAACACTTTCCACCTCTTTAAACCACTCAACTATATTTTCTAAATATTCATACCATCTATCAAAAAATTTAAACTGGGTCCCAAAGTATAACCACATTATAATGATAGTAGTGTTGTATTTGATTATAATTGATGGATAATTTAGCAAGTGTACTGAACCGTCGTCAAGTAATAATATTTATAAGATTCGTATCCACAGGGATTGTTTCAATTTCGACAAAACAATTGCATTTAATCTAGGATGTAGTTTTAAATGACAAGGGGGAGTGTTTGCATAAGAATTCAATTAACAAAAGGTAAAATTGTTTTGAATATAAAGAGAGATGAGACTAGGTCTTTCGAGTCATCTGAGTTACTCTAATCGGTACACTGCACCTATTCCTTATGAATACTTCTCTAGTTTTACGATAGTTAACAAAATAGCCCTAATCAATCCCTTGACTTAGGACCCGCTTCTCAGAGTGCAGACCCTAATCCCTTAGGTGATCTAATATTCTTCGAAGGTTTTAAGAGCGTTGACTTATTATCACAAACAAACGATTATCCATCCCTAGATTAACCATGTTTATTTGAACAATTCAATTAAGTCTAAGTTGAAAGCTATGGTCAGTAGTCATTCATTCTCACGAATTCATGTTATAAGTGATCAATTTATAAAAAGCATTAAAAACAATTGAATTGAATAAAACTAGATTGATATTCATATGAAATAGAGTTTCACAACAACATGGTTCAATTAGAATTACACCAGAATCATCTCAGACCAAATCTCATTAAAATTTAGCTACACATAATAAAAATAAAGAATAAAAGAAAGTAGAACCAAGAACATGTGTTAAGTGCTAGTCCTTTCTTCAATTTACTAGTGAGCAACTTCCTTTCTTTTTCCGCCTGTAGCTCTCTGGCGTGCGTTGTTGTTTTTGTGTGCAGCCTTGTGTGCGTCCCCTTTTATTTGTTTTGCTGCCTTCAATATATATTATTTTGTTTCCCAATTTTCCAATAGCCAATCCTATTTTTCCTTTTGAATTCGGTTCCGTTCTCAATCTCCTTTCTTTTGGCTATATATTAATCAATACCTATTTTTTATTCAAACCTTACACTAAAATATTAATTTATTAATTTGAAACAAGAAAATAAAAACTATACAAAATATTAAATTAATAGAGAAAAACGTCTAATTGACTCGACAACTAAAAAAACTCAATTTATTTAAATTGACTCTAAATTAAACACTAAACTAATAAAAATAAACTAAAACTTAATTAAAAGACTCTAAAAATAGCGAAAGATGAGATGTCATCAATAATAATATTTAATGTATGAAAAGGAATTGAAAAGAAACGTAGCCAAGAAGAGGCACGATGCCAAGTTCAACCACGCAATTCATTTCCAATTATTGTGGACACTCTGACACATTGTGGCTTAGCATTAGTAATACCACAACGATGTTTATGCTCTAAGCCCATCGGGCCGGATCGGACTTTTGCAGACTATGAATAGTGCAACTAAAATTAGGCCGGGCCAAAGTTGGCCCACTCGCTAAGCCGGACTGGGCCAGCTCAGCCCATTTGACAGCTCTACCCACACACTCCAAATTTAACATTTGAACAATCTCATAATCATAATCAGTGGCGGAGCCACGTTAGGACCAAGGTGGGCTGCAACCTACTCCACCTTTTTAAATTTTATTTTAGTATTAGTAGTAGTATTATATGTATTAAATATGTGTTATTATTTTTTTTAGAGACTTTATATATATACATATTACTCCATTCGTCCTATTTTAAGTGTCACAGTTGACCAATTCACACACTCTAGAAAAATGTGTAAATGTAAGAGAAGGAATACGACTTTTACTAAAATACCCTCTCTTTTTATTGGTAGTAGACATTGAAATAGTAAAACGTAGATCTTTAAGTGTATTTTTTCTCTCATTTAATGATTGCTTTAAAGGATAAAATAGGAAAAACCGATATTATAAATAGTATAGGACATTTATTTTGGGACAAACAATTTTAGATAGTAGGACATTTATTTTGGGACGGAGGGAGTATAATATATTGGGCATTTTGCTAAAAATAATCTTTTAACTATATCAAGTATAAAAGTAGTAGTAGTAGTAGTAGTAGTAGTAGTAGTAGTAGTAGTAGTAGTAGTAGTAGTAATAGTTAAGTTTATCATTTTTTTAAGGGCAATGTTTATCATTTTCCTAATAATAATAATAATAAGATAAAACTAGTCTTTCAGAATCTCTCCACCATTGATCGAGTGATACAACTTATTTTGACTCTTCTCGTGTCAACAACAACCTTTAAACTTGTCTTTTCAACAATAAAAACTATAAAAATAAAGCTAGGTAACAAGATGAGAGATGATTTACTCAAAAGCACCATGATTATTTATATTGAAGATGAGATTGCTTAAAAATTCACCTCAAATATAACACGAGTTAAACAATATGAAATTACGATGAATAAAAGCTAATAATTCAGTCGTCCACCCGAGTTATTTTTCCTGACTCCATCATTGTCAAACCGCTAAATGGCGCGTTTTTTTTATAGTGTTATCAATGTTACAGTTGTTAAGTGTTTCTGTTTTCACCTGAAACTGTTAATGTGTATATTAAGATATGCATATGCATAGAATTAAGGTTTAATTATACTTTTGGTTCCTTAACTTAGTTTTAGGTTTCATATTAGTCCCTTAACTATTAAATGTTTCATTTAAGTCCCTTAAGTTTATTTTTGTTAGTAAAAAAGGTCCTTTCAAAATCTAAACCAATGGATCTTGTAAGTCCATATGTGAACTATCAACATCTAATTATTTTTCTTCTTTTCTTCATCCTCTGGATCTGAACGGTGAGAACACAGTGAGAGAGAGGAACGAATGAAAATGGTGAAATCCAAAATGCAAAAACCAAATACAAGCATAACACACAAAACAAAGTATAGCATACAAAAATTAGGAAAAAACACAAGAGTAATGTTATGAATTAGAGAAGGGCAATGAGAACGAAAATGAAAAGAGTAGCAATGGAAGAGTATTTGAGGGCAGCAAAAACATTAGCCAAAGAAATAAACAAGAGTTGACATAGAATTTGAATATTTGCCCATGTCAGTAGATCTATTTTTATACACAAATCGTCGATCACTTACAAAAAGTCCGCATGATGCTATTTATAAGGGAAATTAGAATGGAGTAGATTTAGGAAAAATTTAACTGATATGTATCGATATATAACATGTATGTATCAATACATATTACTGACAACTGAAAAATTTGAAGTTAACTTATATGTGTATCGATACAAGTTAGTGTGTATCGATACATAAGAGGTTCTCTGGTTAAGGAGGACCTGATATGTATCGATACACAGTGATTTCTCCGTTTTAGAATGGAGCTGATGTGTATCGATACATAATAATGTTTATCGATACACACAAGAGATCTTCTATGTATCGATAAAAAGACGACATTTCAGTTTGAAAATATTTCAGAACATTTGTATCGATCCATAATGCATGTGTATGGATCCAAATGACCTGTAATTTTATTTTTCAAAGTTTAAGAACCTTTTTCGCTGTCAAGTCATATATAATGATGTCAAAACGTATTCTACTCTATTTTCATGTGTTTTGACAATTATTCAAACGTGGAGGTGAACTGGTGCATTTACATTAAGGCTATATTTGTGCTTTTTGAGTTGATGTCGGGACCAAAATTGAATTTTCACAAGAGTTTGTTGGTTGGTATGAAATGTTGCAAAGACTTGGCTTAATGAAGCAGCTAATATGCTTGACTGTAAAATTGGCTCCATTCCTTTCGTGTATCTTGGTCTTCCGATTGGGGGAAATCCTAGGAGACTTTCTTTTTGGAGACTTATCATTGATAATATAAAATCTCGTCTAACTTTGTGGAAATGTCGTAACATATCCATGGGTGATCACCTGGTTCTACTCAAAGCTGCCTTGTAGTCAATCCCGATTTACTTTCTTTTTTCTTCAAAGCCCCCTCAGGTATATATTTTTATCATTGAATCTCTTTTTAAATCTTTTTTGTGGGGTGGGGATGAGGAGGATCTCAAGGTTCATTGGATCCACTAAGATAAAGTTTATCTTTATAGGAGTTTAGGGGGTTTAAGGATATAGAGGGTTAGGGAATTTAATGTAGCTCTTCTTGGGAATTGGTATTGGAGGGAGCGTACTGAAGAGGGGGGTTGTGGCGACGGGTGTTGGCTTCTAAATATGGTCTACATCAAGGTGTAGGAGGGCTTTGATGTGGTGGCGGGATGTAGTGGGGATTAAGACAGGTTATTTCAACGGTATTGGTAGTTGGTTTAATAGTTTCTTAGTTCGTGAAGTGGGTAATGAGGACATCACATCTTTTTGGGATGATCCATGGGGAGTCGTTAAGGGATCGGTTCCCGTAGCTGTTGGATTGAGTGGTGATGAGCAGTTGACGATTGAGGAGTGTTACAGGCGTGGGTGGGAGTCTGATGGTTGAGGTTGGATTTGGAGGTTGTCTCTGTTTGCTTAGGAGGAGGAGTTGTTGCAGTCTTGTTGTATGCTTTTACAAATTGTTGTTTTGCGGCATTATGTGTCTGACAGGTGGCAATGTTGAGGTTCCTTTATAGATAGTTATTCGGTAAAAGAAGTGTATCTTTCCTTGGCTCGACAGGTAGTTTCGTTGAAGGTGTGTTTGCTTGGCATTTCCTCTATAACCGTCTTCCAACTAGAGATAACTTGTTGCCCATAAGCATTATACCAATCGGGTCCCAGTTTTGTACTTTGGGTTGAGAGCAGGTGGAATCATTATCACATTTGTTTTTTGTTTGTGGATTATCGCAATAGGTGTGGTGTGCTTTACTTCGGTGGTTAAGCATTCAATGGGCTTTTCATTTAGAGGCATCAGTCCACGCTCAGTAGTTTTTAGGTCTACAGGTTCAATTATTGAAATCCATGAAACATCTTTCAAGCTATTTGGCTGGCGCCTATTTGGTCGATATAGAAGGCGCGAAATGATTTTCTCTTTCAGCAAAAACATTTTGATGTGGATAAGGTGGTGGATCAGATTAGGCTTCAGGTTTGGTGGTGGATCAAAGTAAAATGTAATAGTTTTTCATATGATTTTAGCTTGTGGTACATAAACCCACTAGCTTGTTCAGGGATCACAGGTGGCTAATTGTTTCTTATTTCTGCTTTGGTGGTCTTCGTTTGTGTCTAGACCTTGGCCTTTTGTGCTTGTAACATATTTTTCTCTTTTTACGATAGATTGAGCACTCCTTGTACTAATCTAGTGTGCTAATATATTCTATCCTTTTTGGCTGCTTCAAAAAAAAAATGCGGAGGTTAAAAATTCCGGCTAAATGGAAAATATTAAATCGCCACTAAAAGATACGTCTTTTTTAGTGTAAAACCATCAATGTGAATAAAAATT
The DNA here is from genome assembly GCA_951804385.1 of Trifolium dubium. Taxonomy (NCBI): domain Eukaryota; kingdom Viridiplantae; phylum Streptophyta; class Magnoliopsida; order Fabales; family Fabaceae; genus Trifolium; species Trifolium dubium. Next base: position 16,004,753 of record OX638073.1, read on the forward strand.
TATGAACAAATACGAAATTCAATTTCAACACATATAAAATAAATCAGCACAACAAATAAAAATGCAAAAATAATATATATAATTTTTTTATAAAAATTGTTCTCCTTTATATATAATTTTAATTATATATTATTTATGATCTTTAGCTAGGGACATTTTTCATTCCTTCCAGGTCCACCATAGTAAAAGTAATTACCCCATCCATTATTAGTCCCTTCTTGTATATTATAACAATTTGGATGGTTGGCTACTACTTTGAAATTTGGCAAGGGAATCAAGCTATTATCAAAATCTACAACTTGCATATTTCTAAAGTATGAAGCTTTTGCAAAACCCTCTTCAGCAAAATGTCCACTACCCATTTGTGTGGAAGTGTGAGCACCTGTTGACATTGAATTTACTATTTCTCCACCAAATTGCACCATAGTTGCATGATCCTTTAAATGTGTGAATAAGGAGGATGGCCAATATCCAATTATATCTCCAGATCCATATTCAAGCCACCAATTTCCATTCTTTGGATCCTACACACACATTAAATGAAATATAGTAAACTATGAAGCACACGGGATAAAATTAATAACACTGAGATATATACATTAATAATAATTTAAGAAAATAAAATTAATTGAATATAAACACACTTTTAAATCTGAGGTATCAATTCTACATATGTGAACCTTCAATGACACTTTCTAATTTGTTGTCCACAAAGTTAAATTACTCTATTTTCAAACATAGACATAATGATTAAGAGCAACGTGCATGGTAAGAGACATGGGTCACAAAGAGGAAAATAAAGGTGCAAGTTGGTGAGTAAAATGTGCAAAATATTGGGATTTTGTTAGTATTAGAGAAATGAAGAAATAAAAAAGGTGAAGAGTTCAGAATTATAGAATATCTTCTTTTTTTTTATCGGCAAAATGAATTTATTTATATTAAAGGAAATGAAACAAAATACAAGAGGTTAATACCAATGCAAAACTAATAATTAGCATGGTCCATAAATTATTATGTTGTGGACATGTTATATATAATAAACCCTCACATTGCTTCTTCTATAATTCTACATAATAACAAAAGTAGAAAGCATATAATGAGGTTTTCAAAATACTAATCCATTTGTGTCAAGAAAAAGAAAATAATAATCCACGTCCCCACCATTGACCATATTTTCAGTTTAGATTTTCCTTTGAGGCTTTGACTATGAGGTTATTGGTTAGTCAAATTAGTTAATTTCAAGAATTATATTTTGTTTTCGGGTCAATTTAGTAATTCGAGCAGAAAATAATTATTGTAATCTAGGATGAGAGATATCTACTAAATTATCCACAAAATTTTCAGGTCAATTTAATAATTTGAGCATAAAATTACCTTCCATATCATTAAGCTAATATCAAATTGCCCTCCATTATATGTAGAAGTTGGAGAAATTGCAGCTCCAATTGCAATTTTACTACTAGTTTGAACAAATCCAGAGCAAAGTAAATTGTAGCACCCAGTTCCTTGATATGCATCAGTCTGCAATTATTACTAGTTATTATCATGTTTTTTTCAATAATTATTTTTATATAATTGGATATCTTACACTTGAAGCAAATATAAATTATACTATACTACATAGTTCTTTAATTCAATCAATATACTTACCGTCCAATAAGTAAAGAATCTAGGATAGTTGTCCCCATAAAGCTCAGGGCTGACCTGCATATATAACAATTGCTTGAACTTAGCATAATTGGCTAAAATACAAAATTAAGTACATACATTGATGAAAATGAAAGGTAGGTAGTACTTGACATGCTAACTGCATGTCTTTTGAATGCTTAATTGAACGCACTTAAGAATAATTTTTGCAATATAAATAAAAAATATTTAATTTTGATATGTTATTGATATAATTTTTTAGTATATCTTCAAACAATCATAATTGTGATATAATAAAAATATTGTCTTTTTATTTTTTGCTAAATAGCGTAGTAATCGTGTGAGAATCTCAAGTCAGAATCTAGTATCCTACGTATCAATGTTCTAAGATCCACCAACTAACTTATATTCACACGACTAAAAATATTGATTGACATATAATATTGACCATAATAAAAGTGTAGCAAAACTTATATTGATTTTTTTTTGATACATATGAATATCTTCTTTTCATTTTTATCATATTATAGATAAGAAGTTTCCAAATGACTAATTTTTGTCGAAAAACATGAGACACAGAAGATTCTTTCCTCCCAACTATCTTTTTTATATACAAAAATCCAAGATAAAACTCAAAACTACTAATTTACTTAAAAGAATTTCAAGTGCATATATTTTAATGTTTAGGCAAGTAGTAAAATGTAAGAGAGACCACCAAAATGAAAAACAAAAAACAATGCAAAAGGAAATGAAATGAATGAAATGATTAATTAGATGAAGTAATTAATGAGGTAATTAACATGCCTGCCAACCAGCTTCAATGGTATTGAGATCTTTATCAAAAGAACCGGTTATGATCCATATTTGAGACAAGCTGAATTCATTTGGACTTTCAAGTTGTGGGTCCCACACGTTCATGCTTGCTTTTGCTCCATAGTACTCATCCCCACTCACATACCCAACTGCATACTATATATGTAGCAATAATAACAAAACCAAATTGTTACTGCATTTTATGCTAGATTTAGATTTAATGTTGGTTTGTGCTTCAGATTCTCTCTATATATTGAAAGCTAGAAATAGTTGGAGCACATACATTATTAAATGAAATTAAATAAACCCTCTTTGTTAGGTGCAAGTTAAAACAAACAAAAAAAAATGTCGAATAGTTTGGTAATTAAGGGATAATGAAAACAACCATTTAAAATTGAGAAGTAAGGAACATGAAATTCTATGATCACTAAAAATAGGCAAAAATACTCTGCTTCATGATTAAAGAAACATAGAAAACATAACACTTTTTTTCTTTTTCAAAAGAATGAGACAGAAATTGTTTATTACTTTATTATATATGCTTTTGTCAGTTTTTTTGTTTCTGTATATTATGAGAGTACAAGAAGGAGGGATTAGTAGTACTATGATCATTTTCTACTTAAAGACTAATATAAAATACAAAAATAAATTATTTTTATACTCCAATTATTTATTTAATAGAATAAAAAGTTAAGTATTTTTCTATTTTTTATCAAAGACAGAATTTATTTATTTTAATGCATATACAAATTTATCAACTTTTGGTCATACTTATTTAAAAAATAAATGATTTCAAACAATAGATTTTTATAAAAAGTTAAGAGTAAAAGTTGTAAAAAAGTTTAATTTATTTATTTAAAAGAAATTAAATATATTTCTACTTTCTATCAAATATCTATTTATTTTAGTCCTTTTAAAAATTTATTAATTTTTAGTCAAACTTATTTTTAAAATAAGTACTTTTAGTCTTCTATAGAAATTAAAATCATATATTTTTATAAAAGTTATGACTAAAAGTTGTTGAAAAAAGTTTATAGTGACTAACTTAAAAAATATACTCCCTCCGGACACTATTATAAGTAAATTTGACTTTTTTGGTACATTTGAAAACTGATGTATCTAGTCCATATTATAAGCCAGATACATCAGTAGTTAAATGTATCAAAAAAGTCAAATTTACTTATAATAGTGTCCGGAGGGAGTATAGTTTTTTACGGACTGCAAAAGATATTTAACACAAAATAAAATAATATATGCTTACTTTACCAATTTCCATTATCGGTTTCTGAAAAATTGTTTATTCATTCCTTACCATAAGGGGAAAAAAACAGAAAATGTAAGTTTGGCAAAAGAATCTAAGTTTCTGTTGTGTTCTGTGATTGCATAATACCTCATGTCCATCATTGCCAATGGTGTCCCTTCTTACACGTTTTAATTTTCTTCCAAATGTGCTAATAGAGTAAGCTCTTAACATATCTTCTTCTTTTGTTCTTCTGATTGGAATTGTTCCTTCAGGACATGATTCACCCGATATGCTCCACAATTGAAAATTGTCATTCAAAATATTCATCTGATTATGTCTTTTTGGTCTTCTGGGAGGATCCTGTATATAAAGATATGCATATAATTAAAATTTTATATATTTAATTACAAGATAATTAATTCAGAAGTTTTCTTAATTTGATTAAAAAAAATATACCAATGGTTTTTGTCCTATCAAATGAGGATGATCAAAAGCCGGTTGCTTATGAGATGGAATACAGTCTATAATATCACCATCAGGACTCTGGAAAAAAAAAACATAAACACAAAATTTCACAAACAATACAATCTAAAAGAAGTTTTAAGATTTCTTTAACATACCTGAATTGTCTTCACAGAAGGCTTATTGATCTGCTCAAGATGCATTCTTATGGTGCTCTTCAACTTGTGAAACTCTTCCTCCGGCAAAAAAGTTTGATTTTGGCCACTTGTTTCTGAAGAATAAACATGACAAACCAAAGAAAGAAGGAGAAGGAAATGTAGGAGAAGAGAGATGCTAAATTCCATGTTTGGTTTTGTTGTGTGTGTTTGTCCACATTTGTGTTGTCTTCTTGCATTAACAAAAGGAATATGTGTGCTCCTAAATTTTGGTTTTGTCCATGGAAACAAATCTAACCCCATATCCTTCTATCAAATATTCATATATAAATATATAAGACTATAGTATATGTAAGACAATTTAATCACTCATTCACCATTTACAAAGCCTTTGAAGCCAAGAAAATATTCTCTCACCCTACTTGAACAATGTACTAGGGATACTTTGTAAGCACTTATATATGCTATAGAATTGTAATGATTATTATAATGTTAAAGAATATATTTTAATGAATATTAGTCAAATTTTTTTTAAGAATTATTACTTTGACCACTGGTTTAGAAAATCAAATATTTAATATACTTTTTTTTTGACTAAACAATATTGAATATACTAAAATTATCAAATTATTTAATGTTTTATTTATTAATTAAAACATTTAATGAAAATATTGAATGCATCTTAATTACTATTTTTTATTACATATATGTAGTACTCCCTCAGTCGCATAATATAAGAGAAAAATAAATAAATATCACACTTATTAAGAAAAAGTGAAATATAACGATTGGGAGTATGTTTTTTAAAAAAAAGTTGTATGGAAAATGTAAAAATAATTTTTATTGTTATTTGTTATAGAGAAAGTAAGAGAAATAGTAAATTTTTCTTGAAAAGATAAATATTTGTGTTTTTTTTCTTATACTTTGGGACAAAAAAATGAGTTTTTTCTATTTTATTATGGGACAGAGGGAGTATATATCAAACATTAGTTGGTTCTGTGGTGATTGGAGCTGAGAAGACCACAGTTCAAACTCAATATTACGTTTGAGATAAGATTGATACCACTTAATGACAGAACTCGTACCGAACCAGTTTAGTCGGCTCAATAGGCAGAATACCGGTGGTGAAAACAAAAAAAAATTAGTATAACTTCGTACTCAAATGCAGTTTTATCCCTCTAAGTTTAACAATTGCTTGAATATTTTGCCCCAAGTTTCCATTTTTTTTCTTCAGTTTTAACCCCTCAAATTTTAAAATTTCCCGATTTCCCATCCCTAAATATCTGTTGCTTAATTTCAGTCTCAAGTTTATCCTATTTTACATTTGTCAACCCCTATTGACTTTTTGACTAAAAATATCTTATCTAGAGTTTAAATATTTGTTTTTAAAGTAAATAAAAAATTATTTTATTTTTAAAATGTAAGAAATTTTTATTTATTTTCTTAAAAATGATTTCCGAAAAAAATATTTTGGTTAATGAAAACTGTTTTTTAATTTAAAAAACCATTTATTTTTTAATTTCTTAACTTTTGCTTAAAAAAACCACTTTCTATTTATTTTAAATAATGTTTCATTTTATAAACATTTTTTTGAAAAAACTTAAAACATATTTTATTTTAAAAACACTTTTGTTAATTCCAAATAAGAAATTTTTAGTCAATGGAAGACTAACAAATGCAAGAAAGGAAAATTTTTGAGTGCTAAAATGGAGCTGTTGAAACTTCAACGGCTAAAATTGAACAATTGTAAAATTTGAGAACTTAAAATTAATTAATTGAAACTTTATAGTCCCTTTCAAATAATTATGAAATTTGAAAAGGTAAAACTACATTTAAATCTAAATTTTTTAATGAACTTATTTGGGTATCGTCAAGCATCAAATACAGATTTTACAATTGTACATCTTTTAGCTTAAGTGATCGGTTTAATATTTAAATTCTATTTTTATATGGTGAACACTTTGGTACCTCACACTTTTAGTTAGGTACCGTATACCCAAGTGATGTAGAAAATAATAATAGGTCCACGTGTAATGATAATTTAACATGTCATTATAAATTTATTTAAGTAGAAGTTACCAAATTTACTCTTTGAATTTATGAAAATTGCAAAATAATACCTACAAATTTAAATTGTAATAAACTGATTAATTAAAAAACAATTTTTTCACTAAATTTAAAACAAAAAAGCTACTTAGTCAAAAAAAAAAACTACGGTATCACTTTTTCTCTCATGCCTCTCTTCTATTTTATTCATCTTAATTTTTAAGATTGTCTTCAATCTTTCAAAAACTTTGCCTTATTAATATATTTTTTTGGTAATTAAGATCTTTACTTGTATTTTGTAAGATAAAACCTTCTACTAAATACTACTTTTTATTTTTGTTTTTGGTACATAAAGAGGGCATAGCCTAAAAAAAAGAAAATTATCTTAAACAAACAATCATTGGCATGCAAACTCCGGAAATGTCATCAAAGAGGATTCTTTGGAGCTCTCTAGGAGGAGTCTCCAAAATCATTACATCAAATGAGTTGTGAGTAATATTAAGATTAGCTAAACAATCAACGCTTCTGTTGTCTTCACGTCGTGTGTGCTTGAATTGAATCTGTCAAACCCGACTCATGAGATCCTGGATACGTCTTACTAAAATGGGTGTGGCCCCGTGTTAAGATTGCAGCTCTATGTAAGCATGTCAATGAGCAACTTTGAATCACTTTCTACAATGAGATTGGTGACTCATTGTCTTAGTGTCAACTCCATGCCTGTGTATATACCCCACATTTCAGCATGTAATAGCGTCACAACTTCCAACCTTTTGAGTATATCCATGTATCCAACCACCACTCGAGTTTCGTAGTAGGCCGCTACACCAAACAATTTCCATAATCTCCTTATAAGGTCCATCACAGTTAAGTTTGATCTCCAGCCTTCTGGAGGACACTTTCATCCTATGTATATGGTGTCCATCCTTCGTACTACGCTGAAAGGTTTGTCCTGCGTATAACTATCAATATCTTTCGCCATAATACTACTTTTTGTTTTATAATCTATTATACTACTTCCATCTCAATATTTTTATTTTTCTGTTATATGTTTCGTTCTATATATGAAATTTTTATATTTGAGGCTAATTGGTAAGTTGTGCAATCGTGTTGAAGAATCATGTAGGGAAGAAAAAATTTGAGGCACTGAGATAGAAAAGATGCCAAACCTGTTTTACTTTGTGACTGGGCGGCTATGCCCTATGTTTCAAGTTGGGTTTATGTTTTTTTTTGTTATGTTTTTATTTTCTTTTTAACCAAAGAAAATAATAATATGATTAATATAAAACAATACTACCAAACAAAATTAATCAATGAATTTCTCGTCAAAAAAAAATCAATGAATTAATATAAAATAAATAATTAATGAATTGATACATTCTCTTGTTCGTAAGTGATGTAGATTTTAGTTACAGCTATCAAATGAACTGAATAAATATATTTTTATATTTATAAAATTATAATATTGATTAATTTAATTTTAATAAATATTTTACTTTTTTTTGTTAAATATATTTTTAATCTTGATAAAATTATAATCTTTTTTAAGTTTAATTCAAATTAGATAATATTTAACCATTCTAGTTATCTATAAGTATAGTTCGATTGCCAGTGTCAATATTATTATATTGGATGTGTGCACTCAAGTAATTCTATTGACTATAACTAACAAATTCATTTTTTTTCAATAATTTTTTTCAATATTAGCTAATTGAAATGACAAATACTTATGAATTCAAATTCCAACTACCTAATTAGATTGTTCAAATTGATCAAATTGGAATGGAAAACACCTAAGAATTCAAATTTTGACAATTTAACATACCAATCTCAACCGGTTAGATTAATTTATAGGGACCAATTGATCTTTTAAGCCTATAAAAAATGTGCCATTTTTTTGGCCTTACATTTTTAAAAAAAGAATTGGTGAAAAGAGTTTTTTTTATTAATCATTGACACTAATGGTCATCTTACAACTGTCTCTGATGAAATTTGAACTCGATATCTTGAAGTTTATAATGCTTAACTCTAACCACTGAACTAACACTTCATGTGCGGCCCTACAATTTTTTTAGGTCAAATGCATCTACAGGTCCTTTGAATTTTCAGTTTATACTACATAGATCCTTTAAGTTTTTTAAAGAAATAATTTCTTTATGTTTTAAAGTTCTAACACATAGGTTAATCTAACATCACTTAAATATCCCTCACTGTTGAGGAACATATGATGATTCATATGATGAGAATATAACCTAGAAGGACTTAGGTATTACATTTTCAAGTCCTCTTTAATTTGATTTTCAAAATTATTTAATTATCCTTAAAATTTAAATAATTTAAAATAACTTTTTCAAAGCATGATTAGAATAATATAAGAAAGTTTCATGGAGCCGTGTAATGATCGCATAGCAAAAAAAAACTTTAGAAAATTTAAATTCAAAAGATTAAGATAAAACTAATGAAAAATTTAACCTATAAATCAAATTTTGAACTCTTTATTTTTAAAGAATTTTTTAAAATGTTCTAAACATGTATTATAGAGATGTCAACGGGTTGAGATTTAATCCTCCATCTCCATCTCGACGGATCTCCACAGTATTTATATAGCTCCACAGACATAACAAATTAATAAAATTGCTATACATTTTAATCAAAAGCTCGACACTAATATATTGTTTTTCTTCCTTTTTTTATCAAAAAAATACATATATTGTATATGTCATTTTATTAAAATAAAAGTACATTTTGCATCAATAACAAAAAACTGCAAAATCACTTTCTAATATATCTTTTGGTCAAAAAAATATAAATATCCAATTGAACTTGTTGTCACCATACATAATCATAATCTTTATAGCGTATTAATTATTATTTTTATTAAAAAACATATAAAATTATATAATTATATATTATATATATAATTTAAATAATATTGTCGGGGTTGAAGAATCTGCGGGCATAGGGACCTTCCCTGTTCCCCGCCCCAAATTATCTACGGGGAATTTCTCCCTCCATCCCCGTCCCCTCAGAAAAAAAGTCCGCGATCTCGGATCTATTTACATATAATCTCCACAGATAATTCGTTAACAAATACAAATTGACATCCATACATGTAGACAAATTAATATAGTAATACTTAAAAAGTAGAAATCGATTTAATATCAATGACTAAACATTTTTTAACGACGAAAATATGATACTTTTTATGAGAAAAAAATTTAAAATTTGATAATTTTTTGAAGAAAGGAACGTGTGGTTGAGAGTTTATGGTATTCTAGCACATGCATGGAACCATGACTTCTTCGCCGAGGTAACAAAGCCTTGGGGTGTTTTTCTTAATGCCGATGATGTAACAACAAAGAAAATCTCTATGGATGTGGCGTGACTATTGATTCACTCGTCATACAATCACATTGTCAATGCTTTTCCTTTGGCTAGGGTGAATGGGGAGATGTTCAAGCTTCGTGTGATTGAAGACTTATATGGTCCGATGAGGATTATAGTTCTGCAGTCCAAAGCAGTTAATGGACGGGACCATAGCGTTTCAGGTTCCGATGAAGAGGTGGAAGATGACGAGGAGGAGGAGGAGGAAGAGGACGGTTTAGGTAATGAGGAGGAGCTTTTATTGGAGGAAAATCCATATGTGAATGATTACAATGTCCTGATTATGGAGCCTAGCACTCATAAAAATAATGAGACATGGGCAGATAATTCAAAACAATTGGTTTTATATTCCGAAGGAAAATATGTGGAAAAGGAAGGGGATGAAGTGGAGAGTCGGGTGATGAATGTGACTGAAAATGTGGTTGGTCTGGAATTCGGAGCTGTTGGGCCAACATCTTTCAATAACATTCATAAACCTGCAAAGGAGGGTGTGAATAGGAGTGTTAGTATGAGATTAACAAAATCAGATAATGTTGGTCTCTTAGTTAAAAAAAACACCAAGGTTCCTGAAAGTGGTAGCAAAGAGCTTTTGAGGGGTGTGTATAGTGATGGGCCCAAAATTTCTTATGATAGATTGACATCAAAACCAAACATCTCAGTGGAGGAACAAGCTTGTTCAGCTTCATCGATTAACAGAGTTCATACTTCTCAGCAGCTTAATCAAGTTGAGTCTTTGCCACATCCATCTACAATCGTGCCACAGTTGCGCGACCATTCAGCTTCGCCATCGCTGAGCCACATTTCCGCAACCGCAACGCAACATCATAGTGATGCTCGCTTGTCAGTTTTTGCCTGTACCGGCGACGAGATCCGGTTAGTTGGGATCACGCGCAATCCGGTTTCACAACATCATCCATCCAAGAAGCATAATATGTCTGTGTCATTGGAAGGTTCAATATTATGTTGCAGCTCATTAAATTCCACTGATTTTATGAATTGTAATGAAATATTTTTGAAGAAGCATGAGGGAGAGGTAGGATCCAGAGTGTGGCAGAGAGCTAAAGGTTTGGGGGTGTCAGGAGGAAGAGATGATGTGAGCATTCAACAAATCATTGAGAATGAAAGAAGAGACGAGGGCGAAAAATTTAGGAGGGAGCATTTAAATTCTGTTAACCCATGAAGGTGGTCTCTCTAAATTTGCGCGGATAGGGGTTAGTGCGAAGAGGTGGAGGTTGATCATGTTTCTTCAAAAGGAAAAGGTTGATGTGTGTTTGCTTCAAGAAATAAAGAAGGCTTCTTATGAGGACTATGCGGTTCATAATTAAGGGGACATTCCTGTTGAGACAAAAATCCTTTATTGATGTTTTAAAGATAACAAACATTTAAATGTATTTTAAATGTATAATTTTGATCATTTTGTTGTCTAACAAGTGCTTTTGAGTGTCATTATTAAGACAGGGTCAATTAAGCTTTTATATAAATTTATTCATAATTTAAAAGCTTCAACAGTTGGTCTGAGATTGATCTCTGGTTTGGAAACTGGTTTATGTCAAGAACACAACAACACGTTCTATCATTTATTGACTTTTGGCAAATGAATACAAGAGAACAAATAAGCACTTTATGAAGAATATTTTCCGTTTGTGCAAAGTCTTTAATGGCAAAGGAATTTTCAAGTAATAAATATATTCCTTCCTATTTTTATCTTGTTTGAGGAATAAACATGTGGTTAAAAATGAATGGAATGTGTCTCAAGGCTTTTTGTTATTAAATCCTTACAAAGACAAACAAAAAGAATCATGGACCAATGAGAACACAACAACAAGCCTTCCATTGCAAGTTGTCATGTTCTTGTATCATGAATATTTAATGTGTTTCCTATATGACCTTATCCTTTAAATATGGAAAGTATATTTGTAAGTACAAGAGCTAGAGACAACAGCTCACTCATACGCTCCTCCCCTCAGCAGATTCTGGGAGAACTTTCTCAGACCATTTATTGGAAGTTTTCATCTCAAATATTTTTAATGAGCTGTCATGATCCAAGGGCTGTAATCACTCCAACGGCTATATTTCTTCCACAAGTTTCTTGACAGGATTTTCTTCTATAAATAGGACAACTTACAACCATGAAGAGCAAGAGTTTCAATTACACATCAAGCATACTTGTCTTTATCATACAAGCAAATCATAAGCTCTTCTTTAAAGTTTCTCCATCACTCCCAACACCTCATAGTAATACTTGATCTGTATTATTATCATTAGTAGAGTGATTTTAGAGAAATCATATTCATAAGCTTTTCGACTTGGTTGATTTTAAAAAGCTTAGAACTACAACACACATTTCTTTATAAGAAAGTTGTACTCAAGTCAAGTAGTCAATCTTGATTGAGTGATTACCTTAGTGACAAGGTAGATTAAGCTAGTAAGACTTAAGGAATTTGATCTTGGTTTAGATCAAAAGAGGTGTTGTAATTAGAGATCGAAAGTATCTCAAAAGGACATAGTGAAGAAACTAGACTAGCCCAATCATTAAGGGTGAACCAATATAAAATTGTTTGTGTGTGCTCTTCTTACTCTCCTCTTAAGTTTTCATTAAAACACCACACACACCACACTAATCTTTTATTAGTCTTTGAATACTTATTCATTAAGTTTTAATATATTTGATAAACTAACCTTTTTAATTTTTATAAGTAATTTTTAAAGGTTCACAATTCAAACCCCCCTTTCTTGTAAAAAACTTTGTTACTTTAATTGTCATCAGAGCTCCGACTCTATATTTAAGCTTCTAACAAGTGCTAGAGAAAAGATTCAGGAAAGAAGTAATGACAAAAGGCGCAAAGTTTATCTCTGAAGGAGGATCCTCAAATAGACCACCTCTATTTGAAGGAGAAGATTATTATTATTGGAAAGACAAAATGGAGCTCTTTCTAAGATCACAAGACAATCACATGTGGGCAGTCATTGAAGTTGGAGAACATGTAACAATGATCACAGATAAAGACAATGTCAAGATCCCCAAAACACAAGATCAATGGACCACTCAAGAAGCTGAAAAGGTACCCTTAAATATTAAAGCTAAATTATTTCTAAGTAGTGCTTTGTGTAGGGAAGAATATGACAGAATTATGGAGTGCAAAACTGCAAAAGAAATGTGGGAAACTCTCCGAATTCATCATGAAGGAACTAGTCATGTGAAGGAAACTAGGATTGACACTGGTGTAAGAAAGTTCGAGTTGTTTGAAATGAAAGAAGATGAAACCATTGATCAAATGTATGCAAGATTCACAGTCATAATAAATGAACTTGACTCTCTTGGAAAAACCTACACAATACATGAGAGAGTAAGAAAGATCTTGAGATGTCTACCAAAAAGTTGGAAACACATTGTGACAGCTATCATAGAAGCTAAAGATCTCACTCAAATGAAATTGGAGAATCTCATGGGATCATTAAGAGCTCATGAATCTATTTTTCTAGAAGACAAGCTTGTTAAAAAGAAAATGATTGCACTAAAAGCTCAAGAAGAATGCTCTAAGAACGATGAAATGTTTGATGATGATGACACAATACAAGAAGACAATGAAGAAGAATTTGCTCTTCTCTCAAGAAGAATTCAAAAATTGCTTGTAAAAAGAAATCAACTCAAGAAAAAATTTCCAACAAGAAGAGATGGACCTAAACCTGAGGTGGATCTAAGTAAAATACAATGTTATGGATGCAATCAATTTGGGCACTACAAAAATGAATGTCCAAAATCAAAACAAAGAAAGCCTCCATTCAAAAAGAAGTCAATGATGGCAACTTAGGATGAACTAGATGAATCTCAAGAAGATGAGGATCAAGAAGCAAATATGTGCCTTATGGCAAAAATAGATTCTGAAGTAACACTTGAACCTTGCTCATCTTGTCAAAAAACTAAACATTTGTTTGACAATTTTTTATATGACGCTCAAATTATTACTCAATAAAATGGTCAACTTAGAGACGAAGTCACTAAGATAACCAAAGAAAAAGATGAGTATAAATTTGAGAACATAAAATTAAAAGAAATGCTCAAACAATACAGAAATGATTATTCTGAATTATCTGCTCAGCTTGAAAAGTTTCAAGAATGTTCCAAGATTTTAGAAGAAAATGAAATCTTAAAACAAAATGTTCATGAACTAGAAAATGACATAAACTGTTTTGTTAAAGCTACAAAAAGTTTTGAAAATGTAATGGGATCACAAGTAGGAATTTTTGACAAAGCAGGAATAGGTTTTAGATCTTTACAAAACCAAAAATTATATGAAAACATTTTTGTTCCTCCAAAAGAAAAGAAAATTTTAAAATATAAGTGCTCATATTGTCATAAAGATGGACATGTTGAAAGATTTTGTTTTAAGAAAAACAAACAATTTTCAAAAAATTTGAGAAACTTAGAACATTCTCTAAACATTTTCAAAAATTTGAGAAAAATGATTTACCAAAATTTCCATATAAGAACTCATCTTATCAACATATGAAGACTACTTATAAGGAAAATAGTACTAACTACCAAGGACCCAAAAACTTGTGGGTACCTAAAAAATTACTAAACTTAAATGGGTACGCAAATATTAAAATTCTTTGTGATAATACTAGTGCTATTAATTTATCAAAAAACCCCATTCAATATTCAAGATCCAAGCATATTGTAATTAAACATCATTTTATACGTGAAAATCAATTAGCAGATATTTTTACAAAACCTTTGGTTGAAGATCGTTTTAATTCTATCAAAGAGAGGTTGAAAATAATAAAAAATCATTTTTAGTTGTCAAAATGATGTCAAACCTTTCAACTATTTCTTGGGCATGGGTTAAGATATTAGTTAGTACAATATCTTCTCTCTCTCCCTCGTTTACAAATTGTATCATTGCTTTTGATAAGCTCAAGTACACATTAACTCATGTTCATCATAGCACTAGCCACTACTCTACTCCTACTCAAAACCGTTCCTGCTTCCTTATTTTTTTTCTTTATAACTTCAGTTTCCTCCTAAACTTCTCATCTTCCTCTCATTCTCTTCTCTGCAACTGCAAAAAAAAACCTTCCAAAATGCCTAGATTGAAAATGGCCGCTCGCAAAAACACTCACCCTCCATCATCCTCTTCCTCTGATTCTTCACGCTCACCTTCACCACCACCACCACCACCACCTCAACCTTCCCATGTCAAACACTTTGATTCAGAAACCTTTGAATCTGACCCTAACTCTCTCGATGATCTTCTTACTGAAGATCCAAACTTTGAAACACAATCTCAGCCTAAACCTTCCACTGTTAAACCCATGCGTTACTCCAGGACTAATCTCCTTGATTCTCAAACCACAAATGTTAACCCACTAAAAGCTACTAAATCTGATGGATTCGTAACCCCCATTGAGACCTTTGTTGTCCCTAGCATTGCTGATACCCCACCTGTGCTGGTCAGAACAAAGAAAACCCAAACTTGGTCAAAATCAATTGACTCTGCTAATCTGAGGCATGCTCAGAGAGTTCAATCTGGTTTTGGAACACAAAGGAAAATTATCCCTGATGACACTGTGTACACCATCTTTGACTCAGACTCTGATTCAGAGTGTTTCACAATACCTGCTGAAAACGATGAAAGTGAAGAAGAGTCTTCTCCCTCACCACCACCCAAACCAAAATCTCCTCCACCTAAGCCTAAATTTGTTCTTGTCAAAACATCCTCTAAGAAAACATCTTCTGCAACCTCTGACAAAAAGAGTGTTCCTGCAAAAATTTCAATCAAACTCATTCCCTCCAAAACTCCTACATCCAAGGGAAAAGGAAAAGCTGTTGAAACTAATCCCAAACCCTGAACAAATTTCATACCCACCTATCTTGTTTCTATTGAATCAAAAGAAACCTTTGACACTTTTTGGAAAATCAAACCGGTGGCTCCAAGCAGAGTTTTTGAATTTGAGAATTTGCTTAAAGGAGGAGTTGATCTAATGAAGTACACTGAGCTATTTGAATGGACTCATTTTTTCAAAATCAAGGAAACAATGTTTCCTTTGCTAGTGCAAGCCTTCTACTTCAATGCATATGTGGATGCTGACAAAGGGCTGATCACTTCAAATCTGAAGGGAGCTGAGATCACACTAACCTCTGAAGTCATGGATGACATACTCAAGCTTCCTCAAGAAGGAGTTATGGTGTATGGAAATGATTGATACTCTGCTTTGAACTTGAGCAAAGAACAAATCATTAAGGAAATGTTCATTGAACAAGGTGCAAAGATGCAAAGACCTCCCTTTTCAATGCTCAAGAAGGAATTCAAGCTTCTACACAACATGTGCCAGCATGTCATCTTCCCAAGGTCTGGAAGCAAAGACAAGGTAACATATGTTGATTTACTCATGATGTACCATTTAGAAAAGGGAGTTAAGATTAATCTCCCTCATCCAATCATCCAACACATGATTATGGTTGCAAAATCTAGAAATAAAAAAATTTCTCTGCCATATGGAATGATTTTGTGTAAGGTTTTTAAGATGTTTAGGGGAGATTGCTCTATCCAGATCATAGACAACACTAGCCATGTGTTTAACCTTAAGAATATCCATCATATGAAACCCGAGAATGTTGATTATGTTGAAACTCCCATTCCTGAAGTTGGTGTTTGTTGTACCCACATTTTGGACCATTAAATCCAATTTACATTTTGTGCATAAAAATATACAAAATTATGCACATTTTGCCATGCATATTTTGACTACCTTTTACATGCATTTTTGTTGTTATTTTTCTTAATTATTACATGCTCTATCTCTATGACTCATTGATCTTATCTTTTACAAATAAATCAAAAATACCATATTCCACCTCAAAGCATCTTTCTCACATAGACCAATCATGATCCGCCACATCATCTCACTCTCATCATAAATCAATTTAATTTTCAAAAATAAATCAAATTCCTATCATTTTGTGGCATTACCATTTTATCCTTTACCCTAATTAGTGTCTCTATATAAAAGACATCACATCACTAATTGGAGGGGGACTCTCATACACACACACACCTAGAACCTTCTCCATTCACATTCATTCATCAACACCAAAAACCATTCTCTCACTTTTTTCTCCCATCCACCAATAAAAAAAATAACAAAAAAATAAAGAAGGAAAGAGAGACACGCCACTTTTTCCAGAAACTACAACATCACCATTTCATTCATTAACCCATCAATTCATCACAAAATTTGAAACCAAATCAAACCATATAACTTCATAAATTCATTATCCCTTCAATGATATTTCATCTTTCTAGATTTCATTCATCAAAAACAACACAAAACACTTCAAAACAACAAAAGCTTCACACACACAATCATTCACTAACTCTCAAAAATTCATCCTCTCATTCTCTCTACCAACCACAAAAAAATAAAATAAAAATTAAAAAAGAAAGAAAGTTCACGTGAGTGAACTCTTCCTTCCTTCTCCTTCCCAAATTTTTCTTCTTTTGTTTCACTTAAATTCAAAACCAAAAATCTTTCATCAAAACTAAAATCAAACCCAACTTCCAATTGATTCACCTCCATTTCCAATCATCTCTAACATTAACAGAACAATAAACACAACTTCCTTCCTTCATTTTTTTCTTTTTCTTCTCGATCCAAAAACAAACACAAATCCAAAACAAATCACAAACACCACAAAACTTCAACAAAACTCAAATATAATTGATCCATAACCTTCAAAGCCGATTCAGAACGCGAATACCATCACAAATCGCAAGCAAAAGCTCTGAAAAAACCGAACCGAAACTGTTTTCGGATTTGACTTTGAGGTAATCGATTTGGACGTTATAACACTCCGTTTTCGTCAACTCTTGGCTCATTGAACTCGCAAACAACATACGAAACTAATGTACATATTAATTTTCGTCAATTTTGCGTACAAATCATTTTTGATTTTTTAGATCCGGACTTTAATCGTGCATTTTTTAAAATCTATTACTCTTTTTCGAAAACTAATACTAGATTCATGATTAGTGCGAAATTTCGTGTGAGATTGACTATTTGTTTGTAGTTTTTGGTTCGGATTTGATTTTATTGTTGTTTATTCTTGAGCCTGTTTGTATTTTTCCATGGTGGGTTTTACGTTTCTATTTTGTTATGAGGGGAAGAGAAGTCCATGATACACCTTTGTTTTTTACTTTAGATCTTGACCGTTTGATACGTATGATCGACGATTTGTGTATCAATAAATATTTATAACTCCAAGTGCACAGTTTCGTCGTTGAGTTTTAAAAGATATCGAACCACAGAGACCAACAGTCGAACTACCGTATTTCTGTCGTTAGTGTGTAAATCTAAGGCTATTGAATATTAGGATTTGTTTAGAATTTTAGAAATTAAAGTAATTAAATTAATTAATAAAAGCGGGATATCGGTATGTAATTAATTGACCTTCGGGGATTTAATAAATTAATAGTGCGCGGATAAGTGTTTACTTTTCAGAAGAACTTTCTCGACTTAAAGGTTTAAACCTCACACTCTCGTTTTGTTGATAAAAACCATACTTTCTAAGCTAGGAGTTTTACTGTCACTTTTCTACCACCTTAACTTCAAAAGTATATTTTGAAAATCAATTAGTTCTAATTAATCCTAACGTGGCTCTCGCTCGTTCAAAGATTAATATCAAATTCCTACTATCTAGTTACAACCTCAATTTCTCGCTCTATTGATTTTAACCTTAGTTGCTTTATTTTACTCTCGTTCAAAAGCTTTGAATTAAATTAGGAATTTGAATCAGAAAAATAGTTTAATAAGTACGCGCGCTACATCATCATTAAATCCCCTTCGGAGAATTAAATTACATACTGATATCTAGGAATTTAGCTAGACATGGTAAAGGAAATAAACAAACAAAAACAGTAAACTAAATAAGACATGATAAATAAATAATTAAATAAACGCATAAAAAACCTGGAAATAGAAATTGCTGGAAACTAGAATTAAACTTGCTGGAATTAAAGGAAATAATATTCTTGACAGGAAAGTGAAAACGGATCTGAAATCGGATTCCCGGTGTGGAAATATCGATACAGTTTACAAAGCGGGAAAATAAAACTGACTGAAATAAAGGAAAATAAGGCGTCCCAAATTCTGAGATTTGAGCTTCTATTTATAGTGGATTTTTGGCTTCTACGATCCTCAAAATTAGGAGAGGATATGTTCACTTTTGATCTCATCCATTAGCCATCCGATTAGGAACAAACGCGTGCTTTCTCCCCACGTCTCAGAAAATCAGTTTCAATTGGATCAGGTTTCTGTGGCGGGCGCCACCAAGCCTTTTTCTGTTGGGCTCAATTTGGCTGCGTGATTTTATGCATTGCACCTCCCTTTTTGCTCCTTTTTTTGACACTTTTTGTTCAATTCTCTTCTCCAACCTATTTTATTCGACATTACTGAAAACAAAACAAATACCCGCATAAAAAGACATAAATGAAATAAAAACATATGCAAATGCAACTAAAGTTCACCTAAACTAAGCTAAAAATACGATATGATTTCGTATCATCAACGTATACTTTAAATCTGAATTGTTAGATCTGTTTTTATTTCATAGCCGCTTGATTTATTTTTATTTGATCATGTGATGATGGAGCACGGGTGCACTTTGTTCCTCGGTGAGTGCAAAACACTGGATCTGAAGACTGGTTCAGGCTCACCTTGGGGTGAACCACATTAGACCAGTTCAGATCCGGTTCGGTTTATTTACTTTGAGTTGGTTCTTCTTTAAGGGCCTTGGGTCTCTATTTCTTCTCTTTCCTTCTCAGTTTACTATTTACACATTAACTTTGCTTATACACCCCCTTCCTTTTTTTTAAGCTAACACTCTTTATTTATTTTTTTACTTCAGTTTTTTTTTAGTTTCTTTTGTTTTTATTTTATTTTATTATCTTCTTAATATTTACTTAGTTTATTTCATTCATGTAGTTTATTAGTTTATCTTATTTTTAGTCTATTTGAATTTTTGTCATTTAGAAATCCCTTGCAATTTATTTTTGGGCATTTATATTTCATATCAGTACATATTATTTGTTATTATTGCTTTGTGACTTTGGACTAACAAACTTAAACACAAGCTTAATGGAGACGGATCTAAAAAAATGATAATAGAACTTAACTTTTAGGATAATTAGTTTAGTATAGTTTTAGTTTATTTAATTTTCGCTCCGACGGACTTGTAATTTTATTTTTATGTCTTTGCATTTCATTCACATGTTGTATTCACTCATGTTAATTTCTTGCAAAAAATTCTTAGAATGTATTTAGGTGAAAAATGTAACCCCAAAGTGGATGTAGAAATTGCATTGCATGCATTTTAATTTTTTTTCGTTTTCCGTCAAAATGCTAAAAAACAAACAAACGCGAACTTTCATTTCCGAAGGGGTACGATTAGTAATTCTTTAGAAAAAAATAGAAAACAATAAACAACATCTTCTCCTCTCTCTAAATAAAAATTCTTTAGTCCAAATCCAAATTAGTCGGACGATTAGTTTAGGTTTAAACTAAATTTACTTTTATGTTACAACTTTCTCTTCTCAATCCAATCTCCACTTGCACACACAAAATTCTCTCTATACTATTTCTCTCTCAATTTCTTACTACTTCTCTCCGACTTCTTCTCACATATAAATAAGTAAAAAAGCAATAAATTAGAGGTTACTATAGGATACTATAGGCGCTTAGGATGCTAATACCTTCCCTAGGTGTAACTAACCCCCGAACTTAGAATTTCTTTTTAAAAGGTTTTCGATAATTTCCCCTCTTTGGAAATGAAAGATCAACTGTAGTGGTGGAAATTCCAAAATCCTCGCGACAGAAAAATGGCGACTTCACTGGGGACATTCTCCTTAAGAGGGTTGAACCGATCTAGTTTATTGCTTTACTAAGTGCTTAATTGATTTATTTATTATGTCATGGGTTTCTTGAGAGGTGAGACAAGAACAATACCCCTGCTTGAGAGAGCAAAATAGGATAGGAATTGTGGTTGAGTCATAGCGTTGCGTTTGAAGTTAGTTCTTTGCGCGAACGCATGTGATATGGCCACGCTCGAGTGGAGGGTTTATGGAAGTGGTGTAGTTGGCACGAGTCAATTGTGTTGGCTATATATTTTTTGTAAATCCCGAGAAGCTTGAGGACCTCTTTAGTTACATTTAACCGATCTTGACTTTTAGGATGTAGTGCGGTGGTTGAAATCATGAGTCAATTGTGGCTTTGATTGTTACGCGAGGCTACGCTCAAATGAGGCTTCTCGGATGGATATTTCAAAGTGCCATGAGTCAATTGTGTGCGCGTGGTATTCACTTGGAAAGTTGTAGACTTTGGGAACTATTTAGAACCCGTGTTACGAATATGAAGAAAATCCATAGTTCATACCTTTTGGGTGGTTTACCTTTTGACTCCAACCTCATGTTCTCTAAACCCACCGTGTTTGCTATGTTTGTGCTTGTTGCATCATCACATCTCATTCATCGATGCATCCATTCATCCATGAAAATCTCTTTCAAATGATTTTCAAAGGACTTTGAGGAATTTCTTTATCAACATCACAATCATCATGGACCGTGAAAAAAAAAAGATTGCTTTGAAAAAGAAATAGTAAAAAAACTTTTTTGATTTTTCACAAACAAAAAAAAGGGGTCTCTCTCATGATTGATATCCTAATCTCCTTTGAAAATCAAAGTTAAAATAAAACTTTCTTTATCATTCATCCTTTTGCATTCATGGTTTTCTCCAAAAAGGTCTAAGCTTCGTGTCTTTCTCTCAGTTGTCCGACGCTTTCGTCAAAAGTCAACTTGCAAGTACTACACTCGTGTTAATCAAGAGAAAGTTATGGAAGCAATTGAACAAGAGAACCTTCGGTTCCGTGAAGAAGTTGCTACACTTCAGTCAACTATGAATAGGTTAACTACTATGATGAAAACTTTGTTGAATGCACAGAATCAGGCAACTCTGCCGCCTCTTCCTTCTCAAGCTTTGACAAGTACTATTCTAGAAACGTATAACTTCAATGAGAGCTTTCATCCCAATGTGTCTGGTATCCAGATTCCTACTTTGACAGTTTCTTAAGTTATTATGTCTATCCCGCCACCGGTGATGATTGTTCCAGTTCATGTAGTTCACACTACACCACCTAAGAATGAACTTGTTTACAATGTCGGACAAGCTGAAAATGTCGGAGCATATTCTGTGGATGCTTACCAAGATCAGTTCGATAAAATGCAACGTGAGATTCGTGCTCTCCAAGGGAAAAACTTATTTGGAAAGAATGCTCATGAGCTCTGTCTAGTGTCGGATGTTAGGATTCCGCCTAAATTCAAAGTACCCGAGTTTGAAAAGTATAACGGGAACTCTTGTCCTCAAATTCATCTTGTGATGTATGCTAGAAAGATGTGTGCGTTGATAAAAGATGATCAGTTGTTGATTCATTGCTTCCAAGATAGTTTGACTGGTGCTGCTTTAAAATGGTACATGGGTTTGGTTAGTGGCAACATCAAAACTTTCAGTGACATGTGTGAGGCTTTCGTCTGCTAGTACAAGTACAATGCTGATGTAGCACCAGATAGAGATCAGCTTCGATCCATGGCTCAAAAAGACAAGGAAACTTTCAGAGAATATGCTCAGAGATGGAGGGAGGTTGCTGCTCAGATCAGTCCACCTCTAGAGGAAAAGGAAATGGTTAAGATTTTCTTGAAAACTCTTAATACTTTCTACTATGATAAAATGGTCGCCAGTGCGCCCCGTGATTTCACTGACATGGTAGACATAGGTGTGCGCATTGAGGAAGGTCTCCGAGAAGAAAGATTAACAAGAGAGACTGCTTCTTTTAGAAATGCAAGAGAGTTTAGGTTAGACTTTGATAAAAAGAAAGAACAAGAGCTGAGTATGGTGGCTAATGAGAAGCCGAAGAAGAACAAACAACAACATGTTGTTGCTGTAATTCCTGCCCCTAATACTGCTCCAAAAAGGGCGCCTCTATTTGAATCGATTGTTATGTTGTACGCAGATTTGCTTCCTACTTTGCTTGAAAGGAATTTGGTTCAAACTAAAGCACCTCCTAAAATACCTGCAATATTACCAAGGTGGTATAAGTCTGATCGATCATGTGCTTTCCATCAAGGGGCACCCGGCCATGATATCGAACATTGTTTTCCTTTGAAAGCTGAAGTCCGGAAATTAATCGAAACTAACAAACTTTCTTTCAAGGATATAGGTCCGACTTTGTGTTACATGGAATGTTCTGTTGCGATTGGGTTGCTGTTGTTGATGTCGCCTTTGCTACTTTCTTTTATCTAGTTGAAGTCAGTGAGACAAGGAAGTTCATCCCTATGATCGCTAGGGTTTTTATTTCTTTCTTATCAAGCATTTGTTTTTTTCTAAAATTATGTCTTTTGTCAAGTACTTTTAATATAATAAACATGCATGTTTTTGAAAATAATCCATTCATATTCACTATTTTCTTGCTTTATTACTTACAAACTTGGAGTAAGGATGACAAACATAAATAACTGATTTTTGTTGATATATGCTTTCAATGGTGAAAAACTTAGTTGAGGATGTAAGGCATTGTTTCAATTCCCCAAACAGTGGAGATATAAGGAGATAATCTGTAATCAACCCCTTTGAGCTTGAAGTTGGTGTTTTTTCTACTTTTCTGAACCCTTAATCTGAACCTGGGGCAGGGTAGTCTTTCAATCAATTTGATGATGAATCTTGATGTGAGAGAATCAATTCATCTATTTGTATCAAGTAAGAGGTCTAAGGACAATGTTTTCCTCAAACAAAAGAAGCTGTCAAGAGATGAGACTCACAACAATTTTTATGGCAGTTACGATACACACAAAAAAAAACTTTAAAAGGGTTATACAAAAAAAAAATTACAAAGAGAATACAAAAAAAAAGGAGTACAAAAAAAAAGAAGAAAAAAAGAGTGAATACAAAAAAAGAAGAGAAAAGAGCCCATACAAAAGAGGGGCATCCTGATGGACCGTAAATTCAAAGTTCAAAAAGAATTAGTCCATACCAATAAGGAAGTGGTTTCAACAAATGTGAACAAATTTCCAAACAAAGAAGAGTGACTGCCACTCCAAAAAATCTCATCAAAGCTATACAAAAAGAGTATCAATGAAGTTTCAACCAAGGTGTCAACTTCAAACATCATTGTCAAAAGATTATTTTGCCGAATGAGTGCATCTGTTGAATTAATTGAACTTAGGAATGAAGGACATCAAGAAGAATGAGTGGGACAAAATAAATTTTGAGCCTAACAATCCTTTTTTGAAAAACCGTGAGCTCAGCCACGTTATAACATACAAAAGACCTAATTGAAACTAGGTTCACTGCGAAAGCATATTCGGCAAATTTATTGTTACACTGTCTCCTCCTGTTTGAATAATCAGTAATAACCTTTTGTACACATCATATGTGCTTTCATTCAAAAAATACAAAAAAAATATATAATTTCAAAGACTTACATGTGCATTATATCAAAATTACTTTTCAAAAGAAATGATTTTACTTGCAAATTAATACTTGACATCAAAGAAATTTGAAGCTATAGTTTGATCAAGGGCAAAGTTTAGTTGAGACGCTCATAACCAGGGGCAATTGTTATCTATGGATTCTACAAATTAGGGGCAAACAATTTGTATTCTCCTTATTAAGGTTGAAAATGTTCAAGATTTGATTTCATTACAAATATCAGTTGATCAGGGGCATACCCTCCAAGATTTCAAGCACTTGGGGCATACTATGTCAACATCATATCTTCCTGAATATTTACATGTTGTGAAATAATGACAAGATTGTGGTTGCTATTATCATGAACAAAGAAGATTTTCTACTCTGAGTGCACGCTGCTACAGTCAATAGATAATATGTTTATTGAACAAGGTCAATCACTCACGCTCTCCGAGCGATTGTTTTCAAAGTCTTATCAGACTGAAGCAAAGGGTCAAAAACAAGGGGCAAGTAGTCCCCATTTTCTCAAGTTATTTCATCGACAACAAACATGCTTTCTCTAAAGGAATGTCGACAGTTATCTCAAGAAAAGGGTACATCCCCAATAAAGGTTAACAATTTTGTTTTGAGTACCATCAAGTTTGAATATAGATCGTTATGGTTAAAACGGTCATTTCTGCAGAGAAGTTGTTCTTTCCCCAAGGAGTTATCTTACACAACAACATATGTACCTTGTTGAGATACTTTTAATAATGATTCGGTGTTGGCTTGTGTCTCCGGTTTGGTCACTTAGTCTGTCTAACAATCGATGTTCAAACTTACATACATACATACATACATACATACATACATACATACATACATACATATATACATATCATTTACATGTGCCATAAACATTTACAGCATTCATACATTGTTACATCATATACATATTTTTGTTTCTTTTGTCTCGTCTGTGTCTACAAAATAGAGTCGGGATGGACATGTTGTTCTTTCCAATTAGAGTGTCACCTTATGCATATAAGTGTACATCTCTTGTTTTAAAA
The DNA here is from genome assembly GCA_951804385.1 of Trifolium dubium. Lineage (NCBI taxonomy): Eukaryota > Viridiplantae > Streptophyta > Magnoliopsida > Fabales > Fabaceae > Trifolium > Trifolium dubium. Next base: position 16,030,063 of record OX638073.1, read on the forward strand.
TTCCCCACTAGACTCCTCTCTTGTGGAAGATGGTTGTTTCAGTTTTTCCTACAACAAAATGAAAATTCCCAATTGAATTTATCCATCAATTGGACACAAAGTCTTGTTTTACAGTTTCCCTCCGGTTTGTTCCCGGATTAAACATCAAAGCAACAAATGACATGTTTTCCATACAAGAAACTTGTGTTTTATCAGATACATTTACAATTCCTCATGTGGTTTTAACCCCAGTGAATCCTATTACAAAAAAATCGTACAAATCTTTTCTTTCTAATAATACATACACTTTTACAAATCAGTCTACTTGAGTCACTTTTGAAGTACCCAATAGAGTCATTATCCTTTAAGTTATCAATGCTCGATAGTAGATAATGTTGCATCTTTAATTAATCTATAAGCTGTCGGTCAGACGATAGTCGGTAATATTTGATCATTGTCCTTTAAGCTGCCTGTTGAGTGGTAGTAGACAATGTGTCACCTTTTCATTATCCTTTAAGCTATATTTGTTCGATAGTAGATAATGTGGTACCTTTTCATATTACCTTCCTTTAAGCTATCATCTGTATGGTAGTCGGTAATATTTGATCATTGTCCTTTAAGCTGTCATTTGTATGGCAATAGATAATGTATATTCTTTGCACGTTATCCTTTAAGCTATCATTGTTCGATAGTAGATAATGTCATACATTTTCATATTGCCCTTTAAGCTGTCAGTCAGGCGATAGTTGGTGATATCTGATAATTGTCCTTTAAGTTACCATTTGTGTGCTAATAGATGATGTATCATCTTTTCACATTGTCCTTTAAGCTATCTTTCGTCGATAGTAGATGATGCCATACATATTCATGGTTACCTCTTTTCACGTTGTTGTCGGTCAGTCGATGGTTTGTTAATTTTCAAATAGTTGTATGTCAGTGTACACCATTCTTGCTATCGGTCAGTGGATAGTAAATGATTTTCAAATGGTTGTACGTCAGTGTATAACGTGCCAGCTATCGTCAGTCGATAGTCTGTTTGATTTATGTTGTGTGTCAGTGCATAACATCTTTCTTGTCGGTCGATAGTTGATGATATTTAAATGTTGTGTGTCAGTGCATAACATCCTTCCTATCGGTCAGTCGATAGTTTATTGACATCTAAATGTAGTATGTCAGCGTACAATGTTCCAACTGTCGGTAAGTCGATAGTCTGTTTGATTTATGTTGTGTGTCAGTGCATAACATCTTTCCTGTCGGTCGGTCGATAGTTGATGATATTTAAATGTTGTGTGTCAGTGCCAACATTCTTGCTGTCGGTCAGTCGATAGTTGATAATATGAAAACATTGTATGTCATAGTACAACATTCTTACTAACGGTCGGACGATAGTCGGTAACATCTTTCCCCAATGTTTGGTTATGTTCCCTAGTAGAGTTCGTTTCTCAATGGACTCAGGGTATATCTTGCTGTTTTCCCAGTCAGACCAAGTTGTGTTCTTCCTCTGCGGAATCTCAACTGTGTTTTTCATTTGTCTATCTTTTATAATATTCATACAAAGTTCAAAAAAATCGTCAGCATTTTGCATTCATATTTGCATCATGAGCATTGTCAAAGGATTTTAGGTCCAAAAAATGGTACATATCTTATATTTAAGTCTCTTCAATCTCCTATAAACAAAGTCTTTCTCCGATTGAAGAAACTTAAATAGGGGCAACTACCCCAATTTTGGACCATAAAATCCAATTTACATTTCGTGCATAAAAATATACAAAATTATACACATTTTGCCATGCATAGTTTGATTACCTTTTACATGCATTTTTGTTGTTATTTTTCTTATATTATTATCATTAGTTCTTCATATTTGCATTTTTCTAAAAAAATAAATATGTTATTTCTACATAAAAATATTATCATTTTCATGCATATTATAGTTATACTTTTGATTTTACACTTGATTTTGGTTTTACGACCATTTTATTCTTTTTAGTTTATTTCATTTAAATCTTCTTTTAATTAGCGTAAAAGTTTAAAAATGTAAAAATTAGCGTTTTCTATTTTGCACGTTCATTTTATATTTCATTTCCATATATTTCAAAAAATATGAAAAAATTACATTTTATTTCATTTCTACACATTTTATTTTATTTTATTTTATTACCATTTACATTTTATTTTAAAAAATATGCCAAGAAGAAAAAAGAGTAGAGCACAAGTTGCTCTATCTCTTTGACTCATTGATCTTATCTTTTTCTATCTCATTTTCCTTTTACAAATAAATAAAAAATACCATATTCCACCTCAAAGCATCTTTCTCACATAGACCAATCAAGATCCGCCACATCATCTCACTCTCATCATAAATCAATTTAATTTTCAAAAATAAATCAAAACTCCTATCATTTCGTGCCATTACCATTTTATCCTTTACCCTAATTGGTGTCTCTATATAAGAGACATCACATCACTAATTGGAGGGGGACTCTCATACACACACACACACACCTAGAACCTTCTCCATTCACATTCATTCATCAACACCAAAAACTATTCTCTCACTTTTTTCTCCCATCCACCAATAAAAAAAAATAACAAAAAAATAAAGAAGGAAAGAGAGACACGCCACTTTTTCCAGAAACTACAACATCACCATTTCATTCATTAACCCTTCAATTCATCACAAAATTTGAAACCAAATCTAACCATATAACTTCATAAATTCATTATCCCTTCAATGATATTTCATCTTTCTAGATTTCATTCATCAAAAACAACACAAAACACTTCAAAACAACAAAAGCTTCACACACACATTCATTCACTAACTCTCAAAAATTCATCCTCTCATTCTCTCTATCAACCACAAAAAAATAAAAATAAAATAAAAAAAGAAAGAAAGTTCACGTGAGTGAACTCTTCCTTCCTTCTCCTTCCCAAATTTTTCTTCTTTTGTTTCACTTAAATTCAAAACCAAAAATCTTTCATCAAAACTAAAATCAAACCCAACTTCCAATTGATTCACCTCCATTTCCAATCATCTCTAACATTAACAGAACAATAAACACAACTTCCTTCCTTCATTTTTTTCTTTTTCTTCTCGATCCAAAAACAAACACAAATCCAAAACAAATCACAAACACCACAAAACTTCAACAAAACTCAAATATAATTGATCCATAACCTTCAAAGCCGATTCAGAACGCGAATACCATCACAAATCGCAAGCAAAAGCTCTGAAAAAACCGAACCGAAACCGTTTTCGGATTTGACTTTGAGGTAATCGATTTGGACGTTATAACACTCCGTTTTCGTCAACTCTTGGCTCATTGAACTCGCAAACAACATACGAAACTAATGTACATATTAATTTTCGTCAATTTTGCGTACAAATCGTTTTTGATTTTTTAGATCCGGACTTTAATCGCACATTTTTTAAAATCTATTACTCTTTTTCGAAAAGTAATACTAGATTCATGATTAGTGCGAAATTTCGTGTGAGATTGACTATTTGTTTGTAGTTTTTGGTTCGGATTTGATTTTATTGTTGTTTATTCTTGAGCCTGTTTGTATTTTTCCATGGTGGGTTTTACGTTTCTATTTTGTTATGAGGGGAAGAGAAGTCCATGATACACCTTTGTTTTTTACTTTAGATCTTGACCGTTTGATACGTATACTTTAAATCTGAGTTGTTAGATTTGTTTTTATTTCATAGCCGCTTGATTTATTTTTATTTGATCATGTGATGATGGAGCACGGGTGCACTATTATCCTCGGTGAGTGCAAAACACTAGATCTGAAGGCTGGTTCAGGCTCACCTTGGGGTGAACCACATTAGACCAGTCCAGATCCGGTTCGATTAATTTACTTTGAGCTGGTTCTTCTTTATGGGCCTTGGGTTTCTATTTCTTCTCTTTCCTTCTCTATTTACTATTTACACATTAATTTTGCTTATACACCCCCTTCCTTTTTTTTTACGCTAACACTCTTTATTTATTATTTTACGTCAGTTTTTATTTTTAGTTTCTTTTCTTTTGTTTTTATTTTTAGTCTATTTGCATTTTTGTCATTTAGAAGTTCCTTGCAATTTATTTTTGGGCATTTATATTTCATATCATTACATATTATTTGTTATTATTGCTTTGTGACTTTGGACTAACAAACTTAAACCCAAGCTTAATGGAGACGGATCTAAAAAAATGATAATAGAACTTAACTTTTAGGATAGTTAGTTTAGTATAGTTTTAGATTATTTAATTTTCACTCCGACGGACTTGTAATTTTATTTTTATGTCTTTGCATTTCATTCAAATGTTGCATTCATTCATGTTAATTTCTTGCAAAAAATTCTTAGAATGTATTTAGGTGAAAAATGTAACCCCAAAGTGGATGTAGAAATTGCATTGCATGCATTTTACTTTTTTATCGCTTTCCGTCAAAACGCTAAAAAACAAACGTGAACTTTCATTTACAAAGTGGTACAATTAGTAATTCTTTAGAAAAAAATAGAAAACAATAAACAACATCTTCTCCTCTCTCTAAATAAAAATTCTTTAGTCCAAATCCAAATTAGTCGGACGATTAGTTTAGGTTTAAACTAAATTTACTTTTATGTTACAACTTTCTCTTCTCAATCCAATCTCCACTTGCACACACAAAATTCTCTCTATACTATTTCTCTCTCAATTTCTTACCACTTCTCTCCCACTTCTTCTCACATAAAAATAAGTAAAACAACAATAAATTAGAGGTTACTATAGGATACTATAGGCGCTTAGGATGCTAATACCTTCCCTAGGTGTAACTAACCCCCAAACTTAGAATTTCTTTTTAAAAGGTTTTCGATACTTTCCCCTCTTTGAAAATGAAAGATCAACTGTAGTGGTGGAAATTCCAAAATCCCCGCATCAGTGTTAAGAGGAAAATGGATAATGAGAATGTTGGAAAATCTGCTGATGAGACTTTGGGAGACCAACCTGAGATCAATCTTCCAACTGGTAATGCTACAAAATCTGATGGCTCTGTTCCATTCTCACCTGATACATCTCATAATTGGGATCCAAATATAAGAATTCAGACTCCACCATTCCCACCATTTGATCAAATGACTGCTGGTCAGACTTTCATGAATTTTTACTCATCCACCTCACCAATGAATGCTTCAAGGTTTTCACCTTTGATGAACTCCCCCAACACAGGTAAAAAATCATTCTTTCCAAACAACATTATCCCATCCATTCCATCATCCTTTTCCACACTTGATTCATTCTGCTACTCTGAAAAACTGGTCCCTCTACTGATGTTGCTGCTTGTAGTTCAAAAAAGAACCCTCTGATTGAAGAATTTGTCAAATTTTATGCTCCCAGGCCTGCCAAGAAATCCAAACTAGAAAAGGAAATGTCTAGGACAAGGAAGGATTTGGCTAACCTGTTTGCTGGTCAACAAGTTCAGAACAATTTGCTGATGTACTTGGTTTTGGAATCTCAGATTATGAGAGATTGGTATATCAATGATGTTTGCCCACAATTGAACTTATTTCCACCACCTCCTAATCCTGTTCCTGATGTGCAACCTGTTCCACAACAAAGCAACTCCACATCCAGTGATGATTCCAGCCCTACTGCTCTTGCTTCTGCTCCACCTGCACCTAGCCCTGCTCCACAGTGATACCCCTTTATTTTTTATGACAACAAAGGGGGATAATTTTAGCTATTTAAATAAGGGGGAGATGAAGCTTATTTAGTCTAACTACTACTTTAACTTATGTTTTAAAAATCAAATGACTTAACCAGCTAGTTTAGATGAAAAGATAGTTTGGGAAGTTCTCTTTTGCTACTACAGAACTTCTCCTAGCATATGTTTTAATTTCTAAACTTATCTGCTATTTTGAATCCTTTTGACATTAATCTTGTACTTTTATTTGATTTGAAGGCATTTTGTTGATGATATGGAGGTTGTCGATGCACCGGTATTGGGAAAACTTTTTCTTGGTTTAGTGCGGACGGTAAATCTATGAGTAGGTTGGATAGATTCTTGTAATCTGATGGTCTTATATCTAAATTTAGTATCTTTGGATAATGGATAGAAGACCGGGACATATCCGATCACTGTCCCATTTGGCTTCTCGCTCCTCCTACCAATTGGGGTCCGAAGCCTTTTAGGGTGATAAATGGTTGGTTTCAACATAATGATTTTCTTCCTTTCGTTGAATCGTGTTGGAAGGGGTTTAAGGTTCAAGGGTTAAAGGCGTTCATTGTTAAAGAGAAGTTCATACTTCTTAAAGAATGTTTACATAAATGGAACCGGGAGGTTTTTGGTATTCTTGATCTCAACATTGAGAAGACGATAAAGGATGTCAATGATATAGAAGGGTTGTTGGGCATCGATGATGTCGATTTAGAGTTAACCCAGTGGGATGGTCTAAACAAGGAATTTTGGAAGCAATTACATCTCAATGAGAGTTTATTAAAACAAAAGTCTCGTTTAAAGTGGGTGATTCCAATTCACGCTTTTTTCATGCTACCGTTCGACAACGGCGACGTAGGAATCAATTGATTGCTTTTAAATATGTTAATCAATGGATTCAAGGGGTGGAGTCGGTGAAGGTAGGAGTGAATAGTTTCTTGGAAATTAATTTCCGAGAAGAATGGGAGGATAGGCCGGTTTTGGATGGTATTCCCTTTGAAGTCTTAACTGAAGCCGATAATTTTATGTTGCTGGAATCGTTTACTTTAGAAGAAGGCAAGGACGTTATATGGGATAGTGATGGAAACAAGTGTCCGGGACCGGATGGTTACAATTTCAATTTTTTGAAGGTGTGTTGGAATATTGTAAAGGAGGATATACTTAATTTTCTTCAAGAATTTCATAGTAATGCTTCACTCCCAAAAGCATTGACAACTTTTTTGGCACTGATTCCTAAAGGTGATCACCCTCAATCTCTTTCAGATTATAGGCCTATTTGTTTGGTCAACAACTTATATAAAATTTTGTCTAAAGTTTTGGCTTCAAGGTTGAAAAGGGTTTTGAGCAAGTTAATTTCGCCGGTCCAATCGGCATTTCTATCAAATAGACAGATTTTGGATGGTGTTCTAATTGTCAATGAATTATTGGATCTGGCCAAGAGAAGGAAAGATAATTGTTTGATGTTCAAAGTGGACTTTGAACATGCTTATGACATAGTAAATTGGAAGTTTTTGGATTACATGATGGCAAGAATGGGTTTCGCAGCTAGATGGCGCAATTGGATTAGCGCGTGCATTTTTCAAAGTTCTATGTCTGTGTTCATTAATGGTAGTCCGACTGAGGATTTTAATGTCGGTATGGGTTTGCGGCAAGGTGATCCGCTGTCTCCTTTTCTTTTCTTAATTGTTGTAGAGGGGCTTACGGGTTTTGTAACACCCCTTTCTCAACGCTCAAGAAAGGAGCGTCACATAAAAAAAATTAATCGCAACGTCAATTTTTATATAACTTTATTTATTTTAATTATATCCTAATTCCTTTCTAAAGTCACTTAACAAAATCTATCTTTAAAATAATATTCTTAACAATAGGATAAATAATTCTTTTTCCACTACCCATAAAATACATGTTTATATTGATGTTATTTTATTTGTACTTACTAACACTAGCAAAATGTTACAGTTAATATTTCTTCTTCTTTATACTACATAATCACTCTTTAGAGACCACCCTTTTCTTTTTGACAACTTACCAAGATCTTTAGTATAACCATGATACAATTTATAGAAGAGAAACCAAATCTCATTCAAGAAAATATAGTGCACACATAGGATAATTATAAAATCATACTTAAATACTTAGGATATAATATTACACATTAAGCCTAAGGCTCATTAGTCATCCTAGCAAATATTTCTACGCCATTAGAATTAACTACTAAAGAGAGTTTTTAAGAGATAAAGTCACACTTAAACTATTAGTACTCTTAAAACTCTTTTTTTTCATAAGGAAAAATAAAGACTAAACGTGGCCATTGGGACGGAACTCCCCCTCCTCTAAGAGACAATTAGGATCCTCCTTCGGGTCCTCTTCTTCCTCAGAGTAGAATTAGCTCCTCCTCCATTCACAAGTACCACTTCCTCCAGGTGTGCAACATTTTCTTCAATCGGTGGAGTTAATTGCGCTTGAGGGACCACTGTGCAGATAAGACATTTAACATCGGGTAAAACAGACATTTTACATCGGTTGGGCATCCGATGGAAACAAAGGCGTAATGGAAAGTCAAGCACATTTTACATCGGGTGGTCACCCGATGGGAAAAGTCATATTTCACATCGGGGATTACGAGGGACCGAAGGGAAAAGGCTCGTTTTAAAATACAACTCGCGCGTTTTCACATCAGTTGCAATTATATCCCCGATGTGAAAACTATACTTTTCACATCGGTACTTATTATGCACCGATGTGAAATGTCTTATTTTTTTTTTTAATGAATATTCCTTTTTTCCCTGATATTGCATATTCAAATTCCTACTATTTCATATCCAATTTCCTGCTATTTCAAATCCAAATGTTCAACATAATATATATTTATGATTGTAACAATAATGAAATTACAAAGCATCATTGTCATAATACTAATCCAACATACTATCCATAATAAGTATGGACATACAACATAATCGGCCAAAATATCAAATAGTTAAAGTTGCAATGTTACAAAAAAAGTACCTAACAACAAAATAAGCTAAAATATTCAAAAGTGGCATATAGCCAAAGTAGCAATATCTAAAACCATATATAGTAGCATTGTAGCAAACGTCATAATACCAATCTAAAATCCAATGTCAGTGTCCAATCAAAACATGCAACCTCACAAAAGTTCGTCCTGCAACATATTAACTAATGTTAATTACATGTCCATTCCATTGATAAAACATAAACATTCTAGTTTAGACAATAATTTTAAAAAATGTGATCCACATAGTGCAGAAGATATAATTAAACATTGAACTATTTAAGTTGCATAATACAATTCATATATAGTCACATTTCCTATTCAAAGAGTACTTCAATATAAATCAACCCATCCTTTGCACATTTATAAGTTGCATTATTATTATTATTATTATTATTATTATTATTATTGAGTCAAAAAAAGTAGCATTACTATTATTCAACTGAACTTGAATAATACTCCCTAGTTTGCCAATATATACTATTGTTCCACTTTATGTTTTCAGCATTTGAGAATATTATGAAACTAAGGAATCTAAGGAACACCGACCTCTTTTTCCATATACTTTTCTCCACAACAGGAGTAGGAACAGGATCAGGAACAGGCTGCTTTTGTTTCTTTCTTTTATTTCTCACAGCAGGCTTCTTTTGAATCTTTCCAAAGACAACATTAAGGTCTTGTTGTCGTGCATAAACTTCCTCTCCAGTTAAGGGTTTTGGAGCAACATCATACTCTTGTTCCCCATTGAAAGCTTTCTTTAATCTACGATATGGATGAGACCGTTTTAAAAATTTTCGATGACCAAGATAAACTGTTTTTCTCCAATTTTCAAGTTGATGGAAACATGTGTGTTTCTCACATATAGGACACGCTTTATGCCCTTTAACGCTGTACCCAGACAAATTACCGTATGCCGGAAAGTCGTTAATGGTGCAAAATAACATGTCACGCATAATGAACTTTTCACCGGCGTATGCATCAAAAACTTCAACTCCTTCCTCCCACAACTTTCTTAAATCATCAATCAATGGTTCTAGATAAACATCTATGTCATTTCCTGGTTGTTTTGGGCCCGAAATCATCATAGATAACATAATATACTTACGCTTCATGCACAACCAAGGAGATAGGTTATAAATTATCAAGAGAACAGGCCATGAACTATGGTTACAACTTAGATTACCAAACGGATTCATTCCGTCAGTGGCAAGTCCAAGCCTAAGGTTCCTCGACTCTTTGCCAAAACTTGGAAACAAAGAATCGATTTTTTTCCATTGCAAAGAATCAGCTACATGGCGAATTTGTCCATCGCATTTTCTCTCTTCAGCATGCCATCTAAGGTCCTTTGCATCATTTGCATTAGCAAATAATCTCTTGAACCTTGGAATTATTGGTAGGTACCAAATCACTTTCGCAGGAGGACCCTTTGTGCTCACATCATCACTAAAATCATCATCTTGCTTCTTGTAGCGTGACACCTTGCACTTCGGACATTGATTATAGTTTGCAAACTCTTTCCTATATAATATACAATCATTAGGACACGCTTCTATTTTTTCATACTCCAGGCCCATCGGACACAACACTTTCTTGGCTTCGTAATAACGGTTTGAAATTGTGTTGCCTTTTGGAAGCATTTGTTTCAACAAATCAAGCAATTCCGTGAAACTTTTATCAGTCCACCCATTTTTTGCCTTCAAATTAAACAATTTTAACACCGCTGACAAACGGGTAAAATTTGTGCATCCCGGGTACAAAGGCTCTTCCTTGTCACTACATAAAGAATCATACACATGCGCTCTCTTAAAAGAATCTTCTCCAACATCACGAATCATGTCTTCCAGTCGATCATCCGCATTCACACTATCTTTATCTCTATGGGACATAGTTGGCATTTCTACTACTTCACCATGCCATATCCATTGTGTATAAGTTTGAGAAATCCCCATACAAATTAGATGATTCTGTATTTCATCCTTATTGAGTTTTGGTTCTTGATTTCCACAGTCAACACACGAACATAGAAATAATCCATCACTTTCAGGAAGATTTTTTTCGGCAAAATTTAGAAATTCCATCACACCATTTTCGTACTCAGGAGTTAATCTATAAGCACTCATCCAACTACCATCCATACCTACTTTATGAAAATTAACGCTACTATAATAAGGCAGTGTACTCTCTCAAGATACAAAACTATAAGCTAACTTTTATCGTCTATTAAATTTAGTTAACACTCAATTTATATCAACAATCAAAGATAAAATTTTGTCAAGTATATTCAACTAATTGAATTTATACCGTAAATATTCAAAAATTTATCACCATTTTAGATAATTAACTATATGACAATGTGGAACCTTTTTCAACTAATACAAAACTGAGATACACATTTGATTGAAACTATGTTAAATCCATACAAAACTATGTCAATTAAATTGTCATGTGATATAAACATATGTTGAATAAACTGTCATATTTTCATAAACTGTCATATAAACATATATTCAACTAATTAAATTGTCATATTTTCATAAACTATGTTGAATAATTTATACTGTAAATCAAGCTATAAACTTATTCAACTAATTGAAAAAGGTTCCATTAGTACAAAACTGAGATTATAGTTAAAAATACACAGAACTGAGATTACATATCAATGATATAAACATTATTAAAAAGCATTATAATAAAGAGCATTAGAGTTGAGAAGAAACTGAAACTTACCGGCAAAAGAGAATAAGTTGAACAATTGTCGAACGGAGGTGAACACAAACGAAACTGAACACGCAGCAGCACGCAGCAGCAACACGCAGCAAACAGAAACAGAAATTGAAGAATTGTCGAACGGCGGCGAACACAAACGAAACTGAACACGCAACAGCACGCAACAGCAACACGCAGCAAACAGAAACAGAAATTGAACACGCAGCAGCACGAACGAAACCGAAATTGAACAGAAACTGAACAAATCGATTGCAGGAACGGTACAGGAACAGAACGGCTTCAGCAAGAACAGCAACGAACAGAAACAGCTTCAACAACGAATCAGCAACGAATAGCAACGAACAGAGTCAGCAACGAACAGAACAAGAACGGCTTCAGCGAACAACACTGGAACGACTTCAGCAAAAATCGATTGCAGGAAGAAACGGTTTGTTTGCAGGAATCGATTGAAGGAAGGGTTTTTAGGTTTTGCGTTTGATTCCTGAATCGGTTTTGCAGAAATTTGCGTTGCGTTTCAGAATTTGCAGGAATTGAAGGTTTGCGTTTCAGAATCGATTGAAAGGTTTGCGTTTTGGGTTTTGAGGTGTTGGGTTTTGGCTTTCAGTTCGCGTGAGTGAATGAAGACTAGGGCATGAATAAAGATAAAGAGAAATATATGTTTTTACTTCAGTGGAATTATTGACTAAAGGGAAATAGTTTATAACATATTTCACAATAATTACGGATGTGCCACCGCGTTTGTTTTCCTTTCAGTCATATCTTCCACTGATGTAAAATGTACATCATATTTACATTTCCCCACAGGTATAACCTTCCACTGATGTTAAAACTACCACATCTTAGTTTTCCCATCAGGTATTTTAACACTGATGTTAAATCATGTATGGAAATGTCATATTTTTAGTAGTGGACATTTGCATTTTGAAAAGGGTTCACACCAAACTGTCCGGTCGGAGCATTATTCAAAAATCCTAATAATGTTACTGACAACCTATCTAGATGAATAATATGCTCTAATGTTTCACAAATCACAATCATACCACATGTTGTTGTCATAGTAGTAATACCATTAAAAACTAAATTATTATTATCACGATCTATCTCCTAACAGTCGCGACCCGGTTCCTCCAACTACTCAATCCGACGCACTCCAATCCGGAATGAAGCAAAGGACCTTTGGGCATCATCTGCATTTTTTTTAAGAAAACAAAAAAAAATACAAGATACAAATCAAACGAAATCGGGTGAATTACTTGTGTATATATAAGTTTAATAATGGTTCATGCATAACAGATAATATATATAAGTGCCAAATTTATCACAATACATGTTCATAAATTATTTCTTTCATACCAGATTTTTTGTCTCTTTTCTTTTGAATTTCAAAATATGTTATTAAGAGTTGAGAAATACAAAGTATACTAAACAATTCAAGAAAGTATGATAAGAATTAAAGTTTCAAGCCAAAACAGAATAAGGAATTTGTTTCACATTACAATATATAAAGAAAAGTGAAATATTGCATCTACACATAAAGTTACAAGTAAAGGATAAAATTAAGCAATTAATAATCCAGACATATAGTAAAACAAGGTTAGGAATGTAGTAACAACAAAACTCGAAATAGAAACATCACACACCAACCATCAAAACAGTTATTTAATTGGATAATTGATTAAATTATCGGACTTTGTTAGACTCATGCATGAATGTTTTTTTTATCTATTTCTATCTTAATCTTCTTTTTTCTCTAATTCTTTTCCTCACTCACAACCACTACTCCATGGAGTTTCTTTCCTAATGAGCATAAGGCCGTTTCGGCGACTATAAAATGATTGTTTGTACTTAGGTAGTCAAACCTTAAACCTCAATCATTCTAGTCCGATCGCACTACCTTATTTATAGATAGTCTAGTTTTTTCAGGCTCTCCGTGTCGGGTTTTACGAGTACCTTCAGTCCGAAAAAAATCCCTGACTATTGATAGGCGTTCGAAACACAAGTGCCCTCGATAGGTCCTCAAAGTAACCAAACCATAACTATCCTCATTCCTATTTACACCTTAGTGTATTAGGACCTGTTTTACCTCTTCACTTGTCCTTATTATTACTATAAACTCAGCATCATTCTTAAGGACTCTTATTGCCTCAATAGTTAGCTTGTTAATGATTTTATTGATACCTTTTATAATGATCCAAAATCCAAAATTCAAAAGTACATCATTAACATCATATATCAAAGAGACAAGTAACAATTAAGATAACTTGATTACATACATTTATCCATCAATATAGATTAACTAGGCTGTTTTAAATTTATAGTTCTAAAAGTAAATTAGATAAAACAAAGAATTAATGGTGAAGAGAAAAAATTTCAGATGTTTGAGCAAGTTAAGTCACTTTGAGTTAATTTAGTCGGTAGTGATACTTGATAGATTCATATATCTCTTCATAGTTAATATTTCTCATAGTTTAGTTAACATCAAAGGAAAACATATATAAAAGAAAACTTTAACACTTAGTATAAGAATCAAGTTATATTTAGGCATAAAACTTCATGGTTTAAAATAGTAACTAATTTTAAGTTTCTCTGCACAAAAGACTAAAATACAATCCATCTCTTAATTAATATATTTTTAAATTTTTCACTTTCATAAGATTTGCATAAGTTCTACTTGCACCTAAATCAAACTTTCATACAATTTATGCAGTCCTTAAACTCAATAGAAGTAATTCCCCTTACCTTGTCCTTCTAAATTTTCGGGCTCGAGATAATGTTCGTCAAGTGCTCCAATATCACCTAGTAACTCATCAAACATACTATTGATTAGGCTGGTGTTACTAAATTTTTTTATAGTCTACTTTCCTACTTCTCAAGATGACTTATTTGTTAAAAAGTTAATGTCTTTATTAACATATGGTACAACTACTCATTTTATATTTTCATTCTTTACAAAACAACATCATCCTGATTATTATTATTATTATTATTATTATTATTATTATTATTATTATTATTCCATGATGATTTCTAGTTGCTGAATCAGTTTATATAGTCCTCTAATGTTTCTTTTTGGATCAGGAAAGAAGGAAGAAGAAAGGAAGTATCTTTATTATTACTGTGGTGATTATTCTCTTTTCTTTCTAAAATATTTGATGAGATCAATTGTTGATGAACTAACCACAAGGTCTTCATCAAATCCTCAATTGATTTTAAAAAAACTTAAACAAAAAATTTATTTCCTCTTCTTGAAACAGTGAAGACCTAATTTTCAGGAGTTCTTTAGAAAAGAAATTGACACTTTTAGGGTTCTTTCTGAAGGTGTAAAAGTGGTGTACTTTATCATTAACATAAGACAAACAAAAAGAAGAAGACGTGAACAAAAAATAAAGAATTTTGAGAGCACTGACCTTTTTTCCCTTTGTTTAAGTGTTCTTTCTGTTTGTATCTATGAATGAAAAGGAAACGTTTGTTTTAGTTTTATAATAGAATTCAGGTGTAGGTGGACTCTCATATGTTAAATATCTCTTATCCTATTTTTTTTATTATTATTTATAAATATTTTTTCTTAATAGATAGTTGAATATCTAGTTCCCAATTTACCTCCTCATAATACATATATACTTATATATATTTTTTGTCTTCACGGTTTGTTATTATTTTTTTTTTCTCTTTATTAATATATATACATGTTACTTATTTATTTTTATTTTTGACAAAATCTAGTGTCTATATATATATATATATATATTAAAATTTGTAACACCCGGCGCAAACACAAAATAATAATGCAATGAAGCCGCCACCATATTTTATTTATCTCGTGAGGAGAAAGGAAAATAATGATAAAACCTTTAAGAGTTGGGTTCGGGAGTTGGTTACATGAGGGGAAGACGTTAACACCCCCTCATATCCGTTGTACTCAACGGGAACCATTTGAGGAATTTTTGTTTGCATGAAAAGAATAACCACGTAAAAGAAATGCATTACCGCATATTAAACAGAAAAAGAAAAAAAAGTTTTTTATTAATTGGCTTGACGAGAGAAATTCCCGCTCCTACGTATTCCCCATGTGCAATGAGAAATTCAAAGCTCACGTAGTTCTTCCTAAAAAAGTTTGGTTTGTTGGTTATTTTTAATGAACAACTTTTATTTCGCATTCCCCTGATACGACAGTTTGCTTGCATGCTAGATTGAGGCTTAAGCGTTTGTCGGTATCAGGGGAATGGATAAAGCATCGCCCTTTTAAGAAAAGAAGCTGAAAAAAGTTCGAAGGTTAAAAGAAAGTTAACTGCACAAGGGCAGGAAAAACAGCTGAGTGAATTGAAAGTCTTTTATGATTTTAGTAAGTTATTTTGAGAATGAGAATGACCCTAAATCACGAGTCGTTCGACAGAGACCGGATCATTCAGGCAGAGACAAGTCGTACGTCAGGCTCCCCCTTTTTCATTCAGTTTATTAATTGAACTTTATCAATTAAAGTGAAATAAGCCGAAGACTAGTCGTAAGGCAGGCTCCTTCTCATTTCATTTAATTAAAAAAAGCTCCATTTTTTTTTGGTATGAGAATAACTCAAGATCACAAGTCGTCAGTCAAGGACCGATTTATTCTCATTCCATCTTTGAAAGAAACATTTTCCCCAAGTCAAAAAATATTCAGGCCTGAAAAGGAAAAAAGAAAGAGTAGAAGAAGAGAGGAATGCAAATGCATGATAAATGGTAATGACAATATAAAATAATGACAATGCTAATTAAATAATACTCGAAGTAAATAGGCGAATATACATAAATAAACGAGCAAATAAATAAACAGGCACGAAACAAACTGTCAAGCAACAAAGTGAATTAACAGACATTTAGCCAAGCGAACGTAAAAATAAGCTTGAGATGAGTCGTTCGTCATGCTCTCACTTATTTCAAAGTTCAAACGTTAAGTTATTTTGAATGAAATAAAAATAAATTCAGGACACGAGTCGTCAGTCAGGGTCCAATTTATTTTTATTCCACTCAAAAATTCAAATCAGGCAAGCAACAGAGATAGTATTTAATTGTGACGTTATAAGTTGAACGTGGAATATATAGTTAAAACCTACATATTATCAAGTGATTTAAAAAGAAAATGAGAGAAAGAAGATTTATTCAAGTATCAGAGGAATTAATTATTTAAACGACGTTAATTAAAATAGAGTAAAACTGAGACGAGTCGTTGAAAACGAGTTCGGTTTAGATCTATAACTGTAAATCGTCAATTCAAATCATTCTCAGTCTTTAAACTTAGTTTTAGCATCTGTTTTTCAAGCAATCATCTGAAAAGGAAACGAAATCGTAAACATATGTACCTAAACCGAAACAAAATCGCGAAAAAAGAACACAGATCTAACAAGAAAAAACGATCAAAACCAACTGCAACATGTACAAATAACCCCAATAACAGTTTAAGAATACAAAAACAGTGAAAAATCTACATGAATCTGAGGGAAAAACATCCGAAAATAGATCGAATCCAACCTTCTTTGTGTTGATGTTTCTCGGTCTCGGATTGGCAAGCTTAGGGGCCGTTTTTTGAGCTTTTGAGTGCGATCCAAAGAGCAATAGGTAGAGGAGAGTGTGTTGAATCTTTTATCTTTTGATGGTTTTTGATTTTTATGAAGTTTTCAGGATGAAATTTGATGAAGAAAAGTTAGGGTTTGTGAGGGTGAAAAGGGAGAGGAACGACGTAGAGAGAAGAAGAATAAGGGAATGAATTTTTCTGAACAGTGATTGGTTCCCCTAGGGTTTGTAATAAATGATCCCTTTTATACTACCAGCCCAAATTTGGGTTATTTTTGTAATAAATGAGTTTTTAGTGGTAAATTATACAAATTGGTACGTGTAATAATAATAAAATTTTAGGGTGTTAAAGGTTTGATGAGGCGAGCTGTATCTACTAAGACTTTCGCCGGGTACAAGGTTGGTAATAGTCCTGAGTTTCATACTTTACAATTTGCAGATGATACTATCATTGTTGGTGAAGGAAATTGAGATAATTTGTGGAGTATTACAACAGTTTTGCGGAGCTTCGAACTTGTGTCGGGGATGAAAGTTAATTTTCACATGAGCAAACTCTATGGTATCAACTTGGCGCATGACTTCTTATGTGCATCTTCGGATTTCCTTCTCTGTGGGGTGGTCTATACCTTTCCCTTTTCTTGGCATCCCGGTTGGTGCGAATCCTCGGAGAAAAGCTACATGGGGAGCTATCCTAAATTCCATGAAGAAACGTCTTTGTTCTTGGCATAGTTGGAATCTTTCTATAGGGGGGAGAGTCACACTCATTAATTCGGTACTATCTAGCCTTCTACTTTATTTTTTCTCTTTCTTTAAGGCTCTGAAGTGTGTTATACAAGAGGCGATTAGTATCCAACGTTCTTTCTTATGGGGTGGAGGTATAGATCGGAAGAAAGTATGTTGGGTTAGTTGGGATAACGTTTGCTAACCGAAAGAAAGTGAAGGTTTGGGGATTCGGAATTTAGAATTGTTTAACAAGTCTCTTTTGTGTAAATGGAAATGGTGTATTTTGCATGATAGTTTAGCGTCGTGGTCTCAACTTTTGTTGTTTCGTTATGGAAACTTGGCTACAAATCTTTTGTGCAGCGAGGGAGGTACTTTGCTCAAAAATGCGTCAATCTGGTGGCGTGGTCTTTGGAAAATTGGGAACAGGCCAGAAGGGAATTGGTTTGGCATCAATGTTAGCAATATATTGGGCGATGGGTTAATTCTTAACTTTTGGAAAGAAAAATGGTTTGGTACAACTCCTCTTTGTGAACTTTTCCTTACTTGTTTAACATATGGGACCAACAAGTTGCAAGTATTAGTAGTATGGGTCTCTGGGTGAATCGGCATTGGCAGTGGACACTGATGTGGAGTTGTGTGCTCTCCGCCGAGTTTCAAACACAGGTGGACGCACTTTAGTTGTTATTAAGAGGGGTGGAGCCTTGCATGGACAGGTCAGATAGACGTTGTTGGATACCACATGACACCGATTTATATACGTTGCGCTTTTTGCTTAGCGGAGGAGGAAGACAGTAATCATGCGTTCTTTTTATGTCCTTTTTCAGTACTGGTTTGGAGTCACATTTTTAATTGGTTGGGATGTGATGTTGTTCCTTTTGATTCTGTTTGGCAACATTTTCTTGAGTTTGGTGGCCTAGCAAAAGGGAAAGGTAAAGCCAAGTATCATCATATTATTTGGGTAGCTACACCATGGTGTTGTACCCCAATTTTGGACCTAAAATCCGCATTTTTTATTTTCTTATATTAAGATACCAAAAATATCTGTTGTATAAAAATATCATCACATCCATTCATTTTTTATCCGTTGTTTTATTAACGCTCGTTTTCCGTCTGAAATATGATTTTTGTCGCATTTATGTTGTCGTCATTTTAGCTCGAACTATTTACTATTTTTAGTCATTGTCATTATTTTCTTTATTTTATTATTGTTACCATTTTTACTAAAATCTTTCTTTTTTCCTTTTAATACCATTAATCTATTTACTCTATTATCTTATTATTAATCATTATTTCACCAATCATTTTACTATCTCCTTTTTATTTCATCATCACTATTATCATTTAGCATTATTATTATTATTAATACTTTTTTTATTACTATTATTATTACTACATTGTTATTATTATTACTATTATTATTACTATTCACTATTATTATTATTATCCAAAAAAAAACAGAAAAAACAGTTTTTAATTCCTTTTTTTATTCTTTTAATTTCGGTCACAAACATAATAACACAAAAAAAAAGATTTGAAAGAAAAGGATCCAATGTTATTCTGATTTTTGTCCAGCACGTGACAATGACTTTTTTTTGTATCTTTCCCATTCCAATTCATTCTTCTCTAACCAAACACTGAACCAACAAAGTTTTTAAGCATCTTTCCTCTTTAATCTTCTAAACCCTAACTCCAGGCTATTAAACAGAAGATAATTCAGGGGGGAAGACCAACAACAGAAACGACAACAAAGAAAAACAGAACATCAAAAAAATAAAGTTTACAACAAACACAATCAAAACCGATCAAATAAAACCTAACCAAAAATCAAACCCTCCCACTACCATCAAAACCTCGCCACCACCATCAAAACCTCGCAAAACAGAGACAAAAAAAGAAGAGTTAGAAGAAGAGAAGAAACCGAACCAGAAAAGAAAAGAAGCAGAGAAGAGAAAGGAAGAGACGAAGGAGAAGAAGAAGGAGTTAGAGAAAGCTTACTTGAAGTATCACTGCGGGAAAGTGAAAGAACAGAGAAAGAAGAAAAGAAACAGAGAGAAAGAGGGAGAACGGGAGAAAGAAAGAGTTTTTTTACCAAAAACAAAAAAAATCAATTAATAACCCCCAATTCTGAATTTCTCACGCGCCCCCCAGGCTTCTCAGCGCACCCCCCACTCTCAGCCTTCTCCGCGCGCCCCCCAGGGCTTCTGCGCGCGCCCCCCGCTCCTTTGAACTGGTTTTGTAATGATGGGCCTGCCTAGGCCCAGCACGCCCCCCACCCTTTTTTTTATTTTTTTGTGCTTGTTTTATTATCATAGTTTGTTTTTTTTAGTTTGTTTTTCTTATTTATTTATTTTTGTTGCATCCATGGATATGTATATTTTATACCTATATGCCTTAGATGTTTTGCTATTGAAAATAATCTATGAAAATCTATAAAAATTTGGAAAAAAAAATTCTTTTATTAAGTGTTAAAATTTAAGTTGATCTTTTCTCTTTGACCTTTCACTTTTCTTTATTTTATTTATTTATGTTTGGTTGGAACATGGAAATCATAAAAATGAAAAA
The DNA here is from genome assembly GCA_951804385.1 of Trifolium dubium. Lineage (NCBI taxonomy): Eukaryota > Viridiplantae > Streptophyta > Magnoliopsida > Fabales > Fabaceae > Trifolium > Trifolium dubium. The sequence continues at coordinate 16,050,298 of OX638073.1, forward strand.
ATAGTTAATTATAATGTGACGTTAGTGTTACTTTTATTTTAATTTTGCTTGATAGTACTTGATTGTGTGTTTTTTTTTCTTTTAAAGGAGTTAGTTTTTTTTTTTATGCTATGTATGAGAGTGTTAAGTTAATATATATATATATATGCGCAACATGTTTGTGTTATCTTCGCTTTGTGCAAATCTCATGAATCTATGACCTTTTATTTATTTAGTTAACTTTGCTAGCTAGATCATGTAAATATTTTTGTTAAGTCTTTTATGCTATCTTTGGTTTGACTAAGTGAAAATTTATGCTCATATGCTTTCCTTATATTTGATTTACGCTAATTTCATGAACATGTGATATGTTTGTTTTTTTTTTTTCTCTATTTTAGTTTTTAGTTTGATCATATAGGTAGTTGTGTTAGGTTTTTTTATATGCCATGAAATATGATTAAGTGAAATTTTGAATTCAACATGCTTTCTCTTTCTTTATTTCATATTCATATATGACATTGTCTTTATGTTTTTTTTTGCATTTTTTAGAGATTGAACAACTTGCATTGTGTATGGTCATGCATTCTAAGACAAGATACATTTTTATATCACATTTTTCACATTACATTTTTTACTACTCCTTCTCATTACACTACATCACATTTTTTTACATTTTCGCACGATTACATGACATTTGACACTACCTTTTTTTAATCACATTACAATTGCGCATAACATGTTTCATTTCACATTTTTTACATGCATGCATCTTAGGTTAGGACATTGCATCATTCGAAAAATGCACGTTGGAGACAATATCTTACATTTTAGATCATTGAGCTCCAACACTTGCAATAAAAGTTAAGGACCATTTTTGGCCTAAATTCATGCATTCATACTTTGGTTTTTGTTTCTTTTCTTTTGCTTGTCCCTTCTTGATTAAATTTGTGTTGCTTCATGATATAATATAATTAGTATGAATAATAAATGCTTTTTGAATGTTCTCTTTACATGCCATATGATTTTTTTCTTTGCTTTGTTTCTTTGATAATTTTGTTGTTTGGTCTCATGAGTGTTCTATGTATTTGTGTCTACGTTTGCTTTATTGTGACTAAGTATAAAAAACTTTTTTCTACCTCCGTCTCATTTTCACACACATCTCACTCTTTAGTTTAAAATACTACTTCTCTTTACTATGTCTTTTAGGTGCATTTCATTATCATATTTATTTTTGCACTTGCATTTTATTTTATTTATAGCTTTATGCATTGCATTTATTTATTTATTATCGTTATTTATTTATTTGCTCAATTCGATATGGTTGTAAATATCAATTATTCAATTGGGTTGTAATAGCATAGGACTTTATTTATTGCTTTTTATTGTTTCCTAGCTTACACTACACACACTAAGCCATAAAAAATCATTTCCAAGCGAGAGAATTTGTAATCAAATTTCAATTGGTTATGAGATCTCTCGCGACAAAATCTCTTTCCTACCCGAAACGCGATGTTTGAAAAGGTGTTAAAAAAGCGTAGGTCCATTTAGTCGCAACGCCATTTTATTCTACAATGCTTAATCTTTTTTCTTACACAACAACAATTACTTCTTTTTTTCTCTCACAAGATCTTTCATAACTTTTTTACTCAACAACAACATTTTACAAACACAACAGTTACACTACTCTTTTCTTTTCTAACAAAATTTGAAATCTTCTCTATCTTTACTCTTTTAAATAAAATCACTAGACTTTTATCATTCTTTATTTCGAGTTTTTTTTTAAATATTCATATAAACATTGCAAGAATTCAATCGTTCTCTTTACAAAAAGGGAACGGTTTAGTGTGTTTATATTGAATATTTAAAGGATGAAATTTAAAATGACGCTAGTCTTTTCTTTTTCTTTCTTCCATACAACTTCTCCCTCCATTCTTAAGGCATGTTTAGATAAGCACTAGAAGTTTATAAGAGGGTACCATGGGATACCATGGGCGCTTAAGGTGCACACACCTTCCTTTTGCGCAATTAACCCCCGTATCTAGAATCTCTCTTAGGTTTTCGATCTTTTCCCCTCCAACTGGAAATGAAAAAAATCAACTGTAGTGGGGTATGTCTCAAAAAACCCGCAACACATGGTGTATTTGGCGATTGAGGAATCATGTTATTTTTCGAGGCGCAAGTGCGAGCGTGGCTTATTTGGTGAAAATTATTGAGTATATTTCTTAGTTTTGGTTAATAGGTCAAATAAGACTCTTTAGTTCAATGACTTATTTTGAATGGTGTAGTGATCCTTTTGTTTGTTTACTTCAGTTGTAATGGGTTGGTCCCTTGACTAGTAAGGGTTGAGTACCCCTTGTACTCCTTATAATTCAATTTTTACTTACAAAAAAAATGGTTATATTTGTGGCAAGGATATAATTGCAAATATTAAAAATTAGTGTATATATAAAATGGTTAAAAAGAAAATAATCTAACTTTTAATGCTCTGCCACCTTATTTCAACATCAACAAGGTTTCGGTACCCATCCAACTAAGATAGGTACCTAAGAATTCACCTAATATTAAATTTAAAAAACATTATTGTTTGTTTAAAAAAAACATTATTGTTTTAATAAATTACTATCATCATACTTTTGGGATTAATTTTTCTTGCCTACTATTTTTGTTATTTTCATAAAAAACGAGCGAAATAGTTAAAATATAATAAAAAAATTATATATTTTATGATATTTTTGCACTGACTGCACATATTTACTATATTTACCATTCAAATCAACCAAATAAAAATGGATAAAAATCGGTACATATAGTACAAATACCGTACGCATACCTGATACTTATAAGTATCTGGTACTAGAGCTTTCAAAACGGGTGGCCCGACCCATTTCAGCTCGGCCTTAACGAGCGGCAGGTTTCAACGGGCCGGGCTAAAAAGCTTGGAATAAAAAATAAGCTAGAAAATTAGTGCCGGAGTCCGGCCCTTTATGGCCTAACGAGCTTTCGGGTAAGCTCGGCCCAGATTTGACTATTTTTTTTCTTTTTTTTCACTATAAAAAAACAATTTTATAAAGGAAAAAAATTAAATATTCCAAATATAATACAAATATGTTTACATTATTCAAAATAAGTTACCAAATAACATGAAATAAATTCAAATAATTTTTCAAAACAAATTAGGTTCATGCATAATTAAACAATACAATTATAATTTACAATCAAAATATCATAAAAAAAACATAAATAAGCATAATCAAACATAATTATAATTTTGTGGCTATTTTGCAATACTTGGACTTGAGTTGTGTTTAAAAAAACAAAAAAAATACATATATGCGGACTAACGGACCGCCCATAGGCCATTCAGGTAAGCCCATATTTTTAACGGGCAAATTCGGGCCACCAAAAAATTCAGATGATAATTTAAGTATAAATTCTCAAGCCCAAACACAACATTTTTTCGGGCTTGACGGTCCAAGCCATGCGGCCCGGCCTGTTTTAACTGCTCTACCTGGTACGAGTACATTATCATAGAATAATTGCTCCGATAAAAATTACAAGCCAATCTCTTCAAAAAAGTGTTCCGTAGAGATTTAAAAATAGGAAGATTAATATACTCTTCACTAAAGAGTTCCATTCTGCAATCTCTCTTTTTTTTATCAACTAATCCAAAACTCTAAAGAGTAAAATGGTGAATATACTTTAAAATGTTAAAATGTAGTGGTGAGAAGATAATTATTCTCTTTTCAAAATGCTCATTATTATTAGAGACACGTCAAAATTAAATTTTCTTAGTCAATTCTTTCCAAATAATCTCTCTTCAAAATTTTCTCACTCTCTTGATTATTTTCCAAAACAGTCTTCCCTAGTCAATTCTTTCCCTTTTTGAATTTTCAACAGCAATCAAATTATGAATGCACCACATCCTCTAAAATTCTCTCTCCAAAACTACCATTTCTGCATATAATCTAAAAATTGTTTTTAATTATGCTCACAAAATTAAATGCAAAGTATTTATTTTTTTTGGTACATTGGAAATATAAATTGCTCCGAGATCGAAACCTGGATCTCCCCTACCTAACATATATGTCCCCCTAGCTCTAACCACTTGAGCTATCCTACGAGGACAATGCAAAATATATTTAATTTTCTCTTTCATTTTTCTCAATAAATAATAATTAAAAAAAGTTATATTTACATCTTCATATGATATTTAGTGGTAAGAAAAACATACAAAAATATACTTCAATTTTTTTTTTGCAGGTAGCCTAGCAGTTAGAAATTCACATTTTAAAGGTGAATAAGTGGGCATACTTCGAACTCCAGTCTCTGCACTAATGTGCAATGTCCATTTTCAATTAAGCTATGCTCATGAGGACATATATTTCAAATTATATATATATATATATATATATATGTATGAGGGATTGTTAACTTCGACCGTGGGTCAAAGTTAGCACCCACGTGTATATATATATATTGTATTTGCGCGCCCTCTAGCTACTCATAAGCCCCCACGTACATGCACCCCCCCTTATAACTACATACGAGTTATACTTGCTAACTTCGACCCACATAATCAAAGTTAGCAATTATATATATATATATATATATATATATATATATATATATATATATATATATATATATATATTTAAAATATATATGAATTTTATTTTTTTTCTTTTATAATTTGAGTGACAAGGATTATTATCTTAGGTATACAAATATCATACTAAATTAGTAAATTATATTCCTTTCCCTTAATTTCTTGTATGAAGCAATGTGTATTTATTTCAATTTAAATCCAATAATTTTCAGTAAAACCTCTTTTTTTTTTTTTTACAATTTCATTAGAACCTCTTGCATTATGCATTTCCCTTTAATTTCTTATTCGATGGATATATATATATATATATATATATATATATATATATATATATATATATTAACAATACTAGTTACACACAAATATTTATTTTGATGTTGGATGGATAAATGTGTGGGTTTAAATTTGTTTCCTGACAAAAAAATTAGGAGGAACCTAAGCATGGACTTTAGCTCCCCAATCTTCTCCATCCTCTTACTTTTTCTTGTAATGGTCTCTATTATTTGTCCTATTAATTCTTCAAAAACAAGAAATCACCAAACCTTTCGATCAGAGGAAGAACTTTACAAATTGAAGAGGATGACAACAACCCGTCTGCAAAATATCAACAAGCATGTTCTTAAGACAATAGTTAAGGTATGCTAAATTATTAAATTTTAAAATATTATATTGGTGTGTTTTAATGAGTTTTAAGATTTATTTGGTCAAGTGGGGATTTTTGTGATTGATTTATAAATTTTCAATATAAATTATCTTGTATTCATAATAAAATTTGGAGAATTTTACCATAGTTTTCTTTTCCTCTTCATCCACTAAAAAGGTGTGATTTTGGGTCAATTTTTGATCCAAAATCGCCCATCTAAATCATCTTTTTCTTTATTTAATCAAAATAAGTGAATTTCACATAGTATTTAATGTTTTCCTTTGAGATTTCGTTGTCTTATAGTGCAGCTTTGTGTTGTTCGTATTGGTGCGGCATTGTTTTGCTTTTCGTTCTTGTGCGGTGTTGTTGTTTTCCTGTCTTGTGTTGCGTTGTATTTGTTCGATTTAATTTCTCATATTATATTCATAAAGTGTAGATTCACTATATCAATGACTTTGGCGTCGTCAATGAAGCAGATCGATCTGGAAACATATTTATTTCATATATACACTCTAATTTTGTAATATTTGTAGGCACTTTAACGTTGTATGCTAGGATCAAGTGAGTTTGTTTGCAGATTCATCCTGTATAGTTTTTTGCTATTTTGAATTTGTGTCGTACAATATATTCTTTGATTTTGAATGAATGAAATTTAGTTTTAGTCACAATAAAATAAAATTTGGAGAATTTTAAAAATAAAGAAGTTAAGTCGTATGTTTTAAAAAATATTAGATTACCACCTAAAACATGAGGTGTTAATCTTAAAATATAATGGTCACTATAATTTTCAAAGGCTTAATTATGCAAAAAGTATATGTAGTTTAATGTCACTTTTTTTTTATGATGTGTCATATTTCTTCACACATGGCATTGATGACTCACATAATTTTAGATGGATAGACAAAAATGCCCTTATTACTTAGAGTTGGACACAAATATATAAGCTTAGAGGTATGGGTCGCGGGCCACCCGTTAGCCCGCATAAATGTTTGTTTCTTTTTTTTTTTGCGGAATTCAGTAGGAATGATGGAGAAAAAAAATTCTTTTACTATGTCTTATTTATTTTAAGTTCACTCACGAAAAGTTCAATTCTATAAAAATTGTTATTTTACTCATACTTGAACTTAGTTTGTTTTAGAAAATTATTTGAACTTAGTTTATGTTATTTTGATTGATTGATAACTTGTTTTGGATAATTTGAGGGCCTTAAAAGATGTTTGTTATATACATATGACTCATAAATTTTATTATAATCAATTTGAAATGTTTACTTTTTTTTCTCAATAAAAAACAAAAATATAAATATAAACGTACCAGACCGAATGTACTTGAAAGCTCGTTAGCCCGTGTAGGGCGGGCTCGAACACTATTTTTTAAGGTCCATATTTCATCCGGGTTTCTTAGCCCGGGTCCATATTTCTATATTGTAGTTGAGTAATAAATTTTTCATTAATATATATGCCTTTGAGAAACAATTAAACTCATACAAATCATATATTTTGTGTGATTTATATAAAGAAACTCATACAAATTAATAAACTGAACAAAGTACGTACCAATCCTCCTTGTATTAAATTGATGTATAAAATGCATAGGAGTATGCTATACATTTTGATACTGAAATACAAATATCGCAGCATTCAATTGGGCATGTAACTGGAGATTTCTATGGAGCAAGGGCTACCCTAAACGTGTGGGCCCCACAAATAGAATATCAGAAAGAATTCAGCTTGAGTCAAATATGGGTCATTTCTGATCAATCTCGGGATGACCGCAACACCATTGAAGCTGGTTGGCAGGCAAGGTTCATTAAGTATATAATTCAACTAACAATTATAACAAAATAATATATAGTAACATATTTAACTCAATTTTATATATATGCAGGTCTTCCCATTTTTGTTCGGCGATAACAAACCTAGATTATTTATTTATTGGACGGTAAGTAAATTAATTTTAAGTAAGGATTAATTAGGTGGAAAAGTAGTAATTGGTATCCTATTAACCATAGCCTCCGTATTGTAGTTTTCATTCTTTATTTTGCATTTGTATTGTTAACAAACTAAGGGATTAATTAGTTAAGTATACTTGTACTACATAAAAAAAAAATCTTTACAGAAGTACAATGTGTTTTGTTTGGTTGGGAAAGTACAATGTGTATTGCTTCATGTATATGTCTTAATGACAAATATAATATTATAAAAACAAAATAGACAAGAAATAGTCTAAATTACTTTGTGTGTGTGTGTGTGTATATATATATATTGATTACCCAAGAAAAGTCTAAAATAGACAAGAAATGTCTTAATGACAAATATATATGTCTTAAGAAATTACTTTGTATATATTTGCTTCATGTATAATATGGGCATTAAGAAAAACATTATTTAATTTCTTAAGAAAATATTATGATAAATAATGATAATAGTAATAATAATTGCAGGCTGATGGATATAACAAAACTGGATGCTACAATTTAGAATGTCCGGGCTTTGTTCAAGTCGACAAAAGTGTTGTAGTTGGAGGTCCAATTTCTCCAATTTCTACATATAATGGAAAGCAATTTGAAATTAAGTTAACAATTTGGAAGGTAATTTCTACTCACTAAATTAAAGTTTGTTGCAATAGTATCTTTAATTTGTTAGATATTTCTCATTGTTCTTTTTGTATTTTTTACTACCACATGTTTGCTCTTATTAATAAGTTAGTATACTATATTTAATCTTTTCTATAAGAGATAATTTATTTTTAATTTTTTTTGAATAAATAATATATGCAATATATATTATTTATTTTATCAATTATTTTATAAATCGAACAAAATGAATCGTCTCTTGTATAAAAGAATATATATAGAAAATACTTGTCGATATTTGAGTAACTCAACTTTATCACTGTTAGAAATAATATAAAACTATTGATGTGACATTTACCTAACAGCTTAAGTTTTTGGGATAATGGTCATTTGACATGGTATTAGAGTCTCTATGACTAAGTGGTCTAGAGTTCGATTCTCACTTTCCTCACTTTCTAATTGAAAATGGAATTTTAAAAATATGATAGACCTATGCATTATCCACGCTTCAAACTCAATGGACTTTTGCGTAAAGGAGTGTATTAGAAATAATATAAAATCATTGATGTAACTTTTACCTTATTATTGAATATTTTGATTTTTGTGTTTGTGTGTGTGTGAAGGATCCAAAAGATGGAAATTGGTGGCTTGGATATCAATCTACTGTAGTTGGATATTGGCCATCCTCTTTGTTTCCACAATTACAAGATACTGCACATGCAATTCATTTTGGTGGAGAAATAACTAATTATAAGGTAACAGGGTCTCATACTTCAACCCAAATGGGTAGTGGACATTTTGCTGAAGAGGGTAATGGAAAAGCTGCATATGTTAGGAATTTGGAAGTTGTGAATACTGATCATTTGTTACATCCATTGACAAATGATCCTGAATTTTTCTCAGCTCAGCCAGATTGTTATAATATAAAAGGAGGGAGTAGTGACAGTTGGGGACGATACTTTTACTATGGTGGACCTGGTAGGAATGAGAAATGTACTTGAAAAAATAAATATATATACTACTAAAGTATGCATGTTATTTTGTATAAATAAATAAAGGATGAATTATGCATGATTTTACTATGGAATATGATCGATATAAGATGGGTGGGGAAAAATCAGTTTTACTCTTGTCTACGAATTCGATCAGCTTGAGATTTATTTATAGGCATCAAATTTTTGTAATCATATATGATCCGATCACTTTAATTAAATTCTATGAAGATTAGACACTGACACGGACACCGGACACGACACGAACATTGACACTTTGATAGAGATATAATTAAAAAAGTGATATAATTCAATGTCGGAGCTTCATAGGTTAAATTGATTTTAAATTGAAAGAAAGTTTTACGAAAAAGAAAACACTAAACCTCCTTTATGTTTTTTTCACCTTCATCATTATCCCATAGGGACTACGACCATTTAGATGGAGGCCGGAAAGAAATTAGTCGCCTAATGTCCGGACTTGTAGGTATGTGACTTGTCGTAATATTATATTTTTGTGATCTTCTGATGTTAGCTAGACAGTGTTTTTCATTAATCGCTCAATTGAAAACATTGTTTATCCATTTTTACAATTATTTTAAATTATTTTCTCATAACGTATATTTTTTTGACCAAATTCTCATGTTAATTGTGATTTAGAATATTTCATGTATGATGAAACTTACAATTCTAGGATGCTTCTATATTATTATTAATCTAAGAAAAATTATAAACATTGACCTAAAGGTAATGGTTAAGAAAATAAAAATAGTAAAGATTCTCTCGAAAATTGTGTTTTTTACTTTTCTAAAACAATAAACACAATTTCCAATACAACTATTACCTTTTTTGGTAACTTTAACTAGTGCCCCAAGGGCACTAGTTAACAAAACCCTTAATCTAATATTAAAATCGATCATACTACTCTTCACTTTTATTTGCTTTCGGTTATTATTTTATTTGCCCGTTGCTAATATTTTCTACTTGGCTATTGTCATTGGTTATCATCAATGCTATTATTATTCTCAATTTTCTTACTGTTGTTTTATTAGTTCATGGAAATTCTAGTTCATTTCTCATTAAACTACTAAAAACATGCAAAATTCTAGTTCATTTCTCACAAACATTCCGTCACAAAATCCATCATAAAAGTGGTTAGTTTGTATTTTATTAACGATGGAAAGTTAGAGGATCTAAACATAATGAAAAATAGTTAGAGGATTAAAAATGTATTTCAGCCAAAAATTAATTAACCCAAAAATAAAATAAGAAAATAGAAAAGGAAGAAAAAAAATGAATCATTTTTATTTATTGAATGAAAAATATTAAGAAGAAGAGAAACGAAAAGTTGAAAGTGTTGTAAGAAGAGGAAGAGGAAGAGGAAGAGAAAATTGAAGTTGAAAGTGTTGGAAGAATGAAAATTATGAAGAGCAGATAATGTGTTATATGTATATATAAAAAATCTATAAATTTTAAATTTTAAAAATTCCGCTCGTTTTCCGAGGATATTTCCAAGAAAAAATTTACTAGGAAACTCACCTACAAGATTGCTATAATAGCAGGGCAAGTGCAGACTGATGTGACATGTTTGTTCCTAATAAATTTTTCTAGGAAACATTTTCTGTCGCTCTTAATTTTTCAAATTTTCGTTTTTCATCTCACAGTATTAGAAATTTTGTTTCCCTCCGTAACAATTTCTTACCAAAAATTCCTAGGAAAACGCCTAGATCAGTGTGCATGTATTTTCTGTGAAATGTTTTCCTAGGAAAATTTCGTCGGAAATAATTGTATTTTTCGAGGAATTTGATTTAATTTCCTTTGTAACATTCATAGGAAATTTCCAAATTTCTTGTGGTGAGTTTGAATCTTGTCGGTGACAATTTCAAAATGGTCATTAATGCCATTTGTGTTAATCATTTTTTTCGCTACCCCATGTTTTTAAAAAATAATGATTTTAAAGAAGATTAAAAATCGTTAAACGGCGGTGGAAAATTGGTAGCTATAACATAAAATAATAAACTCTTTTAAAATATTAAAACATACATAACAGAATGCATTGAACATATTTTCGTAATTTTGTAAAAAAAAGTATTTGACCAAAAACTATAATGAATTCAAAAGCATATTATGTAATAATATTAAATGTGTTATTTATAATTATTCTTTTTCTATTTATGACATGATTTATTTATTTTCTTAATAATATATATATTGTGTTAGATGAATGGGAGGTTAGATAATTTGTTTTGTTGCACTTACAACTCAAACATGGAGTTTACCTCTCCAATCATCTTCCTCTTCCTACATTTTCTTGTTCTTGTTTCTTTTGTTTGTCCTATTTATTCTTTAGAACCAAACAACTATCAATTGGTTAATCAGACTTCTCAATTTGAAAATGAGATCCACGAGTTTAAAAAGTCGATAACAACTCATCTGCAACAGATTAACAAGCCTGCTGTTAAGACATTTCAGGTATAATAAAATAAATTATAAAACATTGTTATGTCTTTTTTATGAATTAATATAATTTTATGGTGCAATATAAATTATTCATTATAAACAATTATTTATTGAGAATGAAAATTAGAGAATTTTTAGAATAATGAAAATTCATGTGATATTTTGTTAAATCTAAATATAAAAATACCACAAAATACTTAAGCATTAGAAATTTATCTCCGTATACCTTATAAATATGAACCTTCAAATTGTCCCTATTCTTATTTTAAAATTTACAAAAATTTCCTTCCAAATTTTAACATCAGTCACTATTATTTTTCAAATTGGTTTCTACAAAAAAATTTCAAATTTAATTAACATGGTCCCTTAGTTTATGTTGGTGTTAATGCATGTAACTTGTGTTTGTGTTCATTTTTGCAGAGTCCCGACGGTGATATCATAGATTGTGTTTTAACAAATAAACAACTAACATTTGATCATCCACTATTAAAAGGACAAAGACCATTGGTATTTATATTATATTTTTGTTATTTATTTATGGAAAATTCATCAATCATTTTTTTTAGCTAAATAAACTCTTTTTATTTTAATTTTATAATTTAAATTTTTTTCATGCGCATATATTTAATACAGGATCCTCCAGAGATACCTATAGGTTATTATCAATTGGATAATTCTAGTGACATCTTTCAATTGTGGAGTTTATCTGGCGAATCATGTCCTGAGGGAACAATTCCAATTAGAAGAACTAAAGAACAAGACATATTAAGAACTGGTTCTATTAGTAGATTTGGAAGAAAACTTGCCAGTGCAGATCAACACGAAGTAAGTTGTCATATCCCAAATTTTTTCTACCTTTTAATTTTTTATATTGATTTTATTTTTAAATTCGGATTAAAGAAGAGATGACGGATCAGAGTATACATTCTTCCATCTCTCAAATAATCAAAGACTTAACACACGTTTCTTCTACCGGTTATTCATCTTCCAACATCTTAAAAACAAATTCAACTCATCAAATCAATTTTTTCCCTTGTGCAATCGCATTCAAAATTAACTTTTTCATAAACGAACATGTCTTATTCATTCCAACGTGATACAAACAACAATTAAACCTCCATGTGCGAGCATACATGCTACGTTTAACCACTAGAGTGGGATCTAAACATCATTCCCTAAAATCAACCAACAAACAAATATGTAGGAGCAACCGACAAACAAATATCGTTCCCTAAACATAGAAGGATATGTAGGAGCAAGACTCGCAATCTTGTCAAGTACACTAATCAAAAACTGATTTTCCCCCTCTTGTATAAATATTTTCTCAACAATAAAAAGCATGCAAATAATATCCAAAACACTTTTAAATCCTAAAATTAATTAGAAGGTTCCCATTGAATACAACATATGTAATGGGTGTTAATACCTACTCCTTGCATAATCGACTCGTGAACACGAAGATGGTTGCGACAACCATCTTTCCATTAATCACAAGGTTTTATTGATATTTTCCTTTTCCTACGGGAATAAATAAAGTTAGATGGCGACTCTTTAGTCATTCTGATTTCCCCCTCTTGTATAAAGTTAGGTGGCAATCTTGTCAAGTACACTAATCAAAAACTGATTTTCCCCCTCTTGTATAAATATTTTCTCAACAATAAAAAGCATGCAAATAATATCCAAAACACTTTTAAATCCTAAAATTAATTAGAAGGTTCTCGTTGAGTACAACATATGTAATGGGTGTTAATACCTACTCCTTGCATAATCGACTCATGAACACGAAGATGGTTGCGACAATCGTCTTTCCATTAATCACAAGGTTTTATTGATATTTTCCTTTTCCTACGGGAATAAATAAAGTTAGGTGGCGACTCTTTAGTCATTCTGAGCATTAATACGCTTGGGCGTCTTTCGCGGCGCGGCATAAGTAACTGTAGAAATTATTTTTATCTCTAATTTTAATTTTCTATTTATTTGTTTTCTTTTTCTTAATATGGTCATTAATGTAAGGAATGAATTAAACAAATTAACAAAAAAAATCAAGTTAACAATTTTGGTCAAATAGTCGTGGCTAGAAAATTAACCTATAAACCTATAAAATGAATACATTGGATGTTCAGGGTTTGAACTACGACTCACAAAGTCGGCCCAACACTTAATGAGGCTTACAGTTTTTTTTGAACTGCCAAAATCTTTATTTATAAGAATTGTTAAGTACAAAGAGTACATTACGATCTAAAAAGAGAAAACAGAACTAGCACCCAGGCCAGAGGCAACGAAACATAGACCACCCAGCAACTAGAAAAGCAACACTAGTGAAATCATCCAGCACACAAAAATAAAAAGGCCAATGCCTCATCGCAACATAAAATCTCCCTTCGCCGTCTTGTGTAAAAACCATTACTAGGAGAGCCTTTGTATAGTGTCCACCGTCGCACCTACCACTCCGTGTACATTATTAAAGGCTTTAATGAGACTTAAAGTAAACTGTAAAATGAGGCTTTTTATTTTTCTTCGAGGAATTTTTTTCTGAAATATAAAATGAATTTTTTTTTATTAATTTTTTTCTCTCTATATTTTCTGAAACTTTTTTTATCTTCTAACAAGAAACTTTTTCACTAAAGCTTATATATGCTTTTTTTTGTGGTTATATCTTTTTTTGATTACAACTTATATATGCTATTTTGAAAATGCAGTATTCAATTGGATCTGTACGTGGAGATTATTATGGAGCAAGGGCTACTTTAAACGTTTGGGCCCCACGCGTAGAAACTCAAGGAGAATTCAGTTTGGCACAAGTATGGGTTATCTCTGATGATCGAGATCTTGGCAACACCCTTGAAGCTGGTTGGCATGTATGTTGTTAATTAAATAACCTCTTACTAAATTATTTAATTCATCTATGATCATTCAATCAATTTCTATTTTATAATTTATTTATTTCCTCTCATCTTTTTCATAAAAAATAAAATTTAAATTTAATTATATAGTTGATTTAAATTTAAATTTACACCTACTTAAAAACATGTGAGAATAAGTTAAGAAGCCTACCAACAAAAAAATGTTAACAAGCCTACAGTCACTTGTTTGTTTTACTAAAAACCCAATACTTTTTTTCAAACTAATTTTATATAAAAGATAATTTTGTAATTTTGATTTCAAACTAATAATATCATTAACTTTTTTTATTTTCCTAGGATTTATATTTTTTTTTTACACTTTTCATAGGATTTGTTTTTTGATACAATATTTTTAATAGGATTTCTAAATATTGGATTCTCATACATGCAGGTCTTTCCACGCCTCTATGGGGACAACCACCCTAGATTTTTTATTTATTGGACTGTAAGTAAATTCATTATTTATTAAGAACATTATTGATAACAATAACATCGAATTTCTTCAACTAAAATATGCAATATTGAATAGAATGATAATTCTAGTAATTACAGGCTGATGCATATGGCAAAACTGGATGCTACAATTCACAATGTCCAGGATTTGTTCAAGTCAACAAAAAAGTTGCACTTGGAGCTACAGTTTATCCAATTTCTACATATAACGGAAAGCAATTTGAGATTACCATAACAATCTGGAAGGTAATATATGTTACCAATTTGACCTTATAATAAGATTATGCATAATTGATAGATATCTCTCCATATGTTCCTCTTTTTCTTTAGGTTATATATATATAGCAGTGTTATATAGCATGACAGCACGGCATGCACAACATCACCATATTTTACAATTATTCAAATCGTGCATATATACAAGCATTTTCCTATATATATATATATTGAAAGTTTTAATTTTGTTTTTTTTGGTGCGTGAAGGATCCAAAAAGTGGAAATTGGTGGCTTGGATATGGATCTATTGTACTTGGATATTGGCCATCCTCTTTATTTCCAAAGTTACGAGATACTGCACATGCAATTCAGTTTGGTGGAGAAATATTAAATTATAAGTCAAGAGGGTCTCATACTTCAACCCAAATGGGTAGTGGACATTTTGCTGAAGAGGGTTTTAAAAAAGCTGCATATGTTAAGAATTTGGAAGTTGTGAATACTGATCATTTGTTTCATCCACCAACTCCTGAATTTATAGCAGATCAGCCTAATTGTTACAATATAGGAGGAGGGAGTAATGGCAATTGGGGGCAATACTTTTACTATGGTGGGCCTGGTAGGAGTCAGAAATGTTATTGAAGGAAATAATATGAAATAAATATTATGAAAGTTAACATTTAATAAAAGTTATGGTTTTTTATTTTATTCAAGCGATATGTTAAAATAGAGCTCTTTGTTTTAATCATAAAATAAAGCTCTTATTTTAAAGGTTATGGTTTTTGTTTTAGCTTTCAAATTGTAAAAAGTTTCAAATGAAAGGGTTCATATCTAGAATAAAATTGTGACTATGCAAAATTTTACTCTTTTCATTTTAACCAAACCATACATATATATTTAAAGTTTTAAGACTTAATTAGATTTTATCAAGCAAAAGATAAGAAAAAGTGTATGAATAATAGAAAATTCTACAAAGAAAAATCAAGGGGGAAATGTTAGACAAGTGACTCCAAACCACTAAGAGGGAGGTGAATTGTGTATCTAAAAAAACGATTAAAAATAAGCACTTAAAGAATTAAACCAAATAAAATAAATGCTTTGAAATGAAAACTTAAGTATAATAAACACATATAAATGAAATTGCTTAATACAAATAAATAAAGAAGTATTTTAAAAAAATTTACCAAAATAAAACAAAAGTATTTGAATATAAAAGAAATTTAAAAGCAAGATAAAAAAAAATAAATTAAAAATCCTAAACTCAAGACTTCAAGCTTGATTTTCTTTTTCGCTTTTTGCACTCTTGTCATCATTGTAGAGTTTCTTTTGTCAATCATCAAAATAAAAATATTTCTGTCAAGACATATATTCACATTCTCCTTTTTTTTGATGATGACAAACATCTCATGGTAGGGTTGCATAAATATAATCAATAAAAAAATATGTTAGAGATAAGCGCAAATTATTCTCCCCCTTTCTATATGCAAACAATTGTAAAATACCCTCCTAAAACATGCAAATCACATAACTCTCTCCCTTTCGTCATTATCCAAAAGCGAGAAAGAAAAAAATCATCTCAAGGCATGTATTCAAGAAAAATTCAATCATATGTAACTATCACCACATAAGTTCAGATTCGTCGGATGAACTCATGTCATTGTCATCCCAAGTGATATAGGCCCCTTCTTCCTTTTGAGTCCATTCTTGATCTTTTGTCCGACTTCTCATTTCTTTTGATAAAGTGGACAATCCGGTTTTATATGATCTTTCTTACCGCATTTATAGCATGTTGGATTGAAAGAGGTTCCTTCATCGCTTTTCTTTTGAGAGATTTGGAATTGTTTTGGAAGGTGGTTTTTTGAGAGATTTAACAATTATTGGCTTAATAATAAGGCCTTTTTTAAGGGCCACAAGAGCATTAGACCTCTTGCGGCTCTTCACACAAGCATGAAAGAACCTGGTATTCGCATCACCTTCACGAAGTCACCGCACCCTAGACTTTTGAAACTCCAAACTGTCCTTGCTTTTTAACAAAAGCCAAAGATAATTAAATTTCTCCTTTCTAACTTCTAGATCTTCCTCCAACCAACCCTCACCCTCCCCTTTAGATCCGATGTGGTGGACTTTTTTACTAGGCATTATGAGGAAGTGGGATGAGAGCGACCAAAGTTGGATGGCATTGATTTTAAACATCTTTCTCTTGATGAGATGAGTGAGTTACAAGCGGCTTTTAAGGAAAAGGAGGTGTTTGAAGTTATAAATTTGTCGGATGGCAATAAGAATCAGGGTCCGGATGGTTTCAATTTTGCTTTCTTCAAGTCCTTTTGGGGGTTGCTTAAGTCCGATATCATGGGTCTTTTTGGGGAATTATTTTTATCGGCTAAGCTTCCGTCTTGTTTCTCTTCTTATTTTGTTGCCTTGATTCCAAAGGTATTGTGTCCTCATAAAATGGGAGATTTTCGGCCAATTTCTTTACTTGGTAGTCTTTACAAGGTTTTGGCTAAAGTGTTAGCTAATAGATTGGGCAAGATGATGAATTCTAGAATTTCTTATAATCATTCGGCCTTTCTCAAGGGAGTGGTCAATGGGGTGGTTGTGGTTAACGAAGTGGTTGATTTTGCAAAGAGAGCAAAAAAGGAAATTCTTGTCTTTAAAGTTGATTTTGAAAAGACATATGATTCAGTGAGTTGGAGCTTTCTTGACTATATGTTGTTAAGAGTGGGATATGGTGATAAATGGCGGGCTTGGATGAAAACTTACGTTTGCAATGGCAATTTGTCGGTCTTGTTCTATGGAAGCCCGACGAAAGAAATTAATATTAATAGGGGCCTTAAACAAGGTGACCTTGATGATAGTTCATCATATGATAATTTTAGTATTAGTTTTATAAATTTTTAGTTATAGTTGCATGGTTAATTCCTAAAGATTTAGCACAATTGAAGAAAATCAAGAGCTTGAAAAAAGTTGAAGAACAAGCAAAAAAGTGAAGAAAATCCAAGTATTTTGTATCTGCGAAAATTGCCCCATGATTGAAGGTAATCGCCCCATGATTTGGAGTGAAAAATTCATTAGTCAGGTTCTGTGATAATCGCCCCACGATGGAGATAAATTGTCGGGCGATGGTAAGCAGGAAATTTAAGGCGTAGGCGCGAAAAAAAAACCTATTTAATCAACTCTATAAAAGGGAGCTTTTGCTAGAAATAAGAAAAAACACATTTTAGAGAGAGAAACACTCTGAAGTACTGAAGAAACATATTTCCAAGGATTCTACATCAACGGAAACATCATTAATCAAGTGTTCTTTTATGCTACATCATGTATAATTTTCAACACTTTTTGGTATTGTCTATTATTATGAGTAGCTAATTAAATCTCATAGTTAGGGATTGTTGATGATTCTCTTTGAACTCATCTGAACCATGTAACTAGAATTCTAGCCAATTCAATGAAAACTAATAGTTATTTAGTTAATTTTGTGTTTAATGTTTTTCTTTATTTGGCCAATAAATTGAATTGATCTTAAGAAGTAAATCACTATTACCCCTAGGTTTTATCTCTTGAACTAAATTAATTGTTTGCCAATCGTAATTGCTATAGGGATATAGAATTAGATGGTATGACTTATGGTTTAACGTGCAATCAAGCTTTTGATAATATTTGTTTCGCCTAAGGGATTAGGGTTCTATATTAGATAAACGAGACGGATGAGCAAAGGGATTGGACTCTGTCTACTTTGTTAAATCGTTGTGACTATTGGAATTTCTTTGTTGAGGGCTAGAATATAGAGTACCAGATAAGGGAGAAGAGATGATTCTAAACAATTCTAATCGTTTTTCTCATCTAAGAAGTTCACATTTGAATTCTTGCGTTATTATTGTTTATTTACAATTAAGTCAACCAACTGCCTTGTGCACCCCTCTAATTTACACATCCTTTTCATTAACAATATTGTCGAGTAGAGATTAAAATAGTCCTCGTGGATACGAATTATTTTATTACTTTGACGTTAAGATATCTTAAGTTCCGTTTTTATTATTTTAATCATCAACTCCTTTGCTCTGTTTTTATTCCTTCTCGTGGCGGAAGACTTAAGCTCTATTACTCAAAAGGCGGTTTCTTTGAGTTTCTTTAAAGGCTTCAAATTTAGCTCCGAGGTGACGGTTTCCCATTTGCAATATGCGGATGATACTTTTTGTTATAGGTGAAGCGTGTGTGGAGAATCTTTTGGCCTTGAAGGCTATCCTTCGTTGGTTTGAGCTCATTTCGGGGTTAAAGGTGAATTTCTCCAAAAGTATACTTTATGGTGTGTATGTGGGGAATACCTTTTTGGAGAGTGCCACGTCGTTTCTTCATTGTAAAATTTGTGGGTAGCCTTTTATTTATTTGGGGCTTCCGGTGGGAGCAAATCCGCATAATTTGTCGACTTGGGAGCCGGTGATAAAGACGATCGAAAGAAGGCTTATCTCTTGGAGGAATCGGTATGTTAGTCTTGGGGGGAGAGTGGTTCTTATTAATTTGGTGTTAGCCTCAATACCGGTTTTTTATCTCTCGTACATCAAAATCCCCGCAAAGGTGAGGAAGATTATTATTCGAATCCAACAGAATTTCTTGTGGAGTGGCTCGCTTAGTGATAGAAATAAAATTCCTTGGGTGAGTTTGTTGGATGTGTGTCACCCTAAAAGTAAGGGGGGCTTGGTGTGAAGAACCTTAATTTGTTTAATTTAATTAGCCTTATTAGCTAAGTGGTGGTGGTTTCTTTTGGTGGAGAAGGACTCGCTTTGGATAAATGTCTTGAAGGCCAAGTATGGGGTTGTTGACCGGCAAAATCTTTCAATTGGTAGGAGAAATCTATGCTCTTATGGTGGAAGGATTTGATGGGATTGGGTGTTGAAAATGATGTGATGGGAGATTGGTCTCAAAATATTTTCGTTAAAAAGGTGAGAAATGGTGGTACGACAAAATTTTGGTTGGATCATTGGATTGGGAAGGCCCCTTTGTGTAAGAGTTTCTCTCAGCTCTTTAATTGCTTTCTCCAACCGCATTGTGTTATTCAAGAGATGGGATTGTGGGAGGAGGAGAGGAGGGAATTTTTTGCACGGGAACAAGATTTAATTGTAAGGCTTATGACTTCGCTTGATGGAAGTACTTTCTCCAAAGTTGCTGACTATTGGTCTTTTAGTCTTGATGTGAATTTTTCGGTTAGTTCGGTTTATTTGTTTTTATACTCGAAATTTTCCCCTCACCCCTCTATGTTGTTGGCTTCTCCGGGGTTGATGGCTCATGTGTGGAAGAGTTGGGAACTTTCTAAGGTCATAGTATTTTCTTGGCAATTGTCCTTGGAAGGCTCCCAACTAGATTAAATCTAGTCCGGCGTGGGGTGATTCAAAGAGGTGGGGGTGAAAATTGTGTGTGGTGTCATGGGGTGCCGGAGACGGAGAATCATCTACTAGTCTCGTGTCCTTTAGTTTTGAAAGTATGGTGTAAGGTGTATAGGTGGTTTAAAGTGGAAACGGTGTTGCCGGAGTCTATTGCGTCCTTGTTCGAATCTTTCCTTGTTCCTTGTAGGAAATGTAAGAATGGTGGAAAAGAGATAGTTATGATTTAGCACGCGGTTATTTGGACGTTGTGGAAAGCTGGGAATGAAGCAATCTTCCCAACTAGGACTTTAGAGGTTGATGACATTTTCGAAGGTATTAAGGTTGTCTCTTGGAAATGGTTGTTGGCAAAAAAAGGGGAAGGCTCCTTGTCTTTTTTATGAGTGGAGCACTAATCCTATGGATTGTATTCTTAGATAGTTGGCGGGGAGCCGATATGGTACCTAGTTTTTTCTTTTTGTCGCTTTAGGTTTGATTGCTCTGGGTCCGGTGGGTTGAGTTCTTTATGTTCTTACCCTGCTTTATGGGTAGAGTACCTCTTGTACTTTGTTCCACTTTTTGTATATAAATAAATATTCAGTTTGCTGTTCAAAAAAAAAAAAGAATTTTTTTGGTTTACCTTGAGGAGGCCCTGTTCGAATATTAAAAATAGACCTTTTATAAAACAAATTTTTTTAAAAAAAATAAAACAATCTTTTCTTTAAATTGGAAATCACATAAAAAAAACAATTATCATTGTAAAGAAGGTCAAATGAAACATTTGTAAAAAAAACGTCAAAAAGAAATGTATATCTTAATAAAGATTAAATTTATCGCAAAGATTTTAAATGATATAATGATTTAGTCTAAACTATTTCTCAATTTTAATTTATTTAAAATTAAATTGATTAAAATTATGCATAAAAAAATATAAAAACTAAGTTTGGAACTTAAGACCTTACACTCACAACCAATATAATTAACCACTATTCTTTACAATTATCATTGTAAATAACGCCAAAAGAAACATTTGTAAAAAAATGTCAAAACGAAACATATCTTAATAAAGATTAAATTAATTGCAAAGACTTTGAATGATATTATAATGATTTAATCTAAACTATTTCTCTATTTTAATTTAATTAAAATTAAAAGAATTAAAATTATGCATAAAAAGATGTAAAAGCTAAGTTTGGAACCTAAGACCTTGAACTTGCAACCAATATAATTTAACCACTAGTCTATTGATTCACATATGATATTTTATGAACATATAAAAAATTATATAATTATAATTATAAGACTTTATAATTTTGAGGCTTAAAAATTTGACAATTTTTTGAGGCCTTGTGCCTGCGCACACCTCGCACGCCCTCTAGGACCGGGCCTGCCTTTATATCGCATGAACTTTTTAAACTTTCAAACCATTTGAGCTAGATCCTCGTCCTTTTCATCGTAACTATCACCACTTTCTAAGTCAATTATAGCTAAGGCAAACCCTTTCTTTTTCTTTTCTTCTTCTTCACTTTCTGTGAGTCGATTTAGCTCTGTCTCATGTTCCTGTAATTTTCCAAAAAGAGTAGCTAAATTCACAGAAGCTAAATCTTTAGATTCTAAAATTGCGGTCACTTTAGGTTGTCAACGATAATTTAGACATCTCAGAATTTTGTTAATCAAATCCTCATTATTGAAAGTTTTTCCAAGTGCTCTGAGATGATTAACTATATGAATGAATCGTTTTTGCAAATCATTTATGCTTTTTCCCGATTTCATTCTAGATAGTTCATACTCATGAGTCAATGTGTTAATTCTAGCCCTTCTGACCTCCGGAGTTCCTTCATGGGTCATTTAAAGGGTGTCCCACATTTCTTTGGCGGTTTTACAATTTGAAACTCGGTAAAACTCATCCATGCTTAAAGCATTAGTAATGATTGTTTTAGCCTTCAAATTGTATTGTACCCTTTCATTCTAGATAGTTCATACCCATGAGTCAATGTGTTCAAATTTTTCATAATCACTTCAAGAAAATGTTTTGTAGTACTTTAAATGGTTTACTACAATTTTCAATTAATCACATTTTTTTCTTTCAGGGATAATTTTCAGAATATTATGTATGGTTAAATGTTTTATGGAGGCGCACTAGAAAATCAGAGGAAGGAATATAAACTAGATGGCGTGCTAGAAATCTGGGGGGCAGCTTAACAATTTTTATTATTGATGCATGGTGCATAAGAAAATTTCTTATGCTCCATAACTCATGCCCAAAATACCAAGTGCATCTTTAATGTCAACTTTTTAGACAATAACATTAATTATATTGTTAATATGGTATTTGCTTTGAATGAGCAAAAGTAAACAGCTCCTCTGGCGAGATGGGGGTGGCAACGATGGAGATGAGCTTCAGGCGTGGAGAAGAAGGCATGTACAAAAGTGTTAAAACTCCAACGCTCTAGTTAGTAACAACATTGAGGGGACATCGTATGGAAATTGAGTGAAAGATGGTGTACCTTGAGAGTGAATAAGCTTGGTTGTCAAGCTTGAGACTGACATTTCAAAAAATTAAAAGTCTAAGTTTGACATGTAGCCAGTTACAGAGTTGATTTTTAGACGTTAAATCAGGTTTTTTGAAAGCCCTACCTAGTAGCCAGTTTAATAGGCTATATATTTCTTATGAACATATTTTAATAAGTAATTATATTTATATTTATTATAAAGCTCATAAAATGTATTAAAACAACGAAAAAATTACAAGTACAAGAAGGGGTCAAACCTAAACCTCAACGGCCTAGTAGCTTGTTTAATAGCCTATATATTTCTTATGAACATATTTTAATAAGTAATTATATTTATATTTTTATAAAGCTCATAAAATGTATTAAAAAAACGAAAAATAACAAGTACAAGAGGGGGCCAAACCTAAACCTCAACGAATAAACAAACATAAACACTAAAGGAATCATAAATTAGGTAATCGAAAATGATTTCCCAAAAAAGAATCATCCTAGATCAATATGGTGAATAAACCAACCACCAAACGGAAATGGCCAAGTACCATCCATTCCCTGCAACAAACGACAGCAAGCAAAATCTGACTCTTTCAAGCCAAAAAAACGTATGAAATCAGATTCCTAGACTGATACGAATAAATATTAGTGAACCTTCAACCTATAATTTTTTTTCATTGCCTTAGAGATAACTTTTGTAAACTGCTCTTCACCTGCAGTATAACGATTTTGTAAATATCTTATAGTTGCCGCTTTCTCTTCCTCATTAGTATACATCCTATAATGAATGTCGGTAGCATCTTTATTCTTTAAATTCTTCAAAATCTCCAAGTCATGAGCAACATTGGGAGGCATATTATCATCCGTAACAATAAAGTTTGAGTTCTCACAACTCCAAAATGGAGGTTCTCGAATATAATCCTTATATATCAATGCATCACTCCAAGAACCTACAATACGCATATCATGAAGTTTATTACCGTGTTCCTCTGTCTATGTCCTGACTTGATTTTCCATCAAATCTAACATCTGCAGCTTGTTCCAGAACCTACACAGAAGCTTTTTCCAAAGTAATATATGTGAAATTATCAATTCTTCATGAAACTCTTCAACTTGCGAGTCATTATTAATTTGAGGCATATGTGACTATGATTTATCACCTTCAACCTATAATTATGGCAAGTGAATCCGACCACCAACACGGAAGCTAATCCTCATGATTGGACAAATGTGTATAATATAAATAAATGACTGCAAATGCACAGTCGTGTCGCGTAGTTTTAAAATATTATCAAACCATAAGGACCAATGTTAATTACCGTGATCTATTGTTACTTTGTAAATCTAAGGCTAGTAATTAAAATTGAGGTTCTCACGTTATAAATTATAAATTAGATTTGAATAAGATTAATTAATTAAGGAATTACTAAGATATGATCTTAATTGCTTCAAAGGGTTCGGTATTTAATTTGTGTTAGGTAAAAAGTTTAGTTTTCAAAAGAATTATATTGTTTTAAAAACGCTAATTCCATCTATTTATAAAAATATTTTTTGAAAAACAATATAATTTCACTAATCCTAAATAACTCTCGCGGTCTTTAGAATTAGTGCTCAGTTTGTACTATCTAGTATAAACTGCATGTCTCACTAATTTGGTCTATGCCTTAAATAACTCTCACTCTCGTGATAAATTATGGAAACGTATAATTAAAAACTGATTATGAAAACTCGTTAGAAGCGATCTCACAAACTTATTGCCGAACCCTATTAGCTCCTAATCTCACATACACTAGCAATATTAATTTAGGTAGATATAACTAAAATTAAAGACAAAATAAATAAATACACAGGAACTAAATTAACATAATAAACTAATAAATTAAAACGGAAAATAAATAAAGAGTTTCAATACACAACAAGCATATGTGTCTTTATCATACAAGCAAATCATAAGCTCTTCTTTAATGTTCTCTATCACTCCAAAAGCGTAGAGGAGTTGTACTAAACTACGTGCAGGAATCAATTTTTTGATCCCTATACATATAATAGAATGTCGTACCAAATTAATTAAGCTCACGGAGATATTTTAATTTCAATTCTTTTTGTTACAATTTTAATTGCAATTTTTTTTAATTTTTTGACAATTTTAATTTCAAATCTAATCACATGATATGATAACTATATTTAAAAGTTATGCTACGTCAAAATATTTAATTTTAGAATTTTTCCATTACAAAAAAAAACAAATCAAATCCAAATTTTATAAATTTTCTAACATCATAAACGTATATTTTTCTGAAATTTATTATTGATTTAGTTTAATAAAAAAATACAATACTCGGTCTTAGCCAATGAGTGTGTATATATATATATTTTTAGCAAAAATTTTCAATTAAAAGATTTGGCAATATAATTGTGTGAGTACCGCACAAGAAATAGTGTAAGAAGATAACACATATATAGGATTATATATTTTACTATTTCCATGCAAAAATAAAAATAAAAGTAGGATTACCGTAAGAAGAGAACACTAACGTACGTCGAGAATCACACACACAATACCAAACATGGATTTTAGCTACTCAATCATTGTCCTCCTCCTTGTTTCTTTGCTTTGTCCTGGTTATTCTTCAGAAATAAGTAGCCACCAAATAACCGATCAAAATTTTCGACCGGTTACAAAATTTCACAAGTTGAAGACGATAACAAATCGTCTTCGGAGAATCAACAAGCATGCTGTTAAGACAATTCAGGTATGTTAAAACAAATCTTAAAGCTTTATTGAATATTGGAGCCTAGATAATATGGTCATTATGTTTGTATAGAGATTGTGTTTGAAATAATGAGATAATTTTATGAAGTAGTGTAATTTTAAAGGACAATTCAAATTCTTCATTATAAGTTAACTTGATTGGATAATATATAATTAACTTTAAAACTTCCTTAAATATTGGAGCCTAGCTAGTTGATTTACTTGAGTTTGTCAACAATCAAAATATAAGTATTTTCATTGTTTATAGTTTTAAATTTCATAGAGTTTACATCTTGTTTTATTAAAACAAACTGAAATCAAGTTAACTGATTTATTTCTATTATTTTTGCAGAGTCCTGATGGTGATATCATAGACTGCATTGAGTCTGATAAACAACCGGCGTTTGATCATCCTTTATTGAAAGGACAAAAATCATTGGTATTTTATTTTGTTAATTCAATTAAGCAAAATGTGCATTTGATCTGTTAAAAATTAAAGGAGTAGACAGGACAACTTCAGCTGTACTGTGTTTGATTTTGAAGCTGTGCTTGAAATTGGAAAAATTGGGGGTCAAAGGACTGGATAAAAATAAATTTTCTTGTCCTCCACTGAACCACGAGACAACTTTATGTCCTCAGTACAAGTTGTCTAAAATATCAAAAATTTTGTCCTCAACATTTTTTCCACCAATGCAAACATCATACAAGACAATTTATTCAATACCATGAATGTTTATCATGTGTTGTTCTGTCTTATACTGTCCTATCTAATATTTAAATTTTGCAGATCAAACGGATCCTAAAAGTATATTAGCGATTGTAATATTTCACATTTGTGATATAATTGACATAATATTTTCATGCATATATATTTATGTACAGAATCCTCCTAAAAGTCCAATAGACCATAATCAAACAGATATATTGAGTGGCAACTTTCAATTATGGAGTTTATCCGGTGAATCATGTCCAGAAAACACAATTCCAATTGTAAGAACAAGAAAAGAAGACATATTAAGAGCTAGCTCTATTAAGAAATTTGGAAGAAAAATAAATCACGTCAATAGTAAAACCACTAGCGAAGGACACGCGGTAAGATATCACAATAACTCTCAATTTTTGGTATTCTTCTTTCTTTTCATCCTTATAATAAATAACAAACAAAAACACTCAATAGCAATTAGATGAGATGATAATAAATCTCTTCTAGTTTAATCAGAGGTTATAGGATTGAAACATGTCTTGAGAATGCAGGAGTGTTAAATTCTTTTGAGGGAGAGTTTTAACCATCTTTTGTAGTTCTACTCAGCTCGAAAGATTAATCTCTTCAATTGCGCGCACAGGTTACCCTGAAAAAAACAATATTAAACTTAATTTGTCAAGAAAAACATTATACTTTAATTATTGTATAAACCTCATGCTTAAAAATGAGTTCTTGTTATTGCTACACACTATACAGCATGCAACTGCGTCTGTGAATGGGGAGTTCTATGGAGCAAAGACTAACATAAACGTGTGGCACCCACAAGTGGAAGGTCCAAATGAATTTAGTTTAGCTCAAATATGGTTAGCATCTGGTCAATTTGATCAAGGCAAGTTAAACACCATTGAAGCTGGTTGGCAGGTAAATGTTAATTACGTAATTGATCTCATTAATTAATTATCAAATTTATTTTTTAAAAACAATTAATATTAATAATTAGTTGTTCGATTAATATATTTTTCGGATATTCTATATCTCATTTCAATTTTTATATATCTCTAGGTGAACCAAGGGATAAACGGGGACAATTTTCCTAGATTGTTTGTTTATTGGACGGTGAGTAAATTATATATATTGTTGTACCAAAAAAAAATTATATATTTTTCGAGTGTAACATAGACTTTTATTAATAAAAATTCAAATAATAAAAATAATTAATTGTAATAATTGCAGGCTGATGAATATAATCAAACTGGATGCTACAATTTAGAATGTTCAGGCTTTGTTCAAACAAGCAATAAGGTTGCAATTGGAGCTTCACTTTCTCCAATTTCTACATATAATGGACAACAATTTGAAATTACCTTAGCAATCTGGAAGGTAATTTTCTACACATAACAATTTTAGATATAATTTGATCAAGATCGGGAAATTCAATCCGTATCTCAAAACAAATTTTATTTAAAACTAAAATATCATATTTTAAATTTTATTTAAATACTTTGATGTGTTGATTGAATTGTATGTTCACAACAATATTCGATGTGTTGATTGAATTGTACTATGTTCGTTTGAGATTGTCGAACGTTACCACCCAAATTTCTCAATTTTGTAACAATTTTTTTGTCATTTAGGGTTTAGTTTTTTGTTTGATTTTGTAGGCTCCAAGTGGGGATTGGTGGCTTGAATATGGAACACATGGAACCCTAATTGGATATTGGCCATCCTCTTTGTTCACACTCTTAAAAGGCAATGCAAAAAATATTCAATTTGGTGGAGAAATATTTAATTCAAAGTCAACAGGGTCTTATACTTCAACCCAAATGGGTAGTGGACATTTTGCTGAAGAGGGTTTTCAAAAAGCTTCATATTTTAGGAATATGCAAGTTATGGGTTCTGACAATATAATGGTTCCATTGTCAAATGTCAAGTATTTTGCAGAGCAACCAAATTGTTATAATATACAAGGAGGGATTAATGATGATTGGGGAAATTACTTTTACTATGGTGGACCTGGAAGGAATGAGAAATGTCCCTAATGGAGTGAATTATATAGAATTAGAATTAGAATTATATTGTTAAACATTTATTTTTTTCATATTTCTTGATTATGTTAATTTACCACCATTATTATAATTATGATTCCAGGATTACTTCTCATCATTTCTTCTTCATAACATCTCAGATGTTTATATTGTTCGTTTCCTTCAATTATTTTTAAAGCTTTGTTTTTCTTATTCTTCTATCTGGTTGTCTTTATTAACAATTTAGTGTGACAATTTTAATTAAAAAAAACTCTAATATCTCATTGTTATATTAAGACTTTCTATTTTTTCTTTTTTTGACAAAATAATAATAATGTTAAGACCTTTTAAAAAACAATTTTTAAATATTTGGTCAAAATAGTCAAGGGCTATGACATTGTAATAATTAGGAAACATAGAGGGTTAAAATAGCACATTTAAAACTTTGGGGGCAAAAATTGCACTATTGTAAAATTTGGGGGGCTAAAACTGCAATTTAGCCTTAAAAATGTACTATAAGAAAATAAACTATTGCATTCTTTTTTTTATATGCAATAAGAATATTACATTCTGATAAGCGCGACTAAACTAAACTAAAAACAAGAATAAAATTTATTAAATAAATAAAAGACAAAATATGAGAGGACAAAAAACTCAAAATAAAAAAAAAATTAAGAGAGAGAATAAGAATTGAGCATAGAATAAATAAGATAAAAATATTCTAACTAATAAAATATGAGATATAATTCTACCAAACGATTGTTTGAGAAGAAATTTTAAAAGAAATGAATAAAATATTAGTGCATAATTTTATGAGAATAATTTTTTTTATAAATTAAAAGCATCTAGATATCAAGGTAGGGATAAACATGCCAACTTAGTTGACATCCATATCCTACACCGATAGCTCATATTATTATTAAAAAGGAAAAAAGTATATGCATAAACTCGTGGGACATAGATCTAACCCAGTGAGTCCACACAAAAGCGTGTAGGCAAAAAGATAAACAAACTTCTAGTTACTCCTAACAAATAGAAGTCCTAGAAAATCAAGGCGAATAAACCGACCGTCAACACATAAACAGTCTACGTACCCACAGCAAGCAGCAAGTGATGATGCTTTTTCAAGCATTACGTCCGAAATCAAAGATTACGGATATTAAAATATCAACACCTGACGAAACAAATCTTGTTGGACATCCAAAGCAACCTAGAACCATTCGAAAGTCAGATCAAGGGATGGGCGATGAACGGAATTGAGAACTACAAATTTGAGACTCGTCAAAATAACCATTGAACCCCTTAATGCGACGAACAACATTGTCGCCAACACGGCGTACCAACGCACCTAGTCCTTTCGAACATTTACAGCCCTTTAGTGCAACATGCATGTGACACTGCCGCCAACACGACGTACTAGCGCACCTAGCCATTTCGAACTATAACAGGCATTGACAGGTCTAGATGAATCCGAATCGTGGGCGTGGTTTCCAACTAGACAACACATGCACAAAGATGATCTAATAGAGAAACCGTGTCGGCGTCTAATGGTGGCGTCGTGAATCCAAAAAGGAAACAATCGCACTGCCTCAAGGAGTGGCTACATCTCGACGGATATGGTGGGAGGAGGTGCGACCGGTGGAGAGACGGTTGTTTGCAAGGCTGAACGCTGGCGGCGGCAGCTGAAATGTGTAAACCCTCACAAATATGGTTGAGAAAAAGAAAGGATTTAATGAGAATAAGATGAAAGGATAAAGACAAAATTATTGATTTTTGAATTCGTTGATGCTAATACGTCAATATAAATTTTAGAAATTGTTGAAAATGTAGATATTAATACATATTTACATATATTTATAAAATATAATCAAATAAATATTATTATACATACTTACACGTAATTAAAATTCACTAAAAATTCTAAAATTATTATTTTAATTTAAATAATAATGTAACTATTTTACTGAAATCTATCACATTAAAATATAAATAAAACTACAATATAAACCAATAAAAAATCTTAAGTTTCTTAACAAATTTTATATTTAATTTTATACATATAACAATATTAAATATAATCATATTTTAAAATAATATTTATTATTTAATAATGTAATTATATTTATCACAATTATTATTTTTTATTTATAAAAATATTTTAATTATATAATTTAATCGACCCTGTGCAACACACGGGTTTATTCCTAATTTTTTTATAAAAAGGTCATATATTCAAAGTCAAAGAGACTATTAAATAATTCTATATTGGTTTAAATATAATATTAAATGTACCCAAAAAAATATTAAATTATTCTTTTTTTTTTGGTATGGCTATTAAATTATTCTTTACTTGGTAGTATATCACAAGTTTTATTTTTAATTATTTATTTTCTTAATCGGTAATATATTTAAAAAATTAACAATACTAGTCAATTTATTTGACCAATTTTTTCTAATATCTTAGACTAAATATATATATAAATTTTATTTGACCAATTTTTTTTATATCTTGAGACAAAAAAATATCTGTTACATTTGTTTTCTTGCACAAAATCAAAATCTAGGAACACATTTGTGTAGTTTTCTGACTAAAAAAAAGTTTGTTTAATTAATCTAAGATTAATATACAATACAATTGTGTACAAGCACTCGGATCACAAAACCAAATATGGACTTTAGGGCTTCAATTATCTCCTTCCTCCTACATTTTCTTGTCCTTGTTTCTTTAGTTTGTCCTATCAATTCTTCACAAACAAACAATCTTCAATTGAGCAATCAAACATTTAAATCAGAAGAAGAATTTTACAAGTTAAAGAAGATGATCACAACCCGTTTGCAACAAATTAACAAGCCTGCTGTTAAAACTATTCAGGTAGTTTATATATTTTTCAAGACATCATTAGTTGATAAAAAAAAACACCATTAGTCTTTTGAATGAGTGATTCTTATGACATAATTTGAGTTTTCAAAATAAATGAATTTTACCAGATATTTTATTTAAAAGTAAAGATAAAAACACCACCTAATTAAAGGCTGAGGAATGTCCCATTAGTTCAACTAGTAAGAACATTGCATATTAATGTGCAAGGACATAAGTTCGAACTATGATAAGTATATTTATTCAGTTTTAAAAAATGAAATTGTAGTTTTTGTCAAAAAAAAAAATGAAATTGTAGTCACTGAATTATCTGACAAAAAAAACGGTAGATGATTTGTAACAACCTTCATACTTTTTTTATAAAATTAAATAACCCTCATTAAACCTTATATAAGTATCAATCTCAAAATTAGTCACTATTATTTTCCATATTACTCTCTAAATTATTTTTAATACTTTGCAAATTTGTTTCTACAAAATTTTCAAATTTTATATTGGTCCATAAACTTTTTCAAAATTTCAATTATATCAGATTCTTTTAAAAATACTTTAAACTATTTTAATTTTTAGAATTTTAAATTATCTGAATACAATCTTAAGTCTTGGAGCCTAATTTATATGTTTGTGTTTGTGTTTGTGTTTATGTTTATGTTGATGTATATGTCTTATGTTAATTTGTATTCATTTTTGCAGAGTCCTGATGGTGATATTATAGACTGTGTTTTGACTCATGAACAACCAGCTTTTGATCATCCTCTATTGAAAGGACAAAAACCAATGGTATGTATGTGTATGTGTGTTAATTTAATTAAGGAAAATTCAATTAAATGAATTTTGAAACTATGTAATTAAGTCATTATTTCAACTTTATATATGAGAAATTTTCATGCATAATTCTGAACAGGATCCTCCGAAAAGACTAATAGAGCATAACCAAATAGATAATGCAAGTGACATATTTCAATTGTGGAGCTTATCTGGTGAATCATGTCTTGAAGGAACAATTCCAATTAGAAGAATAAAAGAAGAAGATATATTAAGAGTCGGCTCTATTGACAGGTTTGGAAAAAAATATGCCGATCGTTCTAAACACGAAGTACGTTATCACATAAACTCCAAATTTTTTTCTCAATTATTTCTTTTTATATTTTTGTTTCTTTTTTGTTATGGTTATTAAAGTAATGAATTAGTAGTCTCAGTAAATTTAACTTAGTTAGCAAACATTACATTATTTAATCTGGGTTTAAATTAAACTCCATATTATACTTATTCATCATATGAGTGGAATTTCTAACCACTTAGTTACTTAACCAAAAAAAAAGGAATTATAAGCAAATAACATAAATAAAACTTTAGTAAAAAAAAAAAATAGCACTTACCAATAAACAAATTTTGTAAAACAAACATATCGTAGTTAAGTAATTTAATTTATCGTTAATATATGCTTTTGAAATACAATTAATAATTCCATATACAAATTAGAAATTCCAATTTTTTTTTGTATTTTATATATAATTTTGAAATTGAGCATATATAGTCAATACCTATATATCTTGCAGTTTGAACTCTCACAATGTAGCAAAAACAAGAATAAGGTAAAAACCATAAAACACTTTTTATTATATTAATCTCCGAGACACTATTGCACTCCAAATGTTTATTTTAATTTGTTTTTCTTCTAAGCTTTAATTTTTATATTTATTTATGTTTTCATTAGAGTAGATTTAGCTTCCTAACAATATCTATTTTGACCAATCATCTTATGAACACTCATGATCAACATTAAATTTAACATTAATAAATTTTATATTTTGAAAATGAATTAACTAAATGGGTTCATGATTGGTCAGCATGCAATTGTGTCTGTGGAAGGGGATGGGTACACAGGAGCAAAGGCTAGCCTAAATGTGTGGGCACCAAAAGTGGAAAGTCGCTATGAATTCAGTTTGGCTCAAATATGGATGGGCTCAAAAGAATCAGAAACCATCGAAGCTGGTTGGCAGGCAAGTTAATTTTAATTACTCTCATCATTTCCTCATTCATTTACTTTTGCATAATTTTTCCTTTAAGCACCCTTACAAATTTTATTAATTTATTTATACATCTTAAGTGGGGGATACATTTTTTGACCATTTTTTTAGGTTTAAATAAAATTTTCATCCCTAAATTTACACGTTTTATATTTGAGTTTTTGTATCTTTTGATTTTAATCTCTAAAGTTAAAATCCACAAGAAAATTTAATTGAAAAACCTGCAAATTTTAAATCCTTAGAAAAAATTTAATAAAAAAAAACTTGTGGATTTTAAATTTAGGGACTAAAATAAAAGTTTTTAACTTACATGGGTGAATTCCTAAAAAATATAGGGAATAAAAAAAAAAAAATGCCCGTACAAGAACGAAAATGTTATTGAAAACTTTTTTTATTTGAAGTAACAAAATATATTATAAGAGAATGGAAGTATAAAAAGTACTACTTCCGTCTCTAAAAATATAGTCAAAATATGATAGATGAATAATACAATTTGTTCAAACAAAATTTTATATTTAGAGACGGAGGTAGTACTAAATTCAATAAATGAAACTAATTAGTGCACTTTTTTTCTTATACGATTAGTGCATTTTTTGTACTTGATGTTTACTATTGTTTCTTCGAGTTTTAATATATTTATTGCTATCAAAAAAAAGTTAATTGATGTACTCCGTTAATATATGTCAACCAATTATCAAGTCATATTTAGATAAATAGTTGAATTAAACGCTTATAAGTGTTGATCTAAATTTTTTTAAGTTTAAGTGTGGTAATGGTTATTCAAACATTATTGCATAATTAACTTTTTATAGTTATATATACATCTCAAGATATTTTTAAATGATTTTCTTTTAGGTTAAGAAATTGACATTCATTTCATTAGTCTAATTCTAATTATTATGCAGGTTTGTCGTACTATATATGGGGACGATCGCCCTAGATTATTTATTTATTGGACGGTAAGTAACTTGATTAATGAAGTAAATAAAGGTGAAAAATAATTTTTAGTTGATTCAAGCGTGATATACAATTTAATAAATGTAGGTTGATAACTATGGAACTGGGTGCTACAGTTTGAAATGTTCAGGCTTTGTTCAAACCAACAAGAAGATTGTACTTGGAGGTTCAATTGCTCCAACTTCTGTATATAAAGGACGGCAATATGATATTACCTTAAAGATCAAGAAGGTAAAATTCTGTTGAGATTACCAAATTAACCTTAGTAAATGGCTATTTTTTGGTACAAAAATGATATAAAGTCTTATATCATGTATAAATTTATTACATCAAATAATATATGATGAAAATTATTGATTTAACGGTGAAAACACGATTATGTTTGATACAAATGGTGCGTTTGATCTGTTGAAAAGTCAGTATTGGACAGAACAATACAAGTCATAACAGCACAATATAAGATAAAACAGCACAACAAAGTTTTATGGTATTGAATAATTTTTTGTTTTATACGATATTTGGTGAAAAAAAATATATTTTGATATTTTAAACAACTTATATTTGGGACAAAAAGTTGTATTGTGATTTAGTGGAGGACAAGAATTTATATTTTTGTCCTGTCCCTTACCACAATTTGTCCAGTTCCTAAAACAATTTTACAATAAAAGGTAGTATAACCGAAATTGTCATGTATAGTCTCTTACTTCTTAATGGATTAAATTTTACCAGTGCAGATGATTAATTAAACAAAGTCTTGATAGATATAGTCTATACTCTATAGTCTATGTTTAATGATTATTTATACTCTATGTTTGAGTAACTTAACATTATCACAAAACATAAGTGTGCTTTTGAATTTGAAAGTTTACTTTGATTTTAATTTTTGTAGGATACAAACACTGGAAACTGGTGGCTTGAATATGGATCTGGAAATATGGTTGGCTACTGGCCATCAACCTTATTCCCTGAATTAAAACGTGAAGCATATTTTGCACATTTTGGTGGAGAAGTATTGAATCTAAAGTCATCAGGGTCTCATACAACTACTCAAATGGGTAGTGGACATTTTGATACAGAGGGTCCTAGAAAGGCTGCATATATAAGAAATATGCAAGTTGCAGTTAATACTGATGTCATTTGGATTGATCTACCAGATCCTGAATATACAGCAGAGAAAGAAAATTGTTATAGCGTAAAAGGATTTTATAGTAAAGAATGGGGGGATTACATATATTATGGTGGACCTGGTAGAAATGAAGATTGTCCCTAAGGGAATATTGAATAATATAGAATAAAATTATTATTTTCTTAATTTTGGTCTCTAATTTTCTGTTGACAAATTTTACATTTTTCTCTCCATTTATTTTCTTAGAACCTCACCATATTTCTTCTTATAAATCTCAATTTTGGCATTTTCTTGTGTACCCCTTTGGGGGTATTAAGCTCCGATGACTCTAAAAAAATTAACCGATATAAATTTTTATAAAATACATTGTTAGATTAAAATTTTATATCATATAGATCATTTGTGTTAAATTTCAGACAAATCTAAAATCATTTAATATGTTATTGAGACGCATCAAAATTAACAGTTAATGTGATTTCTTAAACACCGTTAATCTTTATGTGTCTCAATAACATATCAAATGATTTTTGATTTGTCTAAAATTTTACACAAATGATCTATATGATATAAACTTTCAATCCAATAATATATTTAATAAAAAATTATATTGCTTAAAACTTTTTGTAGTGGTTAGGAGTAAATACCACCAAATCTTAAAGAGGTATACAAGTTAGCACCTTTATTTTACATTATAAAGGGGACTAAGCCCAAAGAAAAAGAAAATTACACAAAAATAACATGAGGAGTAGTACAGAAACTCTTATAGCATCATACACTGCTGCTGATCTATACCGGTATGTGGCTCATCTAAAAAGGAAGTGTCTTGTATCAAACTCCCTAGATTAGTTAAAGCATTTGCAACTTTGTTTACTTCACATTACACATGATATATCATTTGTACATTCCATTAATTTGCGTTTAACAAATGTCAAATCCTAGTGATTAAGCTTCTACCTCGAACATTGCCCATATCCTGTCCATAAGTCTTTCCTCTGCCCACAACAAAGGCCCTTGTACTATCGTAGAGCACAATAAGCGCTACTACGCCCTATTTTTTAGCAAAACCTCCCTTCCAATTGCCACTACTATCGTAGAGCACCCCACCCCATTCGACATAGCACCATCTGTATTGACGCAAATCCGTTCATTTAAAGGAGCTTTCCAACGCACGTTAATACATCTTTTCAACCCTTGGATAACCGTTGAATTTAACAAATTTTGAGATTTCATGGAATTCAACATTTGAATTCCACATATTTAATTTCTAAGTTTCATTCAACTTTTCTTTCTTTTTATTTTCCGTTTTAGTGCAGTATTTTGATTTGTATGGTGTTTGTTTTGATTTCTCGTCTTAGTACAATAATTAATTTGTTCAAATTTGCAGATTTGTCTCGATTCAAATTCAGTGTAGATTCAATTATACCAGTATCGTCATTGTTGCAGATACGAATGCAAGACTATTACTAGCATTTACATTTTTTATATCAAATGTAAGCTATGTCATTGATATTAGGCCGTTTGATGCTAATACCTTCCTAATAATTATTTCTGCGGTTTTTTATCCTCAGCAAACATTTATTTCGGATTTGGTAATCCTCAGAAAAATTTCCTGCGGAATTAGCTGCTAAAACTATCTACAGCACATACTTTTCGTAGGTAATTCCGCATTTATTTTCGCAGTAAAAGTTTTCCATAGATAATTCCGCAGGAAACTGTACATTTCCTCAAATAAATCCGCAGAAATTTTGTTTTTTTTTTCATTGAACGCAACACTAATTAATATTAATAATTTTCGCCATGGTACTAATGTGCTATATATTGAGGATGCATAATACTTTAATATGCCTTTGAGGTTGTTATCTTAAACAAGACAAAAGACTTAACAAAAATTTATTGAGTTCTAACACAGGATTTCTGTTTTGTTTAGTGTTCACCATAACATTATT
Organism: Trifolium dubium; assembly: GCA_951804385.1. Classification (NCBI taxonomy): domain Eukaryota; kingdom Viridiplantae; phylum Streptophyta; class Magnoliopsida; order Fabales; family Fabaceae; genus Trifolium; species Trifolium dubium. The sequence continues at coordinate 16,087,393 of OX638073.1, forward strand.
ATTTTTGAGTTTTTAACTTATACTGATATATATAGTACGACTGTGGATTTAGCAAAGGAAAAATGTACCTGTGAATTTACCTAAGGATAATTGTACCTGCTGATTTAGTCAAAGGTAAAAAGTCCACATAGTTATGTGAGGAATTTCCTGCGGATATTTTCTGCCAATTTTACGCGCAAATAAATTATGTTAGACGACACGGCTATCGCTTAGAAAGGGGGTTGAATAAGCAATCCAAAAACAATTACGAGTTTTAAAAATTTATAGCGCGGGGAAGCCACCTAGATCGGTAATCTACTTTCCACCTACTTGACTGAAGGAAAATATAGTATACACCAACAAAGAAATGATAATCAAAAACACATTTTTCAAAACAATTTTATGGTAAACAATTCAAATTGGTTTCACAAGTTAATACAAATTTCCAATTCGTAAATCAAGTGATCACAATTGAATTTCAACAAACACTTGGCGTGCATGAAATTCAATGTGTAGCAAAATCAATGAATATACAAAATGAAAATATAATGGAAAAGGAATACAATACATATTGATATGGGAGTTCCCTGGCGTTCGTGTCGTCCTCGTGTTCGGCCGGTACGTCTCCCCTTAAATCGATAAAAACACCGATTTGAGATTTTTATTTAAAATCCCTTTGAATCATTACAATAGTGCACAAATATGAACGAATACAATACCAAGATCCTAAAAAGACTAAATCTTTAACTCTTGCGTAGCTTCACTTCAATTTGCGCACGAACCTCAACGTATACCGCAGCTTCAACCTCCGATTGTGGTAATTGAACCTCACCCTATTCTTCCGCGAAGAAACTCGTGACAATTACCCGACTGATTCCCTCACTGCAACGTTGATACCTTCAAGGACAATACCTCCTTGAATACCCGATGAGCAACCTTCCCTTAAAGCCAATTCAACCCGAACACGATCTGATTCACCGCGATCCGTGTCGAACGTTATCTTCCGCTTCAACGATTACCCTTCAATTGAACCCATATTCAATTTTGGAGAATTGCAAGTTAGGAAGAAGATAAAGAACTTGGCTTCAATGCTATTTGATCCAACAATCCTCACTTGATGCTGATCAAAAGTGTTTTCCAATGGTTTCTCACAATTACAACAAAACCCCATGAAGCTATTTATTGAGAAAATATAATTGAGCAATTTTAGGCAAAATTTAACTAATATGTATAGATCCAAGTCTTAACTTGTATCGATACAAACACGCTGACAGTTAAAAAATTTGAAATTTGACTGTTATGTATCGATGCATATTTGGTGTGTATCGATACATAATAGGTTCTCTGGTATAGTGAGAGTCTGATGTGTATCGAAACATACAAGTATGTTTCAAAACATAATGATCTCTCTGGTTCAAGGAGAGATTGATATGTATCGATACATGCAAGCATGCTTCGATACATAATAGCTCCTCTGTCCCTTGGAGATAAGTTTTGTATCGATACAGGCAATACTTGTATCGATACAAACACGTGTTTTTCAGTCAAACCAAATTTCAAACCATTTGTATCGATCCAATGGAATATGTATCGATCCATAATAACTTGATTTTTCATAGTTTTAAAACATTTTTCGCTGTCAATGCAAGTTTAATTCTCCCAAAATATATTCTACTCTATTTTCATGTGTTTTGAAAATTATTAAAACATGGAGGGGAACTGGTGCACTTACATTCTCTCCCTTTTTGATAATTGTCAAAATCTTTGCATAAGCTATCTGAGCCTGTTACAAACGCAAACAACAACAAAGCTAACTACATAGCATGCTCCCCCTGAGTTGATGCACATTTGCGCTTGAACGGCCAAATCGGTATTCAAGAACTCTTGAGCTTTTTCCATAGCTTATGCTTGCATTCTTCCCTCCCCCTTTGACAATATCAAAAAGAAGACAAGAACACACATGAGATGTATCAAAAATTCAAAGACAATTTCAATTGGTCACATCGTGCACTTACATTTGTCGAAATGCACTTTATGATGAAAATCCATATCAAAATAAATACACAAGATATGCACAAACTATCCAAATGACGAATAACTATAAACCATGACAAAAATGGCATGTAGAACAACAACCAAAAACACAAGGCATGGATATTTTTAAACATCGACATTCAAGAGCATTCAATGATATCAAGAAAATACGGACGAAATAATTAACAAATCATCATGCATAAACCATCCATACATGAAATAAAGTCATACAAACCAAAGTCAATTATGCCAAAAGCTTGACATAAGTAAAATTATCTGTACAACCAAATTGAAACGAAAGAAAGTCATAGAGTTATAACAAGCTAAAATTGTTCACGAGTTAAAAGACAAAAACAAGTAAAAAAACAAATTATGCTTCAAATTCATTCATTCACCTGATCCGGGTTGGGATTGAAGTAGTTGTTGATAGTGTTTTGTTAGTTCACACAGGCATCAAATTGGGTTTGGAGATGATCGAAGCGTGATGCATTGTATGCTTGCATGTTGTCAAGCCTAGCTGTAATCTCATTTTGGAAAGAGACTTGCTTCATGCTCATATCCCTTAGTAGTTCCATGATATCCGACATGTTACCATTTTCATTCACCAAAGAACCTTCCACATTTTCAACCACATTAGGAGTTTCCCTTGGTCTTTTACCCCTTCTCCTTATGTCACTTTGATCAGTGCATTTTGGCACATATTTTCTAGTACTATAATTTAGCATATTAATATTATTTCTACTATAATATTAACTTTTAACTATGTTTCTAGGTCTTGGGTCACAATTGAATCTTAATGAATTTATTTGACCAATTTTCGGATTTAATGACATTTTCACACATTCACATTGCGCAGACTGAGCTAGGAGTATCTAAATGAGGCGTTCAAATATGCGTTGGAAAGATACGCCAAAGAGCTAAAACTTTCAAGTTGAAGCCAAAAGCCAATTCGGATCAAAAAGCAGTCAAAAGTACACGTCAATGTCGCAGACGTTTTGCTAATAATCCAAAATCGGGTCAAACTTGTACTTTCTGACCCGAGGCTCTTAAAGCATGTTTCCTATGCTTATTTAAAGCCAAATTTTGCCCTAGAACTAGGAATTGAGCATTACATGTAATAGAAAAACAGAGAGGCGGCTGCTTGCCATGGATAGCTAACTTTCTAATGATCCATTGGTTGTAAGGAACTCCGTTTATGAATTCTTGAGGTTTGATTATCAATAGCAATTTTATTTGTGAATTTATATTGTTTGTATCAGTTTCATATCTTGTTTTCTCTGTATGAATTCGGTTTAGATTGATGCTTCATTACTATTTCGAGTCTATACTATTATAGTTATTCGAATTGATTTTACGCTTGTTAGAATTGATTTGGTTAGAAACTGGTACAAACTATCACACTTAGCAATAGGGTTAATTGGAATTTGTCATGATCTTAATTATGCTTGTGTGACGCTTGATCCTATGCATAGTTAATTAAACACACTTGATGCTGAATCATTTGAATTTCATATAAGACTAGTTGCTGCTTGATTAATTAGTTTTATAATTAACCAAACAGCAACTGATACACTAACAGAAAAAGCAATTTGGTTTACAAAGGATGAAGAAAGAAAATAGTGTACACATGAGGCAACGAGTTTGAAAAATCCATACAGCTTTATGAACAGCAAAACAAAACAAATCACTCAAAAAAATAATCGATTATAGCATAAGTTGAAAAATCACGTAAACAAAAGTTGAAAATGTTAATGCACCAGTTCCACTCCGAGTTTTAATAATTGTCAAAATACATGGAAATAGAGTAGAATATGTTTAGGCAACAATTGAAATTGACTTGACAGCAAAACATTATTTTAAAACTTTGAAAAACCAATTTTTAGATGTTTTGTATCGAAACATATATATCTGTATCGATACAAATGTCCTGAAACTTGTTCAGGCTGATTATCACGCATTTGTATCGATACATAGCACTTGTGTATCGATACAAATTGCTCTCATTGGAGTCAGAGGAGCCTCTGTGTTTTGAAACACACTTGTATGTTTCAAAACACATGCAGACTCTCTTGAAACCAGAGAGAGCCTTGTGTTTCGAAACACACCTTTGTGTTTCGAAACATATCAGTCATACTCTGTTTTTCTGGTGTATGTATCGATACATACGCGTGGATGTATCGATACAAGAACACAAACCTTCAGTTTTTCTCCTGTTGTCAATTGCTTGTATCGATACACATTCATGTATGTATCGATACAAGTCTGTTAGATTGTGCCTAAATTTGCTCAATTCTATTTTCATTATAAATAGCTTTATGTGTTATTGTTGTAAGGATGAGAAACCAGTATTTGAGAGTTCTTTGATCAAGATTGTTTGAGAGTTTTGCATGAAGGATTATTCAAGATCAATCATCATCTTCCTTCTTATCTCTATCAAATTGAAGATTGAGTATGGGCTCAATTGGAGTTTCTTAGAAGACTTCGAAGGATAACGTTCGGGGAAAATTCGCGGTGAATCAGAATTTGTCTTCCGGGTTGATTGGGTCTTGATGGTTGGGTTTCTCATCCGGATTCAAGAGTTGCTTGAACGTTACAATTCGATTTGTTGAGGGAATTATTCGGACAATCATCACGGGTTCTTGGTTGAAGATAGCGTGAAGGATTGATCGTTGGGAACGATAATTGAAGACAAGATCGAATTGGGGTTTGCGCAATTACAAGACGGGTCTATGTTGAAGATGGTGAAGATCGTGTAATCGAGTATGTATCTTGCATATTGTGTCGTTGTAATTTGTGCATTGTTAAAGAGATTTTCCGAAGTAAAGTCTCAACTTATCCGTTTGATAAGTTGGGGGGAGACGTACCGGCCCACTGCGAGGACGACGCGAAAGCTGGGAACTCCCTGATCACTCCCTTGTGTATCTCTCTATCCCTTATCTCTTTACATTCTATTTTGTTATTTACTTGCATACATAATTTCGTCATACACGCCACGTGTTTGACGAAATTATTGTGTGATCACTTTGTTTGCTATACGAATTTACAATTCCGAAATTTGTGTGTGAGACAATTTTTAATAGATAAGTGTTATTAGAAAATTGCTTGACTTGTTAATTTGGATTGCATTCCTTGTATCACCTTCATTCCATATCGGCTTTTACTACCTTTCCTTTGGTCGAGGTGCAATAGACTACCGATCTAGGTAGCTTCCGCGCTTACTCGATTGATTTACGAAAAACCGTAGTTGTTTGTTTGGAACGCTCTAATTCGCCACATTTGAGCGTAGCCTTGTAGTCTAACAGAAAACTCACAAAACCAATTAATGGAATTAGCTTATAAAAACACCGTAATTAGTTTCCAGCATGAGAGTATCAAATCATTTTTCATCATCTAGAATAAAATCATTCCTGCGCTTGTAATTGGTTTCTAGATTTGCATAGGAAAAAAAATGAGACCAGAAGCGGCGGTGGCATCTGCCGCAAAAACTGACGTTGGTGGAGGCGGGAAGAAAAGAAAACCAGATCTCGCCGGCGGGAAAAAACAAGAACCAAATTTCGCCGACAAGAAAGAACACGAAATAGAACTTGCCGGCGGAAAAGAACATGATTCAGATCTAGCGAGTTGAAGGTGAAATGGAAAAGAACATGATTTAGATCTATTTTTTTGGTTTTGATCCCTATAAGATTTATTAATCCAGTCAGGAACATTTTTTAGCCACGTGGCAGGGTCCAAGTGGCAAAACGTTTGCCACCTGGACCAATTTGGACGAAATATGAAGCCAGGGACTAACGCCAAACAAAAAAGCGCGATACAGAGATTATTTTGTCAAAAAATCCAATACAGGGACTAAAACGAAAATTGGATGTACATACAGGGACCAAAATGACGTTTAAGCCATTTTTCTATTAATTAAAATTATTATCTTTGTTATCTTATTTCACAAACTGAAACTCCCTTGAATTTACTCTTTTTAATTTGATTCTAATAATTGTTAGACTTCGATCAAGAGTCCTTGAGAGACGACCAATGTTAACATACCTTGTACTACTTTCAAAATCTTATTTATTTTGATCACGAAACAACAGTGATCACACTTTCAGTGGCTTCCTCTTCTTCATCTTCTTTTCCAAAGAATTCATAGTCATTTAAGTCCTCGTTCCACTTATAGTCCATCTTTTTCATTTTAGTTAAGCTGAAGATTTGTTCCCTTTTTGGTTGAATCCATATTCCTTCCATGGATTCGCCATTTTTGAAATGATTTAAGATAGTGGCAATCCAACATGAGTAACTAAAGAAATTAACTTGTGTTGAATCTTTTAAAGCAAAGAGTCGGCTAATGATATAAGTCGGCCAATCCACCTTCTTTATCTCTAACATAAGGTACATAAGATCAATGTCCTTTGAGTCAAGCCTTGAGTAAGCGCCTCTAGGCCTAAGAATATGATTCACAATCCAAAGTAAGACTCTAGATGTCTTAGCAAGTTTGCTAGCTTTATATTCTGGACTTTTTCCATTTCTAGTGAACCTTAGCCAATAAATCTTCATCTTATAATTTGATGAATAAGAATCAGTGAATTTCTTCAAACTTGCATCACTAATCATTCCAAACAAGTTGAACCGTAGTTTCTTAGTGACCTTATAAACCTTCTTACCCATACGAAATTCAAACTCAACACCATTTTGTTCTTGTAATCCGGAATAGAAAATCCTAATTAAATCCTCAAGATTTTCTCTCTTTCGTATCTCAGTAACTTCCTCTAGATATAGCTTTTCCAATTGTTCAACACATACAGCAAAACCTCATGAAGCTATTTATAGATAAAATAGAATTGAGCAATTTTAGGAAAAATTTAACTGATATGTGTCGATCCAACTAACTTGTATCGAAACAAGCGCGTTGAAAGTTAAAAAACCTAAAATTCGACTGATATGTATCGATACATATTTGGTGTGTATCGATACATACATAAGAGGTTCTCTGGTTTAGTGAGAGCTTGATGTGTATCGAACTATACCAGTATGTATCGAAACATAATGATCTCTCTGGTTCAAGGAGAGACTGATATGTATCGATACATGCAAGCATGTTTCGATACACAATAGCTCCTCTATCCCTTGGAGATCAGTTTTTTTATCGATACAGGAAAATACTTGTATCAATACAAACGCGTGTTTTTTAGCCAAACCAAATTTCAAACCATTTGTATCGATCCAATGGAGTATGTATCGATCCAAATGACCTGTAACTTGATTTTTCATAGTCTTAAAATGTTTTTCTCTGTCAATGCAAGTTTAATTCACCCAAAATATATTCTACTCTATTTTCATGTGTTTTGTCAATTATTAAAACATGGAAGGGAACTAGTGCACTTACAAATTCGAAGAAAATTTTAAATTTTCCTTAGGATTTTTCGGCAAACTGAGAAGCCGCACGAAGTTGCCTCTCATAGAGAAAATCTGCAGCATTTCTTGAAGATTATCATCTGTAGTAAAATCCGCAGAAAAATAGCATATTTTTAGTAGTGTGAGCTTGTTCGTAGATTCATCCTTATTAGTTTTTAGCAAATTTGAAAAAATTAATTATTTCAATTCATGTATTTTCTATGAATTTAAATGAATAATATTATTGTTTTAGTTAAAAAAACATTTGAATTTCTATCATTTAAAAATATTGTTTTGATAAAATAATTGAATTCATTCATTTTCAAAATTCATTGTTTAGATAAATTAATGAATGACAAAGTAATTCAACTAATTTTTTTATTTTGAGAAAAAATTCTATAAAATTTTCCAATTCTAAGAAAGAATTTTTTTTTGATTTTAATGAAAAAAAATCTCAATTTCTTTTTGAATTTGAGAAAAACAAAATATCAAAATAAAAGGTTCTCAATATTTTTTTGATTTTGAGAAAAAATTCTCAAAAGTTTTTTCAAATCCGAGAAACAAAGTCTCAATTTTTAGCAATATAGTTTCAAATTTTTTTACGATATCGAGAAAAAAGTTCTCAATTTTTTTTATTTTTAGAAAAAATTCTCGAAAATTTTCCGATTTCAAGAAACAAAGTTTTCAATTTTAAGAAAATATTTTCAAATTTTTTTATGATATCGAGAAAAAATTTCTCAGTTTTTTTTTTTGTTTTAAGAAAAATGTTTTCGAAATTTGAAGATAAAAGTTCTCAAATTTTCTCGAATTCTTAAGAAAAATCTTCTCGAATATTTTTATTTCGAGAAAAAAGTTGTTAAATATTTTTTTTATTTTGTTAAATTAGTTTTCAATTTCGAGATGGAGATGAGAGAGAAGATTGAAAAATCAAAGAGTGAACTGAATCTCAACAAGAGAGAAGCATGAAAATTATGTGCAATTTGAGAACTCACACTAATTAGAGAATATTTCAAAATCACTCATTTAAGTAGAATAAAATATCTTACAAAATACTTAGATTTTGACTACGTTTAAAATATTTCATCCAAACAATATAGTTAGGTGCAAGTCATTTTTTTTTTTTCGACAAAGGTGCAAGTCATTTAAATTCCCTTAAAAATTTATTTTTCATCATCCAAACACACTTTAAATTTTTTAGAAAATGATACAAGCAAATTTTCTATTTTCAAAGCAACGTACAAAACAAAAATACTTGTCCAAACAAAAATTTAAAAGGGAAATCTACATTGTGTAACTCTGTGAAACATATGTCTTGTAGGATAGCTAAGTGGCAAGTGCTGAGAAAAATATAGAATAAATATGTTACTGATTTCTATAGTTTCAAGGTGCAGATCGAGTTCAAATCCCGTTAAAGATTGTTAAATGACCATTAGTGTAATGATTAATAAAATTTTCCCCTTTTTCAATTTTTTTAATAAAAAATGTAAATGCATTGAATATATAATATATCTGATCTACATTCATTAAAAAATTAGTGATATAAATGAGATATTTTTGGAAAAAAAATTAAATATATCTAAAAAATTGAATTTAAATGTTGACTGCTTTATATTTAGAGATTATTAAATAATTCTATATTTGATAAATGTAATATTAAATAATTATGTACTTGGTAAATATAATATTAAAAAAGTTTATTAAAAATAATATTAAATATTGTATATACTTGGTAAATATTAAATAATATTTTTTAATTAAAAAATATATATAAATAATTCTATAATTGGTATTATATTAAATATTTCATTTTAAATTTTAAATTTTTTTACTTTTTATTTTTTACTTTTTTTGTGAACCATTACTCCCTCTGGTCCTAAATATAAAAGACATTTTACTTTTTAGGTTCATGGAATGATTTATGTATTTGATCTATATTATGAACTAAATACATCAATCATTCCATGAATCTAAAATGCAAAAATTCTCTTATATTTAGAATCGGAGATAGTATATATTTATTTAAACGGTGTGTAAATGTATATTTAAAAAATGAAAAATACTATAAACCGTTAGTTAGTTCAGTGGCAATTTGTGTTTGATGTATCAGAGAGTGCATAGTTAAATCTACCGCAATTGCATATATATACACACCCATTTGTGTAGTTAATGTTAAAAGAGAACACAATTGTAGAAAAGCAGTCACAAAAGCAAACATGAACTTTAGCTCCACATTTTTCTCCTACCTCCTCAATTTTCTGGTCATTGTTTCTTTGATTTTTCCTATCAATTCTTCAGAATCAAGCAACCACCAATTAGTCAATCAAACTTTTCAATCAACAGAAGAATTTTACAAGTTGAAGAAGATAATTATAACCCGATTGCAAAAAATCAATAAGCCTGCTGTTAAGACAATTCAGGTAATTTATTTATATCTAATTTTCAAATCGATCATTAGTGTTTTGAATGAGAAAATTTGATGATTTGATGATCATTAGTGTTTTCATGATTTATTGTAAAAAATTTATTATTGATTTCAAGTTTTGTTAATTCAATTTGTGTTTTCAAAATAAATGAATTTAATCATATATTTTGTTAAAGCTAAATGTAAAAAATACCACCTAATTAATGGTCGGGAATTTGAAATTCACCCTTAAACCTTAATTAAGAACATGAATTTTAAAATTTTCAAATTAGTCGCTATAATTTTTTAAATTGTTCACTATATATATTTTTTAAATAAATTGTAAATTTGTTGATACATATTTTTCGAATTTTATTATTGGCCACTCAACTTTTCAAAAGTTTACGTTATAACTAATTCTTTTAAAAATACTTTAAACAACTCTAAACATTTCAACTTTTTAGAATTTTAAATTCTCAAAAATTCAATTACTTCATCCAAAAACAATCTTAAATCTTGGAGCCCAATTTGTATGCCTGTGTTTGTGTTTATTTTATGCAATTTGTGTTTGTATGTCTTTTTTTCGGCAGAGTCCTGATGGTGATATTATAGATTGTGTTTTAACTCATCAACAACCAGCTTTCGACCATCCTCTATTGAAAGGACAAAAACCATTGGTATGTGTATGTATTTAATTATATATATATATATATATATATATATATATATATATATATGTATATATTTCAACTTGATATTTACGCATTTTTTATGCATATTTTTGAACAGGATCCTCCAAAAAGATTAAGAGAGCATAACCAAATAGGTAATTTGAGTAACATATTTCAATTGTGGACCTTATCTGGGGAGTCATGTCCCGAAGGAACAATTCCAATTAAAAGAATAACAGAACAAGACATGTTAAGAGCTAGTTCTATTGACAGATTTGGAAGAAAATATGTCGATGGCTCTAAACACGAAGTGCGTATTGTTACATTACATCATTCAACCACCTTTAATTAATTTAAGTAAAATTGTCTCTTTGGATTACATGAATTTATTTATATCTATATGCCATATATTGAAATAACAAATGGGTTCTTCTTATTGTTTCACACAACACAGCATGGATATGTGGTTGTGGATGGGGATGGTTACACAGGAGCAAAGGCTGCCTTAAACGTGTGGGTCCCAAAATTGGAAAATCCAAAGGAATATAGCTCTGCTCAAATGTGGCTTGCCTCTCAAACATCTGGAGAAACTATTGAAGCTGGTTGGCAGGCATGCATGTTAAATATTTCTTCAATCAATTCAATTTTGAATTTGCATTCGAATTGTAGTTACGTTAGCATGTCATCCACAACACTGTGATTCTCTACAGTCACAAAAAACGCGCATTTATGCACTTAATATAATATCATTCATGACTGTTCGGTTAAGATTGGACGACTCTAAATATGCTGAGTGCATGTCATCCGTCTAATTAAGTGCTAACTGCAAAGAATCTTTATAGTGTATTCATCTTCCACCTTTTTAAATATCATTCTTTTTCGTCATCCAGTAACTTATCATTATTTTTATGCAGGTTAACCCAAATCTCTACGGAGACAATAAGTCTAGATTGTTTATTCGTTGGACGGTAAGTAAATTGTATCAAGTTAATAAACATGTCATCAATCTATTAACTAAATAGAGCATAATTAAACTCTTATAAGTTATATATATTTGCTTCAAGCGTAATATATACGCATTATTAATTGCAGGTTGATGTAGATAAACGAACTGGATGCTACGATTTAAAATGCCCGGGCTTTGTTCAAACAAACAAACGAATTGTACTTGGAGGTGGACTACATCCAATTTCTACATATAATGGACATCAATAAGAAATTGACTTACAAATATGGAAGGTACAAAATTAAATAACCTTTTATACAAGATTATGGATTATTAACATCAAAATAAGAGTTATCTAGCTAACATGTTTATTTATTTTTAATTTCTTTGTGAAGGATAAAACTTGCAAATTGGTGGCTTAAATATGATTCAGATATAGTTGGATATTGGCCATCCTCCTTGTTTACACAATTAAAGGGTGAAGCATATTATGCTCAATTTGGTGGAGAAGTATTGAATTTAAAGTCAACAGGCTCTCATACTTCTACTGAAATGGGTAGTGGACAATTTGATACAGAGGGATTCAGAAAAGCTGCATTTTTAACCAATATACAAGTTGCAGTAACTTCTCGTAACACTTGGATTGATTTGCCAGAACCCACATATATAGCAGAGAAATCACATTGTTATGATGTACATGGAGCATTTAGTAAGGGGTTAGGGAATTACATATTGTTTGGTGGACCTGGTAGGAGTCATGAATGTACTTAAGAGAATATTTGAATAATATAGATTACAAATTATTTTTTAGTATTATTTTTCAATTAAATAAACCGAAATGTTTGATTCTCTGCAATGTAGACGAATTTTGATTTATCTCTATAACTAAAATAAAATTTTATCACTTCTCTATTGACTTTTTGCTAACATGATAGGTAAAAATATGTTGTCCACTACAAGTCTGTAACTGAAATAACAAACTTAGTCGCCTTGTTGTTGTGGGTTGGATGGATTTTTTTTTATGTAAAGTAATGTTTTGAAGTATTTTAAATTCCTCGATGTAAATTCTCTTGTTTGGATAAGTTATTTGGAGAATTTTCAAAATGATGAGAATTTGTGAAGTATTTTACATAAGTTGAATTGAAGGAATTTCAAATGACATCTAAAGGCTAGGAATTTCAAATTCCTTTCTCTCTATAAAATGGTAGAAAAAACTAAAATTGACATGAAACCCCAAAATAGATACAAAACCCACCTCAACCCTAATATCGGTCAAAAACTGAAATTCGACCGTAAATCTCACGTAAACCATGAAATCGGTCGAAAATCCTAAAATCGACCCCTAACGCAAGCAAAACCCTAAAATCAGTATATAAATATAAAATTGACCATCAACACGACATGAACCCTAAAATCGGTCAAAAAGCCTATAATCGGCGCCTAACTCGACATAAACCCTAAACTCGGTCAAAATTCTAAAATTGACAAAAAATTGTAAAATCAACTATAAACCTCACCTAAAATTGGTCAAAAACCCTAAAATCGCCCGAAAACCTTAAAATCGGTCGAAAATCCCAAAATCGACCTAAAATCCTAAAATCAACTATTAACCCGACCTAAACCCTAAAACCGGTCAAAAACCCAATAATCGGCCGAAAACCAAAAATAATGTATAAAGGGACTTTAAGTTCCTCGATGTGAATTATCTTGTTTGAATAATTAATTGGGAGAATATTTAAAAATGGTCTGAATTTTGTAAGTATGTTACATAAAATAAATTGAAGGAATTTCAAATGACACTGAAAAGTTAAGAATTTGAAATACTTTTCTCTCTATAAAATTGGTAGAAAAGTCTGAAATTGACCTGAAACCCTAAAATAGATCTAAACCTTAGAATCAGTCAAAATCTAAATTCGACCCTAAATCCGACATAAACTATCAAATCGGTCAAAAATCAAAAAATTGGAAGCTTTAGAGTATGTTTGGATGAAGAAATATTTTGAGGGAAAATAATGTTTTGAGGAATTTTAAATGACCAGCACCAAATTATTTTTTTATGATAAAATATTAAGCATTTTCAAAATCAAATTATTTTGTAAGTCATTTTATTCTTCCCAACATGATAGATTTCTTTGAAATATACTAAATTTATTTAGAAATCTAAATTTCTCTGCATCTTAGTTTCATGTTGTTCTTCAATTCACTCTTCGAAATTGAAAGAATTTTTTTTTCTAAATCGGAAAAAATTCTCGAAATCAAAAAAATTCCGAGAGCAATTTTTCTTGAAATCGAAAAAAATGTCCAAGACTTTTTTCTTGACATTGGAAAATTTTCAAAAACTTTTTTCCTTGAATGGAGAAGAATTCTAGAACTTTTTCTTTCTAAATTGAGAAAATGCCGAGAACTATTTTTTCTCGATACCAAAACATTTTTGAAATATTTTATTCTCGAAATAAAAAAAAAATTCTTCAATTTTTTCTTGAAATCCGTAAAAATGCAAAGAACTTTATTATCTCGAAATCCTAATAAATTCCTAGAACTTTCTTAGAAATTTTTTCTCGATTGTGACCAACTTTCTGGATTACCAGTTACACGAGGCTACGGTTGCTCATAGTTGTCTACTAGGAAAGTTTCCATTTGTTTATCTTGGCCTTCCTAATTGGTGGTGATTCGAAATGTCTAGGTTTTTGGGAACTAGTGCTGAAACGTATAAAATAGAGATTATTTGGGTGGCAAAGTTGTTTTCTGTCTTTTGGTGGTCGTCTGGTTTTGCTCAAATCAGTGTTTGTCTTTGCACTTTATTTCTTCAAAGCTCCTTCAGGTATAATTTTTTCCATTGAATCTCTTTTGATTAATTTTTTTTGCAAAGGGGGTTAGGACTCTAGAATAATATTTTGGATTAGTGGGAAATCTATTTGTCTGTGGATGGAGTATATAGGTTTGGTGTTAGGCAGTTGATGCCCGAATCGAAAGAAAGAGCTGGGGTGAATGTCTTACTCCTGTAGAATTTGTACAGGGAGTTTAACATTGCTCTTTTGGTGAAGTGGTGTTGGCGGATGCTAGTGGATAGGGGGGTCTGTTGTTTAGGGTGGTTTCGGCTATATACGTCACTAAGAGAGGTCGGTTAAGATAAGGAGGGAGGAGTCGGTCTTCGTGGTGGAGGGAGATTGTAAAAATAAAAGATGGTGTTGTTGGGCTTGAAGGAGGATGGTTTGAGGACGGTGTGGTGAGAAAGGTCAGAAATGGAAGAGACACTTTTTTCTGCACGGATCGTTGGCTAGGTCGGATTCCGTTGAGCGTGCGATTTGTGTGTTTATTTGATTTGGCTGATACCAAAATGCACACGGTAGCTTATATATGCGCTTCAGGGTGGGGTGTGTGTGTGTGTGGGGGGGGGGGGGGGGGGGGGCAGTTGTGGATGTGGGAGGAGGAGATGTTGGGGGTGTTTAAGGACTTCATGGTTTTTAGTTGCGGGTGGATCCCCAGATGTGTAGCAGTGGTGCTTTGCTCCTGAGCGAGTTTTCACTGTTAGTGGGGCGTATAAGTTATTGAACTCTCAAGATATGGTTACCTTGGATGCAGCTGAAGAACTTATTTGGCACAAATAGTTTTCTTTGAAGCAGTCTTCTATTTGCTTGAAGACTTTGGTGTGATAGGTTGCCGACGAAGATAAATTTGGTTCACAGATGCATTCTTTCACCAGAGGCTCATTACTGTGTATCTAATTGCGGAGGAATCGATTCGGCGCATCATTTATTTTTTACATGTGACGTATTTGGCTCTCTCTGGATGATGGTTAAATCTTGGATCAATTTCTCGTCGGTGGCTTCTTAAACACCATCTGCACATTTCACTCAATTCGTCTTTGCAGTAGGTGGCGGTCGGGTTAGAGGTCCTTCATGCAGCTCATGGCTTGTTGTTGTTTGGGTCGTGTAGATTGAAGAAATCACCACATTTTCAAGAATTCGGCAATATTGGTTTTGAGTTGATGTATTCGGTCAAACAGTATTCTTTTTTGTGGCTGAAGACCAAGAACATATGTCTAGTTGCAAATTAGCATAGTTGGTGGTCGAATCATTTGCTTTGTTTAGGAATCGACTAATTTTGCTCTTGTTGTTTCTTTTGCTATGTTTCTTTAGCTTTTGTTGATGTAAACTCTCGTAGTCCGTTTTGGCACACCTTGTGCTGAGCGGACTATTTATCTTCGATATATATATATATATATATATATATATATAATTGTGATGTGTTCAAAAAAAAATCCAAAAAAAATCAAGAATTGTATTCTCTATATCATCAAATTTTTATTCCGTATAAAATTAATTACGTTTTTTATTATTTGTAATATGGTCGTCAACATATATTTTGGTATAGATAGAGGGTGTAACTTATTTTTATAACAATGTGGCCCCATGCCCGAGAAGAGAAAATACACTACAATTATTGATATGAATGATATTTTACTACTCCCTCTGTCCCAAAATACTTATCTATGATGAGCAAATCGCATATTTTAAGAAAAATGTATATTGTTTCAATATATATATATATATATATATATATATATATATATATTACTCCATCACTCTTACTAAATTACACATATTTCTGTATGCAATTTTTTGACTGCATTAATTGTCTAAGACCAAGTTGTACATCAAGTTACATGGAAAATAAAAGCATTTATAAGGGATAAAATTAGAAAACTAAAAACACAAATTAATATTATTTTGGAAATTGAAAAGGTCAGGTTAAGAAAAAGTATTTGGGCAACTATATAGGTATATTATTTTCAGACGGAGGGAGTAGCATGTATTAATTAAACCTCATATGTCCTATTTATTCATTGGAATTTTTAGCCTTTAGACTATTTGATAAAAAAAAAAAAAAAGAATATTATTGTAAAAATAATATTATTGACCAAAACACAAAAAAGAATAGTATTTTAAAATATTTCCTAATATGTTTATAGTAAAGAATTCTTAAATATTCTACCAAAAAAAAGAATTCTTAAATATATTTACCAAAAATAAAAAATAATTCTTAAACATTTTTACCAAAAATAATATTCTTAAATATATTGATAAAAATTAGTCAAAAAAAATATTCATAAAGAATGGTTGATATTTATATTTATTGATTGTTTTTTACTTGAATATTGATATTTATTGATTAGATAATTCTTTTTTTATTTTGACGGAAGATTAGATAATTCTATCCCGGTAATATATAGTACTATATTAAATATTTATATTTTTAAATTACATTTTTTACTTTTTTTGGTAACGAATATTTATTTTCCTAATTAGTGTTTAAATATTTTTTTCAACATTTTTTTTGACACAATTTCTTTTTTTAACATGATAATATTATTATAGGTATATAGGATCATGTTTGTTTTCATGCACACAAAAGTTTGCTTAGTTCATGTAACTAAGAAGAGCAGAAGACAAACAAAAATTATCCACAAAACTAAACATGTATTCTTGTCCCCAAATTATCTCACTCTTCCTACATTGTTTTCTCCTTATTACTTTAATTTATCCTATTAATGCTTTAAAAACAAACAACTACGAATTAGTCAATCACACTTTTCCGTCGAAAGAAGAATTTTACAAGTTGAAGAAGGAGATAGCTACCCGTCTTCAGAAAATCAACAAGCCTGCTGTTAAAACAATTCAGGTATTGAATTTAATTTATACATACTAATGGTGTAATATTTTTTAGACTTAATTTCAGTTTTGTTAGTCTATTTTCACCATTTTCAGAAATGGTCCCCTTATTTTGAAATTTGACAGTTTTGATCTCATCATATTTATCAACTATAAATTGATCATGTGATATATTTTAAAGAGTATGATATATATGATCTAATGATGAGAAAATATCAACATCGATGAAATTGTAAGAAAATTTTTGAACTTATGAACTTCCATCAATTATTGTCTAAAATATGGCGATATAACATGTTTTAAATAAAGTTTATAAATTAATTTTCTTACAATTTAATTGATATTGATATTTTTTCATCATTAGATCATATATCACGTTGTTCAAAACATATCGCATCGTCAATTTATATTTAAAAAATAAGATTGGTCGGGGGGCCAAAACAGTCAAATTTTAAAATAGAATGACTAATTCTTAAAAATAGTGTAACTAAGGGAACCAAAATTGCAATTAAATCTATTTTTTACATAAGCATCTTATCAAATCATTTTAAAACATCATAATGTTTTGTCAAAAAAAAAAAAAAAAAAAGAACATCATAGTGTTGGAACTTGAAATTTTCTGTAATATTATAATTTTTTAGGGTAATTTTCAATCTGCAAAAAATTTGTAGATTTTTTTAAGCCCTACTAATAGATATTGATCTGACACATCTTTTTAAGCCCCATAACGACACTATCCCTCACATCTCTACGGTACTTAGTCGAGACCAACATCTTTTCCAACCGGCTCATACATCTCCTATTTGGTTGCACTATGCATGTGTATCACAATGCAAGAGCACACTATCACTTATCCACTTCCATCTCCACCCAATCTTTTATACTAAGACTTCTTTCCTTTCCAAATTCATTAACATCTCCACCATTTTAATTCTATCCGCATTTGTTGAAACCCCCATATTGATAGTACTCTAAAATGTCATATGACTTCTAAAATGTTTCATTTTAATTGTTTAAAAAACTACATATTTTAATGGATTGTTTTATCGAATAAATTTTGAAACTTTTTAGTTAAAAATACAAATGATCCCAATATTTTTTTTCAAATTTTTTAAATATTTTTTTTTTTGCAATTGTCACTTTTATATTTCAAATTTTGCTAATTAATCTCTATATTTTTAATTTTTTTTCTAATTGGTCACTATAAATTATTAAATTTTGCATTTGTTCCACCAACTTTTCCATAATTTCAATTATTAAATAATATTTATAAAAATAATTTCAACTTTAATTAAACAATTAATTATACAAAAAATCAAAATTTTGATAAATAATAAATATTTTATCCAACATTAGCAGTTATACTTATACTTAGAGCTAGCCTAATTAACTTGTATGCTTATGTTTGTATTTATGTCATTTGCTTTAATTTTTGTTTTGCAGAGTCCTGATGGTGATATTATAGATTGTGTTTTAACTGATAAGCAACTTGCTTTTGATCATCCGCTATTGAAAGGACAAAAACCATTGGTATTTTTGTTTAGTTTTTTGTCAAGTTGTATATATGTGGCAAGAATTTCACTTTAAAGATGAATAAATTGAGTGTTTTAGATTCGAACTATGGCTCTTTTAATGATTAGGAATTTTTTATGCATATTTCTAAATACAGGATCCTCCAAAAAGACCAAATGACCATAATCAGATGGAAGATTTGAGCAACAACTTTCAATTGTGGAGCTTATCCGGTGAATCTTGTCCCGATGGAACAATTCCAGTTAGAAGAATAACAGAAAAAGACCTTTTAAGAGCTAGCTCTATTGGCGAATTTGGAAGAAAAATTGTCAATAAAAATAAACACCAAGTATGATAAGTCATTTTACTCAAAAAAAAGTATGATAAGTCATAAAATCATAAAAAAAATTCTCAATTTCTGTATTTTATTATAAATCATATAAGATATGACATATTTTTTAAGCTTAAACTTTTCTAGTTTCGTTTAGAGAGAAATATTGTAGGTTTGAATCCTATATATACCGCAAGATATCAAATATTCATGCATTCTTTAAATTTTAAACCATATGAAACCGTTTCTTTTTTTTTAGTATTTTATATAAACATCAAATTGAACATAGCACCTATCTTTCATGTATTCTCACAATGTACGCAAAAAAGACAGATTCTCATAAAACTATAAAAGCATATATTGTAAAAAATATTATTTTTGTAATAGAAAGTGCCCACTTTTTTTTCTTCTTTAGTAAACTTAATCCTTTTTCAATTAAAAATAATCAATGAATTTCATAGCATGAAATTTAATTGTTCTCTAAACTTGATACAATTTTTATAAATGAAACAAACTTATTACTATATATTGTTACTATTGTGCAGCATGCAGTTGCCGCAGTGGATGGGGAATTCTATGGAGCAAAGGCTGTTATAAACCTATGGAGCCCAGATTTGGAAACTCCAATTGAATTCAGTTTGGCTCAAATATGGTTAGTCTCTGGCACATATGAAAAGAAAGATATCAACTCCATTGAAGCTGGATGGCAGGCATGTTAATTACTTAATTATTCATGTTTTTTTTCTTCTAAGATTATATTGCATTTTTAACCTCTTAACTTTTTTAATTGTATGTGATATTTTAGATTCCAGATTATTTTTGAGAGATTTTATACTAGACATTTAATTCTTTTGATTTGTAGTAATTAGTATTTGAGTCAATTCATCTTATAAGTTCAAATATTTTTTCTCCAGATCTATCCGAAGATCTACGGTGACTACCGCACTAGACTGTTTATTTATTGGACGGTAAGTGAGTTGATGAAAGTATTAGAGGTGGCTCGCAAAAGAGTTCCTTGGATTCAAAGTTTGTTGTATTTACGTGCGCATTCAATCAAAATATAATATAACGGTTTGGATTTCAAACTCGATATTTCTTATTTTATAACAATTAATTAAAAAATATTGTATTGAAATATAAATTGTGTCGAATGGATGAATGCGCCAAACTTTCGAAGACAATAATCTGATTTTGTAACTAAAGAACAATTATTTGAAGACAAAATAATAACAATAATAATTGCAGGCTGATGCATATCAACATACTGGATGCTACAATGTAAAATGTCCAGGCTTTGTTCAAACAAACAAAAATGTTGTAATTGGTGGTACACTTTCTCCAAATTCTGTATATAATGGAGAACAAATAAACGTTCACTTATCAATCTTGAAGGTAACTCCATTCACCTCTTTCAAAAATATTTTTCTAATTAATATTATTTCATTTTTTTTCTCACCACAAAATTTATCATATTTTTAATTATTTTCTCTTTTTTTTTTTTTTTTGTGAAGCATCCAATAACTGGACATTGGTGGCTTGAAATAGGAAATGGAAATTTTCTTGGATATTGGCCATCTTCCATATTCACACACTTGAATGATTCTGCAACTGAAGTTCATTGGGGTGGAGAAATAGTGAATTCAAAGTATCCTTATGCTACTTTAACTCAAATGGGTAGTGGACATTTTCCTAAAGAAGGTTTCAAAAAAGCTGCATATTTTAGAAATATTCAAGTATTACATGCTGATGAAAACGAGATGCCAATGCCAAAAATCACTTATTTAGTAGATAATCCAAATTGTTATACTATAGAGTCAGGAAATAGTCCTTCTGACTGGGGGAATCATTTTTACTATGGTGGACCGGGCAAGAATGAGAGATGTCCTTGAAGAAAGATTTTTACTATAAAGGTGAACATTTTTTCTTTGAAAAATATATTTTTGAGAAAATAAAATATCTGTTAAGTTGTATCTTTAAATTTATTTATGGCTTTCTGGCTCCGCCACAGATGAAATTATCAACTATGAATGAACTGCAAAAAAGCAAAGCATGAAATAATACCTGAGGCGTGTGTGTTGATCACATTGTCCTTAAAATTTATCCGCTTTTGTTTACGCTGATTTTTTGTAAACAACCGCTAGTTTTCAGTGTTTGTGCATTCATTGTTTGATGATTGAAACTATAACATTGTCATTAATTATAATGAACAAGTTTAGTTTCGAAAAGATAAAATGTAAATAAATTTTAATTGAAATGCAAGAAAAGTAAATGTTTGATTGAAAATAAATGCAAGAATCTTAAATGAAAACAAGCAAATTGCATGAAAAGATAAGTTGCATTAGAATTAATAAAAGTTGATCACAAAATCATACATTGTGTCTTTATCACTCCTTTCGCTTGAACGCATGGGTACTCAGAGTTTCTAAGGATTTAGTATGAGTAATTTGTGATAAAAAATACATCACATGAACTAGTATTTATAGAGAAGCAAAATAACTACCTAAATAACGTCTATAAAACATCCATTTGACGCGTGTCTTGCCACCTAATCTTCATTCTTGTTTGTTGGTAACTGTCATTTTGAGTGAAGCATTGCATCAGTTCAAACTCGAAACTCCAAGAAAAGTTAAATAATCTGCTAAAGTTAAAACCAGGATATCACTTCGAGTGATTTTGCTCCTGACTGGAAACATTGGTGAATATTTGTCTTCTCTCTTACCTTCTCAGCTGAATGCTAAGATAAAGACCAATTCGATTTTAATGAGTACTCTCCATTAGAACTTTCTTATGATAATTAATTCCAATTACTCAAAATGATCAAACAAGTGACAAATACATATCTTAAATTAAATACTATCCAAAAAAGGCATCATTTTAGTACTATCCGAAAAAATATCAACAACAAGCAAGTACATCATTATTAGTAATATATATAAATACACAATATATAAACATAGTTAAACTCAATTGTTATAATAAATTAATTCTCAAAATGATCAAACAAAACAAGTGAGAATTTTATATCTTAAGTTAAGTACTATCCAATGATTTAGTACTTTCAAAAAAAAAAATCAATAGCAAGCAAAAAAGAATGTTTCCTATACTTTTTTTCATTTTTTGTTCGTTTTCTATTCTCCTAATGTTTATTCATTTACTTTTTTTATTATTAATTCTTGTCTATCCCCTCAAAATTTGGGGTATTTACCCCCAATCACTTAAAAAAAGTTTAACCGATATAAATTTTTATAAAATACACCGTTAGATTAAAAATTTATATCATATAGATCATTTGTGTAAAATTTCAAGCAAATCTAAAATCATTTGATATGTTATTGAGACGCATCAAAATTAACCATTTCTATGATTTCATAAACACCGTTAATCTTTATGCGTCTCAATAACATATCAAATGATTTTAGATTTGTCTGAAATTTTACACAAATGATCTATATAATATAAACTTTCAATCCAACGGTGTATTTTATAAAAAATTATATCGCTTAAAATTTTTTGAAGCGGTTGGGGGTAAATACCCCCAAATTTTATGGGGTACACAAGTTGCCACCTATTAATATTAATATTCTTCGTTTAAAACCTAAAAAAAAAAAATCTTGTAAATGTATTGCGAAGTGTATTAGATTTGTCAGCTGTATCGGAGTTTACTTTAGTTGTATCTAACATGTGTATCGGTATTTTTTTATTTAGAAAATAAAATAAAATTGGTCGATACTTGTTTAATACGCGTTTCAGAGCGTATCAGACGCATGGGTATCAGGTGTGCGACGATACGATTCTGCGTCATTTTTTATGTATCAGGCTTCAGATGTGCTATTTCAATTTCTTTAATTGATTGTCCTTGTAGGATAGCTTAAGTGGTAAGAGTTGAGGACATATAGGTTAAGTAGAGGAGGTTCAGGATTCGATCCTTGCGGGAGCAATTTATATTTCTAATATTACCAAAAAATAATTCTTTGATTGATTTTTCTATTTTTTTTTTAAGAGGACGAAAGTTAAGTTAGGAACAGCCGAATGTTTAGCATTTTCCTTTCTATATTCCTTCATTTATTCTTGATTAAATTTTCATTTTCTGCAGGATCTTACAGTCTCGATATTAATTTTCTTTTCATATTCTGCTTCATTATTCCAATCTTCTCCAATTAGGGTATAAATTCTTTCAATTCGACCAGCCTCAATTTTACATGGATTTTGTTCGTATCGATTTAATTTAGAGAAGCACCATATCAATTCAGAATTCATTTGTCCTGTTTTCTCAATGTTTTGTTATGAAGTGCCGACACTTCTCGGAATAGACATGTCATGGTGTTCGGCTCCGCAACCGCATCGCCCCACAATTGCGGTGTGATTTGTAATCACGTGTTCGACCGCAACGTAACCGCATCAGGAGCCGCATCGGACAATTTCTAACATATTCTTTAAACTTTTCTCATCAAAACTAAAATTTTAGAATCCCAACTACCAAAATACTAAAGATTTAATAAAAATTCTTACTTTTAACAGTCTATCCACTTTGTATTTCAACCATCTATCACTTAGTATTTACTTAGCAAACTAAAACTCTACTATATAGTGGTTAAATTTTGTAGTGGCGCAGTTGTACACATAATATAGGTTGTGAATATGAAAATTCAATTCACGCCGCAACAGCCGCAATGTGCGTCGCAGCAGCCGCATTAACCGCAAACGCAACGTCTGCGCAACCGCATCCCTTACTGCAACCGCAATTTAAAACCATGGTGTCAGTGTCCTTATGGTGTCCGTACTTCATAATTTGTGTGTTAAATGAATGTTGTAACTTATGGTTTCTTATATACATATACATATATCCTCATTTTATTTCTATCATTCCTCTTCATCATCATCATTAATTTAAATTTGTCTTTCAAACCTTGCCAGCCAGCAACCGAGTCTTTAATTTCCAATGAACATCTCACAAGCGCCGCAAGATAGCACAAAACGAAAGCGTCCTCATGGGAAGGAGCCAGAGCCATTTACTGGTTAGTCACAAATCCTAGTTTATGTTGCATTGCAGCTAACTCAGCTATTTAGTTTAATGTTGGTTTCTTATATTTGATCAACACAATTTACGTACAGAAGTTGATTCAAAGCAAAAAGAAAATACGAAATGTCCTCCTTGGTTTCATCCTAAGACATATGAGGGTAACTCAACTAATCCTAGTGGCTAGTCAGTGTATGTTAGTGTTTCATTTATGCTTTTACAAGTAACCTTACCTGAAGATGATGATGATGATGTAGAACTACGATCTGGGAAAAGGAATCACTATTTTTATGAAGAGGTACTCGACTCTTTTGGTGATGATTCATCAGATGAGGCAAGTTTTTCTTGAAGTCTTTTATTGGGGCATTTAGCAATGCTTTTGGCACGAGTTTTACAAATTTAATTAGTTTCTTTGTGCATATTTTAATTCTTTAGTTTTAATGTCTCTTAAACTGCAGGAAGAGGAGGAAGAGGAACTAGAGCTAGTTAAGGGTAAGCTTCCCCTTGGGAAAGAGCCAGAGCCATTTAAGGGTAATTCAACTGATCCTAGTTTCTGTTGCAAATAACTCATGTGGTTAGACAAGTCTTTATTTTTTTGTTTATCTCATATATTTGATCAACACAATTCACAGCAGCTGATACAAAGCTTAAAGTAAATAAGAAAAAGGAAAAGCTTCCTTATTGGGCGGATCCAAAGACATATATGAAGGTAACTCAACTAATCCTAGTTTCAGTTGTTGTTTCTGTATGCATTTATTTGTACAAGTAACCTCACTTGATGATGTAGATATGCCTTTTGATAAGCATGGACGCGGTTATCTGCTTCAATGGATACTGGACCCTGTTTCACCGACACCATCATTGACTGAGGCAAGTTATTCTTGAAGTCTCTTATTGGGGCATTTAGAAAACTTTTGGAACAAGTTTTACAAATTTAGTTTGTTTGTTTATATTTTAATTTTTCAGTTTTAATGTCTCTTAAACTGCAGGAAGAAATCGCAAATCATGAGGGTAACTTAACAAGTCTTTAGTTTTTTTCAAGGTTTTAAATTGCAGTCCGCAACCGCAATTGCAGCCGCAATGATGCGGTAGCTTCTGCAACCGCATCGCACCGCAATTTATCTACTATAGTGAATAAATTGTGTAGTTGCACAAGTTGTACCACTTAATGTAAGTTGTGAAAATTAAAATTCAATTCACGCTGCAACAGCCGCAATGCATGTCGCAGCAACCGCATTGTCCGCAATCGCAACGTCCGCAGACGCAACCGCATCCTATACTGCAACCGCAATTTAAAACCATGGTATTTTTGTTGTCTGTCTTCTATTTAGTAACCTCACCTGTTGTTGGTTTTATTTTATATTTGATCAACACAATTCAATAAATGAAGTTGATAAGACCCCAAAAATAGATATCACAGATGGAAAGCTTCTTCCTGGGAAGGAGCCAGAGCCAGGTAAATTAAGTAATCTCATCTATTGTAGTTTAGTTTCTATGTGCATATATTTATTCTTTAGTATGACTGCCTCTTAAACTACAGGAACATCACACCATGTGACAAAGTAATGGATAAAGCATTTGATTCATTTGATCTATCAGAGGGTACGAGAGAAAAGGAAAGAGTATCAGTACCGAAGTAATTCTAATTGAAGGTTGGAATCATGTTTTTTATCTGAGGCATGGTTTTAAATTGCGGTTGTAGTAAGGGATGCGGTTGCGCTTGCGGACGTTGTGTTTGTAGTTAATGCAGCTGCTGCGACGCACATTGCGGCTGTTGCGGCGTGAATTGAATTTTCATATTCACAATCTATATTATGTGTACAACTGCGCCACTACAAAATTTAACCACTATATAGTAGAGTTTTAGTTTGCTAAGTAAATACTAAGTGATAGATGATTGAAATACAAAGTGGATAGACGGTTAAAAGTAAGAATTTTCATTAAATCTTTAGTATTTTGGTAGTTGGGATTCTAAAATTTTACTTTTGATGAGAAAAGTTTAAAGAATATGTTAGAAATTGTCCGATGCGGCTCCTGATGCGGTTATGTTGCGTTCGAACACGTGATTACAAATCACACCACAATTGCGGTGCGATGCGGTTGCGGAGACTACCGCATCAGCAATATTGCGGCCGCAATTGCGGTTGCGGACTGCAATTTAAAACCTTGATCTAATAAGGGTTATTCTATGCTTAGGTCTCGTTGGACCCAACTTATTTTCTACTTTTTTATTTTTTTAAAACAAAATAGAGAAGTATAAAATTGAATTTAGTCATATTTTTCCTTAAAAGTATTAGAGAAATAAAGTAAAGAAGTAAAAAATATAGAGAAGGGGAGTCAAACACAATTTTTTTCTTCTTTATTTTTTTTAAGGAGAAGAAAAAAGTACTAGAAAATAAGTCGGGCCAAACGAGGTCTTAGCTTATGTTGCCGAGGAGAGAATTATATCGTCTTTTGTGCAAGAACTAGTCTAGATTTTTTTTTGATAGGCAAATATTAGTTGTTAGTATATTATACATTTTTTTCTCCTTTGCCACGATTCGAACCCTGAACCTCCGTCAGCTCAATAATTTTTTATTTATGTTAGAAATAAAAAATAAATATAATAAACCTTAATTCCTTTCAAAAAAAAACTTTCATATTTTTTTAAATGATTAATATTAAATTGAAAAGACATCAAAAAATTAGAAACATGGATGATTAGCTTTTTGTTATATAAAATATTATATTAAATTTAAATATATTTTCCCCCTTAAAAATACACACATATATTTCTTATTTTAATTAATGAAAACCCTATTATTTTTTCTATTGGTATATATTATTTCTACCATACCTAGCTCTTTTTCATGTCTATACCATATATCAAACTTTGATTATTTGATGGTTAACAAAATTATATCATTAAAAATTCAATAATATGTCAAGACTCACCAATGGATTTTAAATAGTACAACATTATTCTTATCTTCAACTTTTTCCCATCATTCAATTTTTCTTCCTTCCTTGCATTTAATTTGTTAAGAAGCCGACTGTTTTGATCATTATTAGTTTTAAGTTTTTGAGGCTCCAACTTCTCCTTCTGAGGGTTTTCTTTAAGTTTAAGTGCATAGCGAATCTTACTCTGCAAATGCAAAATTTGAAGCGCGATAGCAGCGACTAACAACACATATAACGTCTTTTCCTCCATGTTATTGAATGCTTCATCCATTTTTTCGTGATGCTACAACATTGACAATAAAATGAAAATTAATTAGACTCATTGATGATAGATCAAGTCTTTTTTTTAAGGAAGGATAGATTGATCATACCTCTTGCCTTAGATCCTTTACTTGGAAAAATTTCCAATAATCAACTATCAATATTAAAGTTTTATTATAAGACACAATAGGGGAGAGATATTCCAGAATCTCTTGTAAGCCCTTTGTCTCTCACAATTACTTCCTTATTAATCACTTGGCTATACTTTGAAAATGTTTTTTAGACTTTGGTGCATAGTCTCATCCCAAGTTTGTAGCCAGATGTAGGATTTAACCTATTAATTATAAAAGCAAAATTATATCACCAAAGTAAAAAGTTAGCTAGATATGCATGCAACAATAATGTATACAAGAGTTTATGTACTATAACCTAAATTTGAAAAATATATGCTTCTTCATATATCTTTGGACCTGGACTTGAGGATATGATTCAACAATTAGCGGAGAATGATCTGAATCCGCGTGGAACACCACTTGCGTTGAAATCCGCCGTGGAAAAGCTTCTGATTATTGAAGTTACCGAGGAGCTTCTTGAATCAGATTGTTCGCAGTGTGCTATGTGTAAAGACATGTTTGCCATTGGTGAAAAGGTGAAGCAGATGCCGTGTAAGCATATATATCATTTTGAAAGCATATATTTTTCAAATTTAGGTTATAGTACATAAACTCTTGTATACATTATTGTTGCATATGCATATCTAGCTAACTTTTTGCTTTGGTGATATAATTTTGCTTTTATAACTATTAGGTTAAATCCTACATCTGACTACAAACTTGGGATGGGACTATGCACCCAAGTTGAAAAAGCATTTTCAAAGTATAGCCAAGTGATTAATAAGGAAGTAATTGTAAGAGGCAAAGGGCTTACAAGAAATATAATTCTGATATATCTCTCCCAGAATGTGTCTCTAATAAAACATTAATATTGGTAGTTGATTATTGGAATTTTTTCCAAGTAAAGGATCTAAGGCAAGAGGTATGATCAATCTATCCTTCCTTAAAAAAAAGACTTGATCTATCATCAATGAGTCTAATTAATTTTCATTTTACTGTCAATGTTGTAGCATCATGAAAAAATGGATGAAGCATTCAATAGCATGGAGGAAAAGACATTATATGTGTTCTTAGTCGCTGCTATCGGGCTTCAAATTTTGCATTAGCAGAGTAAGATTCGCTATGCACTTAAACTTAAAGAAAACCCTTAGAAGGAGGAGAACTTTGAGCTTCAAAAACTTAAGACTAATAACGATCAAAACAGTCAGCTTCTTAACAAATTAAATGCAAGGAAGGAAGAAAAATTGAATGATGAAAAAAAATTGAAGGTATGACCAATAAACCCAGTAAGAAGATCCAAGTCAAATATAGATTTCTTGTTTCTTTGATTAGCTCAAATCACAAGATTAACCGATCCCTATTCAACCATAATTTATGCACTCAATCAAGCAAGTTTATTGTTGAATCAATACACAAAATAAAACGATAACTTGTTGAATCAATACACAAAATAAAATGATAATTTTTACAAGCAAGTTATATTGAATCAATAGAACAATAATTTGTGCTCCAATACACCAAATAAAACAGCCATCTCACCATAGATTTACATGAGATAATAACTCAAACAACAATGAGATCCATAACTTGAAGTTTTAAACATAAATATTAGTACCCTTCAGGATTTCTCTCTGTACACCTTAATTGAACCGAAACTCTCTCTCACGACAGATTAAAATTTTATAACTAAACAGATTCAAACAAAACAGATTAAAAGCTAATCAAGTAACAAAATTAGAAAACATCAAATTTGGTAACAAAGTGAAAATATATCAAATTAGGTAAAAAATAGGTAACGAATGAAAAAAGAACTGAAAATATACCTGGCAGTGTGGAAACAGTGAGAGATCTGAGAGGAGGCGAGTGAAAACGGTGACGGAGGCGAGTGAGATCGGTGAAGAAGGCGAGTTAGATTGGTGGACGAGTGAAGTGAGATCGGTGAAGTGGTGAAGAGGAGAAGTGAGATCGGTGAACAGAAGTGGTGAAGAGGAGAAAGCAATAATGAAAGTCTGAAACGCAGCAGCTGGAGAGAACGAAAATGAAAGTATAATAAACAAAAACCCTAATTTCTCACTTATATACACTTAAGGGGCATTTTTGTAATTTAAAATGTAA
Source organism: Trifolium dubium (assembly GCA_951804385.1). NCBI lineage: Eukaryota > Viridiplantae > Streptophyta > Magnoliopsida > Fabales > Fabaceae > Trifolium > Trifolium dubium. The sequence continues at coordinate 16,116,767 of OX638073.1, forward strand.
ATGGACAGGGGTTTGAGTTTCGGATGCAGGTTTCATACTACCCAAACACGCACCCGAAAATATCGGGTAAACCCAGTCAATTCGGGTTTTACCTGTTGACTCGGGTGCGGGTGCAGGTGGGGCCCGCGGATTCGGGTCATTCTGTCATCCCTAGTTGTGCCCCCCTTTCTCCCTCTTTTTCATATTTTCTATTTTATTATTATTGACAAATATAATCAAGTAGTAATAAAAGTAATTAAGAACAAATAGAAGCAGAGGAAAAAAAGTAATCAAAAAATACAAAAGGAGATAAACAAAGAACAGGCACGCATTCCTCTCCTTTTTCTTCAACTTTTCACCAAAACCATGTCCATCTTCCCCAACAACAATCAAAAAACCATTTTCATCTTCAACCCATTTCATCTAAAAAATATCACAAAAGAAAACATAACAAAGAAAGAATCTGAAGCATAGAAAAAGAATCACCACACAACCACCAACCACTGCCACCGTGCCATCATCATCCGCCGTCCGCCTCTCTCTTGCGTGAAAAACTAACTTTAGTTTCTACAAAGCATGAGAAAGCATTTGTCTTCCAATGATTTGTCTATGGTATCAATTAATCATTTATTTATTTATAGACATGAAATTTAACCTAAAATCACCTAACTTGAAATTCAAAAGTCCCCGCTTCTATGGAGGCAAATTTTTAAACCTCTTCTCTGGTTCAATGCATCTGCCAGCTGGAAATTTTTGGCCTCTACAACATCTAGTTTCGATTTCAAAAACAAAAAATTAACAAATACAAATGAAAATCATTCAAGACGTTTACGCTAATTTGATAACCTACAGTGTAATTACATAGTTCTCTATTGTCAAGATCATGGATTTGGCTATATGGTGTAGAAAAGACTAGAATATTGGGTGTAAGGTGTTACTTTTGAGTTTTTTCTTTCTCAAATTATTTGTCCCAAAATTTTGACAACATTTATTACTCCCTCCATTCTAACAAACTGAAATGTATAGATAGTTAGAATATAGAACATTGAATTTATTTTCAATTCGAAAGGAAACAAAAATAAAATTAACAAAGAGTAATGGATCTTACTAAAAAAACAAAGAGAATGGGAAAAAAATAGTTTGGTCGGATTTTAATATAACCATTGGTTCGGTACTTTGGTTTCTAAAAACAAAATCGGAGAACAAAACCGAACTACATCAATATTTAATTGGTTCGATTTTTCATTTGAACCATAAAAATCGGTTTTCTCTTAGTTTTAATTGGTTTGGACTGTCGTTGTAATCTGTTTTTTCTTATGTGCTTACATATACTCAACACTTCACACACAGAGCAATAAATGAATATATAATTGAAAGCAATAAGTGAATAATAATTGAAAGTTTGAACTACATCGATTACAAGGGTACATTAGAAGAATAATTATTGAAAAATATATTCCAACAATTGTATTACATTACATTATGGACAAACGACTAACATTTTTTTAATGGTCATGCTAACATGTGTTAAGATTCTAAAATTAGAAATTTTATAATAAAAAGGTAATATTTTTACTTTTAAAAAGTTAATGCACATCTTTAGACAAATATTTTTATATAAAATTCATTAACATGTATCCTTAAGACACATGTTAACTTTCTTTTTTTTTAAACAATGATATCGCATAAATTATGTAGATTTGATGACTCAAAATAGTTTGATTTGTAAAAACTACAACAGCAGATAGACAAAACTTCTCCTTCTTAGTTTAAAGTTAATGTTTTGATATATATTTTTGTTATTACTTTTTGTCCAAGTGTTATATTTCTATTATTGAAGATACGGAAAATGAGTAAAGCAAAGCATTCACTTTGAAAGTAGAAACCAAGAACCCACTAACTATTGTCTGTGCATATACATAAAGAGTGCTGTTCAGAATGCACATTTGTTCAACTAAAATTTTAGAAGATGGTCTTATATAATAATGAAGAAACATTTTAAGACAATTAAGCTGAACATGGAAACAACACTCATGTGCTTTATTTATTATTTGTTCATAGCAATTTGTTCTTGCTTTGGTCATTCAGTGCATGCTATTGAATCACCAAAGTATACAGTGATACAAACAGAATCAGATTTTGAGATCAGACTCTACAATGAATCCACATGGATTTCTGCTCCTTCTTCTGGAACTAACAACTCCTTTGAGCAATCCACCAAAACCGGATTTCACAGGTTTTATTTCATTCTCAAACACCATTGCATAACAGTTACATGGCCTCTTATAATTTATTTTTTGTGCCACAGCTGCACCCATGAGGACTTGAATGAGAAAGAAATCTATCAAATTTATGCTATGTTTTGCAAGAAAAAAACCACTAATTTAATTAGAGCGTATAAGTTTGTATGATTAAAGATAATTGTTTGATAGTGTTCAATCTCTTAAACTTGTAGCATTATTTACTGGTTTACTGTATTTTATTTGCAGATATTACTTTAAGTAACATTTGAGCAAAACTTAGAGTATATATATATTTCTAGTTTCTATCCATGTTTGACAAACACAGTTCACTGTGATGTTAGTTTATTATACTACTTTTAAAATATTTCATTAATATCTACATAGCGAAAAAATTCCCTTATTAATTATGTTACTGCAGGTTGTACCAATATGTTCGCGGCGCAAATTTAAATTCTTCCAAACTTGCAATAACCGCTCCAGTCTTAACAAGGATCCCTTCATCAATATCTTCTGAGGATGGATATAGTGTAAGAATGTATGTGTCACCTCACTTTGAATGGAAACCTCCACAACCTAATCCTGAACTGAAGTTACAACTTGAGAAATGGAAAACTCGATGCATAGCAGTTAGAAAATTTAGTGGATATGCAAAGGATGATAACATTAACAAAGAAATTGAAGCTCTTATTAGCATCCTAAACAAACACTTAGATGGAATTTCAACAATAATACAAGATACAAGCTCATATACCATTGCTCAATACAACGCTTCATTTCATAATACTGATCGAGTAAATGAAGTATGGATAAATGTATCAGGATTCAGAACTGATTGTTGAGGCTAGTCCAGATTCTCAGAATAACAGCATATTGTTTCAGTGACATTGTGCTTGAAAGTGTGTATTGTTTCAGTTTTTCATTGTCTATTCAATGTAAGATAATGCTACTAGCTATTTGAGGGTGTACACTGCAGGTGTAAACTTTGTGCAGAGCTCTGTCGTTTTTTGAATTTAGAATTGAGAGCATGAAAATTATCTTTACTTTTGTCAAACTTCACTTTAGTAAATGTTGGATTCATGAGTTTCAACTTAAATCTGGATATTTCTCACTTACAAACTATTTATAACCATGAGGTATAATTAAATATCCCTAACTAACTCTGAAAGTTAATGATAACGAAAGGATAATGACAATTAATAATATCACAACATTTATTCCTAACCTATATGAATGTGAAAGAATCATCGAATGATGAACTACTTCAGTAGACTAATGGTTTTAACTAGAGCAATTAAAAAAAGGTACTCCAAGTAAAAATATTAAAATAATTTGAGTGCATATTATATAATCTAACCTTGAACAGTGTACCGCCAGTAAACTTACAACATGGACAAAACTTACAACATGGACTATAAAGAATAGATTTCAGATTTTTGATATAGTAAGAGAAGAAAAAAATAGAAACATTTAATGTTTCCACATTTACATTATTCCTTATTTTCATATATGTAAGTTACATTAAAAGTAGAAACCAAAGCTCTCAATTTTCGCAAGAAGCTACCTGGGTTTGATTTGAAGTGTGGTGTAGTATGGTGCTGAACGTAGTTGAGATGTGTGGCTTATCTGTTATGAGTCTAGAGACCTACACTTGTGGTCTGGTCTGGACCACATAGACTTTTTCATCCTTGATGACACCTTCAATGTCCTGAGGAGTGCCATACAATTCTTCAATTGCATGTCCTGCTTGGGCAATGCTTGACAAGATTGACTTGCGAAAACTACCATCAATCATTAGTTTATCTGATGAGTAATCTAGCACCACTTTCTCTTCTTCATCCATTGGCACACTGTTGACAAAGACAATTCAGTTAACAAATATAGATTGCACGGTATAGAATTGCAAAACGGCTATTTCAAAGGGTTCACAGGACAAATCAATCTCTAAGTGTACACAATTTATCTACAAATTGAAACTTTTTGCAGAAACAGACAACTGCTGGTAAGGCTATAAGCTCTCATGAATAGAGTTTATTTATAATATAACTGTAAGTTTAAGCAGAATGTAAGTAGTAACATCTTACAATACACTTATTGTTTTTTCAAATATCATAGCTGATCAAAAGAAGGGACAGTTCCCACTCAAACCTCCAAAGACAACAAAATTCATGACCAGGATCCTTGCAGAGAAGGAAAATCACGGGCCATAGAGTATTTCTAGGAGGGTATTTAATAGAAAGTGTTATGGACTGGCCAAAGACCCAATACAAACCCGTGATCCAGGCCCACTATACGCGAGGACCCGTCACGGATTCCAAGGATTTTCCACCCTAAAGCTACAGTGCACGCGCTGTAGACGGACGCTTCTAGGCCCTGCAATCTCAACTGTTGGATAAACCGGCACAAATCCCAACGGCCAGGATTCCTACACGGAATCATTCTTATCCACCAAGGCAAACTCTTATAAATACTGACTTGAGCGTCGGAGTCCCTTTTGGTGCAGGAACCCCCCCCCGCCTTTGTCAAGGAGCTGAGCCACCGCAGCAACCATCATTCACCACCGTAGCATCATTCCTTGGAATTAAGACTTTGGACCGAATAGAACATTGGCGCCGTCTGTGGGAACGTCAGGGGGAAGACGATACATAGCCTCCTACTCCCCTTAGCCTCGACTGGGGGGCAACTGTTCTGGTATATCCAATAAGTCTCACATTGCTTGGAACTCGAGACTAAGGGTAGTTTATATACAACACCCACACATCTCAATCCAACAAGGCGCCTTTTACAAAGGACAAATCCGTGAGGGCTCAAGGCAAGCTCAAAGCGGACAATACCTCAGAACGCGGTGTGGCCCACTTAATTGGGTCGATCAGAACAAAAAGATATGGCGAATCCAAAAGTTTAGTGAGGAGACTGTCTTCCCTGGAAATGGGAAAACATATGTATCTGGAAAAGAAAGTTCACAACCCATTCTCAATCGATGAATGCTAAGTGCTTCTGCAAAACCTTGTCACACTGTCAGCTAATCATAGAACGTCAAATGAATTTGCGAACCTTGTTCCACAAAGCATCAAATTCATCATGATGCTGAAGCCTGTATCTCAGTACCAAGGCTTTTATCATGGTCCCAGTACTAATTCGACACCGAGTAGGGGGAAACTATTCAGACATGTTCCTAAGGACTAATATCATACTAATCCCAAATAAAGGTCAAATAGTGGTGGCTATCTACAGTACCAAACAGAAGGGTCTGTCCCCTCTACAACACTACCTAGGTAAAAGTTCCCCCAGAGGGACCTCGTTCAAGCCGTATCGGAAGGATTTATCCCTACCCCGTCCTTTATAAGGAGAAGAAAACACCATCAATATGGACGAACATTGTGTCGGACAACACTATCAAGCTAATTTGGAGAATGCTATGTGCCCTAACAGCACATGTTAAGGAGACAAAAGTAGAATTTATTCTCTTGAAACTTGTGCATGTATGTTTTGTATTACATGTTAAGGTCTCTTGAAACTTGTGCATTCAAGCATTACATGTTTGAATTATTATTATTTTTGTTAAAAAAAAATGTTTTGTATTATTAAATACGAATTTTCTATATTTAGATACCTTATAATTTTTACCTCAATTTCCTATTTAGTACTAGGCTAAAGAAATATCGAAAACCACTTCATTAATATAAATTAAACATGTGGTTACATTAAATCATCAAAGTACATTTGTTCTACAAAAGATGTTCATCGAAGAATAGATGTCAGAGTTTACCTGTCATAAAGACCAGCACCAGCATAACCTTCAAGATCTTCGCCATTGGAATCAGACCGAAAAATTATTGACCGTCTTATAAATAGCCCAATAGGTTTGCTCGGATAACCCAAGACCTAAAGAAGCCCAGAACCATCAGCAAAATAATGGAAAGTTATAAGAACAGATCCAGTACTGGTGAAGGTATTCCATACGTTTACTATCCCCTTTTTTTCCAAAAATTCTTACGATATTTTTTATACTAGCCATAATTGTTAGGAAATCTGAAAATATCTTACCACATCATTATTCTAGTTCTATCATAAAATATATTAGAATATCTTTTATTATCACTTAAAAATAATTCATGTATTTATTTATTTTCCTTATTTTATAAGGTTTGAAAAACTATTATAAGTATAGATAAGGATGAGTAACATCCAAAATGTCATGTGCATTGCAGTCAACATAATGTTATTATTCTCAGTATTGTTTTCATAAACCTTATAACTTCAAAAAGCATTGCAATATTGTTTTCATAAACCTTATAACTCCAAAATGTCATGTGCATTGCAGTCAACATAATGTTATTATGTCCAGATAGACTGACCCTATAACTTCAAAAATGATAAAATATATGAATCATAAACACTTTGAAAAAAATCCTATAACAAAATCACCTGAGGAGAGTTCAAATCATGTTTTTTGCAGATAAAACTCAAAGCACGGCCAGGATAAGCTCCAACCAGTGTTTCACCTAGTCCCTTTACAACCTATATCAAAAGAGAATCACACAAAATGTCTCTGCTTATTGCCATAATCTCTTCAAATGGTGAATATGTTTCTTCAAATGTGTGGAGGCATGTGCAAAGAATCACGAAATTATTAATTATACCTCTGTATATATTTCTGAAGAGTCTCCAGAGGTCGGATTAGTTGTGTGGATGACAAAAGCATAGTCGGCATTAATCACTTCCTGTACAAGGACAGACATGGAAAGATAATCGTGGTCCAGTTTCACTTTTCTTGTGCTGAAGTATGCTCTTTCGTTCCACTTTGAGCCCCACACCTTTTTGAGTCAAGAAAATCAATGACATCCACATGAGCACTAAAATAAGACTACGAGTACCCACAAAAATTTTGATTTCACTAAAATTTAAAATAAGATATGTTCCAGTGTAACAACTAAGGAAAATTTAAGAACATCAATGAGTGAGAAAAATCAGTCGAGAGTAGATTGTACATAAAACTGCATCACTGAAGAAAAACATAGTCATAAACTTCATATTTAAGGACCAATACATTATGCGTCAAAAAAAAAGAACCAATACATTTTTGATTGTCATGAAAGGGTCAATAAATTTGTAATTTAAATAATGAAGCCAGGAAGTTATGTATACATTACTTTAGGGAAATAAAATCTGAAGATTAAGTGATTTCCATAACACATTATTTGACCGTGCAAGGGTAGTGGACTGTGGCCCAAATATACAAGAAAATCAACTTTTTTCTTTCTGGAGCATGACATATACTTTAATGAAACAGGTATCAAATAGAGTGTATATGGAGAGATGTCTCACTTTTTTTATAGCCGTCCATGCTTGTCCCCAGCGTTTTTCACCTTCATCACCTGGCCAAGGCATCCCAGAACCCTTCATCGTAGTTTTCAACTCCTCTACCTGAAATAATCAATTTATTGTTTTCATCTGTAAGACCATACACCATTTTACACGTAAAGTAGCCTAAAAAACCTTAGACTGCATATCAACTTTTGGCAATCCAGAAAGGGGAGAAAAATACAGACAAAAGGGTTGTGTCAGTGAGAAGGTAAACTAAAGACCAGCTTCTTCATTAAACAATGAAAATATAAATGGGAAATTTGAAAGAAAAAAAACATATTTGAAAGAGAAATCAGTAACAGAAATGTGGAATACATACTTAATATGGGATCCAGGGGATGACAGGATTAGGATTCTTTAACCTTATTTAAGTTGTTTTCTTTAGCAAGGGTTTAGGCTGATATTTGTTCTTAGGATATTTCTTTCTTTGACGATATCTTTTGTGTGCTATAAATATGGACTAATACCTAGAACATATTGATATACAAGAAATGCATAAAGAAGCTGATTGCAATAAAATTTAGAGACTGTTTGGTTCAAAGAAGGGTAGAGGAGGTCGAAGGGGTGTTATGGAGTGCAGGGGAAGGGAGGGGAAGAAAATAAAAGTAATCTACTATATGCCTTTTTGGAAAGTGGGAGGATAGGAAGTAGCCAAAAAAACATAACTTATATGGCTTGATGTTGACATAAAACTCAAATTTGCACGAGAGTGAATAAGCTTGATGTGGCATTGGTAACATGCATTGTAAGGGATAAGAAATATAAAGGCAGTAGGGACATTTATATAAATAAATAAATAAACAAATAACCAAACTGATTGTTATCTTGGTTCACAACTATTTTGAGTCATTTCTCCATCCCTCCAAATCTTTCCAATTTTGGAGGGGTGTTAAAATTGGACAATTGGACGGAAGGAGCTTTTACCCCTTTATTTCTTTATGGTTGTTCTACCCGTTCCTGCATTGCTCACAACAGGAAAAACACTAACGGAAGATATCTCCTGGTAAGATTTACCATACCAGAAGATATCTCGCAGTATGAGGAGACATGGGAGGGATTTTGATCAATTTAGGGGGGGCGAAGAACAATCATCTTCTTTCTTTTCCACTTCTATCCCTCTATATCTTTCTTTCATTTATTCCCTTCCTTCCATTTTCCTCTTGTCTCATTTGCCGACCGAGATTATCAATACAAATCAAATTTTCAATAAATTCATTTAGATTAAGTCTATTTTTTATTTTTTTATCAATTCCTGAGTTTCTTTGAACATCTCTTAATATGTACAGCTAGGAGTAGATATTAATTCCAGTTTTTATAATAATCAAAGATAGAACTATGAATGTCATGCCAATGTTAGGCCTAAGATTAAGAAGAACATACCAACTTGGGTGGTGCATTTAACTCTAAAACTGCTTCGCGAATCTCCTTGAGGGCACTGAAGTCTCCTTCAGTTAACTTCTTTTTTAAAATATTGATCTTCTCATCCACAACCTGTTGGTTAATATGCCGTCCAATATTATTATACTACAGGAGAGACATATATAAAGTAAATGAAAAATAAAGAACTAGATGCCATTCATAAGTAATCTTTTAGATTGAATCCTAAGGACTAACAGGCTTTAATGTTATGCTTTTCCAGACGTAGGTTTATTAACCAAGAACCTTATCTTAATACTCACTGAATACAACACTAGTAAAGCCACTTCAAGAAGCCAGGGGAACCCCATTTACAATAGGGTTACATGAGATATATTACAAAAGTTTCACTATCACAAAATTTATGATTATTGGATATTTGGATTATTACCTAAGGTTATATTCAAATTTATGCTTCTCATGTAACCCTCCTTGGATTATTGGTTATATCTCATGCTTACCAATAATCCAAATTTATGCTTCATTATCACAAAATTTCACTATCACAAAATTTAATACAATTTTTTTAAAATATTTCATAATTTCCCTGATCAAATACAATAGGTTAGCAATTTATGCTCCAGTGTATGTATTACTGAAATACTATTCTCCCAAAACAAAGGAGATATCTAACTAGTGGACAAGCATGGTAAATCCTCACAAGAAATAACAAGAATTCGAGCTGCAAGGTTCATTATTCAAGATAATAATGTGTGGGAAATAAGGGATAAAAAGTAGAACCTGATTTGACTTATCAGAGAGAACATGTTCAAAAACTCCAAATGGAATGGCAACCGAGGTAGGAATTCCAACCCAAGAAGGCACCTTACCTTTTAAGTAAGAGATATTACGAGATTTAGCTCCAACCTGAGAAAATACAACCTTACATGAGTTATACTGAAGGAACATAGAATTAGAACAGCGACGACGTCATAACACAACAGGTGTTTGACCGAATAATGACTAGATAGACATACAAAAGTAAGAAGAACTAGAACTGATTAAATTTAACAACATATTTTCAAAATCTAACCATTTCACCAGTGAATTCTTCAGCTGAGATAGCATATCTACCACTGAACTGCTTTCTGACCAAAGATAATGGTGGAACAGAACCAACTTCTTTCAGGTCAGTTGATTTGTCATCAATATCCTCACCCTCCTTGACCTCACTGTAAGAATCCCCACAGGAAAGCATAAATGAAGAAAATGGTGTTAAAATGGTAATTAAACTGCAATTTAGGTTGACCACCAGGGTGTAAGTGAATGTTTTAGCAAAGGCATTCAATCATCACAGGAAAGCGTAAATCTTACCTGTAAACGACCTCAGCAGAAGTAGGCTTTAAACGCAGGAGCTTTCCTTTATTTGCTTGGAGGTCAGCAAAGATATCAGGATCAAAACATGTCGCAAAACACACCTGGAAATCTTGAAAGCTTAGCATTTACAAATAATGCATCAGAAAATCTTATAAGAAATAAATATCTTATCAATTATCACACAACAACTATGCCTTTTTCCACTAGATGGGCTCAGCTAAATCAATCAACGCCAGAGAGTCCGGACCATATCTTACCATTTATCGTGCTAAGAAATAACTATCTTACTATTTCTCATGCTCATAAAATTTTACATTAACACAAATTTGGTTTGAACTCTAATGATATATCATGAAGCATAGATTTTTTTTCTTTATGAACTTAATAAAATATGACCTATATTGTAATTTGTTACATGCTTATTATATCCATTTTTTCAAAAACCACCAAAGCAATATAAATATGATAACTATTTTGTAACTTATTTGTTAGATTAATGAAAATCAGATTCAATAAAAGATTAGTTGTATGGTGCAGGTTTGTTAAGTATTACAAGTTACAACCTTGTTAATTGGTCAAGTTTGAATTTGAACATCATATCATTTCACAGAATTTCACCATAAGGGTATTGAATTTAATGATAACCAAATTGAAGATCTACCTAAATTGAAGCAAAAATTTTTTAATATAGTTGTAAATAATTTCTTTTAAAAGTTATAGGGTCTGTTTTATTTGCAAAAGAACAATTATTGGACAGAACAGTGCTGAACAATCATTTATAGTACTGGACAATTTTTGTCCTGTCCGATAGTCCTGTCCGATATTTGGTGAACAATGGACAGCACAAACAAAATAATGTGGTGAAATTTACTACATTATCTTATCTCTCTGAGAGAGAGAGAGAGAGAGAGAGAGAGAGAGAGAGAGAAAGAGAGTGATAATTAGGTAAGGATATTTTCATCTCTGTGATAGTTTGTCCATGGACAATTGTACCTTTGTTTAGTAAGGTACAAAATTTTGAATTTTTGTCCGGTGAGTCCTTCACCCCTTTATTGTCTAGTCCCATGGTCAAATTTCAAACCAAACCAAATATTTGTCTTGTTCAGTACCTCATTTTATTGCTAATCAAACTCAACCATAGTTTTTGATGAAGTGCAATAGTTTAAAGTTTGACCACATACTACAATACATCATTATATTTTAGGAGTGACAGTAAGAGTGCCTTATTTGACTAAACATTACTCATCAAAAAAAAACATGAAATACATAGGCCCATCATTCAACAGTAGTAGCTTTAAATATATGCCATAAAAAATTAGTCGAAGCGGGATACCTTGCTATTTCTCGCTCGTACAGATACATGAGAAAGGACATCCGGCATATCAGGTGTCAGGACAGCAACTGTACCATCTGGAATTTCCTCCTCTCCCTTCACACTCTTGGCTATCAAAATTGTAGGTCGCTCATATGTTTTGTTTTGAACCGCTAGCAATGCATCCACAACCTCAACATATCCAACGGTTTCAACTGGGCTAATAACCTGCCAACTGTTCCAGGCAACTAGAATTGCGTCAGAAAGTCACCAATATCAAAACAACCAAATAATGAACGACATGATAGTTTAACTCATATATATTATACTCCCTCCGTCTCACAATAGGTGTCCCCTTTTCCTTTTTTCTTTGTCTCAAATTAACTGTCCCTTTAGAAAATCAAGACAACATTTATTACACTTTTTCCAATAAACTACCCTTATTTATTGCATTTCATCTCACCAGACTACTTCACTAACTACAATTAATAAGGGTATTTTAGTAAACAAACTCGTTTTATTATTGAAATCAAACAAAACTAATCATTTCTTCAAAAGTGTGAAAAATCCAAAAAGGACACCTATTGTGAGACAGAGGGAGTACTGAAGATGAAATCATGGACTCATGTTGAAAAGCATGATTAACCCCACCTTCCAAGATTAGCAGTCTTTCGAAGTACAGGATCTAGTCGATTTACAAGAGTAGACAAAGAAGCTGCAGATCCAGCACGGATAATTTCTTCAGTAAATATTTCCACCTGCAAGAGGAGATTTTCAGGAGAGAAACAAGAGCACAAAGACAGAAAAGTCAAATGAACTAAAAATACACATACAGCCCAATTTTCCACGCCAAGTAATGATCCAAGATATTCTGCCGACGGCTGAAGAATTTTTTGGTATGACTCTGCCTTATTTGTGAGTGCAAGGCGTGTTCTGTCAAGGACTGACTTTGCGTACAATGCCCAATGAGTGTCTTTACCTTTACACATGCTCAAGGCAAGATTCCATCCCTTTAAAAGGAAAAAAAAAATAAGAAATAAAAAATTGTAGTTTTCATTTAGCTAGACAGATGGTCACACCTACTACAGCTTAGACATTACTTCCATTTAGCAATTACTTCTAGTATTATCATGAGTCCTTCACAATCAGTTTTGAGGTGTTTGATTTTGCTCATAGAAAATTCAAATTAATATGGAACAAGCATTAATAAAACTCTCACATTTGATATTATTTTAAATAATTATAAACAGTGTAACTGACCACGATAAAAAAAATATTTGAACATAATGAACATCTGAAAATAACAAGGGGGTCATGGCTCTGAATGACAAGATATCATGGATTTAAATTTTTATGGTAATAACAGGAATCCTACTTTGCCGCCGTTAGTTAAACTAAACTCTGCATGCATTCAATACAAAACACTATTAAAGAAATGGCAACCCAACTCTTTTCTGTTGGTGAGGTGAATCTTTTTTTCAGATGAGAGACTGTCTTGAAATAATGATATGCGGTGAGTATGAAATAAAACTGCACATATCACGATACCTTCAAACAGTAGATGAGATCTTCATTGTCGTCTGATGAAAGTGCAAGGTTTTCAAGTACCAAGCTGATAAAATATATTATTTTCTGCATAGTCCACACATCAGAATATCAGGAGTCGTGTCATTGCATAGTTAAGTTCTGCATACTGATTTAAAAAAAGGAATCACCTCAGGTCCAGCATTATTTAATTCCTCATACCCCCTTTCCGCTGCTGTTCTAACCGTAGAATCAAGGGCAATATCCAAAAATAAGAGATCTTTCAGGCGGCTTTGGGACTTATTGAGTAATGGTCGTAGATCCTGACGAGCCTCTAGCAAACCCTATTGAAAACAATCATGCATACACATCAATGGTGAAAGTGTAAGGTATATATGCAGGTATATATGCAAACTGTTATTATTTATCTAGAAAACACCTCTGAATATTTTAATTAAATCTTATCAGAATGAGAATATTGTTTGTTTTGTTTACAAAGAATGAGGGGAATGGATTGATAACTACAGTCTTCATAAAAGAGATTAAAGTTACAGTCTACATAAAAGAGATTGAAGCTACAGTCCTTCTGGGCATCAGCTGGAAGATGTTTTAAAAAAGCGATTACCAACTTACTTGCAAACTGGGAATGATAATAATATTCCCAGTTTGAGGGGGAATGTTGTAGATAGCGTATATGAATAATAATTGTAGTTGGTCCATTAATCAAGCTCATTAGGTTTAGAGTAGTCTATTTAAACAGATTAATGCATGTACTCTATTTACTACTTTGAAATATATCTGAAATATTTACTACAATATTAAAGCAGCATATACCTCAAGCAGAGGTTCAACATTCTTTTCTTCAACATGTTCCATGACAAACTGAGCTAATTCCTGAATGAGACAGATCAGATAAATAATTGTTATAGTTCAGGAGGTATAACAGTATCACAAAAAAAAAAAAAAAGTAAGATGACATTACAGAAAAACCAGATGGCAAACCAGGCACTGGATTTATCTGCACCCCAACCATGAAGCCCTGACCCTGAGGAATAATAGAGTATAAATTCATGGCATGGTCTCTAGATATGTAATAAAAACTGCCCTGGCAAAAGAAGTCTTAACAATCTTGTTACCTCAGATTTGTAACCTAAGCAGTTTGTAATAGCTGATTCAAGATCTGCACCTGAATGAACTGCCTGCATATTATATAATCAAACCAAAATAATCATATGAAAAAACATAATTAATAAGTTGGACAAATATGTTAAGGGCACTGGTAGCCCACCAAGGATTATTATGTTTTCTTACAACACCACAAAAAGAAAAAAAAGAACAAAAGAATAAACAACTATTCAAATAATCTGTTGCAGTAGTGGGTGCCTACAGAATGCAAGACAGTAACTCAAATGAAACTTGCCCTTCCATTTTGCAGCTTATCATTAACATATCTACCATCATGATGATATTCCAATGTATATGCACCCAGTTAGGCAAAAGAGAAAAATATTGAATAGAGGCGAAGAACATTTTCAACAAATGTAAAATCACTAGCTGGAAAAGAAGAATAAGAAAACAAAACAGAACTCAATTTAAGCCACATAATAATTTAACCTTCAATGTCCTCATGTAGTTTCCCAGATCTCGCAAAAGACCTTCCTTCTGATCTCTCCTAAAATTGGGTTCATTACGGATGGCGCGGTCATAACTCAGAAGACGTTCTTTTGTTATTCCATTATCATTCAATGTTTTCCAATAAACACCAACATCAAAGTCGCTACTTATATAATCAATTAGTGCCTGGGGAGATTTTTACCAAAATATCAAAAGTGATGATGACAAGGAAACCATAAGTTTTACCAAGAGATCAACAACCAGCATATTACCTGACAGATTACAACATCATCGGGACTAGTATTGTTGTGTAACTTCTGGTGCCATTCCTCCATCATTCCACCCTTGCAATCGTTTTTTCTCTACAAACCAAACAGAAATTTTAATTGTAACTTAAGATCAATGAAGAGAGGAGAGAAATATGCAGAACTCTAAGGATAAGTAAATAAAAATCATGTCTACCTGGATGACAAGGATTTCGTCTCGAATACGCTGTCCTACATCACCTTCACCTCCACGGCCAACAGTAGAAAGGATCATCCTCACAATTTCCCTGTACTGTGGATAACTTGCATAAACATTCTGGAGCAACTCTGTAAGCCTATCCTGGGCTTGACTTATCTCACTGTTCCAATCAGTAACCGAGGCTTATGATCAGAAGAGATTAAACACAGACAGAAAGATATATTGTAACAAATGAATTAGCCTGTTAACAAAAGAGAGGCAATAAACTGGCTAAATCTGAAGCAGAAGATGTTATAATTCATAATTTATATTTTCCAGAAGGCTTAAAAAAGTAAGTGTCTGGAGTGCATAAACAAACGGATACTAAACATTTATAAGAGGTTTACCGTGGCTTCACGTTGTAATTTTTGTTCCATATAAGCTGTCTCGTAGCCATAAATCTCATCCACACCAAAATACCCGCAAGACCCAATTGACCAGCATTTTTGGCTTGATCTATCAAATCCGATGCAATATTGAATCTGAAAAAACAGATGTATAAGTGACTGTTAGAAATAATATAAAACCATTGATGTGGCCTTTCCTAACAGCTTAAGCTTTTGGGATAATCGGTCATTTGACATGGTATCAGAGCCTCTATGACTAAGTGGTCTAGAGTTTGATTCCCGCTCCCCTCACTTTCTAATTAAAAAGTGGAATTTTAAGCATATGGTAGGTGGGCCTATGCATTATTCACGCTTCAAGCCCAATGGGCTCTTGCGTGAGGGGGCGTGTTAGAAATAATATAAAACCATTGATGTGGCCTTTCCTAACAGCTTAAGCTTTTGGGATAATCGGTCATTTGACAGTGACTTACCCAGATTTTGCTGAACAAAGTAACATCCGAATAAGTATTTTAGTGAGCACATTGAATCAATATGGGCTACCTCAGATACAATTATATTGGTTAACTCGAAGCATGCAGTCAAGGAGTAAAAGATGCCAATATTGATGAACTCATACATAGAATAAGTTCAACAATAAACAAGTTACCTCTAAATAACAGTCTAAGACTGGTAACAAGACATGAAAATATTATTCAACTGCTTTGTTCAACTTTTAGAGGGATTTCTTACCTATGCATAAAGGACTTTTGTGCCTCACTTTCCACGTCTGCTATTTTATCCAGCAAGGACTTAGCTGTACCTTTGCCATCACCAACATCCTTCAAAGGAAAACAAAAGTCTTGTCAATCAAAATAACATTGTGACATTGACCAATATACGTCGATTTAGGGGAACCACTGACACAATTCCACAAAGTTTAACCTTTTGTATCTGCTTCTTTCCACCAAATTCAATACAAAAATCTGATCCATTGTTCTTTAACCACTTTCCGTCTGATAGAATGACAAAAGTTAATCCTCCAAATGTGTCATCATTGATCTCTATATCTAAAGACTGGACCTGAAAATTGTATTAATATTATCAGAATTATACACTCAGGATCTCAAAGGGCTGAGAGATAAACAGATTGTTATAGTAGAAACCTCAGAAGAAAGATCGGATGAAGAACCAGCTTTAAAAGGTGTTTCTGCAGCCTTATCAATAATAGCAGACCCAGGGGGTATAGAACTTGCAGGTGGTGCCTAAGATTGACATTACGTTACATGTAAATAAAAACCAAAATGAGATATACATGTAAATTTAAATCCAAAGTCTCCTGTCAATATTAGAGTGAACAAGATACACTCACCAACCACTCTCCAGGTGTTGTTCTAGATAAGGCCCAGTGAAGTGTAACAGGTATTTTGTAGTCTGTAGCCAGGTGAACCTTAATCTTACCACCATCTTTGGTAATGAGGACCTTAAAGAATTAAAGAATTAAAATTAGGATCTTAACCAAAAGAATATCTGCTCAAAAAGTGATGAAAAAAACAACAGAAAGTGGATTAAAGTGTCTCACCAAAAGGTCATTATTAGCAAGCTTGTAAGTTTTTCTATTCAAAACACTACCCGTATCAAATTCCTCCCTTGCTTTTGCATATCTTTCGATTACTGTCAGAGTCTTTGGAGCATCTACAAATTGTTGATCTGCATCTACAATTTGTTGGTCTATGTTTTCAGCAGCAATTCTGTTGATAAGCTGCGTCAAATCTCTCTTTTTTCTTTGTATTCTATCAGAACGGAAGTATTTTTTGTTTTTCAATTGCTTGGAAACTTTAGTTTGTATCTCTCCTTTGGTAATCTTTTTTTGTATCTCATCCACAGAAGCACCCTTCTCGATCTCAGCTTGCAACTCTTTTCTTGCTTCCTCAAATTCAATCTAAGTCAATTAAGGAAAGAGAGCAAAAAGGCCTGATAAGATAAAATGAACATTATAAAGTTGAAAATCTAAGTAATTAATGTTCAGCGGGAAAGGGGATATCTGAAAAAAAATTATAAGGTTACAAGTTGTTGTTCTGGAGAATAATTAGGCTTTCCAGCTTTTTCCCAGCGTATAAAAGCTTGAATCTGTACAAGCTCGTCAGGGATGGTCTTTGTTTTTGAAACAGAAGGCTCCTTGACTACAGCAGCATTAGCTTTGTTAGGCTCCTTTACTTCACCCTCATTAGGTTTGTTGGTCAACCTTGCACGAATGTCTTGTACAGAAGTACCCCTAGCTACTTCCTCCAATAATTCACGTCGAGCTGCTTCATATTCCTCCTAAAAAGGAAAAATCTTATAAATATAATGCATTGAAAGACAAAATGCATTAGTTCTGACTTAAAAATTGAAATGTATCTAGATTAACACGTTAATTTCAAAATACCAAGCTCCAACAACTACAAGAGAACCACAGCAATGTGATAAAAGCCATTTCCGAGATTATATTGCATTATCTACAGAACTACATGGACTAGACAGTACTGATTGTGAACCCATTAAAAATAAGGACCATTATCACTATTATTACTGATATTTCATGCAAACTAAACGTAGAAACTAGAGAGTGAGCTTTGAAACTCATTATAAAAGATCCTAGAATAATTTTAAAAGAGGATCATGACCACTCAAAAATAAAGACATGGACCAGGAAGGTATTATCGCAATTTAGCTGTAGCATACATAAGCATAACATTAATAGTAGATTGCAGAGACTAATTTCTTTCAGAGATTGTTATGCTGTGCATAATCAAGGTAGTTGTACCCAGGATAGATCAAAGGAATCGATTCTGTATATTCTCTAAAGACAAGGCATTAAGCAATGTAGCAATGAAATTGGAAAGTAAAACAAACCAAATAGGAAACTATGGAAATCATAAAAAGAATCAGCTGAAAGAAACATTGTATGAAGCAAAACTTTGCAGCTAAATGCAAGGCATGAACACTACTTGATATTACTGACCTTCTCTTGCTCTGGGTTGTATGACTGCTTACCATTTCGTTCCCACCTAATATATGCTTGAATTTGTACAAGGTCTTCGGGAACTGAAACTTGCGGATCTCGCTTATCTTTTACTGGTAACTTGATGTGAAAGTTGTCGCCATGGTGTTTATACCTTTACTTCGAAAAAAGCAAACAAAGAAGCAAATAACTATATTCAATTTCCCAATAACATTGCGGGTTAAATATAGGGTAAAAAAGAGGCTGGATTATGATAACCACACCACTTATTCTGAGCTTCGTCAACTATAAGGAACTCGATGGCTTGGGCAGCAAGATCGTCAATTTCTATCCTAAGTAAGGATCCCGATCCAGACTAATAAGAGAAAAATAAAAGAACAAATAGTCAAACAATAAGCAAATAAATATTTGAACTGGTCAAGTCACTTTAAGAAACATCTAGTTCTTTTGCAGTTGTTATTGGAACTTACTTTTACAAAAGGAGTTCTGAGAGCTCTATTCTTATAAACTTGAGTTCCATCTGGACGACGAGAAGGAAGTACCCACTTCCTGGAAACAGTAAAAAAGGGAAAAGGATATAATTCAAGTAACAAGATATACAAACACCTTAAACACTTGAGAAATATTGAAATAACTTAAAATCTCTGATATTGAACATACCCTTGACTTTCACATATAACTCCCCAATGTAAAACCATAGAGCCACTAGTATTTGAAACCTGAACATCTACTTGTGTTGCAGCATCTGATCCTGAAGAACCAACACTGACCTGCTCCATCGCATCAAGAAACCATTAGCTAATGTATTACTACAATCACATTTCTTTTTGAAACAAAAATAACTTAATTTATCATGCCAGTTGAATACCTGCAATTCAATATTTCCATCGAGGTTGAACTTCTCCGAAAGCTGCTCCAACCCAAAATAAACCAGTCAATAACCATTCCAAGTTGAAGTTAAGAAAAACAGATAAAGAAAGACACTCATTGAATCATTGATGAAAATTCATATTGCACAGTTCACACAATATGCATCTCATTTTAAAGTTATGAGCTATTGAACAAACCATAGTGACAAGTTAACATGTGTCCAAATAACTAGTAGATATACAATCAAGTAATGATGCCTGAATATTCAACATTGTCAAGAGTGAATATATGAGTGAAAATGCTTAAAAAGCAGTTACAATTCAATTAAAAATAAATAAAAGTAAAACACTCCTAATGTCACCTTATGATATCTTAACAGAGTTGCATTCAAGGTTACCAAAAGAGACCAAAAATAGTAATCATATTCAAAAAAAAAATTAATAATAATGATAATCATAAGATAAATTGTCATTTTGGTTTTTTATAAAAATTACAAATTGTCATTTGTTAGTCAATTCCGTCTTTGAATTAGTCTTTTGTTAGTTAAATTGATCTCCCAATATGTCATTTATTAGCTAGTTTGATCATCAAATGTATCTTCTGTTAGCTAGTTTTATCCATAAAATTTCTCACAAATGTTTATGTAATTTTAATACATTCAAGACTACTCAGAGACTATAGTGGCATCGTCTCACACACGTAATTGTTTAAGTCGCATAAATACTAACAACATTAATAATAATCACATTCAAAGAGTCATGTGAGCTTAGCTCAGTTGGTACATTGCATTTTACATATAGAACTCGGGATCTAAACCTCGGACACTCCACTTATTCATATGTGAAACTCTAGTGATTAGCCTACTTGACCAAAAAAGAAAATCTAAATAGTAACAACATTAATTAATAATTTTCCTCAAAAAAAAAAAACATTAATTAATAGTAATAATCACATTCAAAGAGTATCGAGCATAGTTTGGTTGGTACTACTCTAACTCGTATTATAAGAGAAAAGACAAAAATCACACTTCTTAATAAAAAGTAAAATATAATGATTGGAAGTATTGTTTTTGAAAGAAAATCGTATGGAAAATGTAAAAATAATTTTTATTCCTTATTGGTTATAAAAAAAAGTAAGAGAGACTAAAATTTTCTTGAAAAGAGAAATATTTGTACTTTTTCTCTTATTTGAGACAAAAATAATGGAATTTTTTTTCTTATATTATGTGACGGAGAGGAGAGAGTACATGGCATTTTATATGTAGAAATCAGGATTTGAACCAGGTGAGACTCTAGGTGAAACTCTGGCTAGCAGACTACTTGACCAAAACAAAAATAATCACATTTAAAGAAATCAAAACGATGCAACCACGATCAAAAGCATACCTGAGAACCCGCATTTGACGTTAACACAGCTCGTGGAACAGCTTGATTCCTTCCCATGGCAATTTTCCGCTTCCTAACACACAATCTATTCCCGCGAAAATTCGTAGAAAGCAAAAGCTTCTTTTCTTTATCAACACTCTGCGATTGGAATAAAGTATTGGCAGTTACTCCGCGAGAATTAAGCTTACTTTGATGTTCAGCAACCGATTGTGTTTGACAAAGCAAAGTTTGATGGAAGATGCTATGACTCATCTTTGTGAATCCACTCTCTCTTCTGCATCAATTACAAACTCAGAATCGTCGAAATTGCGATGCAAAACAAAATCAATGAAAAAAGAAAATTATGATCGATTTCGTGTCAGTGTCTCTGGTTCATAGTTGATTGTGTGATTATGTAAAGAAATGAGTTGAAAAGAGTGAAATGAACCTTTTGATGATGAATCGGTGAAGTGTGAGAGAGGAATCGAATTGTGTGGAGATTGAATCTCGCGAGAATTGGAGTAGAAAATGGGAATGGGAATGGAAATATCTACGTGCTTTGAAGTGTGTGAGAGTGTATGATAGCGGTTGATTCGGTAGTCACATTTGTGGAAGGTAAAGGACACGTGTCAGGATTGAATTGGAGAGGGGTATTGAAAAGAGGTAATCACGTGCAGAATCGCATGGAGACATGGCTATCGGGGACAAAAAACGTGGGGTCCGTGAGAGGAGATACTTTCTTTTTCTTTCCTTGATATATTGCCATGTTTTTCCATAGGGTTATGTTAACAAGTGTTCTAAGGGCACTTTTAAAGGATACTTTATTTAGTAATTTTATTTTGAAAAAAACAATGTTTAACTTTGAAAAATATAAAAATGGCATTATAAAGAGTACAATAGGTATTCAACCCTTACAAAGCTTAAAAATCATCGATAGAATCATTGTATGCTATGATATGTGACGAATCTGCTCAAACAAAATTGAACCATTAGCCTCAATCCCCCGGAAAATACAATTGTTGCGCAAGCACCATAAGCTCCAAGTCGTGGCTAACCATATTAAATGGCGAAAATGTTTGTGGTGTTTGCCTTTCACACTAGATCCGAAGGATAAAAAATTCTGCACAACATCCGGACAAGACACTAGTGCAATACTCATCCACTAATAAACAGAAAGCCAAACCTAAGCCGCGACACTGCAAGAGATGAAGACATGCTGTAAATCCTCACCCGCTGACACACAAAACGAACAGCTATGTTCATAATCCGGGAAAGAAATGCCCTGACGGTGAAGTTCTTCCCTCGTCGGCAATTTGGCCAAAAGCAACCACCAACCAAAAATGCTAACTTTCGAAGGAACATTAGACCGCCAAAGACGTTTCAAAGCTTTCAGAATATTCTCTCCTAGCTCACCCTACACAGCCCTATGGATAAGAAACTCATAGCAGAAGCAACGGAAAACACCCCAATGGTGCTAGGAATCCACCGACATCGATCTGCCGTATCCTTAGATAATTGAACATGTGCTAATAACAATTGTAAATCAGTCACATAACCAACAGTATCTGCTGCCATGGGTACTGTCCGACCGAGCTCCCATTCCTAAGCAGTATCCGACCATTGTCCCATGTCTGCTACCCGAGCTTGAAGCTCGGAGGATCGTACAAACAAAGCTGGAAAAACAGCACAAAGAGGCTTCGCGCCTAGCCACCGATCAACCCAAAATCGTATCTCATTACCCTCTCCAATAATATGGCTAACATTCGCCACAAACCAGCCACCATCCTCCTCACCTCCCACGTTAGTCAAATCACGCCACCACAATGACGCCTGTTTCAACAAGGGAGGCCCATCACCGCTCAACACCTTAGCGGGAAAAGGACCATAACGGAATCGTAAGAGTGCATACCACGGGGCTGAAGTGTCGGTCAAGCACCGCCATTTCCACTTACACAAAAGAGACTAAACCACCATTACATTTTGGTTGGCATATCCGATCCTAGCTTACCCAACAAATCTTCCGACCATCCGCACCCCCAACACCACCCTACAACAAAATTACGTTGTATAGAAACTAAATCTTGAATGACACATGCCGGAGCTTTGTAAAAAGAGAAAAAATATAAAGGCAAACTAGACAACACTGATTTTATAAGAGTCACCCGGCCACCAATAGATAAACGTCGCCCCTTCCACCACTTAAACGACGTTTCATCGAATCAATCACCGGCTTCCAAGTGGCACGGCGTCTTGGATTAGCCCCAACCGGTATACCAAGGAAACATAATGGCATAGCATCAACAACACAATGTAGAAAAGCCGGAGATGCATTTAGAAAAGTTGACTCTAGATGTATACCATATAACTTACTCTTGCCAAAATTGACTGTCAACCCCGAAACCAATTCAAAGCTCCGCAAAACATATTTGATGGCCCATAGATTAGCCCAACTTCCCTCTCCAACAAAAATAGCGTCGTCTGCAAATTGTAGCGTATGAAATGCAATATTCGGACGAACATGAAAAGTAGTAAAAAGATTCTGATCCACAACTCTTTGCATTAACCCGGTAAGACCCTCAGCCACAATCAAGAAGAGAAAAGGCGAAAGAGGATCACCCTGTCTCAAGCCTTTCCCTATATCAAAATCTGAAGTGGGACTGCCATTCACCATCACCGACATAGAACTATGAAAAACACAAGCATGTATCCACCGGCGCCAACATGCAGAAAAACCCATCTGAGACAACATATAATCGAGAAACTGCCAACTGACCGTGTCGTATGCCCGCTCAAAATCCACTTTAAAAATCAAACACTTATTCTTCCGCCGTTTAGCCAAATCCGGAATCTCGTTAACCACCAACACGCCATCCAAAATCTGTCTATCAGATAAAAATGTTGATTGAACCGGTGATATCAACTTACCAAGCACTTGTTGGAGTAAGCCCTAAGAGCCAATCTATTTTCATAGTATTTGCTTTAGGAGTTTGAATATAAATATGGCATTTCTTTATTATGTTTGTAAGAGTCGAAAAGAATAATAAAGTCCCTAGAATAGATAGTCTGTTTAAAGATATATTAAGTGTGACTTAATCATGAGATTCTTTTAAACACAAGGACGTTATTCTTAAAGTATCCGTAGTCGAGCTTTAAGGTGAAATGGGATAACCTTAAAGCATAAAGACTATTATGAAGATAGACTGATGATCGCATCTCATGGATCATGGGATAAGGAGTTATCAAGTCTTGACATAGGTATAAATATTAGGAGTAATATTTATACTGGATTGACCAGCTATGAGAGTACTACATAGAATGTTATGTAATGTGTCATAAGTTACTCTCATGGTGATAATGGTGTAACCCACCCTTCGACCTGAAACCACTATGGACCCTAGATGTAGAGTCAAGTGCTTTATCACTGATCTAACATTGTCCGTAACTGGATAATCATAAAGGCAGTAGATGGGTACTTCACAAAGCATGTTGAGGGACAGTAGTGACCTAGATGAAATTTGTCAATCCTACATAACAGGATAAATGTCTATGGACCCAATATTGAACTGGACAAGGATGACACAGTCTATGCCTTGTGTTCAATATAGACATAAGGGCAAAGGGGTAATTGTACACAGATAATATTATCACACAATGTTTTGTTAAGATCACATAAACATTTCGTGACTTGGATAGCAATGAAGTGTTGCTAGATACCTCTCATTGTTTATAATATTAAATAGATGATTTAATATTATTACCAACGTTACGGAAACCTACAGGGTCACACACATAAGGACAGTATAGTGTGAGAATTGAGAACACCGTAAGGTACGGTGAAATTTAGAGAAATAAATATATATTGTGATAAGGTATCACAAATAAATAAATAAGCGGTGCACCATAAGGTATGGTGGGCGCGCGCAGACATGAGTAGTAAGACTCATGGGGCGCGCGCCCTGGGGCAAGCTTAGTGGGCTTTTGCTTCTCCTTGTCTTGTTGGACAAGACAAGTGATTTGTCTTGGAGAGCAAGACAATAAACTCTATAAATAGAGGTCTTATGCAAGAGCAAAATACACAAGAGATAAATTCATAAGAATTTTAGGGTTACTTGAATCCTAAAATTATTTCTCTACCTTTCTCTCTCACAAAGTCCCTCATTCATAAGCTAGCACTTGGAGTGAAGGAAAGCTGTTCGTGTGGACTAGCTAGAGATGTTGCTGTTCATCCTTCAACGTTCGTGATCATTCAAAAGGTTATATTCTTCAAGAGGTAAAACCCTAAACACGTGACCATGTCCATTCGTAAGGATCATTAAAGGAAATTTTTTGAATTCCGCTGCTTTAACTATCTCAATTTTCCTTCAGCACTACCTTCAAGCGAGCAGCAAGGACCTTGGACAAAAACTTATATAAGCTGGTCACTAAACATATAGGTCGATAGTCCTTCAACGACTGCGGATGATCCACCTTCGGAATGAGAGACAAAAAAGACGCCGTAATGGCCTTAGGCAAAATAGCACAACTATGGAATTCATGAAAAAATTCAACAACATCATATTTTATTATCTCCCAACAGACTTTGTAAAAATTCAGATTGAACCCGTCATGACCAGGACACTTATTACCGTCACAACTCCAAATGACCTCTTTAATTTCTTCACAAGTAAAAGGTGCCACTAACATTGCATTATCCTCGTTAGAAAGAGTACGAAACGGCACACCATTGAGTGTAGGTCGTTGATCACAAGCTTCCCTGAAATTAGAGTCAAAAAAATTCTTAACATACTCCTTCACCTCCTCCACCCCGCTAATCAACCCTTCCCCCACCTTCAAAGCCGTCAATTGAGTTTTACGACGTCTGCACTTAATAGATTCATGGAAAAACCGGGAATTCGAGTCACCCTCCTTAACCCATTGCAACCTAGATTTTTGTTTCAACAAACTCTCCTTGTGATGAAGTTGATTCAAAAAATCCTTAGATAACCCTGCCCGTCTAGTCAATTCCAAATCACCCTGCTCCGTATCCAACATCCCCTCAATGGCATTCAATTCTTTGACAGTATTATCAATATTCAAATCAAGAATCCCGTACATTTCTTTGTTCCACTTTCTTAACCTCTCCTTGAGAAGTCTAAATTTCTCTTTCACCACATAAGCCTTTTTACCGCGAACCTCGAAATTGGTCCAACAAGTCCGAACAAAAGAAATAAAATCAGGATGTTCAAACCACCCATTTATCATCTTAAACGGTTTTGGACCCCAATTAAGATCAGACACATCCAACCACACCGGACAATGAATATTCCCATTGTTATAGTGATTTCCTATTACCATGTCGTCTAACACATAGTGGCGGAACCAGGAAAAAAAATCGGGTGGGCGATTGAATCATTTGTTTTTATTCGTCGTGATTTTATATTGTCAAACTCGTCAATTATCATATTTGAGGCGAATTTTTGAGCAATCTCATCTTCAATTATAAAAACAATCATGGAGCAATCGTATATTCAATATTAACAATTATCTCTCATCTTGTTACGTAGTCTTGTTTGTATAATTTTCATCGCTGAAAAGGCACGTTCAGTGGTTGCTGTTGACATGAGAAGAGTCAAAATAAGTCGTAACACTCAATCAATCAAATGATACAAATTTAATTTACTTGTCTTTATTAATTTTTGACATTTTTGACATATATAATTTATCAATAGTGGACATTCTAAAGACTATTTTGATTTTATATTACCATTATTATTATTATTATTATTATTATTATTATTATTACTTTTATACTTTACATAATTAAAAGACTATTTTTAACAAAAAAACACAATATATAATAGTAATATGTATATACATATAGTCTCTAAAAAAAATAACGCGTATATAATACATAGTATAATACTATTACTACTATAGTATGAAAGAAAGTGAAAATAGTGGGGGACTCCAGCCCACTCTAGTCCCACTATGTACAGCCACTGCTAATACATTCGAGTCGCTCTCAACTAGAAGATGAATAATCACTTGTCTTTGAGTCATATCCATTGCGACATATATACTTCACATCTCGGTATAAAATGCATGTATCAATTTGGCAGACATAATTAGGCAAACAAACACCATTATTATCACGGAGAAGACCGCCACATCCAAAAAGATTAACTAAACTTTTATATGCACAATCACAATTAAATTTGACCACGTCACGGCATTGGTTTTAAGTTACACATTTTACATAAATTTAAATTCTCTCTTTTTTTTTGGTCAGATAGTCTAATGGCTAGAAATTCACCTCTTAAAGGTGAATAAGTGGGTATACCGGGTTCGAATCCCGGTCCCTGCACTTACGTGCAATATGTCCAACCAATTGAGCTAGGCTCATGGGACCTTTTTCTTTTTTTTTAGTTGAAATGTTCTTCATTTTTTAAAATAATTAGATATATTTATGCTATATCATTGTCCAACTAATGTCTTTAAACTGTACATGTGTATCTTTTATACTATATGTTTGTTACGTTGCTTAAAATTTAAGCATCATTTTACCCTAATTTTTCCTTCTCTTTTGTATCATTAATTACATTCATAATTATAATTATTCCTTCTACTAATTAACTTTTATCTTTTTAATATTCATATATCAAGGCATTCAAATTTTCTATTTTTAATATTGACTACAAGTCTACAACAACTTCCAATATATTGATTCTACTAATAATTAATTTATATGTTCACTAAACATTGTTTTTTCCTATCATGCACCGCTCACTCTTCCTCCCTCCTCCGGCAATACATAGAGGCAATTATTTTAGCAACAGTTGAGAGAAAGCAAAAAACTAAAAATATTGGAGGTTTGATTTTAACTTTTGGCACAATAATTTTATGTGCTTATTAATTTTTTAGGTTAATATTTTATGTGCTAATTTTTTATGTTAATAACCTTAAAAAAAATATAACTCTTAGAAATGATAATTTTATGGTTAGACATAATAAATTATAAAATCCGTGCAACGCACGGGTGAAAGATCTAGTTATATGATTTATTTATTTCAAAAATTTAGTAATGACCACTTTTATTTTAAAGGTAAAAATATATTAGTAGTCTTTTATCTTTATTTTCTATTTTTATTCAAATTTCTCTTTTATCTTATTTATTTGTAACACTTTAGTACTTTATTTTTTTTTAAACTATTCATTTATCTTTTTTTTGACTAATCATTTATCTTATTTTTTTCACTTAATTGGTTTTTTATATATTTTTTTCTCAAATTGATATTCTATCTTTTTTTTGTAGGCAAATATATTATTAATAATAAATAGATCTCCGTACAAGACGAACAAAGACCGGTAAAAGACGAACTACAAAACAAAGACGCCGTATATAAGCGGAACACCAATGATCAAACAAACTCAAAAAGATGACCCTAAACGCTAAATTGATATTCTATCTTATTTATTTATAACACTTAAATCTTTTATTTTTTTTCTTCCTCAAACTAATTATTTATTTTTTGTTGACAAAAATTTATTTATTGGTCAAGTAGGCGGCTAGAAATTCCACTTTTAAAGTGGAGAGTGGGATGACCAGGGTTCAAACTCCCGCCCACTGTATATATAATGCGATGTCCAACCAATTGAGCTAAGTTCATGGGTTGATAAAAATTTATTTAACTTATTTATTTATAATATTTTAAAATCTTAATTTCTTTTCTTTCTCCAACAAAAATAAATAAAAGTGCTCTATCCATCGACTATGTCGGCAATTATTTTCTTTTGTTTTTCATGGTTCTTGGTTGATTAGCTCACATGGTGCCATTTTTGTAATTATTGTCATTCTACCGTCACCCCTTTGGAAAACTCCACGGACTGCTTTTCAAGATTCATACTATATTGTGGATCTACACTTCTTACATTTGAATATTTGATGAAATACACAAATATTTTTTTTTGAAAGTTCAGTATCTGACTTAAAAATTGACTAATATGAGGGGATCAATTTCACCGTCCACTTGCGGGGACCTTATTTAAAGTCAGAGTTTTTGCTCTTTATAGACTAGTCCACCGAAATTAGCACCACTGGGAATCGAACCGGAAACCTTTTGAGGAGCAAACTTCAAGGACACAGCCAACCCCACTGGGCCAACCCAAGTGAGTTTGAAATAGACAAATATAGCATGATTTATTTATATATGTAACAAAGTTTTAAAATAAGCTTCGTTTAAAACTCTTGCATGTAGATTAAAAGACACGGTCCAGAAGTCCTAGTTCAACTGGCAAAAAATGCTGAAATTGCTAGGTCGGACGTTCATGATCTGGTGGCTTTGTCCTCTCGTCTATGTACCAAAAACAAAAAAAGACACAACAATAATGTGTGTGTCCTTGTAGAATAGTTCAAGTAGTAAGAGTTAGGGAATATAAGTTGAATATGAGAAGATCCAAAGGTCAAGTCCTGGTGCAAGCATTTATTTTTTCGATGTACCAAAAGAAAGGCACAATGATGTTAAAAAATACTCTCTTCGATTATTATTATTATTATTATTATTATATAACTATATAAAGTAAATATAAACTTTTTGGCATATTTTTTTTGGTGCAATTTATTTTTGGCATTTATTTTTTGACTAAATTATTTTTGGCATATTTGATAATGATATATTAGGTCTTATATTAGATCAATTTAAAAACTATATTTTTTTGGTATAGAGATCAATTTAAAAACTATATATTTCAATGTATAAATTTAAACTCAAAATTTGTAAATTAAAGTTTAAATTAGAATTATTAATTTTTTTGATAAACAATTTAGAATTATTTTATAAAAAAATTAATTATATTCAAAAACAACGGTCAAATCTCTCAGAATGAATTTACATATTGAATCAATTTTGGCTAGTGTTACGTGAATTTCTTTTTTTGGTCAGACTTTAGTGGCTCGACTCCGGAAGAGGTTACCCTACGAGGGACGCTTATCTTTTGCTCACATGTCAATATTCTCCTTAAGTAGTTACTTTTTTAGATTTTATTTGGTATAAACAAGTTCCCTGAAGATCTCTGTTTTGGGTTGGCGGTTTCTTCGTAACAGATTATCATTCAATGAGTCTGCCCAAGGTTCGGGTTTTAGATCCCGAACTTATAACTACACCTCCAAAACCCCGCACAAAATTCAGGTTCTAAATCCCGAACCTTGGTTCGGGTTCTACGTCTCAAATCTTAGTTCTAGATATCGAATCTTAGTTAGGACCATTTTTGTCGGTAATTCGTATCAAATCTTTTGTAAAAAGGAGTTCGAATTCTACGAATTGAACCGGGTTCAAGTTGTTATAGAATCCTAGCTTTTCTTAAATACCTCTAATTTATATCTAAGGATAAAAACAATAATTAGGGCGTAGAAAGATACTGTAGGGGGGTCAGAAATTTTCAAAACAAAACGGTACGTAGAGACATTTAAACTTAACGGATCACAAGCAAAGCCAGAAAAAATCAGCAAACTTTTTTAGCGGTGAAAAAGCTAATATGAGGTCAGTGGGTCACTAAAAAAGTCCAAAAGATATCATAGGCATAATTTTTCCAACTTACTTCCTTCAATAAGGACATTCCGTCGACATAAGAACGACAAAGCAAGGCATCAAAGATATATGAGATAGAGAGACAACGAGTGACAAAGGGGTAAAAGTAGGTCTTAGTCACAAAAAATATTAGGGTGAAAGTAGGTAGTCCTCATCAAAATATTTGGTTAAATTGGTATCCTTTGTTTTGAAAATATTATTCTTCCATTTTTTTTAAGTGTCACACATACACATATATTAATATATTAGTATTAGTAATGTATATCTTTGACTACTAATACTTTTTTTTTTTGACAAATTGACCACTAATATTTAAATTATATATATGATAAAAAATTTATATTTTTAAAAATATTCTTAGAGACAAATTAAACAATATTTTATATACTAATATTTATATTTATATACTAGTATTAATAAAAAAATATATAATCAAAGTAGGTCACGTGGGTCAGCTATCCCACCCTTCGAAGTGCCTCCAATCTAGCGAGAGATTAGTTACTGCATTCGGCGGTGGATACCCCGGTCTCGACCAAAATAAGTAGGTCACGAAGACCATACCAAAAAAAAAAAAGTTGGTCACGAAGATTGAAATATTACATTTTGAAAACATATTTTACATTTGGATATTTGGTGATATTTTGATAACATATCTCATATAAATGTTTTAGAATTTAATTTATATGCACTGACAGTGTAAAATTATTTTACACGTGCATCCAATTAAATCACGCCATGTAAGCATTTATGGAGATATTTTAAGAACTAACTTATAAAAGTGACATTTTGTTGTATTTTGATTGGATGCATGTGTAAAAAAGTTTAACAATTAAACTCAATGTTTTAATTGATAACATATTTTACATATATTTGGTGATACTAATCTTTTCCCAAATAGAGGATTGAAATATTATCCAATTGTGAAACAATTTTTTTTTTCACAGTATGAAACAAAAAATTATAAATAGTGAAAACTGATAAACTTTTACAAATATATAAGAAAATATCCTAAAGACACATGTTAAGGATTTAAATGAAAAATTTTATCTTAGAAATTATACATTGAAATTCTTAAAAGTTAAAATTCTACCTCCGTCCCAGAATATAAAGATTCTTTAATAAAACACAAGAATTAAGAAAAGTATTATATTTAATGAAAATTTCTACTACCCACGCCCTAAAAAAACCTAGTTACACTTAAATTTCACTAAAAAATTATAATAATATCAAAATTGTCCTTCTTTATATATATATATATATATATATATATATATGTTTTTAAAACTTTTCTTCACTCTATTTCTACACCTCTTCTTCCATGGTTTTTTTCACTCAAACCATATAATCGTTATCAAAACTTGAAGATTGAATTTGAAGATCTTATTCCATAGGTTATTGAAATCACATAAGATTCTTCAATTTTAACGAGTTGTGATACTTTCTTAAATTTTAATTTTGCCATTCTTCAATTTTAACGAGTTATGATACGTTCTTAAATTCAATTTGCGTATGTTAATGCAATCTAAGTTTAGGTACTTAGTTTGAAATCCAACGTACATTTGTGTAACATGTAAACTTAGTTTACATGACTAATGCAAACTGAGTTTACATGACATGCGTAACTGAATTGTTTTTATTGTGTTACGCAAAGTGAATTTACATGATCTATGCAAACTGAGCTTACATGTCCTGCGTAACTGAATTTTTTTATTGTGTTACGCAAACTTAGTTTACATGACCTACCTGAGTTTACATGACCTGCATAACTGAATTTTTGTGTTGCGCAAACTGAGTCTACATGACCTACGCAAACTCAGTTTACATGACCTAAGCAAACTCAGTTTGCATGACCTGCTTAACTGTTTTATTTTATTTTAAGGATAATTTAGTTATTTTGGGGTGTAACTTAAACTAATTGGGATGTGCGAAGAAAAAATCATATTAAATTATCCTTCGGTAGATATCTTCTGAAACATGGTAAGACTAAAAACTTTTGAAAGATATAATACGAAAATTCGTAATTTTTGGTAGATACGATTGGAAATACAAATTTTGGTAGTTACGATATGAAATATCATATTTTTCGGAAGCTACAAACCGAAAATATCAAATTATGAGAATTTTCTCCCAGTTTGGTAGTTACGATCTGAAATGTATATAATTTTGGTAGATAAAATCCGAAAAAAAAGGAGAAAACATAATCAGTCGAAACAGGTAATCTTTTAGGTTTTTCACGTTTTCAAGCTATAAATCATCATTTATTTGCTCATTTGGAGCATCACACACTCATTTGAAGGCTTAAAACAAGCAATCTTTGTTTTAAAGTGATTAGTTTTTGATTTTTTTTTAAGAAATTCTGTATACATAAAATATGGAAGATAACTTCCGAAACCAGATTGGTAGATATCTTCCGAATTTTCTCCCAGTTTGGTAGTTACAATTTGAAAAGTATATTATTTTGGTAGATAAAATCCGAAAAAATGCATATTTTACAGATTATACAATCTGAAAATTTTATTTCCCTAAATTGAGGGTATAAAAAGGGTGGAATGAAACTTCTTAAGGCTCTAAAAGCATCTCAACACACACGACAAATACGATAGAAAAGATGGTTACAATACTGAGAAATTGTCAAAGAAGCAACATATAATCAATTGTCCTTATTAATATCAGATAGAAAATATGGTTGAAATTCAATTGTCAAAGGAAGATGGTCGCATTAAGGGAGGGGGTAAATAGACGTCTCTATGGTGGAAAAATGTTTGTGAAGTTAAAGAGGGAGTGTGGTTGAGTGTAAGCAGGTGGATTGATACTAATATCAAGATAAAGGTGGAAAATGGAGAAAATACGCTTTTTTAGAAAGATAGGTGGATGGATTCAGAAACTCTTTGTATTAGATTTAGTAGGTTGTTTGATTTAGCCGTTGACAAGAATATTACGGTGGTTGAGATGTATAGGTTGGGCTAAGGGTGGTGGGTGGAGTTGGCGTCAACGACCTTTTGTGTGGCTTCCTGATTTAGACAAAGGATACTTAGTTAGATGTGCTTATCATATGTTAATGCATTTAGTTCGAGCTACACTTGCAACTCACAATGAAGTCATTTGGAATAAAATTATCACGGTAAATGTTTCTCTCTTTGCTTTGAGAATATTTAAATAACATGTTAGCATCGAAAGACAATTTGATTAGGTTAGGTATGACTCTTGCAGATGCAGGGCTTTTTCTAAGAGGGTGTGCATCAAAACTATAAATCATTTGTTTGTTTGTGATTTTTCTCATACCATGTGGAGAAATATTTTAAATTGGTTAAGTATTCTTGGCCCGTTACCGTTTGGGTTTATGATTGTGTTATGCAATTTTGTTATTCCTATTGTTTTCGTAAAGGTGTTTGTGTGGTGATGCTCTACTCAGAAAGGTTTGCTTGCTTCTCCAATTACAAAAAATAATAAACACTTTGTTTAAATTTTATTTGTTACCTCTAATATATGATAGAGGGCTAATATGTGAATAATACTCTATTAATTTGTTGTAGAGAAATGGAGAAAATATTAATTGGAAGGAAGTAGGGTTTGAAACCTATGATTTAGCTGAAAAATGTTCGAAAACAAACTTCTATGGTGTAGAAAGAGTAACTGAAGATCTTATTCCCCTTCTCCAGCTATCAAATTCTCCAACAATTGTCAACATTTCCTCTAGAGCAGAACTCTTGAAGGTAACAAACAGCTAATTTGTAAATTATAATAATTTTAGAATGACCATAAATTTCTCGAAATTTGATGTCTCTAGTCTTCTCTCTCATGTTTTTCATCCTGCGTTGATCTCAGTCATTCATCCATCAATTAATATCATTAGCTGCATGTGATAGACTGAGATGAGTGGCTGAGATTGCACAACATTATTTTGTCACTGGAGAATATCAAGATCCGAATTTCTCAAGTTTCAAACCGTCTAGTCAAAGATCAGTCGTTGATTTAATTGAAAGTTTTAGAATTTAACGATTGAGTTCTAAGCAGACAGACTATAGAGACACGAGACGATATTCACTCTAATAATAATAATTATTATTATTTTTTGATTGTTTGGATATTTCACGGAGCGGAATGGAATGGAGCGGAACGGAACAAAGATTTCATTCCATTGTTTGGATATTTCATGATGGAGCGGAACTAATTTTCCACTCCACTGTTTGGGAAGTGAACGGAATGGTTTTATAACTTTTTTATTCCAACTTTATCTTTTATTTATAATATATTAATATGTTATATTTTCTACTCAATTCAACTAATATATTTCATATATCATTACTAAATTCACTATCTTACCGTAATTACTCTCTCGACTAAATAAAAACTACAAGAATAACAATTATAACTTACAACAAAATTGAATCTTAAATAAAACAAAAAATGACCCTGATACAAAAATCAGTCCTAAATCAAGAATTTGAAACAAAATAAAGTCTTAAATATAAACATATCACAAACATATGCATAAAAAAACAAAGATAGTGTGCTTAACCAGTTGAGCTCAATTGGTTAAGCTGACCAGTTGAGCTAAGGGTTAAGGAGCTGATGGAGGTCTAGGGTTTGAATCCTGACAAAGGAGATTGTAATATATTATTTACTAACAACTAATATTGCCTATCAAAAAAAAAAATATGCATAAAAAAACAATAAAAAAAACAGGGCATAAACAAGAAGAAAAAAACAAAGATAGTGTGCTTAACAAATTTTTGACCCCTGTGTAAATGTCACATGGCAACAACCATGAAAAAAAGAAGGAAAAAAACAATATATCCATACAAGCAGTACACGATAGAGAAGAAGAAAGAAGAGCAACGATGAAGAAGAAGCATACGAGTGAAGAATAATAAGGTCTTATGAAATAAGAGTATAAAATTAAGAGTAAAGTTGTAATTATAAAACTATTGTGTATCATCTTAATCTTAATAATAGACCTTCTTGACTAGCAGCTAGAGGCAAAAATGTACACATGTCAATTTTCTAAGCATGACACCTAATTATATCAAATCTTAATACAACCAATTATTTTGCCACTTTAAGCATTAAGAATATTTCAACCAATAGGCCAGGCTGTTTATTTGGGCCAAAATGCTTCATGGGCCTGGCAATTATAGTCTGATCCAACATCACCTAACCTAAAAACATCTTTTTTCAAATTATATTCCTTTTTCTGAACAAATCAACAAAGTCAGCATATTTGTTTCTCACATGTCTCTTTCAGCCAAGGAAGACAGTGAGATGCTTTTTCAAACAAAAACAAAAAACAAAACGATGCTGCAACAGAAGTACTATGGAACAAAGACTTTGAAGTTGAAGATGCTTTCAAAATTCAAATTCAAATTTCAAATTCCCATCACTCTCATCTCTATTTACAATTCATCTCTCTCCTTCATAATTGTTGAGTACTTTGCTATTGGCTGTATTTTTGGTGTGATAAACCTTGTAGCAGGATGTGCGATATAATGCTTCAAACATTGTATCATCTCACTGGCAGTTCGCGCGCGCCTTTTATATTTTTAAGGAATATCCGTTTTCTCTCTCATGTATCTTGCAAGACGCGTTTATTGCTTCTGATTCACGTCAAATATATTTTTATCAAGAATCTCCATGAAGCATATTTCTCCAGAAGATCTCGTTTTATTATTATGGAATAATTGGACGGGCTAAACACAACAAGCCCATGTTACTTGTGAATCAAAAAGGTTTACAGGTTATTTATAGGAGAAGCTAAACCTAATCCTACTAAGAGACTTGTTCACGCAGCTTTTGTTCTTGTCTAGGTTTTCTAGGTTTTGCGTGTGTGTTTATTTGTGAGCCTTTCTTGTATCTCATTGATGCAAGTTTAGGACTGTGTCTCTTATATGTAACGTAATGTTTGTGATCCTCTCCTAAGCTGTGAGGTACGGAGTTAGGACTTGTGTGGTTACAACACTCTAAGCCTTTAGGTACGGGTGTGTAGTTTTATAGGAGTGTGTCTCCAAGATAAGTATTTGTATTTGTGTTGATTGAAATCCTTGTTGTCTGTAAGGTTGTAAGGGAGAGAGATGAGATATCTGATCTAGGAGTTCCTAGGTTGAAGAGTCATTGGTCGTGCCTAGGTGATAAGATGTAATCGGGGCGTTTGCTGGTAACTTATAACTAGGACTATCATAGTGATATTCCTTCCTGGATTGGTATCCCCCAAATTAGGCTGCCTTTAGTGCGCTGAACTAGGTTAACAAATACTGTGTCTCCTTTATTTGTTCTATTTTTATTTACGTTGTTTAATTATGTGCTGAGTTTGATAAAGTGTTCGATAATGTGTTCAGCACACTGTATCACACACTGTGCTTGGTGTGCTAGGAATTTCAATAATCTCTCTCCCTTTTTTCTGTTTCCTTTAACATCCCTTTCTCCTCCATTTACACCCTATCTATTCACAATTTATTTGTTTTTCAATATCCATATTGTGAGAGTGAACAAATTTGTGGTTGGTGCTAGCAAGATGGTCTCTTCCTCTGCATCTCATCACCGTCTCACCCTTCATTCGTCTCTCTTCCTCTGAAAACACCGACAACTATTCTTTTTTGGTAACAATTAATTTCTTTTTATATCTTCTTCAATTGTATGTGTAATCCTCTTTTCTATTTCGTTTTTCTCATGCTCTAGATAAAATTCACAGAAACCCTAACAATGGAACTCTACAAGTAGAATGGTCCCTTTGAAAACCCTTTGATTGAGAATAATGTGCTTCCACTTTTCTGCTGAGTTTTCAATTTCACATGTTCATTGTGATTTATTTTACTGAAATTTGCATTGTTTTCATTTTTTTCTTTTTTGTAGGAGTACACCTTTGTAAATAAGGGACAATTGACAAACAAGGTAATAACTATATAGGAGTATGATCGACGATTTGTGTATCAAAAATATTTTAATGACCGCAAGTGCACAATCTCGTCGTTGAGTTTTAAAAGATATCGAATTCACAGGGACCAATAATCGACCTACCGTATTTCTGTCGTTACGGTGTAAATCTAAGGCGGACGAATTTAGTTTTAGAATTGTTTTGAAATTAAAAGAAATTTAAAAGAAGAATTAAATTAATTATAAAGCGGGATATCGGTATGTAACTAATTAACCTTTGGGAATTTAATAAATTATTAGCGCGCGAAAAAGGATTTATTTTTCAGAAGGACTTTCTCAATTTAAAGGTTTAAACCTCACACTCTCGTTTTATTGATAAAAACCATACTAACTAGACTAGGAGTTTTACTGTCACTTTTCTACCACCTTAGTTCCAAAAGTATATTTTGAAAACCAATGAGTCCTAATTAATTCTAACGTGGCTCTCGCTCATTCAAAAATTAATATCAAGTTTCTACTATCTAGTTAAAACCTCAAACTCTCGCTCTATTGATTTTAACCTTAATCGCTTTATTTTACTTTCGTTCAAAAGCTTAGGAGTTTTAAAATTAGAAACCCGAATCAGAAAAATAGTTTATAAAATTACGCGCCGAATCATTACTAAATCCCCTACGGTGAATTAGGATTACATACCGATATCAACTAATCTAGCCAGACATGGAAAAGTAAATAAATAAATTAAAACAGAAAATTAAATTAAACATAATAAATAAACAAGAAATTAAATGCATAAAAACCTGGTAAAAATACTGAATTGAAATTGACTTGAATAAATTCTTGAATCAACCGGTACAAAATTCTGAATTTAAAACTAGAATTTAAACTGCCTAAAACTATGTACAAGGCGTGGAAAAAGAGATATATTCTCTACATTTTGTTGTGCTATTTATAGAAAATATCAAGCCTTCTACGATCCACCAATGTAGGAACAGATGAGAATTATTAGCTGGCTTTTAGGAGAAAAGATAGGAGACCGTTGGATATGCATCATACGATTTGCTGGAAGAACTAAAAACACAGTTTTGTTGTTTTAAATCTATATGGCGGGCGCCATGCACTTTTACATTCACGTGATTGTTTGCTTGTCTTCGTATATGTATCACGTGTACATATCTTCCAATATATCTTCATATATATCATGAATATATTATATCATGTGTACGTGGCTTTGCATGCATTTTGGATGGTGGGTGCCACGTGTCGCATGGTGACCCCACCATGTGGCATGTGGCGGCCCACCATTTCGCAGTTTTGTTCTTTTCATCTATTTATATCTCTTTTCGATCCAAATTTTTTCATTTTTAGCTCAATTCTCTTTTTCGACCTGTTTTATTAAAATATCTGACATAGAAACAAATACCGGCATAAAAAGAGACAAAAGAAATAAAAAAATATGAAATGCAACTAAAAGTTCATGAAAATTAAGCTAAAAATACGATATGATTTCGCGTCATCAAATTCCCCCACACTTGAACTTTTGCTTGTCCTCAAGCAATAAAGATAGTGAATTGCATAACATAGGTAAAACACATGACACGATCACTCTACTCATACGTGGTTGCCGGCTAAGCCATGAAAATCAAATAACAATACAAATAACAAAAACACCGTAGTGACATACTAGACTCCCATTGTATGATAACAGACCTGAAGCATTTCCTTTTGACTCTACCTCTCACCTAAGTTTCATTTACCCTTTTCATTCTAGCGCAATCACATTGAGTCCGTTATCTCGTACACGCCCATGGTAGGAAACCTGTTAGTGATTATGATCATCATATAGCGAGGGGTGCTGATAACATAAGTTTGGTAACCCCTATTTGTTTTACCCACTTCGCAGTTGCGGGGGATCGGATCGTAACCAGCCCTACCAAGTTCAGAATCAGACACCTCTGAACCAACTACTAATGAGTTTCTATAATATGGTATTTTTTTCTTTTCACGTGTTTCAACATTTGTTGAATTTTCATCAATTATTTCAAAGAATCGACCAATAGTATTCATAAACATTTATTTTCAAGATCATTCACTTATATTCGTCGGTTTCCCACTTAGTTTGTGCCTTAAGATGGTGCCGACTGCTAAATAAACTACTAAGGGTTCATTAAAACTCAAGTTCAAAGCTTTGTCAAAATTAGTACTCAAATCAGTTTTACACACTTCTGGGAATCTAAGGTGTTAAAACGGTATTGATTTTATCTAACCGTTACCCAAATTTCACAAAATAGCCTAGATAGTGCAAACAACCTATATACTTTCAAACAATCAACATTAAGCATCTAAACTCAACGCTTTGCTTTTCACAAGAAAATTTTTGGTATAACTCAAGAAATGGGAAAATCAGACAATAAAAAAAAAATACGCAAAATCAACTCAATTTAAGTGAACTAACCTAAGGTTTTATTATGCATGCAAACTAAATGACTGAAAGTAAAAGGAAAGCGATAAAGCTTCCTCCCCTACACTTAAATCGAGCATTGTCCCCAATGCAACGACTAAAAAGCGAGGTTGGAAGAATAAAACCTGAATAGCTAGGCCTGCACAACTGTAAAGTCGTCTAGCGTGCTATCTCTTTATTACCTGCAAAATAAAATGAACTAAAAAGAAAACATTAAATTCAAAATCAGCGGGTTGCCTCCCACGCAGCGCTTTGTTTAAAGTCGGTTAGCTCAAGTTTTGAATTTGTTAACTCAATATGGCGCTTCTTTCAGACTCACATTCTTAAATTTGTGCCCAACATCCCGAGGTTTCCATTGGAACAAGTCGAACCATCTCATGGGTGTTTTCATTTTTACTTTCTTTTTCTTGGAAACAGACAAGGGTGACTTAGCTAGAAAGATATTATGATCTGGATGAGCTTTTAGTTTATCGGGAGGGACTCTTTTAAAGGGGGATTTATCGACATTTCTTTCAACTGTCCCAATAACACGAGGAATAGAAAGTTTTCGAGGGTCCTCGAGTTGCGGGGTGAACTGGTTTTCATAGATTGCATTGCATTCCACTTTCCTAGTGTCTTCAAGCTTCCTTTTGTTTGACAAAATTTCATTTAAGAACTTTGCACATGAAGGTATCTGGGTTATAGCCTCAATGAAAGGTATGTCAATATTAAGCTTTTTCAACATCTCGATAAACTTTTTGAGCTGGCCAGGATCATTAGATGTGACAAATTTTGGCTGCTTGTGAGGAGGAGGTTCTGGTGCAATTTCTAAAGTTTCACTTAGACTGTCATTCTCATCTTTAAGAGTTGGAGAGGCATGAGGTTTTAGAACTTTAGAATACATGGTTTGCTCCATCTCCCTCTCTTTTCCACATTCTTCAATGACATCTAGCAGATAACATGTGTCATATGTAGCTGGTGGTTTCATGAATTGTGCTAGAATAAATTCGATTTTTACTTCACCCACTTCAAAAGTGAGCTTGCCTTTCTTTACATCTATTAATGCACCAGCAGTAGCTAAGAATGGCCTTCCTAAGATGATAGGTGTATTGGAATCCTCCGTTATGTCCATGACTATAAAATCAGTTGGGATAAAGAATTGACCTATGCGCACTGGCACGTTTTCTAGTATACCTGAGGGGTATTTGATAGAACGGTCAGCGAATTGTATTGACATTCTAGTAGGTCTCAACTCTCCTAACTTAAGTTTTTCGCATATGGTCATGGGCATTAGGCTAATACTGGTTCCTAAATCGCATAGGGCCCTGTCTATGACGTACTTTCCAATTACACAAGGTATGGAAAAACTTCCTGGGTCTTCCAATTTAGGAGGCATATTATTTTGAAGAATTGCGCTACACTCGGCAGTAAGCATAACGGTTTCATCGTCCTCAATCCTCTTCTTATTAGATAAGATTTCTTTGAGAAATTTAGATATGAAGGCATTTGGGTGATAGCTTCTGTAAAGGGTATTGTTATATTTAATTTTTTCAGAAGCTCCACGAATTTCTTGAATTCCTCCATGCTTTTGGTCTTTTCAAACCTTTGAGGATAAGGAATGGGTGGTTTATAAGGCGGCATAGGCACATAAGGTTTCTCTTTTGCTTTAGCCTCAACAGCATTTCCTTCATTCTCTTTAGGTTGACTCTCTTTCTCAACTGGTTCGTCAGGCTTTTGTTGCATGGCTGGCCTCTCGGTCCTATGATCACTTGGTTCATCATACTGTGTTCCACTTCGCAG
Source organism: Trifolium dubium (assembly GCA_951804385.1). Taxonomy (NCBI): domain Eukaryota; kingdom Viridiplantae; phylum Streptophyta; class Magnoliopsida; order Fabales; family Fabaceae; genus Trifolium; species Trifolium dubium. The sequence goes on from OX638073.1 coordinate 16,158,268, forward strand.
TGTCACAATGTTCACATGTGTTTTAGGATTAGGTTGAGGTTGGCCAGGAAATATGCCTGTTGGGGCACTAGTAGACGCTAGTTGTTGAGCCACTTGAGATATCTGAGTTTCAAACATTTTGTTATGGGTGGCCATAAGATCAACTTTGTTAGCCAAACGGTTAATCACTTCATTTGTTTGACTATTCTGCTGAGTCTGAGCTAGGATAAAGTTTTCCATCATAAGCTCCAAGTTTGACTTTGTAGGGACATAAGGAGCAGCAGAGGCTCCATGTTGAAATCCTGGTGGAATGTAGGAATTGTTCTGCCAACCTGGATCACAGGTGTTAGGGTTTCCCTGAGAATAGTTCCCTCGGTCTGGGGAAACGCCTGCCAAAAGTTGACATTCAGGGGTAGCATGTCCTGGCGTTCCACATAATTCACAGTTTGAAACTGTTGCAACCACAGTAGCTGCAGGTAATTTGGTTAAGCTCTCTAACTTTTGAGTTAGAGCATCCACTTGTGCCTTGACATGGTTAAGTTCGCTAAACTCTTGCATACCTCGTTGTGCAACAGGTTGCTCTAAAGGTGTTCTTGAATTTCCCACATATAATGGTTTTGAGCCATGTTTTCAATAAGGTTATATGCCTCAGTGTAAGATTTATCCATCAGTGCGCCACCAGCTGCGGCGTCTATTGTCATTCTTGTGTTATACAAGAGACCATTGTAAAAGGTGTGGATCACTAACCAGTCTTCTAGGCCATGATGTGGGCAAAGTCTTATCATGTCCTTGTATCTTTCCCATGTTTCAGAAAAAGATTCATTATAACTTTGTTTAAACCCATTAATTTGAGCTCTTAGCATAAAAGTTTTGCTAGGTGGGAAGTATCTTGCTAAGAAAACTTTCTTCAACTCATTCCACGTGGTAACAGAGTTGGAAGGTAATGAGTGGAGCTAAGCTCTAGCTCTATCTCTTAAAGAGAAAGGGAAAAGACGAAGCCTAATTGCTTCGGGACTAACACCATTTGCTTTCACAGTGTCTGAGTATTGCAAGAATATTGACAAATGTAGATTAGGGTCGTCACTAGGACTACCAGAAAATTGATTCTGTTGTACGGCAGACAACAATGAAGGATTAAGCTCAAAACTATTTGCCTCAATAGCAGGGGCAACAATGCTATTATGAGGTTCTTGTGAAGGAATAGCATAAAACTTAAGTGGACGGTTTTGTGGATGGTCACCCATTTTTTTTTTTTTGTATTTTATATATATATATTTTTTTTTGGATTTTTAAATCTTTTACTAAAAATTAAAATTGTCTTAGTCTCTACGGTGTAACAACGGAGTTACGATATCGACTAAATTGGTCCCCGACAACGGCGCCAAAAACTTGATCGAAGATTTGTGTATCAAAAATAATTTAATGACCGCAAGTGCACAGTCTCGTCGTTGAGTTTTAAAAGATATCGAATTCACAGGGACCAATAATCGACCTACCGTATTTCTGTCGTTACGGTGTAAATCTAAGGCGGGCGAATTTAGTTTTAGAATTGTTTTGAAATTAAAAGAAATTTAAAAGAAGAATTAAATTATTTATAAAACGGGATATCGGTATGTAACTAATTAACCTTTGAGAATTTAATAAATTATTAGCGTGCGAAAAAAGATTTATTTTTCAGAAGGACTTTCTCAATTTAAAGGTTTAAATCTCACACTCTCGTTTTATTGATAAAAACCATACTAACTAGACTAGGAGTTTTACTGTCACTTTTCTACCACCTTAGTTTTGAAAGTATATTTTGAAAATCAATGAGTCCTAATTAATTCTAACGTGGCTCTCGCTCGTTCAAAAATTAATATCAAGTTTCTACTATCTAGTTAAAACCTCAAACTCTCGCTCTATTGATTTTAACCTTAATCGCTTTATTTTACTTTCGTTCAAAAGCTTAGGAGTTTTAAAATTAGAAACCCAAATCAGAAAAATAGTTTATAAAATTACGCGCCGAATCATTACTAAATCCCCTACGGTGAATTAGGATTACATACCGATATCAACTAATCTAGCCGGACATGGAAAAGTAAATAAATAAATTAAAACAGAAAATTAAATTAAACATAATAAATAAACAAGAAATTAAATGCATAAAAACCTGGTAAAAATACTGAATTAAAATTGACTTGAATAAATTCTTGAATCAACCGGTACAAAATTCTGAATTTAAAACTAGAATTTAAACTGCCTAAAACTATATACAAGACGTGGAAAAAGAGATATATTCTCTACATTTTGTTGTGCTATTTATAGAAAATATCAAGCCTTCTACGATCCACCAATGTAGGAACAGATGAGAATTATTAACTGGCTTTTAGGAGAAAAGATAGGAAACCGTTGGATATGCATCATACGTTTGCTGGAAGAACTAAAAACACAGTTTTGTTGTTTTAAATCTATATGGCGGGCGCCATAATAGGAGTGGCGGGCGCCATGCACTTTTACATTCACGTGATTGTTTGCTTGTCTTCGTATATGTATCACGTGTACATATCTTCCAATATATCTTCATATATATCATGCATATATTATATCATGTGTACGTGGCTTTGCATGCATTTTGGATGGTGGGTGCCACGTGTCGCATGGTGACCCCACCATGTGGCATGTGGCGGCCCACCATTTCGCAGTTTTGTTCTTTTCGTCTATTTATATCTCTTTTCGATCCAAATTTTTTCATTTTTAGCTCAATTCTCTTTTCCGACCTGTTTTGTTAAAATATCTGACATAGAAACAAATACCGGCATAAAAAGAGACAAAAGAAATAAAAAAATATGAAATGCAACTAAAAGTTCATGAAAATTAAGCTAAAAATATGATATGATTTCGCGTCATCAGAGTACACCCTATGTGTTTGCAGTGTACAATCATAGGTTACATGAGTCTTTAATTTTTGGTGCAAATTTTATGGTTAATATTTTGTGATGCATATGCTTTGATGTTTTGTTATTCTGTTATGTGCTTTATAATGTAGGTTCAAGCTAACATTCTCTCTTCCTTCTCTCACCGCCAATCAGAAGGCTGAAGCTCTAAAATCGCATTTTTTGGTCGTACATCTCAGGTGAAGTTTCTTTTCGATTATCTACTTTTATCTCAGTCTGTCTTTGCTAAATGAAAGTATTCTTAACTTGCTCTTCTTCTATGTATGCAGATAGATTTTGAGCTTTGTGGTAACAATAGTGAATATGCACAAGGTTTGTAATCTATTTTCTTAGACTTATATTTGTTAACCTTTACCCATCTATTTTCTAACTTTGCCTTTCACTATTTCAAATTTTCAACCATGTGCGAGATTAATGGCATGGGAAGGAGCTTTTGACATCAACTAGATGATAACTTCACTGTCAAATTAAGCTTATTAGGTAAAATTGTGAAATATTAGTGCTTTTATTTGTTTGTTTGTTTGTTGTGTTTTTTTTTCTAAAAAATCAAGTTGAAAATTTGAAAACTAAGGTTTCCATTTGTTTCTCCATTTTGACACTATTTACAAGCATATGTTTGGCTCTCGATAGTAACTGTTGTATGATATTTCAAGAGACTGTATATATGGGAGTGTCACGATTTGTTATATTGAAAGTAAACTATTGAAGTTCACTATATATGCTGAGGAGTGTACCAGAAGCAGAACCATCAATTATAACTAGGACTTTGAGAATTGAACGAATAACATTGGTTTGTCTTGAAGGCACGGTATGATGTATCTTGCTTATCAAAGAAAAGGTTAATTCAAGTTTTGCACTGCCTTTTGCTTTTATGTGACTATTTGTCTCATTGAATACTCATGGCTTATGTAATGCTATTTTCTTTTTTAATGGCCATGTCCATTAGTAGTCCTAAATCCAAATTATAGTACCTGTAACTAAGTGAACTTGTGTTAAAGTGCATATCCTTCTTAATTGAGATTGATGTAGTTTTTTTTTTTATGAAAAAAGATCACACATTTAATTAAATTTCTTTGTTGGCTACATGACAATGTAGTTTTTTTTTTATATTTTGACTGAAAGGTCCTAACAATTATGATCCATTGATCTCCCATGTTAACAGTTTTCAACTTCAATTTAAAGATGCTCAAATCTTTTTGTGCTTAGTATGGTTTATTATATGATGGGTTTTATGTGTATTATAGTACTACCTCCGTACCTTCGTTCCTTATTATAAGAGACAAATCACTTTTTAGATTCATTGAATAATTAATGTATCTAGTCTATATATTGACCAGATACATTAATTATTCAATGTATCTAAAAAGTGGTTTGTCTCTTATAATAAAGAACGGAGGTAGTATATTTGTTTTTCAGTTTGTGATTTTTGGTTCCTTGGTTTGCAGCACATCATGGAAGAAGAATAAATAGAAGAAGAGGAAATAAAAGTAGTTAGCAAAAGAATCGAATGATTCAAATCATGCATTCTCTAAAAAAGGAGTTAGCAAAAGAATAAGAAAAATAGGAGAAGCATATATGCAAATGAATAAAGGGCAATGCAAAAAGATTTAAATCAAATTCTACACACTCTACATTTGTAATTCATGAGAGCCTGCTGTTAGCCCATATTTTGGTTAAGTCAAAATATGCACTAAATGTTCTTTGAATACAATCAATAAACCTTCAATTATGGAAATTAATGTTTCTAAATCCTTTATTTTAATATGAAGGTCAAAGGTAATGTATTTAAGCAAAAAAGAACATTTTTATAAAGAATATTCATGAATTTCAGAAGATAGAAAGCATTTACAAGTCCAAGAAGTAAATCAAGACTTGGTTCGAGTTATAACATTTCGAGTAACCATCAGAATCACTCGAACTCGAAGACTATTTGTAACTTGGTAATTTATCAACATTTCTGAAGATTCAAAATTCAAACCATTGCAATGCTTCATTCAAACTTGGCAACCCTTGGCATTCAAGAATGAAGATAGGTGACAAGACACTTGTCAAATGGATGTTAGTTAGTCGTTATTAGATAGTTGTAGGATTTATCTATAAATACTAGTTCATTTGATGTAATTCATATCACAAATTCACATACAAACAATCCTTATAAGTTCTGAGTACCCAAGCGTTCGAGCGAAAGGAATACAAGAGGAAACAATGTATGATCTTGTGATCACTTTCTTTTAATTCAATGCAATTTATCATTTTATGCAATTTACTGCTTTCATTTACATTACTTGCATTTTAATTCATTGAATCATTTACTTTTTTCTTGTCAAATACGTACTCATTTTGAGTATTTTTACATTTCTTGTCAATCAAGTAATTTCTTTTTCATTCACTTTAATTGTCTCAAACAAACTTGATCATTTGCGTTAATGAACATTGTCATTTTCAAACATAAACAATGAATATACAAAACATGTTCCAAGATTCTCTAGTTGGTCTTTCAAGCATTGCAAACTAGCGGTTGTTTACCAAAAAAACAGCGTAAACAAATTGGCACGCCCAGTGGGACTCATTCCCCCTACCCAACCGAACTTTGTACTTCCCCCTACCCAACCCATATATCTCGCAGCTCTTAGCACTCGAGCTATCATGCAGGGACTTTTAATGTTTGATTTGAATGATTAATGTAATTATTTTTAATTTAATGGTCTTAATATAATCTATTTAATGGTACACTTAGGTGTGATTTATTGAAGACATTTTTTAATTGGCGATATTTGCAGGGGACCAATTATATATTTATATAACAACACTTTAAAAGTATATTTATATGGGTTTTGCTAAACAATGTCCCTTTTTAAGAATTTCATTGAACTTTTTAATTTTCAATCCATTGACTTTATATATTTTTATAATTTTTTTATATATAAGCATAACTTTTAGAAGTAATTGTTTTTATGTCATCTTATTTCAATATAAAATTATAATTATCATGTCAATTGCAAATACCACAAACCATCTTTTTGTAGGTTTCCCGTGCTTTGCACGGGTGTTGTAACTAGTTTCATCACATACACCCTAAATTGGGTGGAATGAAAAAATAGTTTAATGGGTGGTATTGGATGGAATGAGTTCCATCACATTCCATTTCATTCTATTCCATCCTTTTTTGGCAAAACCAAACAATGGAACATAATTGTATCCCACTCCATTCCATTCCATTCCATTGCATTCCATCACTCTCCATCAATCCAAACATAGCCTACGTGTATCATATTCAATATTTGCGTCCAAATCTAGTTAACGAACTATTAGTAACTTTGAAGAATAACAAAGAAAAGAGAATAAATCCAAACAAAATTACTAAATTGGGAAAGAGCTTGTTATCCTAGACTTAGAGGCATGTTTAGCAAGTACAAATGTAAGGACAAGTTTTTGAAGGATTTTCAAAAGCTAAAAGTTGCGTGCATTAGGCCAAAGGGGAAGTTTCAATGAATTACGATGCCAGTAATAAGCAGTTACGCAACTTTTGGCTTTAAGTAGAAAAGGAGCTTGTTAGCAACTTCACTTCATTGTCTTAGTTCACACACCAGGCCCAAGTTTTCTTACAATAAGTGGAAATTCACATAGCTCATAATTGCTGGAAATAAAAATTGATTTTGTCTTGATCAAACTTGATTTTAGTAGTAAAATATATCTTTGATTATAGCTAGATAAAACTAATGTAAACTTATTTATATTTGAATACATTCTTATAAAAGCGAATTAAACAATAAATTTGAGTCTAAAAATTATTTAGTGGTTCAAAGGTAAATACATACTTCCAAATCATGAAGAGGTAGATTATGTCTAACCTTTTTTTTATAAGGTCACATTAAGCTTACTATTAGAGTAAAGCCTTAACACATAAGGACGGATTTCTGGAGAACCCGAGTTCGATTCTTGGATGGAATAATTTCTTGGCCAGATTTTATTTACTTCGCGACCGAACTCTAGACTACTAAGACCCTTTGCCCTAAGAACCAGAAGGTGAAAACCAAAAAAACTTCACACATAAATTACATCAATTCAAACTCATTAAAATGAAGATTATTTCAACAAATTATTGTTTGATAAATGCACACTCAAACAAACTTAATATTTTGAGCTAGAATCATGGCAACTTATTATTATTCCTATTAAAAGAACAAAGACTAGAAGGGTACACCATTTGGCATAAGTTTTGTTGGAAATGATTTCTAATTAATTAATATCACTAAGTGTATGTCTTTCACAAATTGATTAAGCACTTTTATCTACATGATCAAAAAGATATTACTTCACCCTTATTAAAGAAACAACTAGAAGGAGCATTATTTGGCAAAAGTGCTAACATTAAAGGAGTTTCAACACCTTCATCAATGCTCAAGTGTCCAGTATTATGATTAATATCAGTCTTCACAAAGCCAGGACAAACACAGTTTATGTGAAAATGAGGATATTTCTTTGCCATTATTCTTGTGTAAAGCTGCTTTTGACATTGTATAAGCAGAAGCAAAAGTTGGCCAATCTTTGATCTCTAGTGATCCTTTTATGTAATCTTTCTCAAACTCTTTGAGCACTTCATCTATTTTTTCCTTTGTTAGTTTTTCAATGTCACTAAACACTTTTCTAGCCCACTCATTTGATATATTCTGAAAAATTCAATAATAATAAAAATAAAAATAACATATCACAATTATTGAGACTTAGGATCATCTCATACTACTAAAAATATAACATTTAAGATGTAATAGTTTTGACATAAGTGAAAATTGTACCTGTGGGGAAATGTAAATATGAAACACATTTTACATCGGCGGAATTTATGCCCGAAAGGAAAACAAAACGTAATGGCATATGTGTAATTATAGTGAAATACTCCCTCCGTTCCATAATAAGTGTCCTACTTGCCAAAATTATTTGTCCCAAAATAAATGTCATATACTATTTATAACATTGATTTTTACTATTTTATCTCTTAAAATAATCATTAAGTAAGACAAAAAGTACACTAAAAAATCTACTTTTCAGTATTTCAATGTCTACTACCAATAAAAAGAGAGGATATTTTTGTAAAACTCATATTCTCTCTATTTCATTTACACATTTTGGTTAAAGTATGTGATTTGGTCAACTATGACATTTAAAATGGAATAGAGGGAGTATGTTATAAGGTCTTTCCCTTTAGTCAACGGAAAATTATTTTCCTCTTTATTCATATGGCTTAAATATGTAAAAAGTCTATGTATTTTGGAGTTAATTGAGTTTTAGTCCGTATATTTTAAAAAACTTTTAAATTGACCTTGTACTTTCATTTTACTTTAAAAAAGATCACTGGACGCATTGATAAATTCGGTGACCTTTTTAAAAATAAAATAAAAATAGATAATCAATTTAAAAGATTTCAAAATAGAGAGAGACTAAAAGTCAATGATGATGCCCTAATCTCTTATCCTTCAGTTCTGACCTTCAAAGCCAAAACCTCAAACAAACGCAAACCAAAAAGCAAACCGCAACTGCAATCGCGCAATCGTTCAATCAAAAGTCTAAACGCAATCGATTCAAAACCTCAATACGGTTTTCCGAATCAATTTCTGTTCCCTTCGAGTTATCGTGTTCGTGTTCTGTTCCTGCTTGTTTTGTGTTCGCCGCCTTTGGACGATACTTCAACTTGTTCTCTTTTGGCGGTAAGTTTCTGTATCTTCTCAACTCCATTACTCTTTTTTATATTGACGACAAATATTCAAAGAGATTGTGAACAGTTATTATATCATTGCAATTGCATACATAATAATTAGTTAATATTTGAATTGAAAAAGGTTCCATAATCTCAGTAATGTGTGTTATTAAAGGTTGGTTTCTCTGAAGCAGCAGCTTATTCAACTAGTTGAAATACAACGGTTAATTTAAGATTGTTAAACTTCCAACCGAGGGATTGTTGGTATTGGTTATCTGGAAATTGTCTTAATCCGACTTGTGCTTTTAGACATCCTGTCAGTTCTTCATTGCTTTTTTTCTTCTTTCCAGCTTGCATTTTGTATATTTTGTGAATTGGTATTGTAATTTAAAATCTAAGAATAATTAGATAATGATATTTTGTGAGAAACTCAGATTTTGGGGAATTGAATCTAATGATTTTTCTTATAGTTCTGAATGTGGTGTTGCTAGGAGTAGTAGTAATAGTAATTGTTAGCAGAATTGGAATAAACCATCAATTCAATCCATGAATTATCACAATCTCTTTAATTTAATCCATAAGCTTTATATATATATATATATATATATATATATAATATAGTCTCTATAGTATATAAAAAAAACAGAACTGAGATTATATACTTCACAAAATTTTATCTTTGATTGTTGATATAAATTGAGCATTAATTAAATTTAATAGACGATAAAAGTTAGCTTATAGTTTTGTATCTTGAGAGAGTACAATGCTTTAATATAGTAGCGTTAATTTTCATAAAGTAGTTATGGATCGTAGTTGGATGGGTGCTAATAGATTAACTGATGCATACGAAAATGGAGTGACGGAATTTCTACAGTTTGCCGAAATAAATCTTCCCAACAATGATGGATTATTTCCATGTCCGTGTGTTAGTTGTGGAAATCAAGATCCAAAACTTAATAAGGAAGAAATAAAGGATCATCTAATTTGTATAGGGATTTCTCAAACTTATACGCAATGGATATGGCATGGTGAAGTAGTAGTAATGCCAACTGTGTCCCATAGAGATATAGATAATGTGGATGCGGATGATCGACTGGAAGACATGATTCGTGATGTTGGAGAAGATTCTTTTAAGAGTCATGGTCTCTAATCAGACGGACTATAGAGACATGAGAAATTCGGATATGGGTTCTCTTTGGAAGCAAAATAATTTTGTGCAATCTCAACCACTCATCTCAGTCTATCACATTCAGTCAATGATATTTATTGATGGATGAACGACTGAGATCAACGTACAATGAAAAACATGAGAGAGATGGCTAGAGACAACCAGTTTTCGAGAAATTCATGGTCATATGCTAAAAATATTATAATTTATAAAAAGAGCTGTTTGTTATCTTCAAAAGTCCTGCTCTAAAAGAAATGTTGACAATTTTTGGAGAAGTTGATAGCTGGAGAAGGGGAATAAGAGCTTCAGTTACTCTTTGTACACCATAAAAGTTTGTTTTTAAACATTTTTTAGCTAAATCATAAGTTCCATAGCCTACTTGTTTCCAATCAATATCTGCTCCATATCTCTACAATAAATTAATATGGTATTATTATTCTCTTAGGGTCTGTTTGGCAAGACCAAAAAACAAGCTTATAACTTATAGCTTATAAGCTCATTTGAGGAAAAAAAACTCTGTTTGGTAACTATGAGCTTATAGCTTATTTTCCAAACGCTATTTCAAGTAGTGTTTTAGCTTATAGCTTATAACTTATCATATTTTCTTCCATTTTTACCCTTAATATTTAACATAAAATCTTTTTTTTATCCCTTATGATTTCTTAAAACAAGACACATGCACCATGGATTGTATGTGACTCCTAGCCTACCGTCTAACTTGATGACATTAATTTTTTTTGTTGACTATGTTTTGATTTTTTTTTCACGTATATTTATACATTTTTTTGGGTAAGGCACATGTATTTATTTGCTAGTATATACTATATTATATATCAAACATTTCTTCTTTTTTCTCTTTTATAACTAAACAAATTAGTTAAAAAAAAAATACTAAACACCCAGTTTTTTTTAGTCTTTTGATTTATCATATATGTTATAAAAAACGTTATTTGTTCACTAAAATAAATAATTTTTTAAATAATTTTTACAAAGTAATTCAAAGAATAAAAAATTTAATATATAAAAGATATATTAAATTAATATATTTAAATTACTAACTTTTAAGTGTCTTAAATATTAATTTAATTATTGATTTTATTAAGTTTTTTTTACAAGAATTTTAATAATTGATAATGTCCTTTTATGTCATTTTACCTTTATCAGTCAGTTAAACCGCTAATTTTACCAAACACTTCAATTAGCTTATCAGCTATCAGCTATAAGCTATAAGCTATCAGCCATCAGCTATAAGCTAGCTTATCAGCTAACCGCTATTTTTACCAAACAGACCCTAACTTATTAGTCCTCTATCATATTATTTTTAAACAAAGTAATTATTATTATTATTATTATTGTAATTGGAAGGGAAGTAAACCAACCTTTCTAACTAGAGCATCACCATTTAATATTATTATAAAAATGGCGAATTTATTTTTGTTCTTTAGTTAGGAGGATAGGTACTCTTTTTAATTCGTACCTAATTTCAAGATATCTTGTAGCTTGGTGAATAATGTGTGACAATGACAACATACAAGATGCATAATTCACTATGTAATGTGACAATAATCATCATTAAAGAATAGAGTAAAACACTATGTAGCCCTGACACTGATATATGTGACTATTGTTAGAAATTGGGTTGGGTCTAACTCAACCCTACAAAATTGGCTTGTAAGGTGAATATTGTCTCTACTTATAAACCTATGTCTAGGTCATCTCACATTCGATGCGAGATTTCTTAACAACTATATTCAATAATCCAATTTTTTCAAATTATTCTTGATGTCGACGTATCAGCGTCATTGTTGTATCTTGTGTCAATAATTGTGTTAGTGCTTCAAAACATTTATTTCTACACCAAATGTTAGAAACTATCATGAATTCATACCAAGATATCAAGTTTCCCAAACATGGTTTTAATGAAAGAAGCTAAGGTTGCAACACTAGCAGGATCAATCACATCAAGCTAATGAAAAACCACAAAGTCATAGTGATCAAACTCTTTTTTGAGTCTTTCTACCGCTTCCTAGCCTCTCTCTTCATTTCTTGCTGTCAGCACAACCACAACACCACTTGAAGCCAATTTCTTACATATTCCATAACCAATTCCCTTATTTGCTCCTGTCACAACAGCATACCTAAGAAGAATTTTCATTAAAGTAAATTAATTCTCAATTCTACTTCTTCATTTTCATCGCTTCATAATGTTAAAACTTCAATCTTTTTCCCAATTTGCATAATTGAACAACTGGGTTATATTTCTTTGCTAAAGGGTGTCTTCAAATTTGTGAACATATTCAATTTTGTTTGTTACCCAAGTTCTACATTTTGTTATACTATTCAGAAAGTTCAACTTTTTTATGCTTTTCATATTTTATGTACTTGTTTATTCTGGATTTTTTTTTCTTCTTGATTGTTTGATTAAGCAAAATGCTTTTTGGGTGTTTTTTATTTGCAAGTAAGAACATATTTTTGCTTCAAAGTTGATGAAAAGATTCAAAATTTTGCAGGTTTGGGTGCTTGATTGATTAACAAGTTATAATGGCTGCCCTTAAACCTGGTGTCATTGCTTTGTTTGATGTTGATGGGACTCTTACTGCTCCTAGGAAGGTATTTGATTCTTCTTGAGATGATGACACTTTATTAGTATAGCTATTTTGTTGCAATCAATGTAGTAATGCGGCGATTTTATATGGTTCGTACTTCTTATCAGATCTATTGTCAGTTAAGCAGTATTGTCTGTAGCAGAATTTTAACAAATCGCTATCATTTTGCGATACGCTGTTTAGTACAAAGTATTGTTAAATAATGGTTTTAGTGGCTGTTATAGATAGTAGTATAATGGAATTTGATTAAACTGTTATTTTCCGCGTCCACAATTGGCAAAATTGTTGCTAAGTCGGCTAATGTTATTCATCTGTTAACTCATCATAAAATGCTGTGATTTCTCCTTGTTGAGCAAAACTAGAAAATGTGGATTTACTATTTTTAATTGTTTGGATTTTGATCACATCTATTTACTGTTGCCTACTCAATTGTTAGGGGGCTACTCCAGAGATGTTGAAATTCATACAAGAACTACGAAAGGTATGTTATTTGGATTTTCCTTTTTATATTACATGCATTTCAGTAGTTGATGTCTTTTATCTCCACCTTCCATCCACCCCATCATGCATATACCTCTTCTTAAAGTTCTCTTATGTTGTTGAATCTGGCATTGTTTGGTCACACAGATTGTAACAGTTGGAGTTGTTGGGGGTTCTGATCTTGTAAAGATATCTGAGCAACTTGGCCAGACAGGTTAGCTATAAGTAGCTCTTTGGTTTCTAATGTTGCGGTGTATAAAACATGTATCGAGCCACTTTGTTAAACTTGATTTTGGTCTTTATCTTCATTACTAGTTATTTCCATCTTATGTTTCTTTTTTCTCAATCTTATTTGTTGTATTCTGAACTCCAAAATTGAATGAAATTATCTATGCCAATCTAAGCTGATAATTATTGCAACATTTCTCTTTTACATTCCCTTTTTTTTCTTCCTTTCTTATCTTTGAAAAAACACAAATCTTATCTTGAGTTTTGAAATCCTGTTGCAGTTACCAATGACTATGATTATGTATTTTCTGAGAATGGTCTTGTGGCTCATAAGCAAGAAAAACTCATTGGAACTCAGGTACCCAACACATGCTAAGTCCTTCATAGAATTAATCAATTTGCCTTGACCAGGGATATATTTTAATAGATTTATGTTGATTCCCTATGTTGAACCCAACTAGGGGAACCATGTTGTTATTTGTAACTGAAGTAGTCGTTATAAAAACTTTTATAAAGGCATTTTCTTATGTATATAAATGAAATTATAACGTTAACACTTGTAGAATTTTGAGCTGGTAAACTTGCTATTTCCCTCTGTTTAAAAAAGATGTAAATATTTAGTCTACAAGCCATGATGAGTTGTGAATTTCCTTCTTTTCAGAGCTTGAAGACGTTTGTTGGGGACGAAAAGCTCAAGGTAAGGCCTATATTTCCATTTCTTTTCAAGACATCTTATTTAGAAGATATTTCAATAAAGGAGACTGTACTTTAAAATAATTTGTTAGTATATAAAAAGACATTTTCTATGAACAAACTTCCTGTTAAATATAATGAGTAATGATTAATCAATACTGACAGAGGGTGTTTTGCAGGAATTTATTAATTTTACGCTTCATTACATTGCTGACTTGGATATCCCTATTAAGAGGTTAGTGAGATTCAATGTTTAATCTCATGTTTGTCATAGGAAACAATTGAATCCTAATCGATATATTTTTTTTTAGGGGAACATTTATAGAGTTCCGTAGTGGGATGTTGAATGTGTCGCCAATTGGACGAAATTGTAGCCAAGAAGAAAGAGATGAATTTGAGAAGTATGACAAGGTGGTTATTTTTTCTTACCATTTCACAAGAACTCTTCGCTCTCTTTAATAATTTTGAATGCTAAAAGTATAGTTTTATCCTGAAAATTTGCAATATGAAATTTCAGGTTCAGAACATCCGCTCAACAATGGTTTCTATACTTCGCGAGAAGTTTGCTCATCTTAACTTGACATTTTCCATTGGAGGACAGATAAGCTTTGATGTAAGTGATAATCTTCATAATGATATGGTAAATTTATTTTTCGGTTAAGTGATAGGCCATCAGATCTCGAATTAAATATGTACACTCTACAGGTTTTCCCTCAAGGTTGGGACAAAACATACTGCTTGAGATACCTTGATGGTTTCAATGAAATCCACTTTTTTGGTGACAAAACTTACAAGGTTAGTCCATAAGTTGATTTTGCAGTACTTGAACCGTCTACTATAAAATCAATATTTTGTTACATTTCAAAGTGCATAAGGTTAATTTAGTTACTGCACTTTAATATATTTTAAAGTGCACCCTTCATTTTAGAGGAGAGAATCTAAAGATAATTAATAACATAATGGTGAAATATCACCTCCAAAACTTGTTAGTATAGGACAGTTCCTCCATTTGGAAGACATTTATCATTTTTAATTCGCTGCTTGATTTCTAGCTTCCTTAAGCATTGTATAGATATTAGCTGAAATACATACTAATTACTTAAACTATTGTCATTTTCACTGAGCAGGGTGGAAATGACCATGAAATCTATGAATCTGAAAGGACTATTGGTCACACAGGTATGTTGCTCTAAATTGTATCATTTATATGGGGAAGCTTTTGTTTACGTTGCAATAGATAAACTAAAACCCAAATGAATGCAAGTTAAAAACTGTTGTCCATGTGAACCGCGTTAACATTGATTGTTTTTTCAGTTACCAGCCCTGAAGATACCATTAAGCAGTGTAAATCTTTGTTCCTGTGAAATTAATATTTTTGCAGCAGCATGTCTTTACTGATACTGAAACAACATCGAGCAATGTTTGACAGAGAAGACCGCAAGCTTCAAATATAATTTGTGATTGTATTTTTATCATATTTTTTTGCGGCAGTTGTATTTGTATCATAGTACTTCACATTTTCGATTCAATAAGAATCTTATCATTCAATTAAATTTGATCTCAATGCGGTAAATTTAATCAATAAGAAACTTTTCCATTTTTATTATCATTGAGCAAAGGTAGAAGTGACCATGAAACATATATGAATATAAAAGGACTATTAGGCATACAATTAATTTGCTTTAACTTGTATCATCATTTATGAAAATAACTGAATTTTAGTGTCACGAGGAAAGTTTTGATGTCTTAAGAACCAAATCAATACAAGTTAAGACCAACAACATACCATTATAAGAACTGTTGAGGCAAAATCTCAATTTGATGTTTTAAAGATAACAAACATCTTAATTATATTTTAAGTATAATTTTGGTCATTGTGTTATCTAACAAGTGCTTTTGAGTGATATTAAAAAGATAGGTTTCATTGTGAAAAGCAAATAAATTAATATCAGCTCAGGAGAATGATACAAGAAAGTTAATCATCATTCTCTCATCATTCTCTGGCTCCAGCGTGTTTGTTCTTCAATGCCAAAGCACCTATTTATTTTAGGTGATAAATAAACAAGACAAATGAACACTTTTCATGAGAATATTGCACAAGATCTCTACAGCAACTTATTCCAATATGGCAAGTCAAAGTGATTAATATCTTATGGGACTTTCCTTCTTGAGCCATATCACATGGAGCATGTGCAAAGAATGTTCTTTGAACTCAAGACATATTTAATTATTATCTGAAGTCAATATGGAAGAGAAGAACATAGACCAATGAGGAGAAGACAACAACTCTTTCACTATGAGTTGTTATGTACTTGCAAAGGATTATTTAATGATCTTTCTCCAAGAAGTGATAGTCCTTTCTCCAACAAAGGCTATACTCTATTATCTATCAAGGATGTACTTGCAAAGTACTTTTCCAACAGCCCTTGATCAGAATACAGCTGGTTGCTTGCATAGAAAGCTGTCTCCACACCATTCTCCCACTACTCCATGAAGCTTCTTAATGCAGTTCTGTGAGAATGTTCTTTCATCATTCTCCCTGCAGCATTGTTCTCATATGACAGCACATTTCAACTACAACGGTCACACTTGCTCATCAAGTAATGAAAGTACAATGCCAGCTCATCAAGACGCTCCTCTTGGAGAACATTCTCAGAACATTCTCCAGTTTACTCCAAGTTTGTGAGAAACGGCTAGTTCATTGTTCTCTGATTTTCTCACACATTCTCCAAGACTCCAAAGGCTCTCCAAACATCTATAAATAGCATGGAATACAGCAGGAGCAAAGCAAGAGTTTGAACTACCATTTGATCATCCAATACTTGTCTTTCAAGCACAAGAATCTCACAAACTCTTTTTGATCTCTTTCACTCCAATCTTCACAATTGCATACTTGGATCAGCAATTCATTTGAGTGATTTTCAGAGAGATTTTTATAGTAACTTAGAAAGCTTTATAAACCTGGTTTGGTTTGTTGTTAAACTTTAGATCCAAACACCTCTTTGTAAGAAGAAATAACTTGCTCAAGAATACGTGACTATTTGTTGAGCAACTACCTTAGAAGAAAAGGTAGAGATCACCTTGGTGATAAGGTGGAAGATAAGCTTGTGATAGCTTGACAAAACTTTGATCTTGGTTTAAGATCAAAAGAAGAATAGTGGAAACCCTCACTTGGTGTGGGAAACTGGACTAGCCCAATTAAGGGTGAACTAGTATAAACTCTTTGTGTTATACTTTCTTTTATCTTCATACTTATGCAAAACTGACACACTTGCACACACTTGAATATTCTGTGAGAATAATCAAAGAACGTTCTCTGCCATCTTTCATAGATTGATCAGAGAACATTCTCTCAACATTCTCTAAGTCAGCTTTGATTCAATACACTTAACTCACAACAATATTCTGTGAGAATATTCTTTGAACGTTCTCTGCTTTCTTTCATAGACTGACCAGAGAACATTCTCTCATCTTTATCTAAATCTGTTTTGACTTAATTCATTACATTTAAGTTTGATTTATCATACAACTTACATTACTAACAAATTGAGTTCAATTTTAAAGGGTCACAATTCAAACCCCCCCCCCCCTTTCTTGTGATAAACTTTGCTACTTCAATTGGCATCACAGCCCGGTCTCTAAAGACTGAGCATCTAACAAGTGCTAGAGGAAAATATTCAGGAAGGAAGTAATGGCTAAAGGCGCAAAGTACATAGCAGAAGGAGGATCATCAAATAGACCACCTCTATTTGAAGGAGAAGACTATTATTATTGGAAAGACAAAATGGAGCTATTCCTTAGATCACAAGACAACTACATGTGGTCAGTCATTGAACATGGAGAATACCAACCAACCATTATAGACAAAGATGTTACAAAGATAAAGACTCAAGAGCAATGGACCACTCAAGAATCAGAAAGAGTGCTTCTAAACATCAAAGCTAAGTTATTTCTCAAAAGTCCTTTATCTAGAGAAGAATGTGATAGAATCATGGAATGCAAAACAGCAAAGGAAATGTGGGAAACATTGCAAACACATCATGAAGGAACAAGTCATGTCAGGGAAACAAGAATTGACATTGTGTTGCGGGATTTTCGTGACATACCCCACTACAGTTTTATTTTCATTTCCAAAGGAGGGGAAAAATTGAAAACCTTTTAAAAAAGGGAGATTCTAGGTACGGGGGTTAGTTGCGCTCAAGGAAGGTGTTAGCACCTCAAGCGCCCATGGTACTCCATGGTAACCTCTTATATGTTTTTGTGCTTTTTTATGTACATGCTTTAAGAATGGAGGGAGAAATTGTATAGAATAAAAAAGAAAGTGGAATAGTAAAGATTGAGAAATTTTCTCTCAAAAAAGTAAATAAAAGAAAAGAAGTGTAAATGTTTTTCCTTTTGTAAAAAAGAAAGTTTTTTTTTTTGAGAGAATTTTTATTGAGAGAATGTTTAAAAGAAAAGAAATAGTAAGAAAGTGTAAATGTTGTTATGTAAAAAAAGAAAAGAAGTTAAATGTTTGAAAATGAAAGTGTATTCGTATTTTTTTTGTGGGTTTGAAAAAAAGAAAGATGTGGTAAAGAAGATAAATTGTAGACAATATCATGTTAAAGATGATTATAAGGTGAATTTGCGTTTGTCTTATAAAAAAGATCGTACGTTTGTTTTGAAAAAAGAAAAAAAATTATTTCAAAAAGTCTCGTAATCAATTTGAAATCAATTACGAGCCCTCTCCCTTGGAAATGAAATTTTTTGGCGTTGTGTGTGATGTGTAAGCTAGGAAAGCAGTAAAAGCAATAAATAAAATCCTGCGCTATTACAACCCAATTGAATAATTAATTTACAACCATATCAAATTGAATGAATAAATAATAATAAGCAATAAATAAATAAATAAATAAATAGCAATGCATAAAATAAAATGCAAATGCGAAAAATAAATATGGCAATGAATATGTACACAAACAATTAAGAAGAGAAATCATAGCAAGATATTATATCCTAACTTAAAGGTGGAGTGTGTGAAAAAATGTGTGGGAGGCAAAGACATGATAATGGAAATTTTGAAAGTCATTCATAATAGCAAACAATCCTAATTAACATATACAAGCAAAAACATTTTATTTAGCAAAAAGAAAAGTTTTTATTTTAATGAAGAGAATGAATTTAGGCCAAAAGGCCCTTAACTATTAATGCTAATGTTAGAGTTCAATGATTTTATAAAGTAAAATATTGTCTCTAACATGCATTTTTAAATGGTGCAATGTCCTAATCTAAATGCAATGCATGTATGCATGTAGGAAATTGTAAAGTGAAGTTGTAATGTGAAATTGTAGTGTGATGCAAAAGCTTGTGTAAAATGTCATGTGAAAAATGCAAAAATGTAGATTGTGATATAATTGTAAAATGTAATGTTTCAAGTGCATGTATGCATGTAGAAATGTGTAGTGAACATGTCATATAAAATGTAATGTGATGTACAAATTTTGTAAAAAAGGGTAATGTGACTAAAAAATGCATAATGTGATGTAGTGCAAAAATGTGAGATTTTTAAATGCATGTATGTATGAAAATTTTAATAAAAAAATGTGTTATATAAAAATGAAATTTAACAAAGACATAATCATGTTAACTTATCATCACAACTAAACCCTTTTTTATTCATAGCACACTTAAGTTTTTTTGCATTTTTTGTTGTTTTTATTTTTTTTTAACATTCTAACTAAATAAATAAAAGGTAAAGTCATAATAAACAACATTTTTTATTAAATTAAATAGTTAAAGAGGAAAAAAAAAATAAAAAATAAAATAAAAAAAAATAAAATAAAATTTTGTTTACTCTAGTCAAAGAAAGTCTTTTTTGTTAACTTAGAATTTTCAATTTTTGTACAAATATTTTTTGTTCTCTTTTTATATTTTTATTTTTTTTGCATTTTTCTAAGTAAATAATAAAAATTAAATAAACAAATATTTTTTTATCTTTTTCATAATAGTAAAAAAAAAAACTAAATTAAAAAGAAAGATAGAGATAGTGCAAATAGCAAGATAGGGAGTGCACACAACAATCAAAAGGCCCAAATCCACTCCCTAAGATCCAAAAACGTGTACACCAAAGAGGGACAATCTCAGGCCATCTGATCAAAGATCAGAGGCCATGTATGGGGAGGTGCATGTGATTATGGTGTGCGCGCGCGCGCAGGATTATGGGGAGTGCAGAGTTGCACGATCAAAGATCAACATCCATTGGGAAGGGGTGCACGCAGCTTATCATGCGCGTGCACGCATGGTATCAGGAGGGAGTATAAACACATTTTCATCACAAACACATTCATTTTCTCATTTTTTCTTTCTCTTCTACCGTTCTCTCTCTCTCTTATTCCCTCAAAAGCTCTGCTAGGGTTCTTGTTTTGTGAAGAACACGCGGTGGTGTTCATAGCTCCGGCGCGGCGGCCGGCCAACAAGGTGGCGGCGCCGCCGCCGGAAAGTCACCAAAACAGAAAAAATCCTACACTAACCCCACCTATTTTCGCCTTCTAAACACGATTCCGGGATCGAAATTTCCTAAAACTCAACCAAACGGCCGGATCGGGTTGTTTATGTTTCGGAAACCCTAACTCTTTTTCAAACGAAATTCACAAACCAAATGAAAGAAGATGCAAACACATGATTTGAATGAAAGAAGAAAAAAAAAAACATACAGTGGTGAAGAGCGCCGTCGGAGACGTGTTGTTGGTCGACGGTGGCGACCGGAAACGCGGCCGGTGGTGTTTTTCTATTGCTCCTTCCTACTCTGCACAGCTTCTGCGATCTACTTTTTCTTCTTTCTTTCTCTTTTTTTTTGAATATCTGTTTGGGTTTGTTTTTTTTTGTGTTATCGGTTTCTGTATTTCCGTTTTGGAGGTGATTTGTGAAGGTTGATGGTGTTTGAAGTTTGATCTGACTTTTGTTTGTGGTTTTGATGGAATTTGTGTGGTGATTTTTGGATTGAAATGAGAAAGAGGAAATTGAAGGAGAAAGGAGTATATGATTTTTTTTGATTTTGAATGGAAGAGATGAAGGGATGATGGTGTTGTTGTTTCTACTACTACTACTACTGTTCGTCCTCCAATTCTTTTTCTTTTTTCAAATTTTTTGACTATTTTTTGTTGGAAGAGAGGTGGGAGTTGGTAGTAGCTAGGTTTAGGTGTTTCTCTCTAAGATTCAATTTTGTTTGCTCTCCCATCCCCCCTTTCTCTTTTGTGAATCCTTCTGTTAAGTAGAAAAAAAATTAGGGTTTGATGTGATTAAAAGAGAAAATTGCAGAAATGCTTTGTTGATTCAGAATTGGTTTGAAAAAAATTTGTGTTGAAAAGGGGAAGATGACAAAGATGTCATTGTTGTTGTGCTGGATTTTGCAGAAAATTGTTGAGAGGTCCCTTTCAATTTTTTTTGATTTAGGTTCCGTTTGTGTGTATTTGAGAAAGAAGTAAAAAGACCAGTAAAAAACGAGACAGAAGAAAAGAGAAAAAAAAAAAAAAACTATATTTTTTTGAATTTTTTGTGATAATAATAATAAATAATAATAATAGTAATAATAATAAAAATACTAATAGTAGTAATAATAAGAAAGAAAAGGTAAGAAGAAAAGTAAATAGAAAATTAGAAAGAGGGTCTATGTTTTGTAAAAAAAGATTTTCTTTTTTTTGACTAGTAACAAAAATAAAAAGAGTGATAATGGTAATAATAGAGGTAAAGAATAAATGATGGTAAATGAGCGGACGTGAAAGAACAACGACATAAAAATGATAAAAACGAACATAAACAACATGACGGATGCGATGACATATTTTTGACATTTTATAACAAAAAAAGAGGACAATGAATTTTAGGTCCAAAATTGGGGTACAACAGCTGCCCCTATTTAAGTTTCTTCAATCGGAGAAATGAAGATTGAAATTTTTGTTTAGACGGGATTGAAGAGACTTAAATATAAGATATGCGCCATTTTTGGACCTAAAATCCTTCAACAATACTTATGATGCAAATATGAATGCATGAAATGCAGATGGTGAATTTTTTTGAATTTTTTTGGAATTTCTGTATGAATGTTGAAAAAGTCAGACAAATGAAGAAAACACATTTAGGACTCCACAGGGGAAGAACATAACATGGCCCGACTGGGAAAAATAAGATGTGCCCCAAGTCCATTGGAAGAACGAACTCCACTGGGGAACAGAGTAAAGCACTGGGGAGAATATTACTTATTATCTTGTGATTGACAGCAATGTGAGAAAAACATTGTCTAACGTCTTACAAAGAGACAGATTGCGGATAAAAGACAACGTTTACCGAGAACAAGAGCATCGTCCACCGCCTTACGAAGAGACAGCTTGCAGATAAAAGACGACCTCTATAAAGAACAAGAACATTGTCCACCGCCTTACAAAGAGACAGCTTGCAGATAAAAGACAACGTTTATAGAGAATAAGAGAATTGCCCACCGCCTAACAAGGACGGATTGCAGATAAAAGACAATTTCTACAAAAAAACAGGAACATTGTCCACCGCCTTGCAAAATGACGGCTTGCAGATAAAAGACAACGTTTACTGAGAACAAGAGCATCGTCCACCGCCTTACGAAGAGACAGCTTGCAGAAAAAAGACGACATCTATAAAGAACAAGAACATTGTCCACCGCCTTACAAAGAGACAGCTTGTAGATAAAAGACAACGTCTACTAAGAATAAGAGAATTGTCCACCGCCTTGCAAATAGACGGATAGCATAAAGAAGACAATGATCAGATATTACCGACTACCATACAAATGATAGCTTAAAGGGCAACATGAGAATAGATGACATTATCTACTATCGACAAAGATAGCTTAAAGGATAATGTGAAAGATGATACATTATCTACTACCATGAAAATGACAGCTTAAAGGACAATGATCAAATATTACCGACTACCACACAATAATGATAGCTTAAAGGGCAACATGAGAATAGATGACATTATCTACTATCGAACAAAGATAGCTTAAAGGATAATGAAAAGATGATACATTATCTACTACCATGAAAATGACAGCTTAAAGGACAATGATCAAATATTACCGACTATCGCCTGACCGACAGCTTAAAGGGCAATATGAAAACGTATGACATTATCTACTATCGAACACCGACAGCTTAAAGGATAATGTGAAAAGATGATACATTATCTACTACCACACACAAAAATGGTAACTTAAAGGATAATGATCAGATATTACCGACTATCGTACAAATGATAGCTTAAAGGGCAACATGAGAATAGATGACATTATCTACTATCGAACAAAGATAGCTTAAAGGATAATGAAAAGATGATACATTATCTACTACCATGAAAATGACAGCTTAAAGGACAATGATCAAATATTACCGACTATCGCCTGACCGACAGCTTAAAGGGCAATATGAAAATGTATGACATTATCTACTATCGAACACCGACAGCTTAAAGGATAATGTGAAAAGATGATACATTATCTACTACCACACACAAAAATGGTAACTTAAAGGATAATGATCAGATATTACCGACTACCATACAAATGATAGCTTAATGGAAGGTAATATTTTTCTATTTAAAGGAAATAACTCTACTGGGCTTCAAAGGAGACACAAGTAGGTTAAAGTGTAAAAGTGTATGCATTTGTAGAGAGAGAAGATTTGTATGACCCTTTGTGTAATGTATATTGATAGGATTCACTGGGGATAAAGCCACCCGAGGAATTGCAAAGTGTATCTGGTAAAATAAAAGCTTCTTGTGTGGAAACTTGTCACTTGTTGCTTTGAATTGGTGTCCAATCCGGGAACAAACCGGAGGGAAACTGTGAAACAAGACTTTTTGTCCAATTGAAGAATAAATTCAACTAGGAATTTTCCTTTTGTTGTAGGAAAAACTGAAACAACCATCTTCCACAAGAGAGGAGTCTAGTGGGGAATTTTTGAAACAAGAGGTGTACACTTATCTGCCTAAGCTGACACTCTAATTGGAGAGAACAACATGCCCATCCCGACTCTATTTTGTAGACATAGACAAGACAAAAGAGATAGAAATATTGTATATGATGTAACAAGGTATGAATAATGTAAATGCTCACGGCACATGTAAATGCTATGTTTGAATATATGAAAGTATGTATGAATGCTTGTATGTTATGAATGTTTGTGTATATGTATGTATGTGAAACATCTTTTGATGGACAGACAAAGTGACCAAACCGGAAACACAAGCCAACGTCGCATCACTGCTCAGGATATCTCAACAAAGTGTAGATGTTATTGTAGATGAAGCAAGAGAACTCTTCTTGGGAAGGAACAAATTCTCTGGGGAAACGACCGTTTTAACCGAACGATCTGTACATAAACTTGATTGTACTCAAAACAACTTTGTCAACTTTCATTGGGGATGTACCCTTTTCTAGGAAGAAGATTGTTTACATCCTCTTAGAGAAAACATGTTTGTTGTTGATGAACGTCTGAGAGAATGGAGACGATTTGCCCCTTGCTCTGGATCCTTGCTTAAGTCTAAGGGTCCTTGAAAGAATCGCTCGAAGAGCGTGACTGGCTGACCTTTTACATCTAGTGTACCTTTTTAGGAATATATGATCTTGACAAAGTATGCCCCAAGTGCTTGAATCCTTGAAGGGTATGCCCCTAACCAACTGATGTTTGTAATAACCAATTCTTGAACCATTTTCAACCTTGTTAAGAAGAATATTCAACTTAGTTGCCCCTGATTGGCAGAATTCATATGTAATTTGCCCCTAGTTAGGAGCGTCTTAAGTAAGCTTTGCCTTTGATCAGACCATGGCTCAAATTTCTTTGATGTCAAGTATGAATTTGCAAGTGAAATTATTTCTTTTGAAAAGTATTTTTGATAAAATGCATATGTATGTTTTTGAAATTGAATATTTTTATGGTGGAAGCACATATGATGTATAAAAGATAATTTGTGATTACTCAACAAACAGGATGAGTCAGCTTAACAATAAATTTGCCGAATATAATTTCACAGTGAACCTAGTTTCAATTAGGTCTTTTGTATGTTATAACGTGGCTGGGCTCACGGTTTTCAAAAAAAAGGATTGTTAGGCTAAAATTTTTATTTGGTCCCACCCAATCTTCTTGATGCCCTTCATTCCTAAATTCAATTAATTCAACTGATGCACTCAGTCGACAAAAGAATTGTTGACAATGATGTTTGAGGTTGACACTTTGGTAGAAGCTTTATTGATGTTATTTTTGTTGAATAGACGTTGATGAGATTTCTTGAAGTGACAGTCACTTTTTGTTTAGGAAGTTGTTCCCATTTTTGGATCACTCTTTATTTGTATGGACTTGTTCTTTTCGAACTTTGAATTTGTGGTCCATCACGGTGCCCCTCTTTTTTTTATGGGCTCTTTTTTTTGAATTCTTTTTTGATTTCTCTCTTTTTTGTAATCACTCTGTTTTCTTTTAATATAACCTTTGTAAGATGAAGATTGTGACTGTCGTATGAATTGTTGTGAGTCTCATCTCTTGACAGCTTCCTTTGTCTGAGGAAAGCATTGTGATTAAACCTCTAATTTGGTATGACCAGATGAGTTGATTCTCTTGTATCAGGATGCATCATCAAATTAATTGAAATACTACCCTGTCCCAGGTTATGATTAAGGGTTCAGAAAAAGTTGAAAGAAACACCGACTTCAGGCTCAAAGGGGCTGATTACGGATTATCTCCTTATATCTCCACTGTTTGGGAAGACAAGCAATGCCTTACATCGTCAACTAGGTTTTTCACCATTGAAAAGCATATATCAGCAAAAATCAGTTATTTATTTTCATCATCCTCGCTCCAAGTTTGTAAATAATAAAACAAGAAATGAGTGAATACGAATGAATTTATTCCAAAAACATGCATGTTTATTATATTAAAAGTACTTGACAAAATACATGATTTTAAGAGCAAACAAAATGCTTGACAAGAAAGAAATAAAAGCCTAGCGACCGTATGGATGAACTTTCTAGTATCACTGACTTCAACTGGACGATTGCAGCAAAAGTAACATCATCAGCAATTCAGATTGCAACAAATCACCTATTGTATCACAAAAACTGGGTCTGTACCCCTGAAATAAAGTTCGTTATCTTCAATTAGCTTCCGGACTTCAGCTTTCAAAGGAAAACAATGTTCAGTATCGTGGCCGGGTGCTCCTTGATGGAAAGCACAGAAACGGTCAGACTTATACCACCTTGGTAATATTGCAGGTATCTTAGGAGGTGCTTTAGTTTGAACATAATTCTTCTCAAGCAAAATGGGAAGCAAATCTGCATACAACATAGGGATTGGTTCAAACAGAGGTGCCCTTTTTGAAGTAGTATCAGTAGCAGGAATTATTGCGGCAACATGTTGTTTGTTCTTCTTTGACTTCCCATGAGCCACCATACTCAACTCTTGTTCTTTCTTCATGTTAGAGCTAGACCCAAATTCTCTTGCATTTCTGGAAGAAGCAGTCTCTCTTGTCAAACGTCCTTCTCGGAGAGCTTCCTCAATGCGCACGCCTATGTCTACCATGTCGGCAAAATCACGAAGCGCACTGGAAACCATTTTGTCATAGTAGAATGCATCAAGAGTTTTCAAGAAAATTTTAGCCATCTCCTTTTCCTCAAGAGGTGGGCTAATCTGAGCTGCAACCCCTCTCCATCTATGGGCATATTCCTTGAAAGATTCCTTATTTTTCTGAGTCATGGCTCGAAGCTGATCTCTATCCGGTGCCAAATCAGCATTGTACTTGTACTGCTGCACAAACGCTTGACATAAATCATAAAAGGACTTGATCTTCGAACTTCCTAAGCTCATGTACCACTTGAGAGCGGCACCAGTCAAACTGTCTTGGAAGCATTGAATAAGCAAATCATCATCTTTTGTCAGAGCATACATCTTTCTAGTATACATCACAAGATGCATCTGAGGACAAGAATTCCCCTTATACTTTTCAAACTCGGGCACTTTGAACTTCGGCGGAAACTTGACATTTGGCACCAGACAAAGCTCATGAGCACTCTTCCCAAACAAATCTTTTCCACGAAGAGCGCGAAGTTCTCGCTGGATCTCATCAAACTGATTCTGAATTTTCTCATTGTGACCAAAAGATACCACGCTTTCAGCTGGATTAGCATGGTAAACAGGTTCTGTCTCGAACTGCCTTACATTCATAGTGAGAGGTGCAACAGTCATCTCAGGAGACGGAATAGACATTACCATTTGAGGAACATAAGTCATCCCAGGAGGTGGAACAGATTCCATCGTCTGTGGAGCAGTAGTGACATAGAACTGAGCGCCGAAATCATTAAGCCGAGAATTCTCGCCAAAATTGGCGGGCATACCCCATGGGTACCGTGTAGTTGCAGTGAGTGTTGGCGTGCTAACATAGGACAACGGAGCTGAGATTGAGATGATTTCTGGGACAGAGACATTCAAACTTTGTGTTGGAGGAGGCGGAGGAGGGGTAGCCCTCACCGCAGTTAAAGATTCAAACAAAGCCGTCAATTGAGCCACATTAGCCTGTAGAGCGGTGACATCTTCTTGTAACTGCTGATTCTCTTGCCCAAGACCTTCCATTCTTTTTTTTGGAGTTTGCACAAGTGTTGACTTTCAAGTTGACTTTGCACGAGAGTGTCAGACCACTGACAGGAAGACACAAAGCTTAGACTCTTTGTAGAAGAAGACCATGAATGCACAATGATGCATGAGAAAGAGAGTTTTGTTTTGTTTTTGATTTTCAAAGGACTTTAGGATACAAATCATAAAGGACCTCCTTTTTTGTTAATTATCAAAAGAAATTTTCTTTTCTTTTTAAAGCAACCCCCTTTTTTTGAAGGTCCATGAAGATTGTGAAGTCTATAAAGAAATTCCTCTAAGTCCTTTGAAAATTAATGGAAAATGTTTTTCATGAATGCATGGATCAAATGAGATGTGATGATGCAACAAGCACAAACATAAGCAAACATGGTTGGTTGAGATGTCACAATGTTGGAGCCAAAGGTAAGAACCACCCGCAAGGTATGAACTATTGGTTTTTTCTTCTTTTCAGTAACATGGGTTCTACAAAAATCCCAACGTCATCAACTTTCCTTCTTGAATGCCAATGTCCACGACTTAAACTCATGGCCAAATGAAACATCCAAGGGAAAGTCTCGATTGAGCGTGGTATCGCGGAGTCAACTATTCCAAGACTTCTACTCTCGGCTTTAGCTATCGCACCACATCCTAAAAAAAGGCTAAGGTGGGTTAAAGGTGACTAGGTCCACAATAGTAACAGATACATGTCATAGCAACAATCCACGCGAACCTCGCGTCAAAATGAATACTACAACATGATCCTCCATTGTGCGTGGTTACATCACATGTGGATATGTGCGGAGTTTTGCCTTCCGCCCACTCACTATGATCCTACCACAATCTATCTCAAGGTAACTCAAGCTCGGGTCAAGCTTATCTCATTCAAAAAAAACCCCTCCACAATATATATAAAGCATGTAAACATTTAAAGCACATAGAAACATAGAAGTTAGGTTCAACCCTCTTAAGGAGAGATTTCCCCAGTGAAGTCGCCATTTTTCTGTTGCGGGATTTTTTAGACATTTTATAACGAAAAAGAGAACAATAGATTTTAGGTCCAAAATTGGGGTACAACACATTGGAATAAGGAAGTTTGAGCTCTTTGAAATGAAAGAAGATGAAACAGTGGATCAAATGTATGGAAGGTTCACAATCATCATAAATGAGCTAAACTCTCTTGAAAAAACCTACACTACACATGAGAGAGTAAGAAAGATCCTAAGGTGCTTGCCAAAGAGTTGGAGACACATTGTCACAGCTATCACAGAGGCAAAGAACCTAAAAGAAATGACCAGAGAACATTCTCTCATCTTTCTCTAAATCTGTTTTGACTTAATTCATTACATTTAAGTTTGATTTATCATACAACTTATATTACTAACAAATTGAGTTCAATTTTAAAGGGTCACAATTCAAACCCCCCCTTTCTTGTGATAAACTTTGCTACTTCAAGAACATGGTTTATAGACTGTATTGTTAGCACTTAACATTTGGTATTTAATAATAAGCTCATCATTCAATTATATTTGATCTTTAGTCAATAATTTGATACTTCTCATAATACATATTCAGATTTCTGCAATTAGAATATCTCGCATTGCCCAATCAAGAAATATAGATTGTTAGATCAAGAGCGTCGAATCCATATTGATATTGTGACTTGGAAACATATGGTTGTGCACACACTTATGTTTTTCTTTGTAACCCAAGAGCATGAAAGAAAAACAAATGAGCAAGACCTACACTTGCACACACTTGCACTCAGAAACATGACAAGCCAAAGTAATTAGATCAATAAGCTTTTTGAGTAATAAATTCTTCATTAAATTAAAACCTTTTGCCACAAACACATCTACTTAGAGCTCTAATATACCTAAATAGTAATGAGTTGTGTACTCTCAAGTACACATGGAGAGGGGTGTTTTATAACATCATCCGTGAAATATTATTCTTTTCCCCCACTTTTTATCAAACTAGCACAAAATCATAAAGGAAAAATCCAAGACTCCCCTAAACAAAAATTGATGGCTCATAATGATACACATCCTTTCGTTAGATTACTCAAAACTGTTTATTCTCTTTGCAGAACTGAGTGTATTTTGCAGAAGCATTGCAATGGTCATTGGACCAACTCCTCCAAGAACAGGTGTAATAGCAGAGGCAACTTTTATGGCTTCTTTATAACAAACATCTCCAACCAATTTATAACCTCGAGGGCTACTTGGATCCTGTCACAAACACACAAGGTAAAACAACCTTCATGTCAAAATTTAAGCATGAAATATGAAATTTGTTTATCCTACAAACAATACCAAGTGAGAGAGAGCCTAATAGCATACAAAAAACTAGGAAGTTATGTTTATGTCAAAGAACATAATTTTAAAGTTATGTTTGTAAGTTATGTTTATGTCAAAGAACATAACTTTGAAATGTTTATGTCAAATTCATGTTTATGTCAAAGTTATGTTTGTAATTTTGTAAGAACATAACTTTGACATAAACTGTAAAATACTTACATAAACTGAATAGTAATATTTGTGTCAATGTTATTTTCATACAAAATTACATCACTTTGACTTCAAAATTACATAATTTATTATAATCTTAATTGTCGGTGTTATATATCCTATATCATAATAATCTAATTTAAAAAGTGTCATTGTTTCATAGGTTGTAGAGGATATTCAAGTTAAAAAAAAAGGTTAGGAAATAGGCAATCCTCTTCAAATATTAACCTTTAAAATTGTCATGCTCATGTTCATATTTTTATATTGTATCTCATCATCGAAATACTTTGTCTAACATGAAATAGATAGACAAGTGATGCATGGTGTATAAATCGTGAATAACACCATAACAAATATAAATTTTATAAAATCGACGTTTGATTGAAAGTTTATACTATTATATAAATCATCCATAATAACATTGAAAAATATATATGTGCTATTGAGATCCATCAAAATTAACGATTTATGAATTTTTAATAAATACCATTAATTTTTTTTACTTATAAATATCACTAATTTTAATGAATCTCAATAACACATATATGAGTGTCTTGATTGAGCTCTTACATTAGAGTCACACACAAATTTGTAAAAGAATTCCCCGAATATACTTTCACGTGTTTTTCCACTTGAATCTTCTCTTCCACTGTTTTGTTTCTTTTCTTTCACAGATCTCTCACTTTATATAAACCCCATTCAAGATCCATTTTCTTCAATCTCTCAACACACTCTCCTCCCAAGTTAGTAATTCTCAATTCTACTTCTTCATTTCCATCGCTTCATAAAGTTAAAGCTTCAATCTTTTTCCCAATTTGCATAATTGAACAACTGGGTTATATTTCTTTGCTAAAGGGTGTCTTCAAATTTGTGAAAATATTCAATTTTGTTTGTTACCCAAGTTCTACATTTTGTTATACTATTCAGAAAGTTCAACTTTTTTATGCTTTTCATATTTTATGTACTTGTTCATTCTGGATTTTTTTTCCTTCTTGGTTGTTTGATTAAGCAAAATGCTTTTTGGGTGTTTTTTATTTGCAAGTAAGAACATATTTTTGCTTCAAAGTTGATGAAAAGGTTCAAAATTTTGCAGGTTTGGGTGCTTGATTGATTAACAAGTTATAATGGCTGCCCTTAAACCTGGTGTCGTTGCTTTGTTTGATGTTGATGGGACTCTTACTGCTCCTAGGAAGGTATTTGATTCTTCTTGAGATAATGACAATTTATTAGTATAGCTATTTTGTTGCAATCAATGTAGTAATGCGGCGATTTTATATGGTTCGTACTTCTTATCAGATCTATTGTCTGTTAAGCAGTATTGTCTGTAGCAGAATTTTAACAAATCGCTATCATTTTGCGATATGCTGTTTAGTACAAAGTATTGTTAAATAATGGTTTTAGTGGCTATTATAGATAGTAGTATAATGGAATTTGATTAAACTGTTATTTTCCGCGTCCACAATTTGCAAAATTGTTGCTAAGTCGGCTAATGTTATTCATCTGTTAACTCATCATAAAATGCTGTGATTTCTCCATGTTGAGCAAAACTAGAAAATGTGAATTTACTATTTTTAATTGTTTGGATTTTGATCACATCTATTTACTGTTGCCTACTCAATTGTTAGGGGGCTACTCCAGAGATGTTGAAATTCATACTAGAACTACGAAAGGTATGTTATGTGGATTTTTCTTTTTATATTACATGCATTTCAGTAGTTGATGTCTTTTATCTCCACCTTCCATCCACCCCATCATGCATATACCTCTTCTTAAAGTTCTCTTATGTGGTTGAATCTGCCATTGTTTGGTCACACAGATTGTAACAGTTGGAGTTGTTGTGGGTTCTGATCTTGTAAAGATATCTGAGCAACTTGGCCAGACAGGTTAGCTATAAGTAGCTCTTTGGTTTCTAATGTTGCGGTGTATAAAACATGTATCGAGCCACTTTGTTAAACTTGATTTTGGTCTTTATCTTCATTACTAGTTATTTCCATCTTATGTTTCTTTTTTCTCAATCTTATTTGTTGTATTCTGAACTCCAAAATTGAATGAAATTATCTATGCCAATCTAAGCTGATAATTATTGCAACATTTCTCTTTTACATTCCCTTTTTTTTCTTCCTTTCTTATCTTTGAAAAAACACAAATCTTATCTTGAGTTTTGAAATCCTGTTGCAGTTACCAATGACTATGATTATGTATTTTCTGAGAATGGTCTTGTGGCTCATAAGCAAGGAAAACTCATTGGAACTCAGGTACCCAACACATGCTAAGTCCTTCATAGAATTAATCAATTTGCCTTGACCAGAGATATATTTTAATAGATTTATGTTGATTCCCTATGTTGAACCCAACTAGGGGAACCATGTTGTTATTTGTAACTGAAGTAGTCGTTATAAAAACTTTTATAAAGGCATTTTCTTATGTATATAAATGAAAATATAACGTTAACACCTGTAGAATTTTGAGCTGGTAAACTTGCTATTTCCCTCTGTTTAAAAAAGATGTAAATATTTAGTCTACAAGCCATGATGAGTTGTGAATTTCCTTCTTTTCAGAGCTTGAAGACGTTTGTTGGGGACGAAAAGCTCAAGGTAAGGCCTATATTTCCATTTCTTTTCAAGACATCTTATTTAGAAGATATTTCAATAAAGGAGACTGTACTTTAAAATAATGTGTTAGTATATAAAAAGACATTTTCTATGAACAAACTTCCTGTTAAATATAATGAGTAATGATTAATCAATACTGACAGAGGGTGTTTTGCAGGAATTTATTAATTTTATGCTTCATTACAATCTCCAAGCGGTTTGGTTGGTGAGTTACTTGTTGTTGTGGAAAGAAAGAAATTATATGCTTTTCGTTCATAAAATATTATACTTCTATATAAAATAATTTATTGTTATAAGTAAGAACTTATAAGACCTCTGCATCACATCTGTAGGAGATTAATTTTAATAAAATTTTGGTGTAATTAGATTTTATTTTGACTAAAAATACATAAGTAGTTGTGTTCCTGTGAGAGATTAACTCAATTGTTAAGAATATTGCACATAATGTGCAGAGACTAAAGTTCGAATCCTGATTCATCAGTTTTTATTTTACACATGCAATTTTAACCACTCGACTATTCGACAAAAAAAGAAGCTTAAATGCACTTTTGACCCCCTTATTTTTATAGTTTTAAACTTTTGGTCCCCTTATTTTTTTTTTGACAAAAACAAAATGATATTCATTCATTCAAATTGAGATAATACATCAAATACAACCACATAATCAATATCGCTAAAAACGTAAAGGATAAATCTGCAAACAAATTCACAACATCCAAGTTAATAGCATACAACGGCAAATTGCCTACTACAAATAATATGATAAACTTAAAGTCACCGGAATATCCATGTCTCCGGATCTGCAACGTTGATGAACAAATCATTGATTGAATCTGTAGTTAACTGAAGCTGATCTTTCAATAAGAACCAAGTGAACACTACAACAATACGGAAAGACAACACGCTGCACAAGACGACGAACAACACAACGCCGCACTCAGACGACGAAATCACAGAAAACACAAAAGAAAAACTTAATCTATATGAGAACCACTTATTTATATGAAAAGAAAGGAAAAACAAATGTAGAGGGGGTGATTTTAGGCCAAAAAAGACATAAAATCACCCCTCTCTAATAAGCAAGAGAGAAAAGGAAGCTCAACAAGAAAAAAGATTTTTTTCTTAGAACCTAGGGCCGGCTGCACAATTCAAAAATAACTTATATTAGCATCATTTTGATA
Source organism: Trifolium dubium (assembly GCA_951804385.1). Classification (NCBI taxonomy): domain Eukaryota; kingdom Viridiplantae; phylum Streptophyta; class Magnoliopsida; order Fabales; family Fabaceae; genus Trifolium; species Trifolium dubium. The sequence goes on from OX638073.1 coordinate 16,191,975, forward strand.
GAGAATAATAGTTTCTCTTTAGACACGCCACTTTACTAAGCAAAAGCTTGGATCTCGGACTTGAATATTCTAAGTTTTTCTACGTGGAGAAATTGCAAAGACATAGTCATATTAAGGAGGCATATTGAAAAATGAATGAGAAGTGGTCCCCTTATTTTTAAAACACACTTTTTGGTCCCTCGAGTTTCAAAGTCAATTCTTTTCTTAGTGTCCCTCTCATTTTAATGATGTGACGCCTCTGACGCTGACGTGACAATGCTGACTAGATTACCCATTTTAATGATGCCCCTCTCATTTCAAAGTCAATTCCATGGGTAATCCAGTTATCATTGTCACGTCAGCGTAAGAGGCGCTACATTATTAAAATGAAAGGGGACAAAAAAAAAAGAGTTGACTTTGAAATTTAAAACTATTAGAATAGGGGATCAAAAGTGCGGCCAAAAAAATAATAATCAAGTTGTAACAAAAAAAGAAATAATCAAGTTGTAAAACAAATAAAATAATCAAGGAATTATTTTCAAAATAAAATAACTTTGTTACTCACGAATTTGTTATCGTACGTAGCCCTTTTATTTTTTCTAACATAATTATATTTTCCATTGCAGGGTTTTAGCATTCAAAATCTGTTTTTGAATCAAATATCAACAATAATGTATCTTCAGTATTACATAAATGATAATGGTGATAAATTTTACACTACCAAGGTAGAGTAATTATTGTTATTTAAATTTCAACTGTTTGGTTAAACAACTTATTTGCAGCTTATTGTGTAAGCGCTTATGTATAATCTATTCCAATAGCAAAAGATAAATTAACTTTAAATTGTTTCCTTTTAAGCTATGAGTTGTTTTATGAGTTATCTTGGAGATCACTCGTGAAAATAAGCTGAAAATAACTTATAAACATGTCATAAGTTGTTTTCATAAGTTCTCGTCTCACAAAATTTATGTTAGTAGATAAGCTCAAAATAAGCCAATCCAAATAGGGCTTAGGTTTAGTTTTAAAGTTGGCTTATGTACTGATATGTTCCTGACATTTTTAATTGTTAATTTATGGTAATAACTTATGTAGTATCATACACTTTAAATGAATTGTGTGTTTGATGTCTAGGACATGTTGTTACCAAACACTGTCAGATGTAGTTACATTCAATCACTTTAATTTTTTCATATTATTAACAGTGTTTACTTGTTAGTGTCGTGTTCAGTGTCCATGTCTTTTTGTGTTCTACGTAGGTATTAACTCAAGAGAACATGTCTTGTTGCAAGTTGCAACACTAACATTGTGACTGAAGTATCTTTTTTCATGGAGATAAGGAAGATTTTTTGTGCCCTTGGCTGCCCCTTGTTTTTTTAATAAACTAAAATATGTCACTCTCATAGAGACAATAAAATGCTTTGTCTATGGAAGACATTTTATGCATATAATTTTGAGACATCGGCAGAATGTTGGACATTAACATAAAAAGATTTTAATATTTATCAACTAAATTAACAAATTGACAAGCTTATTGAAACTGAAACCATCTCATTTAGTTTGGTTTCAGATTCTGCATTTGTTCTTTCCCCCTTTGTTTTGGCTTCTGCTTCATGATCACATTCTGGCCCAAGAAAAGAAAAAGAAACTGATTTATCATTATTTAAATGGTTAATTTACTGATGCTATTGCTTACTGCATTTTCGAATTCCATTGTATAATATACAACAAGTAGACAAAGATGATTTAGAAGTTCAGGTGGTGTTACTAGTAACTAGTAATGTCACTGATGCTTGTAGAAGTTTAAGTGTCACTAATCTTAGTTTCTCTTTGTTTTCAGAAGGAATCACCGTTCGGTTTGGCAATAGAGTCAGCTCACCCAGGTAAGTTCAGGATTATAACGTGTTCTCTATAATTACCCTTTCCAAAGCAAGAAAATGGATACACTTCATTTTCATTTGACTCACTGCATAGATGTTTCTCTGTCTTTGCTTAGTTCAGAGTTTTTTTCTTTATTGAAATTTTATTTAGGTGGGAGACTGTGAGAGACACTTAATTGTAGACTCTGTATGTATGAACTCACTTACGGTGTGTTTGGTTACACACCCATTTTATTTTTATCGTGTTCCGACATGATTTCAACGTGAATTTTTCAAAGCTACAAATGTGAGCTTTGGAATAGACATGTAGTACCGTTGTATCTTTTGATTTTTCCAAACATATACTTTGTATATCTTGGAAGTTGGAAATCAATTGGATTGTCCTATTAAGCTAACAATTTTAGCAGTTCTGTTTATAATCATGTTAGAAGCTAGGACTGAACAAATGTGAGTGAAGAGAAGATGCCCTGTTTCATTGTCAACGTACTGGTTTAGGTTTGTTTGTGCTTGTGCCCTTACCTGTGATAGGAAGCAAGTAATTGTACTGACTTCAAGAGAATAAGCTTGAACAATTTTAATTAGATGCTTTGATGTATTTGACATAGTTCTGAATTGTCTGATCTGCAACCGTAAATGTTGCTGCAATTAACAAATTTAGAGGTATCTATAACGACATCGCAACTGCAATTGTGGTCACATCAGTTACAAACTTACAATCACATTTGCCCCCATTTTACTGCAATATAAAGTTTTGCAGTGTAATCACAACCGCAATGTATAATTTAATACATGTTAGTTTCTCAATAGTATTGGAATACATCAAACCAACAACTTATTTCTATGGTTGTTGTTTTCATATGCGAGTAAATGCAAATACTGCATATGTGAACCTTAGTCTTAAGTCTAACATCTCAAATCTCAATCTATATATTTTACTTGGTTTTCTGTATTCTCTTTTGCTTTTAAAACCATTACTTCACTAATTTTGATTCATTTTTATGCATTCAATTTTGTGGTTTATATGCAGCACTACAGCATTTTTCGCTTTCAGCAACCGCACAAAACCGCGGCCAAAAGGTCCCAAACCGTTGCCGAAACATTTACGCAACAGTTTTCCAGGCGTGGAGTATACGACCGTTGCCTTTTCAAATAGCAACGCTTTTTTCACTTAAGCCAACGAAATTTGAAAATCGTTGCCTAAACAATGAAAAAGACTACGGTTTTGTGATGCAATTATAGGCTACGGTTTTATTTAGACTACAATTTTAAAAATGTTGCTGTTTCTTAAGGCTACGGTTTTATCAGCAAACCTATGCATATTTGGACTACAATATTGAAAGCGTTGCCTATTCTTAGGCTATGATTTTAATCCCAATTTTAGACCGTCTTATAAAATTGTTAGCTATTCTTTAGGCCTATAAAGAAAAGAAAAATATGATTAGCACTTATTTAAAACAATTAAATTATTTATAAAAAGATTAATTAGTATTGATTACATTAAGTAATTCCACTACAATGATTTATGTTAAACTCTACATATAGTAAATATACCTAAAGTATTATGTTTAAAGATAAATATACAACAATATTCTCAACCAACAACTCTAACTTGTAATCTAATTATTCCACGAATCCTGACAACATCTTCTTGCATAAGCTTCCTTGTATCCCATCTCATCTCATATACTTACAAATGCATTCCTTCAATATCATCTATAACTAGAGTTTATTAAACTTCAACCAACGATTCAAGATGCTAGGAATTGTCTTCATTTCTTCTTTGAACCATTTTAAAAAAGCAGTTGACATGCCCTACAAATCAAACACAAAAGAAAACAATTGTCACCTATCTTGATTAGACTAGAGAATTAAAAAGAATAATGTCTAATAGACTGTACTGTATCATTTAATAATAAATTAAATTTTTCAAAAAAAATTGAGGTCAAGTAAGTTGTTTATAAACTTGCACAAACAATTATCAACAGCGGCATATTTTTATCAACTAATTATAGTAAAACCAAAGGTACTTGCACATTAAAGCTCTAATGTGGTGAACCAAATGCAACTTTGGAAAACAAAAAGTAGCACCAGAAAATTAAGGTATAAAATTATAAAGCATACAAAATACACTCTCAAAACAATAAAACAAAGATGGTATCCTCAGCAAAAAAGACCACAACAAAGCAGAGTCTTTTTTGACAAAACCACACTTGCACACCCACACTATAATTGCAACTTCTAATTGATATAAAATGAGTCTTTCTAAATTCAATGGAAGTTGGCCACAATCTTGGTGATATGATCTGTGATAAATTAATGAAACTGACAACAAAGAATTACCATCATAACAGATAAACAAAATGTATAGCTTCTCAAAAAACGAATGGATATGTAATAGATAAATTAGAAACTAAACAGTGAGCTCAATAAAAAATAAATCAAGGCATCCCATACAAAAATACTACACCATACAACACTTTGACATACATCCACGAATCGTCAATTAATATACTATTATATTATTCCAGTTCATTAAGTTTTTATAACTGAGACATATAAACATTTTGCCAATATGGACAAGACACACTGATAAAACCAAGCTTTGGGAAATAGACAGGTATTCAAATTTCAAGTTTGTTGCAATGTAAATATTAAATAATATGAATATGATTAATAAGCATGTAAATGAAACCACAAAATAAAAGTTCAAATATAATTGTTGAAGAAAAAGTAACATATCACCATTTGTAAAAATACATTTGAGAGAGAGAGAGAGGGAGAGAGAGAAGAACAATAAACCTTCACATTAGCCCCTACTCCAACAAACTGTCACCCTCGCCATTGCTAGTGTAAAGAAAGCGCGTGTCACCGAATCCCGTCCACAATCAAATCTCCCTCATACTTTAAAAAACTGATTGATGCTTATCAGCTTAATGCATCCTCCAATAACCTCAAAATAAAAAATAAATAGTATGCTAAGGTAATTGCAAAATGCTATAAATTTTTTGGTAGAAGCAGAAACGATTAATATGTAACAAATCATTAAGAAATGTAAGTGCAAAGAATGTGTGATTAAGATGCAAGTTGAAACAACTGGAAATTTAAGGCCAGCGTTGATGTTCCTTCAGTTGGCCTCCTCGTGTTATTCAAAACATGACAGGTTCACATGGTTTCTTCTTCCTGTTCAAAATCTAATAATTATCTAAAACCACACGACAGACAATAAAAATAAACACCTTTTATCTGATGCTTTAGAATATACTAAAGTTGCTGCATCCAATGCCGGCACAATAGCCAAATGACAAATCCTTTCACCTTGTGAATTCACATAAAACCCTTTGTGGCTGCTACTTTTCATATCAATCAAACATAAATCTTTATTAGTTTCAGACATTCCTTATGGCAATTTCATGGAAACCAAATTACCATTGAAGTAGATTTTAGTTCATAATTCATATTCATATTGCATTTGATTTTAGAACTTCTACCATTGTAATAGTTATACTTCATCAGCAGGGAAAATTAAGGATAAAGCATGTTATCATTATCGTTGGTTTAGAACTAAAAATGAGTAGTAAGTGGCCCGAGATGGTTTTCATATACTAAGTTAAGGCCATTCTTATATGAATTTGTAAAACAAAAAATAAACAAGTCATATATCTAAAATGAAGGATTATGTCAAAAAAACACAATTGGTAAGATACAACCATAAATAAAAGGAAAAAAAGTGCAGTGTAGTTGTTACTGTCAACCAACAACCTCTTGTATGGTTTGGAACATTCCACTATTGTGTGTGTGAGAGAATCACTTAACTAAGGAGCAAAACAAATCTAATCATACTACAAAGAATACATAAGAGGCAATCATCTACCAAAAATTCTGTTAAATTTACAATTAGCAACCAATAATATACAAGACTTGTGAATAAGCTAGAAATTAAACTAGTGACCTCGAAAGCTATACCTCTTATTCACCCTCAACGACTTTGATTCCTCTAATGTGAAATCAATTCCTACGAGGCTAATATAATCAAATCCCAGGTAACCTAGTTAAACAACACAAATTTCCACATTTGCCAACAAAGAAAAATAATGCGTATCGATGAAAACGAACGAAATTACAAACCTCAGATATTAATGGGTTTTGGGTTGTGTTTACGAAGCTTCAGAAATCATAACCAGAGAGAGCTTTAGTCGTCCTTTAGAGCTTGAATCATCTATTCGATTACAGACATCATTCAATCATCGTTTCGACTATGAATCTGAGCTTCGGTTGTCGTTTGGAGCTTAGATTGTTGATTAGGGTTTAGGTTTTCGTTGGAATGGTTTGCGATATGGAAGAAGAAGAAAAGGAATCGATGGAAGAAGAGAGGAAAGGAAGTTGATGGTTTAATTTGTGATATGAAGAAGGAATTTTTTTGCGTTTTGGGGTTTTCTACATTTGGATGTGTTTTGACTTTTGGGTACTCTTGGAGAAGGAATCATTATTTTAAGTTAAGTTATAATTGCTTTTTTTTATTATATTTTTAATTATTATATTTTATGCTACGGTTGTGTAGGTGTGGTTTAAATCAATACAAAAGCGAAGCCAAAAGGGGTTTAGGCAACGCTTTAGTACGAGTTGTTTACTGAATAAGAAAAGACCGCGGTTATATTTCTACAACGATTATAAAGCGTGGCCTAATGTAAATCGACAACGCTTTACGACAGAGAAGTAAACGAAGTGTCTCAACCTAGCAACCCTTGTAATGTTGTTGCCTATGAGACTTTTGGCAACTATTTTGCAGCCGTTGCCTATAAAGTCATTGCCTAAAGTCAAAAATGGTGTAGTGAGCACGCTTTTCACCCGACGATAAATTCTCAAGACAAAGGATTCTTCTGAAGTGAAAAAGTAGTGGAGCATATGTGATATTTTAAGTAGTCTAGCGGTTGGAATTACACTCCTTAAAAGTGAAAAAGTGAGCATACAACTATACTAGGGTTTGAACCTCGGTCCCTAGAGTTTGAACCTCGGTCCCTGCACTGGACATTACGTGTAATGTCCATAATGTCCATGCCAACTGAGCTAAGTACATCAGGATGTGGAGCGAGGAAAGTTTCTCCACTTAGAATATACTCCCTCAAGTCATTATTATAAACAAAAAAAAAACACTTTAAATTTTGGTCATTATTATAAGCAAAAGTTAACTACTTTTAAAATAATTAATACAACTATTTCTAATATATTATTATTTAATTCTACTACTTTTTAGACAATTATTCCTCTTTTATACTTTGCTACTTATGATTTAAAAGGACAATACAGTAAACTTAATATATGTTTTACATCAAATCAAGAAAATTATCTATACTTAACTACATTTTTTAAACACCGCGTAAGAATCTTATATAGAATCTTCTCATTTTTTACCCACCTAACACCTTACAATGACTTTGGTCTCTGGCCATTCAATTTTTGTGAAAATGATCACTTACATAGAAGTCAACGAAAGTGGAGTATTTCATTATGGGTAGAGAATGAGTTAGGAGTGCTTTAGTTGGATATGATGTATGTCTAAATACATTTGTAATATCATTTCATTTGTTCTTGAAGTTTTAGTTGCTTTGAGTAAGTCACTACCTTTTCTCTTTTTTTCGCTGAAAATAGTTAGTCACTACCTAGTGCTTATTTCTCTTTTTAAACATTTAATTCTAGTTGGTTAATCAATAACTGAGAATGCCACTTTTAATGGAACCTAGCAGTAAAAGATTTATAGAATGCATTACTTCTATGAAAATATTTCCACATAGACTTGAGACGACGAAAAAGAATAATTTACTCCTATGAAATGGAACCTAGGTCAAAAATATTGAAAAATAATACCATCTGATTTCATTTGAAGGACGAGAACCAACTAGCATCTACATCGAGAATTCAAGACGTGTATGTTATTAACTTTTGTAAAAACTATATATTATAATTAAACTTGCAAAATAAATATATTTATCATAATTGGATTAGGAGTTCTTGACTATTTCTTTATCACGGAGTAAATTTATACGAGATTTATTTTAAAGCAGAAAATTTAGGAGGAATATTCTAACAACGAGTGATTCTAAATAAAATTATTTTATACGAGATTTACGGGAATATAATTTATAATTGTAGAAGCTTTTTTTAGAATATTCTAAATTTATAATTTATAATTTATAATTGAGAATATTATTTATAAAGCTTTAAAATTTATATTTTTATAAATTTAGGAGTGATTCTCAAATTGTCAAGAAATCTTGTAAATTTACTCCTAAATTATAATTTACTCTAAAAAAAACTTATGCCACATATAACCGGTGTCAGGGTGGAATGCATAAGAGCATACCCATGTAAGTGGTATGAATAGGTCTCATCTAATATATCATATTATTTTATTTTATATATTTTAATTATTTAAACCACTCAATTATATTTTTTAAATATCCATAACACCTATTGAAAACTTTAAACTGGGTGTCTGGGTCCCACTTACCTCACATTATATCCCAAAGTAATTTTTTATGTGAGCTAAAAATAAAAAACAAAAGAAATGACAGTGCAAATAAAAGAATTGGATATGTTGCTAAAGTTGGCCACGGGGCCAAATTATACAACTCAGAAATCTTCAAATAGTGGTAGTTTTTTTCTGACAAAGAGTTCTAAATCTGCTATACCACCCATCGATATTCATGCTCTAATTGCATACATTTGCACACATTTTGAAATAATTTTAATATGAATTTTGTAGGACCCATGTTAAAATTTAGATAAATAGTATGAATATTTAAGAAATATAGTTTTTTTTTAGAAAATGATAAACATTACCCTTAGGGTAAAATGTGAAATGATATAATATATTAAGTGTGGCCTATTTATACCACCAACATGGATAGTATGAATGTAGGTGCTTCAAAGAAACTCCGCCCTGCACGTAAATATATTCAAGCATACACTTAAATCCACATTTAACTTAAACCAATTTTACTACATTAGTAAAAATCCAATAGACACTCAACTTGTGTGGGAAAATCTTTCAAAGTCAATGCATGCTACTCAACTTGTTAGCAAGAACCAACTGGATCCTGTGTCATGAATACATGTTACTGTAATAAATAGATCCACAAATAAGTGAACAACTAGAAGTCAAAAATCAAAAGTTGAACATTTGCTTCAATCCAAACAAGTCCCTATCTTTTTGTAGTTGATAATATTTAACTCCATTCATTCTTTCCACACCAAAAACGAAGTTAAAACAATGAGACTCGGCGTGAGGAAGTGTGTTTTATCTTCTAAATTTACCTTTCTTAAGCAATGAAAAGTCATCAATTAGACACACTATTCTCCAAGTCTCAGCTTCTAATCTAAACCAATAATACATTTATATATGAAAGTTTAATTAGCAACATGCCAACCTTGAAAGTACAAATAGCTATTTTCATTTCTTAATTATCGTTGTACTTAGCTATCTGCATAGTTGTGTTATTGTGTAACTCTTTATTATACGCTTCTATAGAATATTCTATTTTGTATCTTAGCACACAATCATAAGAAGAAAAAAAAAGAGTAATAACCTTGTAGAAACCGCCGGTACTTAGACATCCAATTGAGATTTTTAATACTAAAATATTATTTGGAATATATAAATTAGTAAGAATCTTATTTGAAGAATCTTGAAAGAGAGTTTTATCGACTATATTAGTTATAAAAAAAGAGTTGATTTTCTCAAAAAAAAAAAAACAAAAAGAGTTGACACAAATGAATTTACCTAAAAATTAAAGTTGAATACCTTAAAGCGTGACAACTTATACTCTGAGTTTGTAAACATGATTTAATATTTCACAATATGGAAGTATCTTACTCCACGGGTTTAGTTTAGTTGGTGGATATTGTATGTAATGTGTAGAATTCAAATTTTGTGGGTTTACTATTCATTTTTAAAATATGAAATTTTAACTACTAAATTATCTAAAAAGAAAAAGTAAATTCAAAGTGGTTATTAAATTGGTTGTTAGCATTGTTAACTAGTGGTTTTATAAGTATAGTTCGAATGGTAGTTATCAGAGATATTATTGAAGTGGTCAAGGTTCGATTCTCGAATTCCACATTTCTCTACATTTTAATATGTTAGTTTAGCAATTAAACTATTTAAAAAAAAACATTGTTAAAACATTTCACAAGTTGATATTTTAATCATCATAGACTCATTCAACAATAGATTTAGAGACTAATTACAAATTCTTTGAGAATATATATTGTAATAATTCAGTCAATAAATAGTAAATTTATAGTTGTGTTAATTATTCTTATACATTCTCTCCGTCTCAAAATATAAAAGCTACTTAATTAAAGAAAAGTGATGTATTTGATTAAATTTTTTGACTAAATACATCAATTTTATTCTATTAATTATTTTTTTTTTATATTTTGAGACAAAGAGAGTGATCTACACCACAACGGTAATTTAAAACGTGATTAACACATTGGAAAATTTCTCTTTTGCCCCCCCCCCCCCTCATTTCTCTATAACCCCCATAAAACTCCAAATTACCCTTCAATTCGGGACGTAGATCCCGAAATAAGGTTCGGGATCTACGTCCCGAAATGTATCCTGAATTTTGGGGAGTACAGGCACCAGTTCGGGATATAGATCCCGAAGTGGTGCCTGGGTTTTGGAGGGTACATACACCACTTCGGAATCTAAAACCCGAAGTGGTGCCTATACCCCAGAACCCAAACACCACTTCGGGATCTATATCCCGAACTGATGTCTGTATTCCCCAAAATTCAAGATACACTTCGGGACGGGATCTACGTCCCGAATTGGTGCTTATACCCTCCAAAACCCCCCTAAGGACAAAATCGATAGTTAAAGAAGGAAAAAAGAATGAAGGGGGGCGATTGAGAAATTTTCAACACCTCATGAATCTAACGTGGTTAAATTATCATTCACTTTTGAGCTAAAAGTCAAACATAGTAGTTGGCTTTGTTTGTGTCCAAAACATTATTTATAAAAAACTTGATGTCAAATAAATACACATAAAAAGGTCACACTCATACTCATACAAATTATCTCAACCCAATCACAATTCAATATTTCCATTTTCATTTTCATTGTTTGTCCAATAATCCAACACAGAACCAACCAACCAACCATGAATCTAGAACTCCCACCACCATCAACCAACGAACCACCCCAACAAAAATTCTCCCTACCAGTAGATTCAGAGCACAAATCAACAGTCTTCAAAATCCACTCAATAGCCAAACCTCACATGCTAGCATTCCATCTCTCATGGTTCTCATTCTTTGCATGTTTTGTTTCAAGTTTTGCTGCAGCACCACTTGTTCCTATTATCCGTGACAACCTTAATCTAACAGCTACAGACATAGGAAATGCTGGTGTTGCATCTGTTTCTGGTGCTGTTTTTGCTAGAATTGCAATGGGAACTGCTTGTGATTTAGTTGGTCCTCGTCTTGCTTCTGCTTCTCTTATTCTCTTGACTTCACCTGCTGTTTATTGCACTTCTATTATTAATTCTGCTACAAGTTTTCTTCTTGTCAGATTCTTCACTGGCTTTTCTTTAGCTACTTTTGTTTCTACTCAGTTTTGGATGAGTTCCATGTTTTCTACCACTGTTGTTGGCAGAGCAAATGGTTTTTCAGGTATTTTTTTTAACTTAAAATTCACTTTTGACCCACTAAAAATCTCAATTTCACAGTTTTGGTTCTAATTTTTTTTTAGCGATTTTGGCCTCTTAATTATCATTTTCCGCTATATAACTTGATAATCTCTCCTATTTTTCTCCAAATTTATGCTTAAATGATATTATTTATTGACGTGACACCAGACTCTCAATAGCTAATATGATTTTTCTTTAAAATTAAAAAAGAAAACTCCAAAAGTCAGTCTGATGCACGTGAGAGTGAATCAAACGTAAGAAGATGACCTGACGTGCATCAGCTGATTTTTGGAAAGACATGCTTGCTCTTGAGATTTTGGTACCACATCAATAATTATTAACACCTCGTATAAATTCGAGAGAAAACTATCAAATTACAAAGCGAACAAATACCTGCGGCCTAAATCACAATACATGAGAATTAAAAGTATATTTAAATATTTTTAAATATAATTTATTTAATTATTTTTCAGGTGGTTGGGGTAACCTTGGTGGAGGAGCTACACAACTGATCATGCCACTTGTGTTTTCACTAATTCAAGATAATATTGGTTCAACAAAATTCACAGCATGGAGAATTGCATTTTTCATACCTGCATTTTTACAAACTATGACAGCATTTTCAATATTAATTTTTGGTCAAGATTTACCAGATGGAAATTTTCATGGTTTAAAGAAATCAGGTGAAAAAGCCAAAGATGATTTTTCAAAAGTACTTTATCATGGTGTGTTAAATTATAGAGGGTGGATTTTGGCTTTGACTTATGGTTATTGTTTTGGTGTGGAGTTGACTATTGACAATATCATAGCTGAATATTTTTATGACAAGTTTAACCTTAAACTTCACACTGCTGGAATAATTGCTGCAAGTTTTGGTTTGGCTAATGTTTTTTCAAGACCTGGAGGTGGTTTAATTTCAGATTTAATGGCTAAGAGATTTGGAATGAGGGGTAGATTATGGTGTTTGTGGATTTGTCAAACATTGGCTGGTGTTTTTTGTGTGATTTTGGGACTTGTTGGAAATTTGAGTGTGTCTATTGTTGTTATGATTATATTCTCTGTTTTTGTTCAAGCTGCTTGTGGAATGACTTTTGGGATTGTTCCTTTTGTTTCAAGAAGGTATGTTTTCCATTCATTATATGCATTTCAATTGGATTATTTAACTTAGTGTATGTTGTAAAAATTTGATTTTATAAAATTGATTCTATCTAAATTGACCATATTTTCGAGAAATATAGTCATGTATAACATATTTATGTAAAAATATGTTGAAGAATATATTCGAGACTAAAATTATTTGAGGCAAACATTTTAAATTCTAACATAAAGTTAGAATTAACTTTGAAGTAAAAATATTTTAGTCGAAATATTTAATTTAGATATGATAAAATTAATTCTACACTTCTGAAATAAGAAATGGTTATACATATTTGATCGCTTTGATTCAATGAATGAACAAAAGTAAATGGGAATAAGATTTCACTATTTAATTTTTATTAAATAGATGATAATTTGCCTCTTGAAATTATTTTAACAAATGTTTCTTAACATAAATTTATTTATATACCAAAAACAGAGAAATGAGAGTCATGAAGGGATACAATAGTTCTATCCTTTAATATTTTTTTAATTAACAATATAATTCCTAAAAGAAATGAATTTAATAGTTTAGAATTCGGATGCGAGTAAAGTTTGATTAAAAATAGTTTCACTCAAACAATGCATTGGTCTGAGTGATAAGAGTTTTGGTCCGTTAAACATGTGGTCATGGTTCGAATCTTGACTCATGTGTATGTAGAAAATTTGTTGAGAGGGGAGAAGCCACTTTGTGTGCCCCACAGATTCCCTGACGAAGATTAATCATTGCTTACGACTGTGGAAACTTCATACTAATATCATGGTAACAAAAATAAATGATTTCACTCAAAAATGAAATTTAAGTTCACCTAAATTACATTATATAGTGAAATTTATTAATCACTTGAGTCAAATATCATGATATTTTGTTAGTAGTTTTATTTGTCATAATTTGTCATTGACCAAATTTACTCCAATCTTTTTCTTTGAAAATATTAGAGCTATTTTCCCCACTAAAATAATATTCTAAACCCACCATCGTCTTAGATATAATTCATGATTTGATCCTATTTAAGCTAGATAACTAATAAAACCTCTGTTTTCACCTACAAATCATTACAAAGCTATTAATAAATTTCAATACAATCTCCAATCCTAGAATGCTCCCCTTCATAAATATGTATCATGTATCATAATTCATATATATAATCTTACTTAGCCAAAACTTTTAATATAGGCTAAATGCATCTACAAGTCCATTAAATTTTTGGTTTGTACCACATAAGTCTTTTAAGTTATTTTTGTAATACAAAAGTTCTTTAAGTTTTTTTTTGTTACACACAGATTCTTTAAGTTTTAAAACTGTAACACATATGTCCTTTAAGTTTTATTTTGTATAACATGATGAATATAACTTGAAAGGACCTATGTGCTACATTTTTAAAACTTAAATGACGTCTTTGTTACAAAAACAAATTAAAGGACTTATGTTGTATAAACTGAAAACTTAAAGGACCAATATGTTACAAAAAAAACTTAAAGGACCTATGCAGTATAAACCTAAAACTTAAAGGACTACAGATGCATTTGGCCTTTAATATACTACTTCCATCCCAAAATATAAAATATAAGTAAAAATTGATCAATAAAAGTTGAAGTATTTGGTATAAAAATTTAGACCAGATAAATCAATTTTTTTTTATCAAGAAATATAACTTTTATATTAATTATAAAAAGTTTACATTAAAATATGCAATTTCAGGTCATTAGGGGTTATATCAGGAATGGCAGGAGGAGGAGGAAATGTAGGTGCAGTTATAACCCAACTATTATTCTTCAAAGGATCAAGATTTTCAAAAGAAAGAGGAATAACATTAATGGGTGCCATGATCATAATATGCACCTTACCATTATTCTTAATCTATTTTCCACAATGGGGTGGCATGTTATTTGGTCCATCTTCATCTAAAAATGTTTCAGAAGAAGATTATTACTTATCTGAATGGAACTCAAAGGAGAGAGAAAAAGGGTCTCATCATGGAAGTATGAAATTTGCTGATAATAGTAAAAGTGAAAGAGGTAGAAAATTGAACATTTCAACTAACCCTTCTGAGGATACTACACCACCACAAAATGTTTGATTTTTCTTTGTTATTTTGTGTATGTATTTCGCAATGAAGTTTCAACGTTAGTGTCCCATAAGTGTAGCTTAGTTGGTAACTATGAAGGACATTATTTCAGAGGGTCAGAGGCTGAATTCAAGATATTTTACTTCTCCACACTTTACCTTTTATGCTACTAGACAAAAAAAAAAAATTCAATGTCATTGTTCCTTACATATTATTTCACATGGTTTGCTAGAGTTTGCATTTGTAAAGTTGTTGTTGATATTAAAACACTTAAAAGTTTGCATGAACAAGAAAATGTATATTTCTCTATTTATTATAAAAAAGTATATATATTTGTGGGTTATAAAAAAGTACTACGTATATCTAATAACATGACAATAAATAAATATTGGATCTTGCTGGTTAAGATGATAAATAAGTAAATAGATCCTCATCAACTGGAATCTCTACAATTGTTTCTGCTACAAATATACTATATGCATGAGGCAGTCATTAATTTTGATTGTACGATCTCAAATCAATGGTGTTGATTAATTAAAGATGATTGGGTAAAGTATAGTATAAGCTGATTAATCTCAAAACAATGATTCGGTAAATCCGAGTTATTGCGGGGCCCAGTGACGGATCCAGGAATTTTAGGTTGTGGGGGCAATAAACTTAAACACCAAATAAAGAAGTGTATGATCTAAAATAATACAATAGAACGTTTGCGCCTCTTGCAAGGATGAAAGTGAAGGTGATGGTGTGAATTTATGGATCTGGGTCTATTACAGTAAAATTAAAATGCGGCTCACACATTAATCAATCTCAACTGTTGATTTAAAATCGGACGGTTCAAATTTTAAATACAATTTTATAAAACAAACAATTTCAACCGTCAATAAAAAATAGGCGGTCTACATCCGTTATAGAATGTTGCTGTAATTATGGGGAATCCACATTCGTGAATATATATGTCTGGTGCAAAGAGAGGTGGAACAAATAGAAGATATAATTTAACGGTTTCTTTTGGTTTAGAAGATATAATCCATATAGTCTTAAAGTCTTAACTCAACCGGCATAAAATACCGAAATTACTATGTCGAACGTTCATGATGGAGTTCAATCCCCGTTCCCTCCAATTTATCTGTATGAGTTTATAATAACTTTGTCATTTATATATGTATAAATAAAAATATAATTCATATAAAAGACACTAATTGATGCATATACTTTATAGATAATAATAATAATAATAATAATAATAATAATAATTTAGAGTTGTTATATAGTTAAACTTAGGTGATATAGTACTTAATTGAAATAACATCCATGTTAAACTTTTGCAAGTATTCCATGTTGAATAGGGGTAGTATAGCAATTTAAAATTTTTAGTGCAGGCACTTGCCTACACAAAGGTTGCTGTGGATCCGTCCCTGGCGAGGCCTAACAAAACATGATTTCAAAGAGAAAATTGATTTCAATTGCGCTTTTACGCAAATTCTGCACCTTCATTTTCTGCAAATGATGTATCAAAGATACTCATATACAATCTTGTAACTTTTGTTGATATGAAGTGACTACATTTCCTATTACAAACAAAACCTCTCAAGAAAAAGACTCCAACAAGATCAAACTCTCACACACCACACATGTATACATATAGAAAATAGAATTTAGCAGATCTATGGAGCATCAACACAGGCACAAATTAAACACCGAACACCAGTAATAATTTGAGAAAATAGAATAATTGAGTGTAACCAAGGCGTCGGTGTCTTGTTGGACATCAAACTCACCTTTAGTATGAAATGCCGGTGCTACATAGGCTCAGGTTTTCCAAGCTACCTTTCCATATTTTAAAAGCGAAACATATAACAACTCATTCCAAGTATCTGGTACGCCGGGCAAGCACCAATGGCTGCAATCTTCAAATAGTGAAGACGAGTTCTGCTTCATTAATATCTTATAATCTTTTCTGTATACCGAAGGATGCCCATCTTTTCTATAGTCGGTAAGTCTACTTATGTTCATGTATATCACTTTGGTTTTCATATTATGAATGACATGATCTAGAGCGCGCATTTTTGAAGGATACTTTTGTAAGTAAGTTTCATTGTATATTGGCTCAGTTTCTTTGTGGCACTGTCCTCCTGAATTCCATTGTCCACCCCTGCAAGGAAATAGAATGTATACATTAAGGTACTACTAGATGAAATTGAATCACTAAATTGATAAAATATATGGTTGAAGCGATTATGTTAAGCAATTATGTGTTAGATAAGGCTATGGGGTGAGGACGTTGAAGCGAAGTGAATAAAGATAAAGGTTTCCACAGTTACTTAAAAGTGTGTGAAAACACTAAGCTTTTAGATTTCATTCGTCCCCACCAGTTTCTCTAAGGCGAACGCAATACTAAGTCCATATGCAATTATATTGTGTAAGCTATGTAAAAGAGAACATTACCAGAAATGAGTAACCGAGTATCCTCTGAAGAAAACTTGAGTTTTATTGGCGTTAATATTTCGGTCAACCCATTTAGACCAAGTGGTCAATGCCCTCATGTAAGCATCCAAAGCTTTGAGTCTTGGATGTACATGGTTTCCTTCTTGATAATAATCTTCTCTGTAACAATTTCAGAAACCTTAATTCTATATGCTTATTAGGAGCAAAAGCAATAAGCAGTATATTGAAGCATATAAATAAAGAAGGCTAGAAAAGACAAGAGAGATTTGTTAACAATATAAGAGAATAACAAACAGACTTACAAATAAAGAAGGCTGGGCCTGGGTTATACTAATTGACTAGATTATACTAACTTCGAGAAAATTTTCCCTCCCACCCCCACATTTAACCCATCACGGCGTCACCCCTACGAACTATCCAATATGCCCATTTTACCCCTTTTATTGTTTTACTTCACCCTTACATTTAGTCAAAATTACAGACTGGAAAATTAAAAAAAAAATAGTTCTGAATATTTCGTCACGGTTTAAGCGTAGCTAACTTGATAAATTTCGGAACATTTGAACACCTTTTCCGGGAACAATAATACAAAACACGGAACAGTTGAAAAAGTTTTCCAAAAAAACAATTAGCCACAGTTTAACAATGGCTAAACACAAAATCTGGAAAATTAATTAGGATTCAGCCTGCTCAAGAGAACATCGAGAAAGGCTCCTTCCCAATACTCTCCGCTAGACAAAAAAAGTGGATGGATTTTAAAATATGGGGACCAAATTCATCAATGAGTAAAAATAAGGAGGCCAAAATTGTATTTAAGGCTATTATTATCCAACAAGATTAATATATCTTGATTTATAAAGTATATGATAATATGGTGTGTAGATTTCAAGTTTATATTGTGCTAAATTCATATCAGTATTTATGGGTTTTAAGGAAATGTTTTAATTATCTACGCTCATATTTGTTGGTAAGTAGGCATATGCTCGAGAATAAAAGTGTGAGTGAAGCTCTCGGACAGCAGGTGTAAACTAACTTGTAAACTAGACCATAACAATAATTCCTAGCATAATAGAAAAGTACAACGGCGCCACTCTATTTTCAAAGACGTATGCACAATTTTGTCGAATTCAATGATCAATTGTTGTGTTCTTTTGAGTTTATCTTCTTACTTTAGAACCGCGCTTTCAATTCTAACATTATAATTGAAAAATATGGACTGGAAAAATGAACTCACCCTTTTGACGTTTTTTCATGTGTCCACCAATGTCCGGTATTGAAGACTATAATATTAGCATCCTGATACCTTGTAGTTGTGTAGTCCATCAAGTCCAATCTTAATGTCTCAACAATTGAACCATTTTTGCCTTTAAAAGTTGATTCTCTAACAAGGAATGGAGAATAAACAAAATCCACAGAACAATTATAATCCTGAAAAAACAAATCAAAATAAGTTATATTTTAAGGTAACATTACCAGATTCTCACTTGTCAAAATACTACTAGTATAGATAAAAACAAGAAACTTGCCTCAAATCTAAAAGCATATACACCTTTCTTTTTAAATTCTGTTTTCCCCGAAATTTCAAATACTCGTTTCTTGTATCGGACACTTTGTCGAAGGATACAAACAAGGGACTCCCACATGTTCCTATTCAATGAATCTCCGACAAAAACCAGCCTCTGCCCGCGTAGCCTCTCCAGAAAATCAGTTGCATTTAAACTGATATATGTATCACATGACAATAACAATAAAATCAATACTTGTCTTCAAACCAAAATTGAGTCTAAAATACAAAACTTGCACTACCAATGCAACAATATTAAACTTTATCATTTGTTACATTCAAACCCTCTTGCACATTCTTATTCTATTTTCACATCAAATTCACAAGAATAGCCTTTCATCTTTTAACTTAATTGTTATAATAATTATGAAATATTTGGCTACTATCAGGGTTTGATCTCTGCTACAAACATTTCCACCTCCACTACGAAACTAACCATTAACATTTGGCTATAAAAATAAATAAATAACAACATTTCATAGTTCGTAACAAAAAACATTTAATCATATTCATACCTTGGAATGTGACATTTATTTGGCTTCCACTTCCATTTAACATAATCAAGATCAAGTCTCCCATTAAGATGACAATTAAAATCTCTATCAATGAAGGGACAAGAACCTAAAGGATAATATGGCTTTGAATCATCTCTTACCCACTTTCCATCAAAGATGTCACACTTTTCATAGAAACCAAACTTCTTTTTCTCCATTTGGTCATCATTGTCAGTGATGACCAAAGTTACATTTTTATCCCTTACCAAACCTCCTACATTCCTTACCTCAATACTACTAGTATTTCCATTGTATGAAACATCATTACTCACATTGCTCTTCAAATTACTCTCAATTTTTTTATCATTATGAATCAAACTCGGTATCCCAGAGTTTACAACACTGACACATCCTGTGCACCAATCACTTGCGCTAGACCCGCCTAGAGGTACATTATTAGGACTAAAACTAGAACTATTCTTCATGTCACCATGTGTTCCTACTCCAACACTTGACACATTAAATTCACTAATTCTATTACCTACAACAACAGTTTCTTCTTCAATTCTCTTAAGAGAGCTCTCAGAAACATTGTTGAAAGAAAAACAAGAGTGGTTAGTACTATTAACATAAACAAATGAAGAATTTGAGTCATCAGTGTTGAAAACTGCAAGAAACACAGAAGTTTTAGGAACCTTGAGGGAATTACTTAGAAAGAAAAGAGAACAAAAAAGGAAAGAAGCTCCAATACATAATCTGAAACCAGAAAAAACTTTTCTTCTGTGTGAAAGAAATGGTTCTGAGAAGGAGAATCTATTTGAATCCATTGTGAAAAAGTACATGCATGTAATCTTAGGTAGTAGAAAGAATCATGTGATGTGTTTCTTCAAGGTTCAGAGTACTCACTCTGTGTCCTTATTGAAGAACCTAGTTTAGAAAGTTGTATAGTGTGACAACTGTATGTTTCATTACAATGTCAAACAATCACACATGTATTGACAAACACTGCCTCTCAAATTTCGTCAAAAAATTATAAATACAACCTCTAAAATAGTAATATATCATCCTTTAAATCAGGCATAATTTTATTTTTTCAAAAAATAACTTAATTGTACCAAATGTTAATGTGTTGAGAATAATGTCTAAATATTTTTTGAAGATTTTATATTTAAATATATTTTAGATTTATATTTAAAATATATATCATTAATACTTGAGATTTATATTTAAAATAAAATATTTAAAATTTATTTATTATTTAAGAAAAATATGAGTTACAAATATATTCTTAACTTAATTAGTTGGACATATTATACGAAAGAGCAGGGATCCGAGTTCGAACCCGGATACACCCACTTTAATGAGTGAATTTTCTACCTACTAGACTATCTGACCAAATATATATACAGTAAAATCTCTATAAATTAATAGAGTCAGGACCGGAGAAATTTATTAATTTAGAGAGTTATTAATTTATCGATAAATTAATAATTTTTAATTTAAAGAGTTTTTAATGACTTGTAAATTAGTAATGACTTTAGTAATATGCATTGGAAATCAATAATGACTTTTGATGTAAACAAGAAGAACAAATGAGTTCAATGTATTCTTAAGCAAGTTTGCCATATATAAATTACATGAATGTGATAGAGTATTAACACCATATTTCACAAGTTTGTCATATTATTAAATTATGATTTTCTTGGGACCGAAAGTCACTAAGGGGTTTCCCGAAAAATTATTATCTTATTATTTTATCAAATTTTTCAATTTTTTACCCTGACCCAAGTCGGAACCGGACAACTTCTTTATTATTTTAGAGAGTTTATTAATTTACCGAATATTAATTTAAAGAGATTTTATTGTAGTCATATACATTAATGATAATGAGAACACAACATATTTATTATATTCTCCCTATAACACATTGTCCACAAAACAATATGTCTTAGGAGAGTTTTTCCGTATAAAAATATACCTCATCAATAAAAACTTCATCAGTGTTAAATCAAGAGTTTAGTAGGGAGTGTAGCAGCCGAAGCCTCATCTTTAACCCAACATTGCCACCTCACGATTTTTTCTATACTTCTCTCTATAAAGTTTTTGTCTTTTGTGGGAATCATACCATATACCACCAATTGATAGTAGTGTCGGAATGTGGATAGAGCTCGAGATGTTACAAGACCATAGTTTCATCTCAGCAATGCATTCGGAAGGGAGCTAAAATTACTTGATGCCACATAAGACTAGAAAACTCAATTTTTTTTAATAATATATTTATTTGAGATCACTAAAAATCTAAAAATAAAATTATTCGCTTAAATTTTTGATAATGTAATTAATATGTCTAATTTTTGTGTAGATTTTACTAAATTGTCTTTTATTTATATGCTATTTAATATTTTTTTTTGTATTTTAATATATATTAGTATAATAAGTAAGAATATGTGTAAGAAATTTTTTTAATAAATACACCTAATAATTTATAAAAGAATTTATATTTAGAACTTAAACTTTTTCTTAAACAGTGCTTTTAATTAAAAGGGAGGGAGTAAATAAGAGTATGAATTTTTTTTACTATGAATTTAATTTAATTTAGAATCAATTCTAATATTAAGTGATTCTAACTCTATCTTTGATTACAGTCGTAGAGAATCGAATTTTGTTACTCCTTAGTCCTTACTAAATTCAGTGTTTACTAACGATCGGTAGAGTACGAGAGTTTCTAAATCCATGATTAACAAACCAAACAGACACGGACCCGCAAGAACTCTTGGTGCGGACAATGCTTTACTGCATTTCAAAAACACTGTGCTCCTCCATTCTGAAATTCATTCATCACACAAAAAGTGCACTGCAAAGCATGTGTCACAACTTACAAGTGTCACACATCGCTTAGGAACACTGGCGGTGCTACACTACACCGGCTCACGCTGAGATACCCCTCCACCGCATGTTTGCCGTTTGCAACAACATCACTGACATAAAGCTTCATACCCTCTGGTTTGCCACGTATCAATTGAGACTTTTGAATTTTTTTGAATTAAATGTACTTTTAATTTTGATTTTTGTAAAATGTTCTTTTAATGAATTACATTTGAGTTTTGTAACATCTCTTTTACCAATTTTTGTTCGTCTTGTATAGAAACTCAGTGCTATTAATAAAATATTTGTTATTAAAAAAAAAATGTAGTACATTTGTAAATATTTTCTCGGTTTCAAATTACAAGAGAAAAAAAAAATCACATTTATTAATAAAAAGTAAAATATGATAATTTGAACTATGTTTTTGTTGTATTTTTTAAATAAGTTGCATAAGAAGATATAAAATTAATTTTTATTTGTTATTTTTTATTGATAATTGAGAAAGGGAGTGAAAGAAAATTAAAATTAATTTGTTCTTAATTTTATGATAATAAAACTTAAAAAAAAGGGTACTAAAATGTTCACTGTATTTTTTTATTGAGTCTTGTTAACTACAACCCTTAAGGTAATAAAAAAAAGTAATACTTGCATTGAATATGTTTTATTATTTTAAAAGGGAAATTTTTTGGTACAATTTTTTTTAAACGACTAATAATAATTATATTAAAACACTAAAGAAGCACAAAGTGTGCAACATCTAGAGATAGAAAATAAGTTTACAATACAACATCCACCAAAACAAGAGAACATGGTAAAGCACAAAAAGCGAAAGACAAAACACTAGCACGGCGAAATACCTACCCACCTCTCCAACCTAGGCAAGTTAAGGGGTTGGTGTACCAACAACTAAAAACCACATCAAAGCCTCTATGTCGAACTTTGAGCCACCATCACACCTGTATTATAATCTGATCTACAACCTGTTGTGAGTCCATAAAGTTATTGCAAAAGATACCGTCATTCCGACATTTCCAAATCCACCATATAGTAGCTAGGAAAAAGACCTGAAATACATGATTTGGTTTAACTGAATGAAATTGGAGGCCACGAAACTGTTAAGCATGAGTCACTACTTCCGCCGACAAAACATCTTGAATGCCTAACCTAGAAAGAACACCAGACCACACCTTTTGAGCGAGCTGACAATCAAAGAAGAGGTGAGAAAGAGTTTCAACAGTAGGACATCCAAAGCTGCACAAGTGAGACCCAGTAACAATAACTCCCCGGTGGAGAAGATTATGACTCGTCGAAATTCTATTGAGAAGAAAGCGCCACACGAAAAACGGAAACCTTCAAAAGAACGAACTTATGCCATGGCAATTCACGAACAGTAACCGGGATATCAACTAAAGTATCATTTCTGGTCAAAGAGATATACGCCTCCTTGACTGTATAAGAATCTGAGTTAGCACCTAATCACCGCCACCTGTCAGAAACACCCGGCTGCAAAATAATGTTATGTAAAAGAGTACAACATTCCTCCAAAACCGCTTCTTCCCATACAAACAAATGTCTCCGCACACCCACCCACCCTCACCCCCACCGACACCCCAACCCCGCCAACACATCTCTCCCGCTGAAATGAGAGGCTCCATGAAAAGCCTCGCCAATCTCGGTACAATTGACAATTTCAATTGTACCGGTACATGAGGTATTAAAATAACAAATAAAATGAATATTTTTTTATAAGAAATTATTTTTCTATCATTAGAAAACATCATAATAACCAAATTCTATTAATCAAAATTGTCAAAAATATAAATTTTGATTTTTTTTTGTATTTTTATTCTTCATATTATTCAATATTCAATTTTTTTATTAAAAAATGTTAAAATATTAGTTTAATGGTTATAAACAATGAAATTGTCTTTTTTCTTGGGCTATTATCATCTCTAAAATACAATAATCAATTAATAGTTCTTTTTTTTTGACTAATTAATAGTTCTTTTAATTCATAAAAATAATCGTTAATTTATCAATTTCACAATTTAATGTACCGGTACATTTGAATTAATAATTCAAATGTACCGTAGAAGCTCTCATTTTAAAAAAGTAGAATACAATAATCAACTAATAGTGTTTTTAATTCATAAAAATAATCGTTATTTTATAAATTTACGACTTCATGTACCGATACATTTGAATTATTCAAATGTATCATAGAAACTCCCATATTTTAAGAGTTTCTTTATTATTATTGTTTTCTTAGCTATTGCCCTAAGACCAATATTTATTATTTTCCGTTGTTAACAAGTTAATCCTTATTAATGAAGTTAAAGAAAAGTAGAAAGATAACATGTCTTTTAAGAGATTCTTATTAGGACAGAGTAATTAGAAATTTGAAAGGATTTTAGAATTTTAATTCAAATAATTCAATTAAATTATCGTCATTTTAAATAGGGTTGCTCATTAAAAATCAAATTTATTGACAGACTATAAATTATATCTAGCTCAGAATTAATTCTACTCAATAACAAAAAATCTCTAAAATGGATTTTGCTTGCCCTATAAGTAGAACTAAATATACACTTTTATTTTTATAAAGATTGTGACACAAAACTCACATATTAATAAGGAGGATCATGTTGGTTTCAAAAAAATAAAATAAGGAGGATTATGTTCGACCCTCCGCAACTGTGTCCGGAAGAGAGCTGAAACCATTTAATGTCAGAACTAATCTCAAAATTATATTAAATTGGTGGTAAAAAAAACTCACATATACTACTGCGACAAAGAGAGTTGCAAGTTCAAACCCATATCTCCTACATATTAAATGTCTTTGTAAACTTTTGTCAGTTGAATTGTACTTGCTAGATTAAACATATACTCCTTAAATTGAAACTTTCAATTTTCACTTTTGTTTGCAGAAAAATGAATATTAACTTTTTTTTTGTGAGAAAGAATATTAAAATTTCGCATTAGATTAGATAAAATCTAAATGATGTCATCTTATAAATGAGTTTTATAAGAATGAGTTCGGTCAATTTAAAATTTACTATGATAAGAGAGTTTATCCAAAATCAATTGGATTACCTCCCATCATATCTCCGATATCAATCCACACTCGAGTCACGCTCTAGATGTTCAATCATAAACTTAAAAATGTGTAAGAATCGGATATTGAATGAAAAGATTAGCTTATGTAGTACATAAGCTATCATCTAAAACTAATCTTCAAAATGATTTTCTTATGGTAGCTAAAGTAAAAATACCCCTCATTCAAAGATATTGGTATTCTTAAAATGTGTGTTATCATCAATGTACAATTCTTGATGATCCAGGAAATGATCTAGATAACAAAAAATGCTTCAACTTTACTATCAAAACAAATAAGCCATAACATGAAAAATGCATGAGAGCCACTACCAAGTACCTGAAAATCCAAATGGTCAAGAAAAAAATTAAGTTCATATAATCTCATTCAAATGCTTACGAATAACAAGTACTTATGTCAAGAGATAAGCTCAAATAAGTTGTTCATAAGTCACTTCCAAAAAAGTCTTAATTTGCCAAGATGTCACATATGAAGGATTAGCACATGTTTAATAGTTTTCATGGCTATGTTTATTTAAAACCTCATCAATTGAAGCAATGAGAAGACAATTATTTGATCAATAGTAACAAAGAGAAATTTGAGAATATACCATAAGGGTGCATATGAAGATGATAAATCAAGAAAAGGGTAAGGCCACCTGTGAAAAATTAATTAAGGTTATAAATGAAGAAAATCATTCATGTATTATATATTTAAAAAAAAAAAAAAGATGATGCTAGTTTTTACCAAATTGAAACAAAAAGATGGATTATCCACTGAATAATCACAAATGCAGCTGTCCACAAGATGGAAGCTCATACCGATGATGGCAGGTTGCCTTGCTTCCCAACTAGTAGCTTGCCATGAGAAACTGGCCGTGGAGTCCCTATTTCTAGGTAATCTTGATGGTCAAACACAAGGAAGCACCGATATAGACACAGACCCGCGAAAACACTTGTAATAAATTAAGAGCATAAAAATAATTGAATGTAACTACATATGTCGGTGTTGGACATACTACACCTTTTCAATTTGAAGTGTCAGTGCAACACAGGTCAAATGTAATTTGTGTTACTCGCCAGATTTCAATGCATGAACACCCATTTAAGGTTCATATTATTTTGTTGTTCATCGAGCAGATGTTCAAAAGAAATGATAATTTGTGTTTCTATGGATGAAACTGAAACTTTTACCCTAAAGAAATTGAGAAAATTCTAAACATGTCATTTTAGTTTTGAATGAGCAGTTTAAAAGACTAATAATATCTCTCACTGAAATAGAGGGGAAACGCATCAACTCCATTGCAAACTAGTACAATTCTAAAAATAAAACATGAGACATAAAAGAAAAGTAACCAAAAACTTACCTTATAGAGAAGAAAAGGTCTGCAGAGTTGGAAAGTGATGGTCCGCAGGGTTTCAAAGAAAAGGAGGTGAACAGGTTTGGATAATAGGCAGAAACCTAAGAATAACAAAAAAGTGGGTAGTTGTCCTGTTCTCCGTGACTTTCTTTTTTAAATCAAAACGGTGGACAACTATTTTTAACAGATCAAATGCATCCTAAAATTGATTCGGGCTTTCAAGAGAATGTCACAAGCATAAGCTGTATTTTATTTATATCAATCAAAGAGCATAAAACAAGAAACATGGGTACCTATCTATTAAAATGACATATATTGCCCAAATCCAGACATCATTAAAATTAAACTAAAAGCAAAAGCACGGTCCTTCCTACAACTAGAAAACCTATTAGAAAGCAGCATGTAATCTAATCTACATTACAGTCCACAAATAAGTTATTTTGCACCAACCTAGCTTATTTTATCTTATTTCACACAAAGAGACTCAATCATAACGATCAAGGATAATAGCAATACATTGTTGAGGTGGTGGAGTGGAGTATAGACGGACGGTACTTAGAATTGACCGTCAGGATAAGTACTGTTCAAAGCAATCGGTTTAAAATGATGTTGAGCGATTAGCAACTCTTGCACCTTTTGTGCAATTTTATTCATAACAACACTTGTTGATCTTCCTTTGTATAATTTAGCGAAAACAGAGTGATAACTAGCAGCATTAGGTTTGACACCACATTTGATCATCACAGCTGCTGCAGTTTTAGCAGATTTGACGTCTTGTTCGGTAACTAAACTTGTTGCTGCTGGTGTGGAAAGTAAAGTGTGAGGATCTGGGTAGAGGATGGATTTAGATGTATCCATTTGTTGCTTCAAGATAAGTGCTTGTTTAAATTGACTGATTATGCAATTACCGTAGATTAGATTATGATATGTGATGCGATCAGGCTTAATGTTTTTAACATGAAACAATTCAGAACATAAATCATAGGCTTGGCTTAAAAGTCTATCCTTGCAGAGTCTGAATAAGATTGCGTGAAGGCAGGACATGAGACAAAAATCACCAAAACCATATTTTGATGGTTCCTTGTCAATCTGTAATGCATCATGTCTGAACAAATCGATGGCCATTTGGGTTTCTCCGATAAAACATAATTCAGGGATTAGAATAAGATAACTATAATAGTCGAATATTACACATTTGGTTCTTCTGATATCATTGTAAAAAAGCATTGCTTGCTGAACCTGTTGTCTACGAATAAAACCATCTAAAATATCATTCAAAGTTTGAGTAGTAGGAAGATGACCGGTGTCGATGATTTTATGTAACAGAGAGATAGCTGAAGAGATGTTGCCTCGTCTAGAGTGGCAGAGGATGAGAATGGCCCAAGTATTAACGTCTGGGACAACGGCGCGGCGATTGAATTGGGATGATTGTTCCAATTGATTGTAAAGGGAAAGAACAGCGACAGAAGAACCAACTTGAGCAAGGCTTGAAAAAATAGAATTATATTCGGATATGGGAGCGACACGTAATTGGATGAGTAATTCGAACATATAGACAGCCTTTAAGTTTACATTGTGAGGAAAAGCTCCATCATCATAGGTTGATGAAATTGAAATTAAACGACGATGACGATGATGAGCAAACTTGGGAATAATAATAGAAGAAGAAGAAGAACCACCACCATATGATCTTCTTAATATTGAAAACATAGCTGCAGCTGCTGCCGCCATTGATTGATTCATGCACAACCAGCCGCCCGCAGATTCATCTTTTTTCTTCCAGTTACTTACGCTCTTCGCTTCCATTCCATGGATCTTATTTATATCCAAGGATAAGGGTGAACGAAATTACTAACACACCCTTGCTTTTTCTGTTCTATTTTTTACGGCAAGGGTTATTATGCATAAGGTTTTCCTTATGCATGGTGCATAAACACCTCACAGCCCTTAGATTTATTGTACAGGTGTAATAATCTTAGGTATACACTCTCTTCAACGAACGATTTCGTCAAGCTTCATATCCAAAAACGAAGAAAGGTGCTGGAGGAAGGAAAGGAGGAGGACCAAGGAAGAAATCGGTCTTCAATTCCCCGTCAGAAGAATCGGTCGTTACTTGAAGAAAGGTAGATACGCTTAGCATGTCGGTACCGGAGCACCGGTTTACTTAGCCACTGTTCTTGAATATCTTGCTGCTTAGGTAAATTTCAATTTCAATTTTTAGTTTCTATGATGATTTTGTGAATTGGAATCTGAAAACCTAATTTTGACTAATTTTGATTGATTTTTTGAAGGTGCTCGAATTGGCTGGAAATGCTGCACGTGATAACAAGAAGAATAGGATTATACCAAGGCATGTGTTGTTGGCTGTGAGAAATGATGAAGAGCTTGGAAAATTGCTTGCTGGTGTTACCACTTACCATTGCTCATGGTGGTGTTTTTCCTAACATTAACCCTATTCTTTTGCCTAAGAAGACTGAAAGATCTACTACTGGTAGTAAGGAGCCAAAGTCTCCATCCAAGGCCAAGAAGTCTAATTATCATTCAATTTGACTCTGCAGAATTTAGTTTTTAACGATAAGTAGTGCAAACATTATTCATTTGCACATAGTAGTTTTAAGGCTTAAATATACTTTTGGTCCTCTAAATATTTTTAAGGTTTCACTTTGGTTCTTTAACTATTTTTTGTTTCGTTTTGGTCCTTTAATTATTTGTTCGTTCTGTTTTAGTCCTCTAACTTTTATTATGTTAATTTATTTGGTCCTACTCATCATTAGAAAAATGTCAAAAACGTTAATTTTGCGTATGTGACACTTAGGGACTTGATGACTTTGGTGTGAGATGCAATAGGAAAACGCCACGTGGCCAGAGACCTTCTTCTTCATCGCGTACGGATCTTCCTCCGTCACTGTCTCCGTCCACATCACCGGTTATCTTTCCACTCACGAAAACTAACGAAACGATACTCCAAAATTTCTCATGATTTACACTGAATCCAATATGATGTCTGTTTTCTCATTAGAGGCTACTACCTCTCGTTTTTGACTTTTTTTCTAACGGTTACGACCAAGTAGATTAACAAAATAAAAGTTAAAGGACCAAAACGGAACGAAAAATAGTTAAAGGACCAAAGTGAAACCTTGAAAATATTTAGAGGACCAAAAATATATTTAAGCCTAGTTTTAATTTTTAATGGTAAGAGCACACAGTAGTAGTTCAATTGTGGTTGGTATAATGTGTCCTTGCAATGTGTACATTTCTGGTTTATACGGGGACGTTTGTTTGCCGGATACAAAATTTATATCTGGGATTAATTTTCCCAGGAACATAAAAGTGGGAACCTTATTCCTAGGATAATATAGAAAAAAGTGTTTGGTTATTAGTTTTATTCCTGGGAACTATTTTTAAAAAAATTTCTAGGAATAACTAAACTATGTTTGGTTTCTAATGTATGTTCCCGGGAATAAACGTTATAATTATCAAAATACCCCTGGTTACAAATTTTCTTTTAACAACAATTTTTTTTTTGACAAATGTTTTTTACGACAATTTTTTTATAAAATAAACCACATGGTACAAATTCATGAGGAGATTGAATACAAAAACAACACAGACACTTACAAGAGTCAAAACTATTTCATACGTACATAATTGAAAGAGATCCTCAAAGTAATTTAATTTTGTTCTTCATCACTTCCACATCAGTATCAATAAAATCATGAAGGCATTCATTCTATCTATCCAAACTTCATTAAAAAGAATTCTAAGTTAATAATGGCAAAAACACATACATGAGTCAAGCCAAGACATTCTTAGAAGATGAAGATACAAACTTATTTGGAGTTCTTAAGAACAATGATGACAGAATCACCAAGAAGAAATATTCTACTGATGAACCTTGTTCAGTGGGTGGGCCTTTTTCTTTCCTTTACCAGTCTTGGGGACCTTAGTTCACATCTCCCTAATATTTTCAAGAACCATATTGTGGTGCCTATCAAAAGCCTTCACACGACCAGTGTTGTAACGACACTGATAATCATATCAGTGTTAATCAAAGCAAAAGCAACATTTCATTAAATAAATAAAAATTTAAAGAAAATTCATACATGAATCGTTTAGCAAATAATGATAAAAACAACTTAAACACTTAAACCAACAAAGACAATCAATCCCTATATGAGAACTATTGTTACTTAAATCAAAGTTGTGAATATTCTAAATTCTACTGAGAACCATTGTTACTTAAAACCATTTCCATGAATTCCTTTCTCAATGTAGGAGTATTCACAGCGAAAAAACAGTCACACAAGTTGTTGTCTTTGGTGATAAGCATAGCAGCCCTCACAACATCTTTGTCAGGTAGTCCTATTTCATTCAATATGGAGAAAATTTGACCCCTCCTTTCGGCAGTGAATTTTTCGTGCAAAAAACAAGAGGAGAGTTGTTTCATATTCTCAATGCCGCTTGCATAAAACTCACCTAACTTGTTCAATGAAGTTAATAAGCTATCAGAAGCCTCATCATTATGCTTCACCCTTTTTCCGGCACGCTTTCCAGTCCTATAATTAACAGAATCTCGTTGTGCTTGGTTTGTTGGATTTGATCCTGGAGTAGTAGTGTTAGAAGTGGGTGTTTCTGGTATCTGTGACTCAAAAATCTCTTCATCATCATTCAAATTAATTGTTGACCCACCCTCTTGTGTTGATGGAAAATATTCCTTCTCCATCTCAGCACGCATATCAGATGTATCTTCTGCCGCATTACCAGATCCTTTATCTTTGCCATATGTAATATCCAAGGTATCAAAGTGTGGAAATGGTTTTCCATACAAGCCAATTGCAGTAGGGTGAGACTGTATTGAAGAAAGAAAAAAATGTACATATATAAATTTAATGCAATCATAAATGTTATGATAAAATGTGAAATAGTATATGTCGTGTATTACCTTGCACCATTGACTATAGATCTCCTTCTCTACTACAATCATCTTTCGATTTTCATCCCACCCGAAACCACTAGCACTTGGACCCAGCATATCTTTGATTGCAGAATATTGTGTTCTTAGACGTTTCATTCTTGATTCAATATGTGGGTTAGCTCTTAATGTGCAGCCGGGAACTTTGCTGTGAATATATTTCTCCAATAATTTAGTATACCCAGGTTTAAATGAGCCTGCATCAGCCTTCCAACCATCGTCAACCAATTTCAACAAACCTTGCACTAATACTGCATCTTCTTCAGCAGTCCATTGTCGCTTTGTGCTTTTTACATTTTGATTTTCAGATGACACGTCCATCTATTCAACAACTCAACAAGTATGTGCATGTCAAAATTGGAAACATTATATATGATAAATAAAATCATATATGAACTCATATTTTATAAATAAAAACTCATAGACAAAAATAAATTTGATTGATGAAACTTTAAAAATCAAAGTCAACAATACATTTAAAATAATAGTTACAATGAAATAAAAAATCAAATAACAAACACTAAAATTTTCACTGATTTACACCTCTCCACCTATTAAATATTTCTAATGCAAAATTATCTCTCCATTGACTCCATGTAGTACTTGGCTCCACCGTAGTTATCATGTCACCATACATGACTTCATCGGAGACCTCATCATATCCTAAATTCCTTTCGAGAGGATCCAATGCCATTTCTTTACGAATATGGTTATGTAAAAGACAACAAGCTGTTATTATTCTTCCTTGAGTTTTTAAGGGATAAAATGACTTCTCTCCTAATATAGCCCAACGTCCTTTCAACAGTCCAAAACATCTTTCGATTACATTCCTAGCTGAAGAATGTTTCATATTGAAAAATTCTTTAGGGGTGGATGGTTGTAACCCATGCCTCCACTCACTGAGGTGATACCTTTGACCTCTATAAGGAGTAAGAAATCCTTGTCCATTCATGTATCCAGCATCACATAAATAATAATACCCTATCATAAATAAAACTAAAGTTAATATCCATAAACTATCTTGTCAAAAAAAAAAATATCCATAAGTTATACAAGACATGTTTTATTTGTTTATTGATCTATACTTTTATACCTTCATTTGGTCGAGAAATAGCATCTCTAAGGACTCTAGAGTCAGCTGCTGATCCCTCCCAGCCAGGCAAAACATATATGAATTGTAAATCTGGAGAACAAACACCTAACACATTTGTAGCTATCTCACCTTTCCTTGTTCTGTATCTACTTTTATCGGCTTCAGGCACATTGACCTTGATGTAAGTGCCATCAAAGGCTCCTAAACAATTTGTAAAGTATTTCCATCTTTCATCTGTGTTGCCCTCCAAAATTGGTTTAGGTTGTTTTAATAATTCTTTGTGACATCTTAAAACAGATAGTAATACATTTATGAAATGCCTACTAATCGTTTCACCGGACCTAACAAATTGTCTTCTAATCATTCTATTCTTAACGTGATGTGCCAATATGTGTAAAAACATGGCCACCAATTCCTCAACACACATATGTCGAGTAGGAAGTAATCCACCGGTAACTTGCAACATGTCACATAGTTTATGAAAAGCAGCCCTATCCATTCTTGTATTCTCAATACAAGCCAAATCACTCATGTAAATAATTCTACGAAAATGAACGTCTCTAATTAAACTTCTTTCATAACAATCCCATGATCTTTTTCTCTTTTTCGAGCGTTTACTTAAAACAATGTAGCATAACATAATGGTCATCAACATAAAGTAATTCAACATATCCATATATATGATAACCATTGCTATAATCCTTTTCTTCCTTTGACGACGCACTTCCATCAAATTTGTCATGATCAAAATTAAGTTTTTTTATTTGCTGCAAATATTATAATACTATCTTAGA
The DNA here is from genome assembly GCA_951804385.1 of Trifolium dubium. Taxonomy (NCBI): domain Eukaryota; kingdom Viridiplantae; phylum Streptophyta; class Magnoliopsida; order Fabales; family Fabaceae; genus Trifolium; species Trifolium dubium. The sequence continues at coordinate 16,225,410 of OX638073.1, forward strand.
AACATAGAAGTGATACCATATAAAAAATACTAAATCTAACACAAACATCTAACTATATAGTTATATAGTGGTTTCAATTTTAACAAATCTCATGAGAAAAACATTTACTTAATTACACATGTATCTCAAAGAGAAATAATACACGGCTGATATAATTTTTGATTGATGACTCTCAAATTCATATTCAAACTTTAATTTTAGTTAAGACTTTCATGAGACAACCAACCCCAACACCATACCTCCCGCACCAAGGCGGAACCCAAGCCTAAATATCTCTAGTATTTAAAAGTCAAAAATCAAGATAACTTTGACAGTTTACACTATGTTTGAGATAATGAAGCAAAATTGCATAAAAACAAAATATTCGATCCATAAAACTCAATTGTTACATATGCATATGATTAATCATAATATCCACAAATATAGAGTAATTGAAAATAGATTGCTCAGAATAGCCATATACAATTGAGTTGAGAAAAACATGAATTAAAAAGAAGTGAAGTGAGACAGTACCTTGAATAACAGAGGGAATTAGTGAAATCGAAAACCCACACAAGGAAAGAATGGTAGCAAGCAGATGATGAGTGAATATAAAGCAGTTTGGTGAAGTAAAAATTGTATTGGAGGGAAGATTCAGCGGGAAAATTAAAGGGTAATAATAGGTTTTCATCATAGAATATGGGTTCATGGTTCCTGGGAATAAAATTTTCCCACCCCCATCTCATGGGAATAGAACTGAGGAGATCGTGGGGAAGACGTGGGTGTTTTAGGGTTCCTGGGTAATTTTTGTTCCTGGGTGTTTTTTTTTTCCTTTATACCAAACATAGTTATTATTTATTCCCATCCCCTATTCCCAGCGAAAGATATGTAGGATCATGATTCGGCTTGGAGTTAAATTTTTATGTCCATTGGTAGATTAATTAAGTGATTCGGCATGGATAGCTCTTGTGCTTATTTGTTTGGAGTTGGGAATAACTATCCTTAAAACCAATTTGTTTCTAGTTGTGAATAAATGATCTTTAAACAATAGTATTCTCTAAATTGAAATATTCATTCGAAATTATTTATTGTAAAAATCATTAGATTTATTTAACTCTTTTTTTGGTATTGAAACCATTAGACCATAGTAATGGTTTCATGGTATTATATCTTGAAACCATTTAACAATATTATTGGTTTCAAAGATTTGTTTTACTATTTTAAAATAGCGAAACCATTAGAACATACTAATGGTTTTACTATATAACATCTTAATACCATTTAACAATATTATTGGTTTCAAAGATCTGTTTTACTATATATTTTAGGGTATCGGGTATCAAAACCATTAGACTATAATAATGGTTTCACTGTATAATATCTTGAAACCATTTAACAATTTCAAAGATCTATTTTACTATTTTAGGGTATCGGGTATCGAAACCATTAGATCATACTAATGGTTTTACTGTATAACATCTTAAAACCATTTAACAATATTATTGGTTTCAAATATCTATTGTACTAGTTTAGAGCATCGAAACCATTAGACCATACTAATGGTTTCACTGCATAACATTTTGAAATCATATAACAATATTAATGGTTTCAAAGATCTATTTTATGGTTATAGTCATATTCATTATTTAAAATCATTTAACAATAATAATTTCATTGCTCTTTTATTTTATTAGAAACCATAACATCTTGTGTTAATATTTGACTCAACTTTTTACTATTTTAGGGTATCGAAACCATTAGATCATACTAATGGTTTCAGTGTAAAACATTTTGAAACCATTTAACAATATTAATAGTTTCAAAAATCTATTTTATAGTTTCGGTCATAATCATTATTTAAAACCATTTAAAAATAATATTTTTATTGTTCTTTTATTTTACTAGAAACCATAATATCTTATATTAATAGTTGACTCAACTTTTACTATTTTAGGGTATCAAAAATCATTTAACAATATTAATTGGTTTCAAACATCTATTTTACTATTTAAAACTATCAAAAATATTAGACAATTATTTTGGTTTCAATTACCTAATTTTTTTTTTTAAAAAAAGAGTTTCGATAAACAAATCAAAATTTTTTTTTGAAAAAAACAAGTTCTGAAAAAAAACTAGGGGTGCGCTTGGGCCTCAAGGGGGTGAAAAAACTTTCAAGATAAAAAGAAAGAGAGTTGGGCAGGGTTGCAGTTTCAAAAAAAAATCAGACAAAAAAAGGGATTGACTGGGCTGGGGGGGCGCGCGAGTAAAGAGGGGGTGGCTTAGAAATTCTGCTTGTGCATAAACAAGGCTTATGCACTATAACCAATCCCATTTTTTACTTTGCTTAGTTGGGTAACTAATTTACTTCGCTTCAGGAGTTTGTTTGCAACTACCTACGGTAATGTACAACTAAACTAGTTTAGTTTGACTTTGTTGCATCGTCGTGTCCTCTAGTACTAGTATGTGACACACAGCAAAGAATTATCAATTACTCCCTCCATTCCAAATTAAGTGTCATATTTGCCAAAATTGTTTGTCCCAAAATAAGTGTCATATACTATTTATAACAATAGTTTTTACTATTTTATCCCTTAAAGCAATCATTAAGTAAGATAAAAAGTACACTAAAAAATTTACTTTTTAGTATTCCAATGTCTACTACCAATAAAAAAACAGAGGGTATTTTAGTAAAAGTCATATTCTCTCTCTCTCATTCTTTTACACACTTTTCTTAAAAGTGTGTGATTTAATCAACTGCGACACTTAAAATGGGACGGAGGGAGTAATTAATAATTTATTTTAAATAATAGTTTATTATATGTCATTTTACTCTTTTAGCCTTTATGGTGGGTGTTGTATTTAAGAAGCTCTTATGCTTTATTTGACAATCAACCAAACATTAATCAATTATATTCTTCTCTCAAAACTATGTTTCATACTATCTCATTTGTACTGGATTCTATTCTAAATCATTAGAATCTCTACTACGAGACTTGAATTTTATCGGTTCGTCCCTATAATTCGTTTTCCCGTCCCAATTGATATCAGAGCCTTCGATTTGGCGCGCAATGGCTGCTAAATAGAAATTGGTGAAAATTTTGAATGCTTTGGAAGTAGAACAAAAGATGGAATTGGGTATATATTTCTTATGTGATGAACCTTTTACTGTTGAACATCAATTGCTTCATCATTCAAATAACAATGTGATGTAGTATCAAAAGTATGTTTGTTTTTATCGTATTCACATGGACTGATGCGATAACGATGCCGTTCAACAATTAATATAATTTTAAGTAAAGGGTTTTCAAAGATATTTGATTACGAAAACTTACAAAAACATAAAAGTGGTAAAGTTGAGTAAATTGACAGAGAGATTCAATTATTGGGATTAGACTTAATTGACTCGTTATACATATTCCTTTAATCAGTTATAGGTGTTTTAACTATCAACCAAAATTATCACGTATTAATCATCATGCGCTTCTGTTCCCAAATAACGACGAGAGATCGATTATATCTATCAACCCCCGATCCCTCGGGTGATTAATTGATACAAAAACTTTAAGTTCCAATACTTTGAGTGAATATTAAACCCAAATCTATTCCTAGAGTTTAATACTTTGAGTGAATATTAAACTCGATTTTCGTGAACTATGCAGGCAAGTCGCAAACCAAGTACGTAAATTCGATTTACGCTTGCATAAATTGTTAGTTTCTAATGTATATAACCATTTTTATAATTGAAAATTGTATCAAACAAAATTACAGAGAAGAATCTTATGCGATTTACTAGTGCAAAAGCATAAATTTTTACTAACCTATGAAATTAAATCTTAATTGAAGTCTTCAAATTCAATCTTCAAGTTTTGATAGTCTTTTTATGGTTTGAGAGAAAAATCATAGAAGAAGTGAAATAGAATGAAGAAGAAAAGAAGTTTTAAAAAAGGGCAATTCTGCTATTAATCCACACTCGAGTCACGCTCTAGATGTTCAATCATAAACTTCAAAGTGTGTTAGAATCGGATATTAGATGAAAAGATTAATATATGCAGTACATAAGCTATCATCTAAAACTAATATTCAAAATGATTTTCTTATGGTAGCTAAAGTTAAAATACCCCTCATTCAAAGATATTGATATTCTTGGAATGTGTGTTATCATCAATGTACAATTCTTGATGATCCAGGAAATGATCTAGATAACAAAAAATGCTTCAACTTTACTATCAAAACAAATAAGCCATAACATGGAAAATGCATGAGAGCCACTACCAAGTACCTGAAATTCCAAATGGTCAAGAAAAAAATTAAGTTCAAATAATCTCATTCAAACAAGTACTTAATTCCAAATGCAAGAGATAAGCTCAAATAAGTTGTTCATAAGTCAATTCCAAAAAAGTCTTAATTTGCTAAGATGTCACGTATGAAGGATTAGCACATGTTTAATAGTTTTCATTGCTATGTTTATTTAAAACCTCATCAATTGAAGCAATGAGAAGACAATTATTTGATCAATGGTAACAAAGAGAAATTTGAGAATATACCATAAGGGTGTATATGAAGATGATAAATCAAGAAAAGGGTAAGGCCACCTGTGAAAAATTAATTAAGGTTATAAATTAAGAAAATCATTCATGTATTATATATTTAAAAAAAAAAAAAAAAGATGATGCTAGTTTTTACCAAATTGAAACAAAAAGATGGATTATCCACTGAATAATCACAAATGCAGCTGTCCACATGATGAAATATGCGAATCGAAACACTGGAAATCTCTGCATGTTTGAGAATAAGCAGTTGTTAATTTGAAGTTATGAAAACATTGTTTGATGTTTGATATAAATTAAAAATATATATAAACCATAAATTTCGGAAAAAAAAAACTCACCATGCAATTCAATGATGTATCACCAAGGAGGAAAACAACATTAATTGTGTGCATACAAAAAATCAACTGCAAGAATGAAAATTGCAAATATTTTCATATCACAGAAAAGCATCTTATAAGCAGATACATGGAAGACATGACCCTATGAATTGATATATTCAATTTAAATCTTGAATTACTTCACTTTTTGTTAAAATTGGAAACTACGTGTGTTGGGTATGACTCATAGTTACTGAACTGTAGTATTTAAATACAAGGCGCTATGCTATCAGAGACATTGACACAATTAGCCGAACTTTGTTATCAAATGTTGTGCATTCATTGTTTACGCTTTTCATATCTTTATTCTTTTGAAGCGGGATTTGTGTCCTAACTTTTTTATCTGAATATCAAGTATGAGTTTTACACCGAACGGATAAATGAGGGACAAGAGACAATGTTGATGATACTTACAAAATCAAGACTGTAATGATTGGATGTTCTGACTGGATAAAGGATGAACCAGAATACAAAGTCAGTGAGTATTACAGCACCTGCACAAGTCTATAAAGAAAATGAGAAAATTATTGTATCACGAATTCGATGAAAAACAACTAAACAACTGAAACTTGTTAAACAAGTTAACCTGTCACATATTTACAATCTTTGATATTACATAAAATAATTGTCAAATGCAACTGATATTTTGTTGCAGCGATTAACATATGCCGATGGAATGACTAAATTAAATTACCTGATAAATTATTTGAAAAATGTAACCCCATACACCAGCAATTTCCCTGGTATGGAATTCCTGATCAGGACTCTTAGGCAGTTCAGGAATATCTAAAACTCCATCAAGAGTTGGAGCCATATAAGTGCTAACTGCATCTAAAGAACCATCATTCACTGTTCTACTCACAAATTCATTCTCTTTATATAAACATCCATATATTGAAAAAGATGTTCCTAGCTGAAAGTAAAATTGAAACACAAGTTACTTTAGATAATATATGAACATAAAACATTTAAAAAAAAACGAATTGATTCATATACACTGTCAATGTAAATATCTTTTACACTGTCAATCAATCATAATCATCAACTTATTTAATACGTTTTGACTTTAGTGACAGTGTAAAACTTTTTATACTACGATTAATCTCTTACAAGAAAAATAAATAGATATTTCATGTTTTCATGCTAATATATTTTTAACTATAATGTACAAGAGTCTAAGATTCGAAGTGTTACCCCAAAGTAAATAATGACCAAAGTAAATGTCAATCTGTTGAGCAGAAAGAAAAAAAAACTATAGTTAGAATATTTATAAACAAAAGAGCAAGCTATTATATTATGAGGCATTTTGTAATTTGACCCTTTTCAAAATTAATTTTTCATCCATGAATATTGCATAAAACAATAAATGCAGGAACTCATAATAAGCTATTCCAATTTTCCTTTTTCATGCATGACATATACATGCCCTGCCCTGCCTCAGTATAGTATTTAGAAAAGCTATTCTAAAATATTTTAAGATTAAGGTCATGTTTGAATAAACAGTTGAATTAAGTGCTTATAGCATAAGTGCTTATCATATAATTGCATATGTATTTGTTTATTGTTTTCATATAAGCAATAAGTTATTTTTATAAACAGGCCTGGATAGCTTATTGAAATAAGCTTAAAATAGCTTACTGTCATAAGCTTTTTATATAAGCTTTCCCAAACAGTCTCACAAGTACTTATGCCGGAAGAAATCAATCTAAACAGCAAACTAGATGCAAAAAAGACTAAATTATTCAAATATGCATAATGTAATTAACTTACTGAGTGTAGTAGTAAAATATTCCAGCTCCATCAGCAGCAACATTGGCTATAATCAAAGCCAAAAGAACAATAAAAGAAATGAATCTATAAATAAGAAGCCAAGAAGGATCAATTCCTCTAACACATGTATTCCAAGCTTCATCTTCATATAACAATCCATCTTGTTGATTTTCTCCTCTCTCAGAAGGCCTTGGTTTATTGAATCCTTCATTCTTGAAAATTAAATAAGATGCTAATGTCATTGAAAACAAAAGCCATAGTGCACAAAAGAAGAATCTCCAATTCAACCAATAACTTGATGTAGTTGTATCTGTTGTCATTTTTGGTTGCCATGTATGGCTTGGTGACCAAGTTATGAAACTCATGAGTAATGTATGATTATTCTTGATTCAATAGCAACCCTTTTGATGATAGTTAATCAAGAAAATCTAAAATTCTCTATTCATTCAAAGAATGATGTATTTGTATGAATTCCAATAGTAACAAAAAATTATGCATTTAGAAAAATTTCAAAAGAAAATGCTAAAGATTGTTAGAAGGAAAGTGTTTACTACTAGTATTATATAAGCCACATCACAATATAAATGCAATCAAACATTAAAAAATGAATGAGAATTTTGATGTAATTATTTTTATTTAGAATAGTGAAACTCAAATGTAGGAGAAAATGAACAAAAACACTAAAAGCATATCAAGCTTGCTCATCAAATTTTTAAGCCAATCACACTTATATTCCTTGCTTGAGATGAGCTTATCCAAAAGTACATAAAGTTCAATACTTCACTCAAATGAAAAGAAAAAAATAAAATTAAGTGGCATCAATTCACTGTTGAGAAGTAAAATGGAGAGAGTATAGTATAGATGCTTTGCTTCATTACAAGGAATTTGGTGATAGATAAAAGGCATAAGATGCCTTTTGGATTTGTGGGGTGATCACAATTTCATCTTATTGGAAAGACATTTAACAGAAGAATGGAATATTCATAAATCATAACCATGATATGATGTATAACTAGACAAGACACAAACAGAATACACCTTTTCTAACAATGTATGGTCATTTATTATTTTATTTCTAATCACTTTCACTTTCAAGGTTCGGTCCTGTCGCATGCATGTTGTCAATATTGCAAGTAAAATAAATACTTCACTTGTTTCTAACATTAATAATTATTTTTACAGTCTCATGTCACTTAAAAATCTAAAATTACTTTTTTAGATAAATCAAAATTTGTTAAGAATTATAACAGATATTGCGTCGCTCATGAAACCAAGGCACATGACATTTTTTTGAGAAAAATGACCAATTTATTATATACAACTAAATTTTTTTCATCATTAGTAATTTTACAATTGTATGTCTGCTATTTTGCTAATTTAAACAAGCTCATCACAATTAATTATAGTTTTTTTTATGTCTTACTCCTTTTGTCTTTTGTTTTGGTCCAATATTCCTTTTGTCTTATTTTGATCTTACTGACAAGCGAATCAACCGGTAGCGATCCGGGTTGAGCAGATGTATCCACGATATCATTGAACTCATCGTCTTCATCATCAGAGTAGTAATCATAATCATCTTCATCATCGTTGTTGCTATCATAATCATCAACATCCTCCGGTCCGTCGCTTGAATAGTTGTCTTCGGTACCATCTTCAAGGTATACAACTGATCTTTTGAAAGCATTTTCACTTGAAGAAGTAAATGCTGGATAGGAGTGCTCTGTGGCCTGTGAAATACCCTCAAATTCTTCTACCTTCTCTAAGAGAGCATCAGGACCAAGATTGAATTCTTCTAGCAACAAAGCCTTGTTTGCCTCAATTGCACTCTTCCACAGAGATAACATTTTAGGGCTTGTTTTGACCATGTTGCCAATATCCTTTGATTGATTATCATCAACCTTGCCTGATTAACATTTTCAAATCATAATCATGCATGCTGTTACATATGATCAGATCAAGATACAACACAAAAACACAAAACTATCATACATGATCATCTATGTATGACATCGGAGGGAATATAAATATATCAATTCTTCTCAAGGGTCGGCCAATATTGTAAATAACGCTTTGCTAGGAAAATCATTGTCGAAGAAATTTCATGCAAACTATTTACTGCAACTCGCCATCCCATGTGATTTTTTTTTCCTCAATCTCCCATTTTTATAAAGGTTCCCAAATAATTGGCATTGTATGTATAACTAGCCTCTTCATAACAAGATCTAAGACAGCTATTCTAAACCTCCAACTAACTAGAGAAAATTCACAAAACCTCAATATGCACAAATGCATTTCTAGAATATATCTTCTTGTTCATGGTCACCATTAAATCCATACGAAGAAAACTAAGGTATTATCCGCTTGGGAAATGCATCGAACATGTCATAAACGTCTAATCTGTTTTAAGCACAAACCATATCAGTCCTAGGGATTCAATTGCTCACAATCACATAATTTTAAACACAAAATACCACTTTTATTTGTATATTTCAATTTTACTTTTTTTACTTTTCTGTTATTCTTTTCTCTTTTTGCAGATGCATTGGGAACTCATGTTAGTCTCTTAATCATCACCATTTCATAATATATACACATATATGTATGTATTCTGTAGGAGAAATCCATTCGGACAAGACTTTTGATAACATACAGGTGCAACCAACTTTTTCCTCTAACACGTACCTCTATTGTCCAAATTTCTTGTAATGCCAGCTTCAGCAGGAGGAAAAACTGGAGCTTGTGGGTACATTGATTTCCAGTCTTTGCCCCTCCAAATCAATATTTGTTCATCATCGAAAGACAATAGCACACAAGGAACCAAATCCTGCCAAAGCATGAAGATCAAATTGCATGCAGCATAATACTCCTAAATAATGATTGCAGTAATACTCAAGTATACATACACAAAGCATACTAGTATACTACTATACACCGCACATGACCTGTATTATTGTGTTCTAGGAAACAGACTTATTAGAGACATTTCAATTACAAAGGCCAAAACATATTTTATGCAGTAAAATATTTTAACAAGTCCCCCCTCCGATAGCTGAAATATAAAATAGCCCGACAGAAAAAAAAGCATTGTCTCAAGTATATAGAAGATTAACTATTTTGATAGTGGAAACCAGAAAGATCTATAGTGAATTAATCGTTCCTTTTGGCGAGGGTGCCATGAAATTTATAGACAGAGCTAATGATCACTTTTAGCGCAGCCAGAGAAAGAAAAAGTGAAAAATTAAACTGATGAATCCACAATCATACATTTAATTTGAACTTCAGTTGTGCCAAACTAATCAACTGCAGAACACACCTTAATAGATTGAGTATAAGGTTTATATTAGACAGAGAACAAACACTTTGGATAGAACATAATGGCTTCGGCCTTCGGTTACTAAGTCTAAGCATGTACATTTTTTAACTTCCTTTGAACATAATGTAGGTTACTTATACACATTGAATTAATTTTAATAACTTAATACGTCGTACAGTATCAAAATTATTTGGGTCCGACAAAAAGATCAAAGGAACAATGTATAAGAAAAAAGACAAAGAAAGAAAGCTAGTTATCTAGTACCTTAAGTTTGGCACCTAATCTCTTGTAATCACTAGGGTCCAATCCCTTGCAGTCAATCTTCACCAAATGGCTTCCTTCAAAAGCATCTCTGACATCCTTTACAAGTGTTGTGTATACTCCATTTTTAGCTGCAACAAGACGGAAGTAAATGAGATGTTTAAATTAAGAAAATAACCAGTGTTTTAAATAAATGTGTAATTGGCCCAAAAGGAGAATGTAAATTCAACAATAACTTCAAACAGAAAAGAGTACTATGCAGAATAAGTATGCAGATCAATAAAGAAATTCAAAACATAATAACAACCCAGTTCTACTTGATTTTCATTATCTTTCCACCTACTAAGATTTTGTACTCAATTTTGTGCTGGTTTACTTGCATAGAATATTCTATTTTCAGTATCTTACTCAACTAACCAGAGGACGTTCCTTCTTGATAATCCCCTTAAGAAGTCAAAAGCATCTCACATGGTCAAATCTTTTATTTGATCAATGATACTAGTTACATACGTCTATTGACATGTCCATTTGCAAAACTGATAGACACAAATTAGTATACAAGAGAAGAATCAAAAGACGTGGTCCCTCTTCCAATCATTCTAATCATGAGCTGTCAGCTCCACATGATTGTGAGGGAGAGCATGTGAGTGGGACACATGTCACTCCCTGATTAGTTATTCTAGATCTAGATTGCTATATATGAATGCATTCCATGCATTAGAGAGAAAAGGAAGAATATTGAGCTAGTGTTAGCATTGGGAGAGATTGGCCTCTCGAAGAGCCACTTATTTTCTGCATAATCACTTATTCTGTTTTAACTTAAATCAGCTTATTGCTGATTACTGGTATCCATCTCATTGATTTAGATTCCATTTGACCTCTAAATCAATTATCATCTATAATACACTCCATTTCCTTCATTTCTATACTAGTTTCCTACTCTATTGATTTTGGATCCTAACAATTGGTATCCAGAGCCTCAGTTTACGTTGATTTTACGCAAAATCAAAGGATCCGATGGAACAGAGACTCACGAACGTAGAAGAAACAGTTGAGCAGATTCGTCAGTTGTTGTTGGAACAACGACGAACACGACGTCGTCACGGTCGACCGGTAGAAAGGCGATACCCACGCAATGGCGACGACGAAGATGCCGGTAGTGACAGTAGCACTTTGTCACGTAATTCTCCGGTGCGTCACGGAGGTAACGATCACCAGAATCATCACCATCGACGTAAGTTGGAGATGCCAATCTTCAAGGGTGATGATGCGTATAATTGACTAGTACGTATTGAACGTTATTTTCGTTTGAGTGGAGTTAGAACTCATGAGAAACTCATGATAACAATGATAGGTTCAAGGGAAAGAGGTTAAGCCCTGCTGAATTGGATGAGAGGCATAGGAAGGGACTGTGTTTTAAATGTGGAGATAAATGGAACCATGAGCATGTATGTAAGCTCAAACATATGAAGTTAGTCTTGTGTGAAGGCAGTAGCAGTGAAGAGGAAGAGAGGGAAGAGACTAAGAAGGAAGAAGAGCCAGTGGTGGAGGAAGAATTAAAGACCATGCAGTTATCATTACAAAGTAGATAAGGGTTTACTTCTAATAAATCCTTCAGGGTATGGGTGAAGATTGGAGAGAGAGCGGTACTAACTCTCATTGATTCTGGTGCCACAAGTAATTTCATAGCCACTAACTTAGTGAAAGAACTGAACATTCCATTAGTTGATACCCCGACTTATGTGATTGAAGTAGGGAATGGGGAGAAGGTGATGAATCAAGGTGTGTGTAGAGAATTGCAATTCCAAATTCAGGGAGTGCAGTTCAAGCAGCATTTCTATTTGATGGAGTTAGGAGGGACTGAGTTAGTGTTGGGAATGGATTGGCTAGCTAGCTTGGGGGATATTCACGCCAACTTCCATGATTTATGCTTAAAATGGAAATCAGAAGGGAGAAGTCACATGATAACTGGTGACCCAACTCTATGCACCAGACAAGCCTCAATGAAAACTATGATCAAGGCTTTGTTAGACCAGGGAATAGGATTCATACTGCAATCCCTGATAGTCAACAAAGATGAACAAAATATGGAGGTAATGGATATGGATATGACCACATTATTAGCTGAATTTGATGATGTGTTTCATATGCCGACTGGTCTACCACCCACCAGAGTTCAGGATCATGCTATTGTACTAAAACCAAATGCTGAGATTCCAAATATTCGACCCTATAGATATCCTTATTACCAGAAAAATGAAATTGAGAAAATAGTAGCAGAGATGCTACAATCTGGAATTGTGAGGCATAGCACAAGTCCATATTCAAGTCCAGTACTCTTGGTCAAAAAGAAGGATGGAGGATGGAGGTTCTGTACTGACTATAGAGCTCTCAACATGATAACTGTTCCCAATAAATTCCCTATACCTATTATTGAAGAATTGTTAGATGAGTTAGGAGGAGCAGTTATATTCACTAAATTAGATTTAAAGTCTGGTTATCACCAAATCAGAATGAATGAGGATGATATAGCTAAAACTGCTTTCAGAACACATGAAGGACACTATGAGTACCTTGTAATGCCATTTGGACTCACTAATGCACCTTCCACATTTCAAGCCCTCATGAATGAAGTTTTAAGACCTTACTTGAGGAAGATAGCATTAGTATTTTTTTATGACATACTAATATATAGCAAAAGTAAAGAAGAACATTTGCTACATGTTGCTGAGATTCTACAAGTATTGAGAAACCATCAATTATTTGCCAATAGGAAGAAATGTGCTTTTGGTCAGAAGGTGGTTGAATATCTAGGTCACCTCATCTCTGGTGATGGGGTATCTGCTGATCCAAAGAAAGTGGAGGATATGGTGAATTGGCCAGTACCTAAGGATATCAAGGGGTTGAGGGGTTTTTTAGGCCTAACTGGTTATTATAGAAGATTTGTACAGAATTATGGGAAGATTGCATGGCCTCTAACTCAGTTGTTGAAGAAGGATAGCTTTAAATGGAGTGCAGAGGCACAGTCAGCCTTTGAGACACTTAAGAAAGCTATGACTACTCTTCCAGTCTTAGCAATGCCAAATTTCACTCAGCCATTTGTATTAGAAACGGATGCATCAGGGAAGGGAGTTGGAGCTGTACTCATGCAAGATAGAAGACCCATAGCTTATATGAGTCATACTTTATCTGATAGGTCTCAAAACAAATCTGTTTATGAGAGAGAACTGATGGCCATAGTAATGGCAGTTCAAAAATGGAGACATTACTTGCTGGGGAAGAAATTTGTGGTACATACAGATTAGAAAAGCCTCAAATTTCTAACTGAACAAAGAATTATGGGTGGAGAACAACAGAAGTGGGTTTCTAAACTAATTGGCTATGATTTTGAAGTAAAGTATAAGCCAGGTAAAGAAAACACAGTGGCTGATGCATTGTCTAGGAAGATGCAGTATGCAACTATCACAATTTTTCAATGTGAAGCATGGGAGGGGATAGAAGAAGAAGTTTTGAATGATGAAAAGTTGAGAGAATTAATTCAAGAACTGACTATAAATCCTTTGAGCAATGGAAAATTTCAATTGAAGGGAGGAAAATTGTTCCATGATGGCAGGTTAGTATTACCACATAATTCACCTAGAATTCAGTGGTTGTTGTATGAGTTCCATGACACACCAACTGGTGGTCACTCTGGTTATCTGAGAACCTATAAAAAGCTAGCAAGTGTAGTATATTGGGTTGGCATAAGAAAAACTATAAAGAGTTATGTGGATGCTTGTGAAACATGCCAAAGAAACAAATACCAAGCTCTCAGTCCTGGTGGTTTGTTGCAACAACTACCAGTGCCAACACAGATATGGCAGGATATATCCATGGATTTCATTGGTGGATTGCCTAGAGCTCAGGGTAAGGATACCATATTGGTGGAAGTTGATAGACTCACCAAATATGCTCATTTTCTGCCCTTATCCCATCCTTACAATGCCAAAGAAGTGGCAGATTTGTTTATCAAAGAAGTTGTAAAACTACATGGTTTCCCTAGCTCTATTGTGTCAGACAGGGATAGAGTTTTTCTCAGTGCTTTCTGGTCTGAGTTATTTAAGCAAGCTGGCACTAAATTGAAATTTAGTAGTGCCTATCACCCTCAAACAGATGGGCAGACAGAGGTGGTTAATAGATGTGTGGAAACATATCTAAGGTGTGTAACTGGTCAGAAACCTAAATTATGGCCAAAATGGTTACCTTGGGCTGAATATTGGTATAATACCAATTACCATTCATCTTTGAAAAGTACACCCTTTGAGACTGTTTATGGCAGGAAACCCCCAGTGCTGGTTATGGGAGATGTCAATAGCTCAGCCATAGATGAGGTGAACAAGTTAACTTATGAAAGAAATGCTATGATCAGAGAGATGCAAACCCAGTTGTTGAGAGCCCTACAAGTTGAAGAATTTGGCCAAGAGGATGAACCAAAAGCTCAGTCCTAGATTCTATGGCCCTTATGAAGTGGAGGAGAAAATTGGAGTTGTGGCTTACAAATTAAAATTACCCCCTGATAGCAGAGTACACCCTGTTTTTCATGTTTCCTTGTTGAAGAAGGCAATATCTCCTAATGAAAGCCCTCAGCCACTCCCTGAATGTATGGCTGAAGACTGGCAGTTAGCAGCGGGGCCTGAAGAAGCTTTAGACTACAGAAAGAATGAGAAAGGTGAGGTAGAGATGTTGGTAAAGTGGAAGGGACTGCCAGATTTTGAAAATTCCTGGGAATTGATTGACAAAATGGAGGCAGAGTTTCCTGATTTTCTCATTGAGGTCAATGAGAGTTTAAAAGGGAGGGGTATTGATAGACACAAATTAGTATACAAGAGAAGAATCAAAAGAGGTGGTCCCTCTTCCAATCATTCTAATCATGAGCTGTCAGCTCCACATGATTGTGAGGGAGAGCATGTGAGTGGGACACATGTCACTCCCTGATTGGTTATTCTAGATCTAGATTGCTATATATGAATGCATTCCATGCATTAGAGAGAAAAGGAAGAATATTGAGCTAGTGTTAGCATTGGGAGAGATTGGCCTCTCGAAGAGCCACTTATTTTCTGCATAATCACTTATTCTGTTTTAGCTTAAATCAGCTTATTGCTGATTACTGGTATCCATCTCATTGATTTAGATTCCATTTGACCTCTAAATCAATTATCATCTATAATACACTCCATTTCCTTCATTTCTATACTAGTTTCCTACTTATCTACTGTTCTATTGATTTTGGATCCTAACAAAAACTTACGGTCTTACACAGTTATTAATAGCACCAAACTGTAATGTAACTCATCCAACTTTTTTAAATACTAAACCTAAAGAGTTGAATCTAAGGAAACTCTACCCTCACCTTGTGACTGCAGTTACTCTAGGAAAGCTGTCAAATATCTTCACCTGGTGTGTTTGTCTAAATTAGAAAGAGAGGTCTAAAAGTTAATAGAGGTTACCTAATTTACATATTGGCAGCAGGCTTTTCCCTTTAATCCGTAACTCATCTGCTTCAGCTTTCGTTAATCCTTCTGGAGCATCTTGTATAAGTTTTGGATAAACAGGAGTGGCTGGCTTCCAGAGCATCACTGGATACTGTGGTCGAGTACGGTAGTTGTAATTTCTGCCCCGGAAAAGATAAACTACACCCCCAACTCGATGAATTATTTTCCCCCCTGCTTTCTCCTGTCATGACATATAAACATTTGACTTAAAAGAAGAAAAAAAGTTATCATATGCAACAATAAACTTTCATGCACGGTTCAGCGATTAATTCCAAAGAAGAAAAAATAAATAAAAGCATCAACAAAATTGAAATCTATATCTCTTAGGAACTCACAAAATTAGATTGAAACCTAGATAAAAAGAACTAAATCACGGGAGTTGTGCTATTGAACTGTGAACAATAAAGTCTAAACAGAAAATGCGGAATTGAATCCCCCAATGGGTTTTCCTTCTCCATGGATCTTTCTTTCACTCACAATCTATAAATTATAAAGGCTGATTCTGCCCCAATCTGATTTCACGTATTTCCCTAAATAATGAGCTGACTGACTACCAGTTGTCCTTATTCAACCTTAGATGAGAAACCCCTAACAATACATTCACCTTGAAGTGGGATTTGGGGATCCCATTTTGTGAGACTTTCCACTGATCATCTACCAATCATGAATCATTCCTATCAACTTTGGATCTTCATAATCCCTCCATTCTTAGTCACTTTTTCATTCTACCTGAAGAATGATTAGTGGTCTTTTGTCATTAGAATTTGAACCAATGAACTATTTTCATGTTGATGAATCATGAAGGTAAATTTTGTCTTCTTGAATAGCATCATTGGCCTATGAGATCTAACCCAAATGGTCACTACCTTCAAATGCGGTGGGCAAATCAACATTTCGTGTCCACGGATGAACAGAATGATAATCCCTCCACAATCAAATTTCCCCTATTATTAACTAATATAACAAATGGACTAACTGACTATTAAACCTTGAGGAAAACTTAGTGCCTCAGCTAGGAAAATATCCGACATCAAAACACTTCCACTAAATATAAAAAAAAAGACCGTGAGTCTGCAACAGTAGACCTCATAATATTTTTTCCTTTCAGCCAACGGGTTTCCAACATGCATCAAAGTATAGAGCTTACTCCCAAATGGTCTTCATTTCAAGCCATGTCACCGTTAGCATCAGTCATCACAATTTAACAGCTCAAATGCTAAGAACTTAAATGTCATTGGTGAAACACTATTTCCATGGCGCTATCTAGCACACATCTATGAGGAAATAGATCACCTATGAACCTGGAACCACTGTCCATTATTTATATCATAAAGAAGTAGGAAATTTGTTAAACAGGTGTGGTCATCAATATTTTTGAGACTTGCAGTTTAGTCCAATTTGTAATGGCTTTTCTATAAAAGAAATGGCATGTAGAAACAGTCCTTAGTAGTACACAGATAAGTGTGAAGGAATCATATCGCCTGTGTGAAGAAAGGTGGGAGATCAGCATCCCTGAATGTGCAAGTATAATTATTGCAAGACTTTTTCCTGAAGTTACCTTTTTTGGGTCTGACTTCATGTGCTTTCTGGGTTTGAAATGTAATAGAATTATAGAACTATAGAAGGGATTGATACATGAATGCTACATGGGCAACTTATACCATGTCAAAAACCCAGTCATCCTATGTCACTATATAACATTAAAAATAAATTCACTAAAAACAGTTTCAGACTTTCAGCACAAGCTAGTCTACTTGACAAAAATTAATTTAATTTCGAGCTAGCCATGAATGATATTATGCAAGTGTTGTTATGGCTGTATCAAAATGATGTGTAAGTAGACAAGATTAGGAATCAATTCCAAACCTCAATATGGCGGCAAACATTATTCATATCAACAGTGGGAACACCTTTACAACGAATTTTACAAACGCGGCGACGCTTCCAATGTGAATGTATCAACTCCAACATGTTATGCGTTAATCCATCCCTTCCTAAACCATCAAATCGAAAACCAAACATCATTATTTAACACAGTCCAATCCTTCACCATTCACTATATATCTATCTATTCTAAATAAGCTACTTCCTATGGCCTTAATTATAAGCAAATATCAACTTTTTAGGTTCATTGAATAATGTATAATGTATTTGGTCTACATTATATGCTAAATACATTAGTTATTCCATTGATCTAAAAAGTAGATATTTGCTTATAATTAAGGCCAGAGAGTACTAGACTACTAGTTTTTGGTTTCCAACAGGTAATCCACTTCAAGACACAGTTGGGTACTAAATACAGGCAACTCTTATAACCAGAATTCGAACATTAATTTTCCACGTTGCAAAAGACTAACCCCTTCAGCTAGACTCCAAATCTTAACGCGACATGACCTCAATTGTTCACAATAATATCAAGGATGGCAACGTGCGAAAAAACCAATATTGTGACTACTATTTAAAACCCTAACTAGTTAAACTAAACAAAACTACTATATAATAAAATCCTAGTCCCCGTGAGCCTAGCTCAGTTAGTAGGACATTGTAAGTTATGAGCAGGCACCGGAGTTCAAACCCTATTTCGTCACTTATTCACCTTACAAGGTGGAATTCTAGCCACTAGGTGATTATCAGACAAAACGAACCATTGAAATTGAACTCACCGAGATTAACTTGGCGATTATCAGACATCATAGGCTTAACAAGCATTTGCACCTCCCATTTCTTAAGAGGCTCACCAAGTATCTCTTTTCTACTCATTCCTTCTTCTGGAAACTTCCCAACAGGAAAAGGACCAGGCATTTCAACTTTCTTAACACCTTTCATACCAGAAGGCGGAGGATTAAAAGAATCAAAAAGCGGAATATTCTTCTTCGACTTTTTCAACGGCGCTTTTCCGGTCCACGGCCTCGGCATTGTGGGCGGTTCAAACGGTAAAAAAGCCGGTTCACGAATAGCCAACGGTTTAACTTTGGGTGTCTCGGAGTAACTGAACTGGAATTCAAATGGAGCGCCCGGGAGAAGATAGGAGACGCCTGATTCTCCGATGATTACGGAGCGGTCTCCGTCGGAGGGGATGACGGTGGGGTGTTTGATGGGTTTGTAGTATTTGGAGTTGCGGTGGTGTTTGAAGGCAGGGTTAGGGTGTGGTGGTGGTGGTGGTTGGGATTTTTTAGGAGGAGGGTATTTGGGAATGGGGATAGGCGGACGAGGGGTGGCGGAGGTGGGTGGATTGTTGTTGGGTGGTAAGGAGGAGAAGAGGTTGGGAAGGGAAGAAGATAATGCAACTATTACCATGGTCTCAACTCTCTCACTCTCGCTCTCTCCCCCAGAAGATAAGAAGAAATGCAATTGTGCATCATTTTTTTTTTTTAATTTTTTGTTTTTTTAATTTTATCAAATATTATGAATTTTGTTTTTATGTATTATAATGAAGATTGAAGGATAGGTTTTTTTTTTTCTTTTGAATAAAAAAATTGAAGGATAAGTTAGTCCTAACAAAATAATAAGTTTATTTTTTATTCTTTCTACAAATAGGGAACAAGTGAAAAGATTCATTAGACTTAATAAAGGGGCCTACAATAGGGCATTGTGTTCATTGGAGAATATTTCGAATATTGGAAAGATTGCATCGGAGAATATCACTTCTTGTAAAAGAGATATTTGGAACATCATTGTAGAAGATCCTTTTCAACCTACTATGACCAATTTGAATAGTGTTGTAGTGATAAAATCGGAAGCACAATGGACGAATGACGATAAAAAGAAAGTGCGTGGTTTATGATTTGAAAGCTCAAAATATTCTTATCTCCTCTTTGGGAGTTATGAATATTATCGGATTTCTCAATGATTTGGCTACTCTTTATCTTACTACACTTTTTGGTAAGCTAGAGGAACGTCAACAAGAACGCATGGTTTTGGAGAAGCATGAGAAAGGCAATAAGAAATAAAAGCACATGGAGAAGAATAAGAAGAGTATAGCTCTAAAGGCTTCATCTTCTAAGTCCAAATACATAGAGCTTGATGATAGTAGCTATAGTGATGAAGAGTCAGATGACGAAGAAATTGGTTGTTTGTAAGGCGCTACAATCGCTACATGAAGCGAAATGGGATTAAGCACTTTGATAACAACCTTAAGAAATTTAGGAAGCAAAGCTATCAAAAGAATGATGGAGGAGAGAGTACCAAGGCAAAAGGGTCATTGCTATGAGTGTGGGCAAGTTGGTGATTACAAGTCGAATTGTTCAAAGCTTAAGAAGAAGACTAAAGAAGCTCCACCATTCAAAAATAACAACAAAGGGAAAAAGAGATGATATTGCATGGGAATGCGAAAGTGATAGATGTTATTATTTGACTAAAGACATTGAATGTCTTCAAGCTAAATTAAACACTCCTCCCAAACCAGATATTATGTTTGTTGTTAATCCCAAAAAGCTTAATAAGTTTTTTGTGCCTAAAAATATGAAATAAAAGTTTGTTGAAGACAATAGCAAAAGTCATCATAATACTCTTTGTCGCTATTGTTGTACTAAGGGACATACAATTACAAAATACCAAGCAAAAAAGTTTTTTAGTGCCAATAGGCATATTGCATTGGACACCCAAGAGAAAGGGATTTGTCACTTATGGTACAATAACAAAATAGCTATACTTGGTG
The DNA here is from genome assembly GCA_951804385.1 of Trifolium dubium. Classification (NCBI taxonomy): domain Eukaryota; kingdom Viridiplantae; phylum Streptophyta; class Magnoliopsida; order Fabales; family Fabaceae; genus Trifolium; species Trifolium dubium. The sequence continues at coordinate 16,245,848 of OX638073.1, forward strand.
AAGATGTTATTGGTAACCCTCTTACACTTACCATATCTAATGTCATTTTGATAGATGGTCTTAATCATTTTTTTTTTGACAAAGATGGTCTTAATCATAACTTGCGTATTGTTGCACTATGTGATAAAGTATTTTCAATCATTTTTAAACCTTCTTTTTGAATGGTTGAAAGTGACAATGATAAGGATTTTATGTTTAAGTCTATGAGATTTGTTAATGTCTATATTCTTTATCTAGATAATGTATGTAAATCCGGTGTTAAATGCCTAGTCACTATAAGTGAAGAGTCTTGGTTATGGCATAAGCGTCTAGCACATTTGAATTTTGATTTACTAAACAAAATAGTGTCTAAGGGTCTTGTAGTCAAACTTCCAAAGCATAAGATTTCTAAAGATCACCTATGTGATGCATGCCAAATGGATAAGCAAACAAAAATGTCCTTTAAGTCGAAAAGGTAATTTAGACTTAGAGGTCTATGGAGATTATCCATATGGACTTGTTTGGTCCATCAAAAATTAAAAGTCTTGGTAGAAACTACTATGGCTTTGTTATAGTTGATAAATATTCACGATTTTGTTGGACTCTATTTTTGGTTAGTAAGAGTGATGCCTTATTCGCTTTTTAAAAGCTTGTCAATGTGATTCAAAATAAACTTAGCCTTAAGATTGATACTATCCGTAGTGATCACGGAGGTGAATTTGAAAATGCACTTTTTGAAAAATATTGTTTAAAATATGGTATAGACCACAATTTTTCCGCTCCCTACACTACAACAAAATGAAGTTGTAGAGGGGAAAAATATGGTCCTTGAAGAGCTCGCAAGAACAATGATTAGTGAGGCTTCCTTATCTAAATATTTTTGGGCCGATGCTATTAGCACCGCAAGTTACGTCTTGAATCGTGCAATCATTCAACGGATTCTAGACAAAACTCCCTATGAAATACTTAAGGGAAGAAAGCCTAACATTATATTAGTCTTTCCTCCCTTAAGTAAAGGCAAATAATCTTAAGAGTTTTCAATAAAAGGTTACGTATTGACGAAGAGTCCGTGCACGTTGCTTTTGATAAGACTTTACCAAAACAAGTGTGGAAAGGTTCTTTTGTGTCTAATGGTGTAGGTGTTTATGTGATGGACATCTTTAAAGATTTGACAAGTAAAGGGAAGGATCAACCCTCTACGAAAGGTCCTATTGAGGAGGACGATGTTTCTATAGCAATCAATAAAGGCAAGGGAGAGCCTAGTGATGAGGATGACTTAAAGGATGATCTTAGAGGCATTATTCCTTGGTGAACTTCAAAGCATCACCCTATCTATCAACAAGGTTTTGAGAGATATCTCAAAAGGTGTCTCAACACGGTCACATATAAGTAACTCGTTGGGTTTTTAGGAACAAACTTTGACGAAAATGGAGTAATAACAAGAAACAAGGCAAGATAGGTAGCACAAGGATATAACCAAGAGACTTACGCTCCCGTTGCCTGCCTCGAGTCTATAAGGCTTTTGCTAGCATATGCTTGCAACATGAACTTTAAGCTCTATCAAATGGATATAAAAAGCGCTTTTCTAAACAGTTATATTAGTGAAGAGGTGTATGTATCTCAACCACCGGGTTTTGAAAGTCATTAATATCCAAAACATTTTTATAACTTAAAATGTGCTTTGTATGGTCTCAAACAGGCTCCTAGAGCTTGGTATGAGCGTCCGAACAAATTTCTAATTAAACGTAAAGATAAGCATGTTTTACTTGTAAAAATATATGTTGATGATTTTATCTTTGGATCAACTAATCCTTCGCTTGTCAAGAGTTTTTCAAGCATGATGCAGGTTGATATATGTTGATAGTATTATCAGATCTGTTCTTTACTTAACGGCTTCTAGATCCGATATAATGTTTAGTGTTTCTTTGTTTGTGTGCTTGGTACCAATCATGTCAAAAGGAATCAAATTTAAAAGCGGTAAAACGCATTTTGATATATTTTAGTGGAATTTCATAATTTGGTTTATATATGGTACACCAAAGGACATGATTGTTCTTTAGTTGGTTATTCCGATTCTGACTTTTGTTGGTTGCAAGGATAGGAAGAGCACTAGATGTAGATGCCACCTCTTTTGTAATAGCTTGGTAAGTTAGTATAGCAAAAAACAATAATTGTGTTGTTGCAAAAAGTCAAAATTGTTGTAATGAAGTCAAGAGTTGTAACACTAACAACCTTAATATTTTTATTTTTTTTCTCACTTTATAAGATTTAAATCCCACCTTTTTTGTGTAAGGGAACTCCTGGATGGTTGATATATTAGGGAGATTGATAATTAAATGTTGTGTGTATGGATAGGACAAAACAAAACACTTGTTTGTTGTATGTTTGATTCAAAAAAAATTAATAAATTTGGTTTAGGCAAATGAATACTTAGCATGTTTTCTTTAAATAGTCAAATGAAGGAGGGGGGAGAGGAAAGAATGAAAATAAGGATACTAGAAAATATTTCATTACCATATTCCCTCTGGTCTTATTTATACTCCCTCCAGCCGAGTAAATGTCACGTTTTAGATACATTGAATGTTAGACTGCTTGGCGACTCACTTAGAAGGGGGGTTGAATAAGTGATCCAAAACTTAAACGATGGTTTTTAAAAAATTAAGTACGCGGAAGTCCACCGAATCGGTAGTATACTTTACACCTAGTTTGATCAAAGGAAAAGATGTACCACCCTTGAACGGATAACGATAAAATGATACTAAAATGACGTGATTCGATCAATCAACACAAAATAATAGTTTTTATGATTTTAAAAGTTTCACAACAAGTTATACGGCCAAGTTCTAAGAGTATCGCAAGCAAAGATATAGTAGTAAAATTTGATCGAGCACTTAGTGGGCAATTTTGTGAATCAAATTTTACCCAATAAAATAAATTGAAATTACAAGAACAATGAATGAGATTAAGGAAAGAAAGAAAAACAACACGTGATATGAGAGTTCCCTGACTTTCGTTTGTCATCGCTTTGGCTGGTACGTCTCCCCCCAACTCCACGAAAATTGGAATTGAAATTCTATTGAAAAATCTCTGAATATACAATAATGCAAAAGTTCAATGAATACAATACTCGAGATATCGAAAGACTCTATCTTCTCACTCTATGTAGCTTCAATGACCCTTGCGCGAGACCAACACGATCCTTGACTCGAACCTCCGAATGTGATAACCCAATCTACACCCGTTATTTAACCCAAAGAACCCTTGCAATTGATTATCCGACTGATCCTCCGCCAACGTGTTGAACCTTGTCAATCCACATACCGATCACACACGAACGTTATCAATCGATCATGCGAATCCCTTTTACATGGTCCACCAATTCCACCCGAAAGACCGATCACACACGGTCCACCACAGACGTTATCAATCGATCACGCGAATCTCTTTTTCGAACCGACTTAAAGAGTAAGCGAATTGGAGATTGATGATTGGTTGAAGATGAAGAACTTGAAAGCAATGCACTTTGATCACAAATTATAACCAATTCAGATCAATTTGTGTTTTTCACTTGTTTCTCACACTTTACAAATTCACCCCATGTTGCTATTTACAGGAAAAATAGTATGGAGTAAATTTTGACACTTTTTAACTGAAGTGCATCAATACATCTTTAATGATAGTAGAATTTTTTTGAAGAAAGACCGATATGTATCGATACAAACTATGTGTGTATCGATACATATACAGCTCTCTGTCAAATGAGGCTTTAATGTGTATCGATACATACATATGTGTAACAATACACATAGAGCCCTTTGTTCAAAGAAGCTTTAAAATGTATCGATACATATTGAGCTTCAGTCAAAAAATTTGTTTATAGGACATATGTATCAATACATATATTATGTGTATCGATACAAATTGTTTTAAGGCAATATGTATCGATCCAAATGACTTGAAAATGGTTTTTCAAAGTTTATAAAACATTTTCGCTGTCAAGTCATGTTTAGTTGATGACAAAATGTATTTTATAGTATTTTCTCTCGTTTTGATAATTATTAAAACACTGAGGGGATCTGATGCATTTACATGCACTGAATAGCTAATGTATCTAGTCTATCTAAAAATTGATATTTTCTTATAAATAAAGCCGAAAGGAGTATATATTATTTTGATAAGGATTTTTTTTGTGAGAATGAAGAGAGGAAAGCATGTTGTACCAAAAAATAAAAAACAAGGAATAGAGAGGAAAGCGTGAGAATGACGATCTTTCTTTTTGCTATTTTTTGTATTTAGTCACTATTCTTAATCTAATATTTTGATATGAGTATATATTGTATTGTTGAACTATATCGCATCCTATATTTATATTTTAGTTGTTATTAATGAAAAAAGGACAAAATTAATTAGGTGTTATTTTTTAAGTACTTTTTGTATGGTTTTTAACATAACATTTACTTTTTATGTGTGGTTATTATAAACTTTGAGCAATAATGAATCTAAGGAACCATGCATACAAATAGTACCTAAAGAAATGTACCTAAGTGTTATTCATAAAAAATCATCAAACATTTGTAAGAAATCATAGTTAAGGGCATGAGTTTAATTTTGAGTTTTGCGCCCCCTACTATTTCTTTGCAACACAAAGTGTGTTCAAATCGTGTAAAGCTTCATGTACAAAACAAAACAAAGTGAAGTGAAGGGCATCCATGAATTCAATTCATGGTGAAAAAATCATAGTGAAGGGCATGAGTTTGAGTTTTGCTTCCATGAATTTAATTCACGGTGAAGAAATTATTGTTTCCTTAACTCACGCACTTTGCACTCTATTGTGTTTTTCATAATATTTTCCTTCATCGGGTGGAAAATTCTGGTCATTCCAGGTGGTGCGCGAGAAATGGTAGGGCGCGCGAAAAATAGTTTTCCAAAAAAATTAATGAATCATTCTATGTCTATTTTTTATACTCTTTAGGTAGAGCTAGGAATAATATGCCAAACTTGATCGGCTTATTATTTCATATGTTTGAGTAGACTATACTTCTACAAGATAGCCTAAATATAAATGAGCTTTTTAAGTCCAAGTTCATATGAAAATTGGAATAAATTAGGCTAGCAAATAGAACTTCGGGTCGGTCCACTATTTATATTTTTATTTGTTTTTTTGTAAAGACAATATTTTAATAAAAACAATAAAAAATCATCATTTATTTAATAAATTATATATTTAAATATGTATACTTATTAAAAACGGATACATTAACTTTTAAAAACCTTAAGTTTATAAATTATTAATTTGCTTATGATTTTTTTTTACAAAAATAAAAGTAGAGTTTAATTGATATTTGGTGTTAGTAAATAAATTATTACAAATACATTTAATCATATATCATTGATAATTGTGACAAACTAATACAACCAAACAACATAAAAAAGTAGTCAATAAAGCAAAGATATGAAAATGTGAAAATGTTAATTGGTTGGCACTTGGCCCAACTCATGTGGTCCACATAGATCGATTAATGTGTAATTCAATAATAAATATACGAGATTGAATTATCTTATTTATTTACTAAGATCCTTTGTACATGAGCAAATTGTATAGAATCAACCCAATTATTGAAAACTCTATTTCTAACATAGTAATGACTTTTAAGTATTCACTTGCACTTAGCTCCTCTTCTTTCTTTCTAGTACTTCAATCATTTCATAGATATCTAGTCCATATTTCTCTAGTTGATTTGTAGTTGTAGTTATTCTGTATAATGTTATATATACACACACACACAAAGATATTCCCAATTCTATTTGAAGTTTGAACTGTGCTTTTATTTAATTCCTATGCGTGTCTTTGTTCTTAGTCAAAGATTCCTTAAGGTGTCAAAGCCTTACAACATAGCAAAATAAAACCATGTTCTACATTTCTTCATGTTCAAATGTATGATTTCAAACATACCATATAGTTTGATATTTTTTTGGATAAAAGTTATCCAAATCTGTTAGGGTCAGGGATGTTTTGGGCCTAAACAGTGCAATAGCCCTATTCCTATTTTTCATTTTCTTTTCATAATATCATCATATTAGTTTGTTTTCATAATGAATGATATGTTAGTACAATGTATATTAATATGGAAACAAGTGGTTCCTATACTTTTTGAAGGACCACTCCAATATTCATGGCATTTCAAGAATGTAGGACCCCTTAATAATATATATGATGAGATAGTATTATGTGGCTATACCCTTGTCCACATTTTTATCTTAATAAGCACAAAAAATTCACTCATAAAGAAGAAAAAAAATGTAAAAAAAGAAAGTGACATCTCACTCACATACATATAATCAATTATAAGGAACATAACAGAACACTTCACTCCTCTTATCTCTTTGAAGATGAGGTGAATCTATCATTTGGATTTCATAAGCTATTTTGGCCCTTCACTCAAGATATGTATGGATAACACAGTGTGACACTCATCATTAGTATACTCAAAAATATACTTACTATATATATAAATTATCATATATACTCAAAATATCTTTCAAGTTCCATCTCATGTACTTTTTTTCTGTTTGTTTGCATTCCTCTATTTCTTTCTTTATTCTATTTGTTTTTGTCCATAGCTATAGCAACAGAATTAAGCACAATATAATGCATCATCACACTCGTCAATACCCTCTTCCTTGTTTGTATTGTCATCCACATAGCTATATTAGGATGGTAATTAATAATTAATCTACTTCATTCCCTTCAATTCTATTTTATATTTTAATAAAATATACATAGTTTAAAGTTTATACTTTAAAAAAATTGATTATATATAATATTGGTTTTTTTTTGTTTTCAATATCATAAGTAGTAAAAGTTTCATGCATGGAAAATGTAGGTACAAAATCTCATAGAGAGATGTTTGATCTTTCAAATGAGTCAAGAGCAATGCATCAAGACATTAGCAGAACATGCAGGAATTAAGCCACTTGTTACTCTTACAGGTCTTATATAATTTTTTATTACACTCATTCAAAAAATAAAACTTATGTTACACTTTAGAAAATATGTTTGATTATGTAAATGCATATAAATATATATTAGTTGTTTGTGCAGTGTGGAGAGAGTTGCAAAAGGAGAATGAAGAGTTCTTTAGAGCATACTTGCAACAACATAATATACCTCCAAGGCCATGATCATGAGTAAGAGATTTTAAATTCCATAAATTTTAGGGTCATCAGTTACAACTGCCTAGCTTTAATCATGTTATATAAACTGAATTTTATATATATATATATATCGAGGGACAAAAATGAAGTGTATATATATTAGCTAGTTAACCTTTTAATGCTATGGCGTGCAATTGAATTTTGAAAAACACAATATTGATTAGTTTATAAATATAGATGATATTTGCAACATAATGATATAGTTCTTATTTTACATTTCAGGTAGGTAGTCATTTTCAAAGAGGAGAAGGATTGCCAGGAATGAAATATTGGAATTGATCATCCAAGTGAGATCAAGATGGATGGATGGATGGATATGAACTATCTCTACTTTTAAAAAAATATGGATCAAGGACTAATTATCATTGTTGTGTTAAATATTATTGGTGATTAGTTATAAAGGAAAGAAGTTGTAATGTACTACTCCCTGCATATTAAAATATAAATAAAAATGATATATATCTAATCTAAATTTTACACTAAATATATTAATTTGTATAAACTATTTTTTGCTTATATTTTGCGATGAAAGAAATATTTTATGATCATAGGAGGAAGTTAGCAAACTAACCTCCTCCCACTAAAGTTTCAAATATCTATTACATAATTAAGTACATGTAATAGTTTATGAAATCATTTCACCCCAAAATGGTTTTGGTGTAATCGTTTATGAAACCATTCCACCCCAAAATGGTATTGGTGTAATAATTTATGATAATTTACATAATATTTTGTAAATTTTTTTAATCAATAAATTAAAATTTAATTAATTAAAAAAAGACACCACAAAATGTTTTTAAAAAAATTTCCAAAAAAAAAACTAAAAATAGAGGCGAATGTACTTCAAATAAAAAAAAAATGTGGGGGGGGTAGTGGGGGGCGCGCGAAGCAAATGGGTGGGGGGTGGACTTGGGGGGCGCGCTGAGTAATTAGGTGGGAGGATGTTAGCAGCCCCCTATATATATATATATATATATATATATATTGGTTAATATGGTAAGTAAAAAATAATGTAGTGGTTAAGATGGTTATTTATTGATTTTTAATGTTTTATGAGTTAGGTTCTAAAACAAGTTATTAATCCTATATTCACATTAACTATAATTTTTGGACTCGATGCGACAAAAGTCATGATTGAAGTCTTATTATAAGATATTCGTTAGATATTAGTATAAAATTATTTTATACATTAACCAAAAAAATAAGTTATTTTATAATATTTGTGTATATTCTATTTTATTTTTTTTGTACAAATTAAACTAAAATAAGTATTTCTAATAGCAAGATTTTGGGAGAACAAGTTTAGTATATATAAATTTTTTGACAAGAACATATTTAGTATATATAATTAGGAAAATACGTATGGTCATAATTTTTTGACACAATATTTAGGCACACAAATCATAGTATATATTTGTCAAAAAAAAAATCATAGTATATATAAATCATTTTATTATTTTACCATATATATTATTTAATCTTTTTTCTCTTTCTACAATTTTTTTTTTCAAATATGTGAATGTGTCTAAAAAAAAGGTATCCAAATATTTGTAACCACTCAAGAATGCCTCTATACAATTATGTACTTGAAATAAACACCCTGTCACCACATATTATTGAAAAAGTGTTTTTAAAACATGTGAAACACATTTTGGCCTGCTTACTTGAGGAAAAATAATTATGAATTTGCATAGTTTCTTTTTTGTTTTACCTTATGGTTCATAGAGGAAGGAGTATGTAGTTCATATTTTGGAGTGAGTTTTATCATCAAGTTGTTCAAAGTCCATCTCAATTGCGAGATATCAAACCGTAATTTTCTTTATTAAATTCAATGTTAATTACTATTAAACCGACTAACGTAATAACTTTTTTTACGCTATTGATGATGTTGCTTGTAGCTATTAAGAAACACATCTTTGCCTACTTACTTGGTAGTTGATTACAGTTATATTACATTAATTATACTACTACATTTTGGCATGTCTACATTAAATATTTAAATTGATCATAACGTTTTTTTAAAATTTGAAAACTACAAATGATTAATATATTTGCTGAAAAAAAATATATTGTTTTTTTTTTAAGAAAATGATTAATATTATTGAAACTTAGAGCATACCAAAATAAAAAATAGAGTCTTAAGTTGCATACCTTTCACACATTGATTAGCTTTCACATTGTATAATTTTCAACATTATATAAAGAGTTTTGTCAAAAAAAAACATTATATAAAGAGTGTTGTTCAATTTATATTATGATTTATGATCAATTTTGATTCAAAATAACCCTTATTGTTTTTTAGTTTCTTTTTATTTAAATAAGTGACTTTTACATATTTTTAAGTTTATCTTTTGAGTTTTTTTCATCGTAATTTCTTCTTTCGGTATTGTTTTACTCCCGTCTTAGTGCGAAATTGTAATTTGATTTCTCATCTTTGTACAGTGTTTGTTTTGATTTCCTGTCTCGCGGTACGTCTTGTTTTATTAATATTTACTTCAATCTAATTCAGTGCAAATTCAATGACGCTAGCATCTTTTAACGATGCATATTCGTAAGCATGACTAATCTTGACATTTGTATTTTGTCATATAAATTGATGATTTATCATTCGGCTGTTTTATACTATTAATTCGGATGTGGTGAACTTGTTCCCTAATTCATCATTTTTAATATTTAACGAACTTGAATATGTTATAATTTTGATTTATTTAATTTACAAATTTGAATGAATGAATATTATTGTTTTTTATTCAAAAAATAAAGAGTATTTAGTTTTTTGTGAAAAAATCACCAAAGTTGGATGCATTTTCTAGTTTATGGGTGTATATGAGTAGGGCAAACTTACTCAACCCGGCCAGACCCACTCAACTCAATTCAAAATAATGGATTGGATCGGACAATTGGGCGGACATAAATTCCAACACTATAATATCTAAAATAACTTGTATGCATGTATATTTTAACGAAAAATGCATTAGTTATTTTACAATTTCATTGCATTCTCTGATCATTTCGGTTGAGTTTTTATTCTGTCTTTTAGTCATTTAAAAGTAATTATACAAGTAAAATATAATTAATTAAAAATAGTGGAAATAGATTATTTTTAAGAGAAAACGATGATGAAGATGATAATATCACTTTATGAAGCTAAAAAAATGAGGAAAATGTTAAACATTACCCTTAAGACAATGGTTAAGGAAGTAAAAGTGGTAAATAAGTTCATGGAACTTGTGAATTCTACTGTTTTAAACTAATAAAATTTTATTTTTAATGCAAACATTACTTCTTTTAGTAACCTTAACTAATGCCTTAAAGGCACTAGTTAGTAAGACTCAAAAAATAATGAATATAGTTTATGCTATTTTTTATGAAAATAAAAATTTGTTTAGTTATTTTAAAAAAAACGATGATTCATGATATAGTCATTTAATATAAATAACAAAAAATTAATTTTGATTGTCAAAAAAAAAATGATAACGCACTAGCCACCCAACTAGAAATTAGTGGATTTATCCTCTCTTTTCCACACACACTTTCTCTTTCCAAAATAATAAAACCACCAAAAAATAAAGGTACCAACTTGTATACCCCACAAGATTTAAGGGTATATACCCCCAACCACTACAAAAAGTTTTAAGCGATATAATTTTTAATAAAATACACCGTTTGATTGAAAGTTTATATTATGTAGATCATTCGTGTAAAATTTCAAACAAATTTAAAATTATTTGATATGTTATTAAAACACATAAAGATTAACGGTGTTTAAAACATCACAGAAACTGTTAATTTTGATGTGTCTCAAATCTCAATAACATATCAAATGATTTTAGATTTGCCTGAAATTTTACACAAATGATCTATATAATATAAACTTTTAATCCAATGGTGTATTTTATAAAAATTTATATCGGTTAGTTTTTTTTTAAGTGGTTGGGGGTAAATACCCTCAAATCTTGTGGGGGTAAACACAAAAATAAATTATAACAAATTTATTTAAAAAAAAACTGTTACAAAACCATTAAAAATGATAATATAATAGGCAAAATATAATCTAAATTGCCAAAACGATAAATAAAAACAAAACATACTTTTTTTTAAAATGACAAATTTATCATTTGTTTCACCCTTACAATATATTGTTCCGATAATTTTAATATTTTTCCGGTTTGATGTGCTTGCCGGAATGATTTTTCAATGTGTTCTGATGTGATAATTTTATCAAATTTTTCAAACATTCATACCGGAACACTTGAAAATTTTGTTCTAGTTTATTAAAATTCGTACCGGAACACTTGGATATTTATACAAGAAAACCACTAACACTGTTCCGGTATAAATATTCAAGTGGTTAGTGGTTTTCCGGAACAGTTATTCTAGAGACAAACTAGAACAAAATATTCAAGTATAAATATTACTACCTCCGTTCCTTTTTACTTGTCGTTTTAGAAAAAAATATTTGTTTCTTTTTACTTGTCGTTTTAGCAATTTATGTTATATTTTGCCTATTATATCCTCCTTCTTATTTTATTTTATTGACTAAATTTTGTATGATTGTTTTTGTTGAAATAATAAAATCTTTTTTATTGTATACAAATTTTGTTTGTTTTTGAATAAAGTTTGTTACAATTTTTTTGAAAATAGATAATGTTTGTGAAAAAGAAGGAATTTATTGGTGGATTAAAAAATATGATATATTTAAAAAAAGGACATACTAAGAAAATAAGGTGAAAAAATATACCCCTCCTATTTTGGTCTTTTTTCTAAAACGACAATTAAAAAGGAACGGAACGACAATTAAAAAGGAACGGAGGTAGTGCAATACCGGAAAACCACATGATACTATTAGCAATACCACATGATTCTATTAGCAATACCACATGATTCCGGAAACTAGAGACAAACTAGAACACTATTCCGGAAAACCACATGATTCTATTAGTAATACCGGAACAGTGTTAGTGGTTTTCCGGTATAAATATTCAAGTGTTCCGGTACGAATTTTAATAAACTAGAACAAAATTTTCAAGTATTCTGATATGAATGTTTGAAAAAACTGATAAAATTATCACACCGGAACGCATTAAAAAATTGTTCCGGTAAGCATATCAAACCGAAAAAAAATTAAAATTATCGGAACAATATATTGTAAGGGTGAAACAAATGATAAAATATAATATTCTAAAAAATTTAATAATATAAAGGGCAAAATAGGATTTTCAAGTAATTTGTAGGGGCGAGGGGTTAAGTGTAGAGGTGGAAGGTTTAATTTTCCCAAAATTGTGCTAACGAGCTATCAATCATGATAAATCATTAAGCTAGCTGATCACAAAAATACTTTTTAGTGTTGGCTTCTTTGATATGATATTTTTACTTTCGGAGCATCCGAAATATTTTTGCAATTCTACCTCAGACTTTTCAAGCTTCATCCAATGGTCATTTGATATCATACTTGTTGAACTTTATGCTCTCTACAAAGGCCTCTCATTGGCTAATGACATGGAAATTCAAGATTGTTTGCTACTCAGAGATTCCTCACACTGTATCAACCTCATCGCAATTCTTAATGTCAAGTATCATATCCACGCACTGTTGATCAAAGATATAAGAGTTGCTTTGTCACAACCCTTAGAGAGGAAAATCGATGCACAAATTTCCTCGCAAAACTTGGAGCCTCTTCAAATGATGGTTTTTCTATTGAAGCTTCTCCTCCACATGCCATTCTTGATCTTCTAAGAAGCGACAATAGTATTTATCTCTTTTCTTTGCCTTTGGTTGTTCATTTTAGCTTTGTAACCAAGAGATATGATAATAACACCATATTTCCATCCAAAATTTTAAGTGTATGTTTGGAATATTGCTCTTTAGGCCCCTTTATTTGCTCCTAGGCCCCCCAAATTGCCTAAAATACCCTTCAAAACATAAAATATGAATTAGATTAATTTCGTACTGTAAGATATGATAACCAAATACATTATTTTGGTCCTCCGTAAGATAGAAATCGAACATGGTTTTTTTATTTTTATGTAACATCAGTAGTGGGCAAAATAGCAGCAGGCCTGTTGTATGTGTGTCTTCAACCTCTTCTTTTAGAGTGTGGATTGACGATATATAACAAGGAGGGGAGTTTTAGGGAGGAGAGTTTTAGGACATTGTTTCCCTTTAGAATCCCAATCAAGCATGATTTTCACCTTGATAAGATTCCGTGAAACAAAAGGAAACAACAATTCGGAAACCAAGAAACAAACTCCATCATCATCATCATCTTCTCAACCAAAATCCTCAAAATCCATTCCCTTCACTTCCACCTTCGATCCATCACTTCCACCGTGAGCAATTCGGAAATTACGAAATGAATTAGGCGTTTTCATGAACAATTTGGTACCTACAAAACGAAAAACCCTGATTTCTTTACTTTTTAACACTCTTATTGATTCAGAAAAAAACATTTTAAGAAAAGCTTTGGTTAAACTAATTTTGTTCTTCCTTGTTTAATCAGAGACAATTCGTATCTTGCGAAACGAAGTAACGCGTGTTCGTAGTCTAGAAAACGTCTTCTAAAAAATGAATTTAGTCGTATCGTATCCTACGAAACAAAACTAGTGGTTTTCATGGTAAATCAGGCAATAAACCAAGCTTCCCCTGCATTCATAGCCATAAATCACCATTTCGTATCCTAAGAAACGGAAAAAATGTTGATTTCGTATCCTAGAAAACAAAGTATCCCGGGTCCAAAAGTGAGGGCATTTTTGGATTTTTGAGGGTGCGAGACAAGTTGGGGGCCTAAAAAGTAAATTTCGTATGTTTTGGATGAGAGATTTTAATGAGGTAATTTAATTTTTTGAGGGGATTCAATTGAAAGCAATAGATTCTAGAATTTTGAACTATACCCAATTGAAAGCAATGCTATGTCTGAACTAGGAGAAACCTGAGTGTTCCTTATGGCCAAATACTCAGTCTTCTTCCTTACACAGTAACTACTTAAGAACATTTATATAAGAAAATTGGTAACATAAGAAAAATTAATCAAGGTTAGGTGTGATAATAGTTATAAACTGATCATCCTATTTGACAGCATACCCTCTATAGTTTTATTATGAATTGTCTCAAGGCAGCAATGACAGGAAGAGGATTCTCCAAATGGGCAGCATGCCCACAGTTAGGAATCTCAACAACGTCATGTATGACATTCACTTCTTCAACTTTACTTCCCAAGCCAGAGCATATTGTATTCATCATTTCTTGAGCAATTTTCTTAAATTTCTCATCCTTCTCTCCGTGTATGATAAGAAGAGGTACTCTACAATTCGGTAAATCTTCCCACAAAGGCCTGCCATGCAGACAAATATCAAGAGTTAAATGACAAATACTCCGTCTCTGGCAAAAAAGTGAATGGACAAGTTTAACATTTAAGAAAATTTTCAAGTCAGAAAAAACAGAATTATCAGAGGCAATGGCTGTGAAAAATCACAGGAAGAATAAAAGATTCTGTAAACTTTAGAGCTTTAATTTCTACTAAAATTCATTTTATACTAGATCATGAAATGGTGGAGGATGGTCATTACATGGACTTGTATGTTTAAGGAAAGAACAGTTGGTTAAAGGTTAATTAGCTTACGGATTCCTTCCTATGCTTAATCCAGACAGCATCTGTGCAAGATTCTGTATGTCATTATGCTGCAAGCGAGCCGCAATGATTCGATCAAAATGGGGATGGCTTCTTAAGCTGTTTGATAAAAAAAAAGTTGAAACCATTACATAAGAAATAAGTCATACAAGTACAATAATATAAGCAGAAATCACCGCACAATCTAAAGGTAACGAACAAACAGCTAACCTTTTCCATAGCTCTCCTGCATACCAGGAGCTGAGAAAAAGCTGTAAACCATGTGCAATGATAGAGCGTGCTCTGGAATCATCTTTAGCTGCACGGATTTTTCTTGCCAATTTATCTTTTAGTCCAGGGCTTGCAGATATTAACACAGCTCCCTTTATCTGCATGATAAATGTTCAAATTGTTAACCAGAGGTCATAGAAACATCAAAACAATAACATCAAATGTCACCACCACTATACCTTACTGCTAAATCTCAGAGCCATATACAATGCAATCCTTGCTCCCATGGAATACCCAACTAGTGTAACTTTTGCTGGTGCTACATGATGAATTACTTTATGTAATATATCAGCAACTATCTCTAGAGACAACCATGGTTCCTCGGCACTACTTTTTATACCATGTAATATTGATTTTCCATGACCAGGAAGGTCAATTGAAATGCATCTTGCTGATTCAGAAAAGGTCTTCATGATAGTAATCCAGTCTTCACCACTTCCCAAAAAACCATGAAGAAATACTAGTGTATTCTCCTACATTAACCAAATCTAGTCAAATCAGATCTGTATGTAGGAATCAAATTTTACTTTCAGGTAAAAACATAAAAGATGGAGTATTTTACACATCTATGCGGTAAACTCGCCTTAACGGCTAAATTGAAAGTGAAGGTGCATAGTCTGGATTTAAATCTAGCCATACTACTCCATTCGTTACAGCATCATAGCATCTGTTCATTTAGTATACATCATTGGGCTTGTATATAAAAATTAAGCTTTTGCAGTATATGGTAACATAGTCTAATAACGGGAATAGAAAATAAAACTAGTGTTTTCACCCATCCTAATATGCGGTCTCAATAACTATTTTATCTCATCTTATATGACATGAGTTAAGAGTGTAAGTTATGCTCTTGAAACATATAAGAATAAAAAGTTCTACTTCACATTATTCACAAACTTTATGATCTATACTTTTTTAGAATAAATATCCTACATGGTTTTTCCAAGAGCACGCTTTGTCGTTGGTGAAGGTTCCAAAAGAATTTGTGCTTTGAAGTTTAAACTAATCCTAATAAAATATCTTTGGACTTTGTTTCCTAGAGTATTAAGGTTCCAAAGCTACTTGGAACAAACTATATATTTATTGAGATGATAATTCCAATTATAATAATCAACAAACTAAATGTAACTATTAATAATATGTAAAGAGACTTCTTTACTTACATTTGTTTTGAGACCAGTCTCACAAACTTCAAAAGAACAAGATAAATTGTTATGCTCTACATTCAGTTGGTACCGACAAACTTTCTCCTCAGCTATAGTATTACAGATGACATTCTGGTCGACATGAAAATTACGTAGCAACCGACTAGCATTTTCCACAGATGCTTCGACAAAACCACTACATGGATTAGGACCAATCAAAAGAGAATCAGGTGTTATGTCTTCTTTAAGCCAACGATAGGTTCCTAGACCATGAGCTACAGAAGAAGCTGCTTTAACATCGAACAGTTTGAATGTAATTGATCTTTGTATTTCAAGATAACTAGAAAATTGAGTATATGCAGCCAGACTCAAACTGCTTTCAAACGCAGAACTGACAACAGCCATCTTCCCGAGTTGGTGCGCCCATTGTGCAATTAAAGCTGCATTCTCAAATCCACCAACAACACTTGGCTTGATAACCTAATAAATCAATATAAAATTCTAAATAAGACAAAGAATTAGCATTTTATATAGACAAGGAGTCAGCACATTTTTTGTTTTTAATTCTGAATATTGAGCTTTTTTGGCCTGGAGTCACAATGGTCAAACATTAATTCAATTTTGAATAAAAATATGGTAATTGGAATAAAAATAAGGGTCTTGTTAGGTAACAAAAATGGTAAGTTTACATTGAAAACAACATTTTATCTACTTTTATTACTTTGACCGCACAAATTCCAATGTACTTTTACTATATTTATGTTTCTTAACCATTGCCCTAAGGGCACTAGTTATCATTTTCCTAAAAATAATAACAGAATTTCTTCTACAACTATAAGTTTATTTTTTGGGCCGACTATGGTCTTCATTGAGAATAGTTGGCAAACGGAAAGGCACATTGGTATCCGTCCGCATGCTATTAATAATAATTGCTTAGCTTGCGGCAATACCTATAGAATAAAAAAGCTATAGATTATGGATAGTAAAGCAAAACTATTGTGGTTAACTCATCCTATGAATCTACAGCCTCCCTCAGTCCTGAATAAATAGCCATATATGTAGGCTATTATTATCTCAATTCTACAGAAAAGAGGCTTTTAATTTTGATAATCAAATTTTTTAATATTCTAATTTTGTAAGAAACGAATATAGTATCAGTACCAAATGAGTTAAAGCTACACTGCTCCATAATATCCAATGGAGATTCTTATTTACTTACAACAGCCACTATTCCCGGATGAGTAAACTTCACTAGCTTTTCCAGGGGATTTTCTTGAATTTTATCTACGGTTTCATCTAGCGCAACAGGTAATCCACTTTCTTCACAGAACTTGAGAATATCATCTTCATCCTGAACAGGTTCCTGCAAAGATGATATTGGAATCATATTTTAAATGAGTCACATACATGCATTATTAAGAATTAAATTAGTGTAGCGTATAAGAAAGTATGCATTTGTAATCCAAGAATTAGGGAAAATGTCTTATTTCCTTAGTCTACCTCAATATACTGCAGGTTACAATCTTTAGCCAGAGAGCCAAATTTCATAGCTTCCTCAAAAGTCCAGTTTCGATTTGCATCTACGCGGATGATAATATGGCAACCAACTTTCTTTCTTACTTCTTGTACTAATGTGGCATCTTGCACTGGATCACGGCCACGTGCTACCTGTATATATATATATAGCATTTTAACCTATTGGCCTCCTATCATCCTCAGAAGTGGTTCTGTAAAATGTAGGAGATGACAGTATATCTATCAGAAACCAAACAAAGAGAGACTAGCTCACCTTCAGCTTAATTGCGGAAAATCCTTCCTTGACAAATGCGGCAGCAACATTAGCTGCTTCAGCTGCAGACTCATACGAATCAAGTAGTGCACAAATCAGTACTTCTGATGACTTTTCACATTTGTTGTTCTCATTTGTCGAGGGATGGATTATGTCCAACAAGTTGGAGCCTTTTGAATCGGCTATGGCATTGAGGATAGCCATTTCCAAACCACATCTGACACTGGGAAAAATAGAATATGGCTGCATACAAGCAATAACAATGTAAAGAATATGTTGAATCTGTTTCTAACAATTTGATATGCTATAATCAAGGAAGCAGTTGACCTAACATCTAAGCTTAAATGCCACAGGTTCTAGTTAAGGAAAGTTTTCTACTCAAATCTGTATTAATACAATTTCAAAACAGGCTAATATTATTTGTATTTGCAATTTGAAATTAGAAGAAGTAACAAACAAAATATGGAGGCTTAGTCAATTGTGGAAGCTAATTATAAGATACGGCATACGGAATACTGGTTAGTGGTTAAAGATTATATGGGATGATCTTAGAATTAAATATGAAATGCATATGAGGTTTCTTTCTGACAACATATGAACTCACAGCATTGCTCATAACTTGGTTTGATACAATAGGAATGAACATATTAAGATAAAATGACGCTTCATTAAGAACAAATTGGATAGAGTGCTGGTTAGCAGAAACATGTTCAATTGGTAGATATGTTCACAAAAGTGCTTCCGCCAGAAAGGTTTCAAGATCTTGCTAGAATTGTAGTGTGACCGAATCTCAGAAGCTAAAAATGAAGTTTTACTTAAGAATGCAAGCCTATATTTGTAAGCATCTCATTCAGTTTCAAAATATTCAGAAATAGTAATACTCTGTGTTTTTTCCATGTTTGGTCTCTTTATACAAAATCACTATGATAGCATAGAACTCTATACCACATCAAGGAACCAATCACCTAAAGGTTTAAGATCTAGGTGCAAGTTCAGGAGTGGTTTTTGTTTAGAATATCTCTATCCCTTGCCTAAATAATGTAGATTAGAAAGCTTACCAAAATGCCCAATTCATTCCATATCCAACATGAAAAGGAGCCCTTCAATAGAGAGAGGAAGCTACTAAAATCAACTTGTTCCATGACATGAATAAGAAACCTGAGTTGATATTCAGCATCTACAAGATTTTCCTTGTGGATCTCCATAGGTGCAACCTGCTTGATATCAATAGTGTATCAACAGATAGTGGTAGAGAGTTTAAGAGAATAAACAGGAAAACGTAAAGGGAATTGGATAACAAACAAAGAAGAATCATTACATAAAGAGAGACAAGGGAAAATAATTTGAAATTGAGGACCCACACTACCACCTATTTGGTTAATTCAGTTTTAGAGGACAGCAATAAATCGGTCCTAATCAGTGGATTGCTCATTCTCCTCAGATCATTGTGTAACTCCACCAAAAATGCTGTCAGCACTCGATATAAAGTATAAACTTATTGTATTTCTGTTAACAACATAAGAATCCAGTAGAAAGATCCTCAAGTTATACAATGGCCTGGGCTATATTGTCTGTCTTTAATTAGTTCGTTTAGAAACAAGTAGAGCATGTTGGTGAGAAAACATTTTTTGTGTTCACTTTTAATTACAAAATTGTAACCTTATTTTAACTTTGTTCTTTGTTTTGGTTTTTTCCTATACAAATAGTTGAAAACAGAATTAAATCATGAGTGTTTTGTAATTAAAATACATCTTTTCAAATCAGATCATAAGATGTAACGCTCTTTTCTTCTCTCTAGTATTCTTCACAGCCCACATTCATACAAACCATTAAAATGACTTGTAATATATACCACTGCCACATGATTTAATTTATTTTTATTTATTTTTAAATTATTAATCATTGGCACTGATGGCCATTTTACTACTGTCCCGAACGAAATTTGAACTCGGCACCTTGAGGTTACATTGGTAAACTCTTACCACTGAGCTAGCACCTCGAGTGTACGTAGTATATAATATATACTTAAACAAAAACATTGAAGTAAAACCAAATATGTAATATCTACAGCAATCTGATACTAACCTCCCCAAAACCAACACTTCCATCTTCAAGACTTAAAGATAAAATAAATCCTTCTCTATAAAATTCTTTACAATCATCAACAACAGATGCTGAGGTTGATGGGGCACTTAGTGCAAATCTTCCAGAGTCAATGCATACAATCCAAGAAAAAGAATCAAAGGAAATACAGATTACTATCAAATCCTGAAATAAATAAGAGGGGATTAAATTATCTGCAGAATATAAAAACTCACCTATATTTTGAACACTGTATTTTATGAATTTTGTATAAACAGAACTCATCTTTTACAGAGCTTTGATTGAACGGAACTGAGAGGAATCTTATGGTGTCTTGTGCAACTTGGAAAGCATTTTTTTTCAAAATACTGAGTCAAGACATAAAGGTGTCAGCATAGAGGTGATACTTCATCAATTCAACAGAATCTTAAAAAATGTGACATCTATCAACCTGTGAAAATTGGCATTGGCATCAATGGAACTCTCGATTTCAATCATACAATCCATCTTTTCATGTTGAGCTGCATACAGAGCTTCTTCAAGTTCCACCTTTTTCTTCACATGTAAATGTTTGATACTGCAAGTTTATTGAATTTTTCCTCAGGAAAGAGATAGGAATGGCTCAGCATGGACTATGAATATAAGAAATCATTGGTTAGAGTAGAAACAAATGATTTCACTTGTACTAGCTCTAATTCAATAACAAACCTCCTGTCCTAAGATTCTCTTCAGAATTAAGTTATAGTAGAATCTACTGATGTCATTTCCACTATCCCCAATTTCGTAACAGACCTCCCATAAGATCCATTTTCTTGACAAACACCCTTTCTTTCTATCAGTTGCAACTGTATTAAAAAAAAAAATTAACCTACTTAATTTTAGGTTATCATCTCCAACTAGTTCGTCCTCCAAATAAAGCATCCCTCTGCTCTAACTTATCAAGAGTGTACACTAGAATGACCTAACCAAAGTCATAATTTAATAAGCTTTCGACTAATATAATGATTACATTTTACAGTCTACAGCTATTACTTCTACAGGTTAAATGGTGTAATCCATTACTAGTACATTTATGGACCAAATTGGAAAGACCATACCAACCCTTCTTCATTGGTATAAAGCAGGTGTCAGTAACATGATACCAAGTTTTGCTTCCAGTAACAACAACAGTACAAGGGCAAAATAAATTCATTTTAATAATCTATCTTAATGTCTTCTACTTTTCCTACCTAATAAAATGAATTATTGAACAACTAAGTGGCACTAATTACATCAATAAGCGTGCAAATTAAAGGAAGGATATGCCCTATAGCATAATCAATATACAAAATCATTTTCACAGAATTTCTGCCAAATGTTTAAATTAGTACCTATGTGCCAAGCATAGCTCACGAATCGAAATGTTATGAGAAGTGTAGAAGTATTGATCCAGTATACTGTGTTCGACTTTATCTGCCAAAGGAAGAACACTGAAAATTGCACCTCCATGGTTATTAACCACAAGAATCGTCATTGGTTTCCGCAATTTCCTAAAATTTGATATATTTTCAGAATATAATCTTGCAAGCATAAGTGGAAATATATAGCTTTATTCAAAAATAAGTACACCAAAAATAAAAATTAATATTGTATGAATAAAAACCAGACTTCCCATTTTATCTCTGAACATAATTTTTCATGCAATTTTACAAACATCATATCCCTAAAAAATTACATTAAACCCAATTATGTTAAACAGTGAAAGCAGCAAGATAATAATAGTCCACATTATTTTACAAAAAATCCAAAATACCTAAGCTTCTACAAATTACAATTTCCCTCTATGCATTTTCATATTTCAAAAATGTTTGATTTTTTCATTGCCACTACTATAAAAATAAACCCCTGTATATTTAACCTAGCAATCATTCAATGATTTGTCTCCTATACAGTTGCATGTATTTGTGTCTTACAAAATTCATGCCAGATAAATAAACAACTTTAGAAGAGTTAAAAATTAGAAGGGTAACAGGGTAAAATTTATATCAATTTATTCTCTCTTATAAATTTCTACAATTATTTAAAAAATTGTCGTATGGAGACCAGAGTTTCCTACCGCTGGTTCAGAAGAGCCAGACTGTTTGTATCATGCAGTAATGAAATATCTCCAATTAAACAGAACACCTGAATGAAATTATGAAATAAAAGTAATGTTAAGATGATAAAGTAAGAAATGGCATGACATAATAAGGAAGTTGTTCGGATATAAAATGAAGCGAAATTAAAGTAGTTAAGAGATGGTATAGATGTTTGTTAGTTAGTTAGTTAGTTATCTTAGTTAAGTTGGGTTTGTTTGTTAGTTGTCAGTCAGTTTGTTTTCTGTTTTAGGAGTTAGTTGCTAAAAGTCCTTCTCCCTTATTCCCTTGTATAGATAGATGCAAGGTAGTCAAAATCGGGATTTTACGCATAATCGGAAAGGGGAAGTAAAATCGTAAATCGTATAATCGTTACATTAATCGTAAGATTATACAAAATTCATAAACCTCTAATACATGAAATAAATTCATATATATGTATATATATAGACTTTCCTCTCCCTATCAGAAGCATCTTTTGGCTTTTGTTTAGATGCTGGGAATCACCGGTAGTGGGGAGTATCTTCCTTAGTGTATCTTTACCTTTCTTTCTCAATCTTTCAATAAAATCATCCCTCTTTTTATTCAAATCTGCCCAGTTTGGGAATTCTTTCTTATATCGAGAAAAGGATTCCTTACAGCAGAAAAATATATACGGACTACGCCTACGGTTACACAACTTTTATAGATATAATTCTATGGCACTAATAGACGAAGTTAGTAGGAAATAGGTCATCTTAAAAATGTGCAGGCATTTGTTTTTTATACTGTAACTAACAACTAATAGTATTACTAGATGAGAACTAAACTGCTAATGTCTTAGATAATTAAGTTGCATATTTCACAAATGACTGAAAATAGGAAACAATATATGACAGCATAATTGATTCAGGGGTTGAGATTTTGTAAATTCTGGATACCAAAATATTCCAAATACAAAGGGTCTGTTTGATCTGCAAAATGTAAAATCTAGACAGAACAACACTTGACAAACTTTAAGGTATTGAACAATTTGTTGTTTTGTACAAAGTTTGATGGACAAAGTGTTATTTTGGTATTTTATACAACTTGTATGTGGGACAAAAAGTTGTGTTGTGGTTAAGTGATGGAGAAGAGTTTCAATTTTTGTCTGATCGCTTGCCTCCAATTTGTCCTGTCTCAACTCCTAAGAACAGTTTTAAAATCGAACACTGTACAACTGAAGTTGTCATATCCTGTCCCTTAATTTTTAGCAGATCAAACACCCATAAATACAAGGACTAAAGAGTGAAAGATGTTATTCATAAATGTATGACAAATATAAGTTAGAGAGTTCTTTACCGTATAGTTTACAACGTAGTTATTATCACAATAGAAGCATCAAGTGACTGACCCTAAACAACAATTTCGCAGACATGATTATCCTTACTATATATCATATATAGAGGATTTAAAGATGACTAGCCTACTTGCGTTGACTTTATTATCATCCAAGCCAACTTGCATGTTATAACCATCACAATTTTATAGACATGAATACCCATGACGGTTACTTATTTAGGGGAACTAAATTATGTATTCTACTTCCCTACATGATGTTTCTTATAGATAGGTTTCTTAAATAATAAATTTGTATTAGATTACAAGTCTATGTACACTCTAAGAGTTTGCATACTCTTTCGAGTTTGAAAACCATATTGAACCCATTATATTACATTACTTGAATTCTGATGAAAACCAACCTCAAATTACAGAAAGATGAAATCAGGTCAAGACATTACAGGAAATTAAAACATGACTGACAGAAACAAAGAAGAGGAAAAGAAAATTGAGGTCATTCTTGAGACCTGTAACCTCCCATTCCCATCCAATCCCACACACAACCCGTTCTTAACTTCTCTCTAACCCAGCCTTCATATATTGCCTAACTGACTTGCCATGTTGGCAGATTTGTTACAAGGTTTACCCACCCGCTCATATTTCTCAGGCTGTCCTCAATGACAGTGAGCAATCCTCTGCTCCTGATTGACTTCTTATAGAAAAAATAGTTCTTCAGCAAAGGACATACACCAAACTTACTAGTTCCTTGCGTAAGAGAAATGAGTCAATTGAGAATCCTCCATTATAAAAGATACCTATTTTAAACTAACAAAATAGTCCTCCAAAAGACTAATAACAACAGCAACTAGCAGCTAACATACATAAAATGAGTGCTTATAAAAATATAAGTGGTTACCTTTTTGTTGCATCCTACAGCAAAACCAATGGCCGTGCTAAGTAACCCATCAATACCACTAGCCCCCCTGTTAGCAGCCACCCTCATCAAGGTAATTGGTATGTCTGAATTTAGCATATGAGACGCAACACTATGACAGTGTATAGGCCAACTACGTCCATACATATCTGCATCGCGAATAGGCATACTGTTACCAAGAAAAAGAGCAGATTCAGGGGATAGAACTTCTGATATCACATGTGCAACATAAGGTTCAGTTAGGGAAGACTCAGCAGTGATTTGAAATTGTATCTGCCATTCAACCTGCAAATTAAAATGTCTAAGAGAAAGTTTACAAGAAACGGCTATAGCTCTATCAAATATCAAAGCACAATTAACAGACAAAAAAAACCTCAACGGAACGCCATTCTGACAACATTTTAATAAATACTGGCTCTGGTAGAAATATTTTCATGTGATATTAAACTAGACAGGTTATTACAACAATATATCAGATTAGATGTAAAAAGTAAAAAATTGTCAACATTATCACAAGTATCATCCATTACTTGAAATAAATACCATTTTACTCAACAACTGTAGGGAACTGCTCCACATGCTCCTTGAATCTGAAACAGTAGCCTTAAGTAAACAGCCCACAAAATCAAAAATGGTAGTTTGAATTCGATGGGTTATAATATGTGATGGATCATGACGAAATGGATGCTTATCCACCATAATATATGAAAAGGGAGCACATTCCTCGAGAATTTGACAGATTCGTTTGCTGGTTATCCTGCTTCCTATCTGAACCAAATACAAAAATGCAGGACATAAACAAGTAATCTGCGCCGAAAACGTATACGAGAACCAGAAAGAAATACTAAGAAAATTAAAGGGAATACAGTGTTAGCTTAAAAAATATCCGTGAATAAGTGATACCTGAATAACTACATCAATCTTCAACCAGCTCTTGACAGAATCTGAGAGAAGAGCATGATCAAGATTATCAACAAATATAAATTTTCTCTCAATATCAGAAAAAGAGGTTAAAAGCTTTCTCAGTCGCAACCCTGACAAGATATCTGCTACAACAGGCCACTGGATGTGTTTAGCCAAAAGCAGAGCAGCCCACATCTCATCCTCTGAATGGATTGCACCAAATAGTAGAAGACCATTGTTGGCTCTTTGAATCAGATTTAAAACTTCAATCATTTCCCCAGAAGCATTCATACATGAATGAGACAATTGCATATGAATATATTTGGTAAATGGGTTGGAATTAGTCATCCAGAAGTCTAATCCCTTTAAACAACTTGACAACCAACTGAGGGGACTGCTTTCCAAAGGCTCTCTGAAAGGGCAGTTAATATGCACAGGACCACACGGAGAAGATGTTGCCTGATGTACAGCAGAATCAAGTGTAGTAAGTACTATCTTTGCAGGAATCTGATCTGTGGGTGCAGGGAGATTAAAGAAAAATCTCACAAAAGAACCAAAATGGTTCACCTGTTACAGAAATCCATTGTATACCTTGAGTAACAAGGAAACCGTGAATTTATATACTTGCATTGAAAAACAACAGCATATTTGCATTAAAAAAAACAGCATATTATAAACTTGTCAAAGTTAATGAAGCAGATACAGCAGTGAATAATGTTTTTACAACACACAAATAACGATAGAGAATGGATCTTGGGCATTGCGAAGGTTGATGTCTTGTGACCTAGTTGTCACAGGTACAAGCCACATAAAAAACATTTCCGCTCACAAAGCAAGAGACATACGTCTGACTTTCCCCATACTCCACTGTTGGATTTCCAAGCATCTATCTAAGCATCCATTATTCTCCTTTATCAATAAAAATAAAAGGAAATTCCAAGACGTATTCTTGGTAAAATTATTTCCGCTTTAAGATTACCATCAATAGAAGGATAATGTTCTCCGAAAAACTACACAAACATTTCCATTTTTAAAACCTTCCAAATAAATAAGCCAATAGATAGTATTTGATACAAACTGTCATGAACTATCTATCCCAAAAGTTTAAGCCAGTAGGTCACACATGGATGGCTTTAATATTATGTATGTAACATGCCCCTTCACATAAGAACCCTTTGGACTTGAAGCATTGAAAAATTGACAAGCCCACCTACCATGTGCTGAAATTCAAAGTTTTATTGGAACTACAGAGTTGCAAAGGATCAAACTGTAGTTTACTTGGTGTGATACCATGTCATGAACCACTAGAGCAAAAGCTTAAGCAACTGGATGAAGACAGATTAATGGTTTTTGTATAATAAATCTTTAGCACAAACCAAGAAGAAAAGTAAAATGTAAGAACACATCGACATTAATAATTGAGAAATTATGTATATAAAAAAACACACTATGACTTGACGTTAAATAAACAAGTTATTTCAGATGCCTTTATTATCTATCCTCAATCTATGGTGCACAAGCATAGAAATGCAGTTGACTTCCGGTTAGAAAAAGCATTCCAGAAACCAATTTGAGATCAAACATTATATATTAAAGTAAAAAGGGAGAATAGTGTCTATTGAAATATAAATTATAGCAAACTAAAAACTAATGTAAATGTATCCCAGTTTGAGAAAACAAATGCATCTTGGAGGTCTCGCCTCTCCCTTGACCCTCTAATTCAGCATCGCATATAAGTATAATCACCAGCGAACCATATAAAATATTAATGAACCACAATAAATAAGAGCATCAATGGCTCTAACCTGATCAATTGCTTGGTTTGCCCCACAATCCAACAGCTCTGGAGGTCGATCTGCTGTAAGTAAAATAAGTGGCACAAAATCTTGGCTTGCCTCCACAACCTGACCATTTTATTACTGAGTGGTCAAAATAATATTTGTATCTCAACTATCTTTTGATCTACATATCTCTCAGGTGAATAAATATTACTATTAAAATCAATGAGAAGTAAAAGAGATGATCATGAGAGACATGTTATGGAATCCATGTGTCAAGAATAAACACAGAAGAATATTATACACACATTCATAAATACAGGGATTTAGGTTAATTGTTAGAGTCTCACATTGGATGTGGTATCTCATCTCAACACACCTCATGCTTAAGATTGGACATCTAGAGCATGGACATATGCAGCTTGTCCAATAACAACAACCTATACACCTAGGATTAGACATCTAGAGCACAGAAAAATATAGGTGGCCCAACAATAGATCTAGAATATGCTCTAAAACCATCTTAGAATTTGTATTTTACGCCTATCTCTATGCAGTCAATCTCGAATAGCAGAGCATAGTGGCAAACCCAAAAAGGCTATAGTGGTATAGCAAGTAGTGGTGTGGCCGCTATGTCTAAGTTATCTACCTAGGGACCACTACTATAGCTATTCACTACATAAACCTGACTCAACATCAAAAGCTAGCTCAAGAGGTGAGAAATTTGTAATCCCTATAAGGACTACTTTGCCCATATCTCAAGTTGATATGGGATCTCAACACCCTAATTACCATAATTATATAAAATCATCCCATAATTAACTTATTTACAGTCTTTCTGATAAATGTAAAAACTAAGTGGGGAAAAAACACCATAAAAGCAACCAATTGATCAAATCTTAGAAGAAGAAAAAATATGCTCCATACTAAAATAATATAGTTCCCAATAGCAAATTGTAAATCTTGTATATAATTGTGCTGAGGGATTTCTCAAGCAATTCAGTTAATATTTGTCCATCTTAATAACAACTATTAGTAGTAGCTCACAGAACAACAACAAATTGAATCATTAGAATTGATAAATTATTATGCTTTCAAGATTGTAGACAAATCTGTCAGCTGAAAAATCAATATCATGGAACTCACAGCTGGAAGAAGGTTTGAAACTGCAGTGCCTGATGATGTTATGACTACTGCTGGAATGTGAGAACCCCTTCCATATCCAACAGCATGAAATGCAAGTGAACGTTCATCAAAGCATGAAATACAAGTAATTAATTGGTGGCTTGCAGCAGCAACAGCAAGTGGGGAAGATCTAGATCCAGGTGCAACACAAAAGTACTAGGAAAAAAAAAATAATCAGAATCTTGCATTTAAGGGGAACAGCAGATTTATAATCCTTTATCATCATCTCACCGTCAAACCAAGTCTTGCACATTCTTCAACTAAAAGGGATGCCCAAACAGCATTGATATTGGCACTTTCATTCAGTGAGTGCGAAAATTCAGTGGCATGATCCTCCAACTGATAATAAAACAGAGACATTGCACGGACAAACTTCAGCAAAGTTTAGTCATTCTAGTGTTATTAACAAAAGTCCTCAATCCACTTCATGATAGAATAAAAAATAAATCTGACATATCACTGGTAAACATAGGAGTAATTTTTATTTAAGAGAAACTACAAAGGTGCATGCTTTTCGGTAGATGATATAGTTTTAGTTAAAGAATTAAGAAAAGAAATGTGTTCACAACAGAACTTGGATGCATACAATCAGAAATATCTATATTCTTGTACTGCAGCCATATTCTGCCTCGTCGAGTTTTCTTCCTTCTGTGGCTTACCATCACTGCTCATTTTGTATATCCTCAGGAAAAGCCAGATAAATTAAAATTATTGTCAATCACCAAGACAGGAATGTCTTTTTTCAATTAATTTTGGCAGATATATACAATGAATACTTCAAATAAATGTACCATGTTATTTGAAACAGTGAGTGTTGCTGAAAGCCTGGCACAGAATTGACTAGAAGATGGAGACTCTTTCTGCAACAGAGGTTATCAAAATTAAATTTGTTCATCATCCAGAGGAACACAGAAACATGCAGATGGACAATGCGAGAAAATATGATACCAGTTCCATGATGTCACTTAAACTTTCTCTTCCTCCCAGTTCAACAGTGTTCATGCAGACCTAGAAATTCATTAGTCAAGGGCACCAAGCAATGACGTCAATAAAATTAGCAGTGACAAATACTAGATGCTTAATACAACAAGGTACAATACCCTTCCCCCATTTATCGCTAGAATGTCACAAAAATTGTCATTAGACGAATTTAAAAGAAGTCTTTGCTCTAAAGTGAATCTCTATTCAATTGTCTACTAGTATTTACTATCTAACGCCAATTGTGTCATTTTCCTCTTCCCCATTCTTATATCATTGAGAAACAACCCTATCAAAAAAGAAAAGTCAAATACCATTATCAAGTGAATCATGTACACGGTACACCTCCAATAATATTGTCTCCTTTAGTATATCCTATATCTTTCCTAGATAAAAGTCAAAGGTTGTTATGTACATAAATAGAATTTTCTACCTTTTTTGTATCAGTTTTGTTTCACTTCAAGGAAGAAATAAAAGCGTCGTATGTATTCCAATCGAATTCCACTTGCAACATGATAAAAACCAAGGTGGTACAAGATGATAACAGCCTTTGGAGCTATATCCCAATCGTATTGAAGTCATACCCAAAGTATCAATCAATAATCTCTTTTGAAGTATTATTATAGAAACTATGAAATATCTATGATATTATGTTAGAGTATCATAATTTATCTGTTAGGATCAAAATTTCTAATCTTAGAATGTCTTAGATTATGTTCTAGGATTAGTTTCTAGATTCCTTAGTTATTATCATGATTTGATTCCTAACTTCCCTATATATTTAGGATTAAGAGTCTTGTATCCTAATAAATAGAGTTTAAGTGTTTAGTCTTTTATATCATGTCAATATCAAGTTATTATCAATAATATTTGAAGTCCTTATTATTTTTCTCCAACTTTTATCTTAAACCAATAACTTCAATAATTAAACTTATGTCCTAATAAGAAATGAGTACAACACTAATAACTTAACAAATTTGGAGTATTTGAGCTTCAAAGCTCAACAGTCAGCAACGTTTGTGGATCCATAAATTTTCGTTACTGTAAACAACTATTTGAACCAGGAACCATCCAAATATATAATTTGAAAGACATAGCAAAACAATAAATAAAGAAAAAACACCCAAAACAATTTAATGAACTACATTCCAATTTTGCAAAAATTGAAAGAAAGGAAGTATCATAGAGGAATAGAACTCCTCTACAAAAATATCAACTCTTTTGATGGTGAACATGGAATCCCTTGGGCAAAACGATAATAACTATGTGACTATTTTTTTTCAAAATATAAAATATCTTATAGCATAAATAATCAATAATCAAATTTATGCAAACAAAAGTACAGAGATTAAGAAAATGGCTTCTAAGCATTAGCATTTAACAAATGTTACGACCCATTAAAAAGAAAGTCCAAAAGATTAACATGATAAACAAAATATTAACAACTGGTTGTTTCAAGTAAAACTTACATATTATGAAAGAAATGAGCTTATACCCTTGGAATAGATCTATCTTCTACCAAATTGAGTTTACTGAGGGAAGCTCTTATGCATATGGATATCCCCACACTAGAAGGGGACCAGACATGACATATGACCTGCACCAAATAAAATACAATATCAGGCACACATACGAATTCCTATATATTAGGACATATTTACTCCTTGTTAGTATCCTAACATTACAACAATGAGTATAAAGTGATAAGAACGTAGTTCAATCCATGAATAAGGATATGAGAGTTAGTTATAATGAAAGCATTGCAAGCACCTGGTTTAGAGAAACTTCGAGCAAATGAAGAGCTTTTCCAAAATTAGAAAGAGAAAAGTTATCCCATGCAAGTGTCATTGTCAGAATAGAAACACTTTCCATCTCATCTAATTCAATCTGTCATGACAAAAATTACAGTTTAAACGTCAGTTATGAGACCATCAAACAATATTATTACGGATGATGATAAGAATACCTGCTAAATAAATATAATAACTATTAGAACTGTATTTTTTCTGTATAATATTGTGCATGTCAAATGAGAACACACTAAGTGTTTATTTATAATCATATAGGTTTTGTACACAATACGGTAATGTAATCAATACAATAAATACAATATCAATACTAATTGATTCTTAACAAGAACGAAATACAACAGAAAGAATAAAAGCATATAAGTCTACAATTTACTTTAATCTAAAGGCTATAATACTGATAAACCTATACCTGGGGGATGAAAAAGCTAAAACAACCATCCTTGTGATTCATGGAAACAGAATCATTATCTAAATTAACATCCGTAAAACCATAAGCCACTATATTGGTTGAATCAGTTGAGATGTATCTGCAGAAATAATTCATTCTTTGGTTAGTTTAAAATAAGTAAAATTTCAACTATAACCAGATACCATCACAATAAACTTATGAATGAAGTTCCATGACACCTTCTTTAAATACATAAATGTTTCCATGATCCATCGATACATGCGGAAAGGAACAACGACTCAAGTTCTAGTAACATCCAAATCCAATTTAATATTTCCCCACAGACCATGCCAGGGTTATACTCACCACAGACCATGCCAGGGTTATACCTCAAGGGACAGCAACTATGCATTTCCATCCACTGCTGATTTTTAAAGGTCAGCTTTAACTAATGAATATAACCCAGGCAGTGTCCTTTACTATGCTTTCATGAGAAACAAATCAGACGTTGTCACACACATCCAAGCCCTTCTTAGTGTCTTTTTCGTTCAAACAAAAAGAAGGGAGGGCAAATAATCCTCTGTTGTTTGGTTCACTAAAGAAGGGGAGGGATTTTAATAGAGGAGAAATGTTAATTTACTTTTTGCACCTTTTTAACATTTTATGTGACATTTAAAGTAAAGATATTTTAGTAGATGCATTTAAAATTTTATAAACTTGCCTTCTTTCCCCTCCAATAAATGAGAGGAGCCAAAACTGAGTTAGGATCTCATCCCCTCCAAAAAGAAACAAAACAAGAAAGATTTAAATAATAATCCCTTCACTCCACTCTATTTTTGCCACCAAACATTATTTTACTGTTACGCCCTCCACCCACATTCTAATTCTCTTAGCCCTATGTCGGCTCATCATTTTCCACAGAGAGTCAATAAATATTAACTTGAATATCCAGCCATCATGGTTGAATTAAATTAACTGACCTTTTGATCAAACCCTTGTTTCCGGGGAAAGAATTTACAAAAGAAACTGCAGCGCCGATGCCAAAAACTCCACGGCTTCCATTCACATACAGTGACTTACACGTGGGATTGTCCATGTTTTTGGAAACAAAAATCAGAGGAAACACTTCCGATGACTCCGGTTGACAGCAAAACCAGCTCAATGCCTTAGGGCTCGGAGGCACCATCACCTAAACAATCAAACACACACATCAACATAAGAGAATATCATTATTCTAATACATCCCCCCCCCCCCCCCCCCCCCCCCCCTAGTGTATGTTTGGTTCTGCAGTGAGAAAAATTGATTTTGAATGAATTGGTTCTATAAAATTGATTGTGACTACAATTAGTTGAAGGTACAGTGATTTATGTTTGGGTACATTCATATAAAAGTGAGTTGAACAATAAATTTGAGAATTAAGAATCAATTCTAGAGTCAGAAGCTACAATTTCTAGATTCAAGTAGAATTAATTTTTGAGGCAAAATCATTTCTACTTTTGAGAAACCAAACATGTCGAAATCAATTCTACATGTCTAGAATCAATTTTGGATGCTCTAGAATTGAAATGAAACATACAGAGCTACTTTACATGACCTAACCGCATACTATAGAATATTCATTTCATTATTTGGCTTCATTTTGAAGTTATGGGGTTTTAGGTAACATGAAAATAGAAATAATAGGAGCTTAAATAGTATTGGTAATAACTTGATAAGATTTTGATTTTTGATGCAAAGGACTACACACTGATTCATTTTTATAGGGATACATAGATCCATGATACTAAATAAATAGGAAAATTAGAAACTAATATATTCTAAGAGATCACCTAATCATCTAAGATTAGACACTAATCCTACTAAATAAAGTAAGATACTCTACTATAATAATACAAAGAATCATAATATACTTTATCACTCTCTCAATCTCATTAAGTGTCATATCTAGAATATTTACCCATCTCATATTATTTGTCATTTTAGAATTTAGACTACCAATAAACCATTAATTTTTCTTTCACTATTATACTCTTAGTTACTGCATCTCAACACATTCCGAAAGATGCAACTCTTCACGTGTAAATTTTAACCAAGTGATTGGGCTCAAGTGGTTAACGAGTTTCTCCTAAGAACAAATCATTTGGGAGAACCCGAGTTCGATTCTTGGGAGGAACAATTGTTAGTCGGTTGTACTTATCTCCCAGCCAAACTCAAATTACCAGTGCCTCTTTACTTTGGAAATAATAGCAACTGTATTATTAGTACTTAAATGAAGCTCGTTTTATCATAGAAATTACATAGAATAATGTGAATGAAAATACAGGGACAATGTTAGGAACCCAAGAATTGGATTCCTAAGAAATAACACTTTTATTAAGAAATAGAAGAGAAATCTCTCCTCCAAGGGTTTCCCCTTTATAATAGAGTTACTATTCTATTCACTAATGATTACAATATTAAATAATGATTCACTCTCCAAAACCCCTTTTAGGTGGTGTTTGTTTTAATGTTTATTTTCGGTGTTCTGCCTTTATACGGCACCTCTCTTATGTAGTTCATTTTTCACCAGTCTCTGCTCGTCTTGTGCAGAGACCTGGTGGTTATTAATATATTTGTCGTTCAAAAAAAAAATAATGATTCACTCTACATTGTATTCTCCTATTTCTACAAATAATCCTATAACGACCTCATCTAACTAACTAACTAACTAACTAAAAAACTCTTATAACAACCCTTAACTAACCATTATTCCACAATTAACAAACTATAAATTAGAGTTTCATATATTGCAGTTATTGATTCAACTTCGACATTAACACAAAACAGATTCAACAGATTAGACATTTATAGGAAGAAATACCTGAAACCTAAGAAATCCAGTATCGCAACTAGGCGGTGAAAGCTTCAACAATTCAAGAGCGTCTTTGAATTTCTGAAGTCCATCTTCCAATGTTAGAGCGGGAGGAAGAGTCCGAGTGACACAACGCTCGAAAACAACTTCGCATTCTTCAACGTCGTCGTTTAGAGGCAATGAACCGTCGAATCTTACTCCTCCAGAAACATGAACTCTCGGAAGCACTTTTCGAGTGAATCGAATTTCCGAAGCTGAAGATGGAGAAGACGAAGAAGAGGTGGTGGAACGTGAATGTGGG
Source organism: Trifolium dubium (assembly GCA_951804385.1). NCBI lineage: Eukaryota > Viridiplantae > Streptophyta > Magnoliopsida > Fabales > Fabaceae > Trifolium > Trifolium dubium. The sequence continues at coordinate 16,280,498 of OX638073.1, forward strand.
AGGATGAGAAAGAATGAGCCGTTACAGAGGGGTGATGACCGGAGTGCCGGTACCGGAAAATACATTATTGGATTGAGAATGAAAGAGGATAAGGAAACCGTGACAAATATCGAGACTGAGATGAGACTCAAATGTGTGTTAGTTTACATGTTTTTACTTGGTTTAAAGAATAATACGACTAATCAAAAAGATTCCATCCACAAGTCGTTGATTGGTTGTTTTTTTTTTTGTTGCGGTGATTATTTTCCGTGTTAGATTGAAGGTACACATATAATAATTGATTTAAAGATTTAAAGGTGTTTTGTGATTATCAATTTATCGACCTTTGATTAAGAGATGATAATCTCAACCACTCAATTACACGGTTTAGTTGGTTTTATTATACTCTCTCTTCTAAAATTAATTAAGGTTTAATTATTATTTTGATCATTTAATTTATTTTTTATTTCATTTTGGTCCTTTAACTTATTTGTTAATTTTATTTTGGTCATTTAATTGATAAAAGTTTCATCGTTTATTATTGGATTGAAATTAAAAGTTTATACCATATAAATTATCATGCAAAGAATTAAAAAAAATATATAATCATTTGATTTTTTTTTTAAAAAAACTAAACTAACTCACCTAAATTGTTACTGGAAATAATCGAACCTGAGACCTCGAGTGGGGTTAATCATTTGATTTGTTATTGAGAGTCCAAAAATAGTAGTATTTAATAAAAACTCGTAAATCGTTAATTTTGGAATCTCAATAACATATAAAATAATTTTTATTTTTTAAAAATTTTTGCATGGATAATTTATATGATATAAACTTCCAATCCAACAATAGATTTTGCAAAATTTATACTTGTTATAATGAAATCAATAACTTGTGCAGCATGTAACTAGAGCCGGCCGCGACATTTAAGAGGCATTGTTCATATATTAAAAATGGACCCTTTATAAAAAAAATATTTTAAAAAAATGAATAAAACATCTTATATTTAAATTATAAATAACATAACATAAAAAACAATTATCATTGTAAAGAACGTAAAAAAAATTAATGAGGATTATATTTATTGCAAAGATTTTAAATGATAATTCTAAAACTATTTTGTAAAGAACGTAAATTAAAAGAATTAAAATTATACGTAAAAAATTGTAAAAGCTAAGTTTGGAACCCAAGACCTTACACTCACAACTAATATAATTAACCACTAGTCGATTAATATACATATGATATTTTATGAACATTTAAAATATATAACTATTATTATCAGATTTTACAATTTTGAGGCCCTAAACTTTTATCGATATTTTGAGGCCTTGCGTGGTTGCACACCCCGCACACCCACTAGGGCTGGCCCTACATGTAAGGGTGATCGTATCTGAACGAATCCAAAAATAAAACCGCAAACTGAATCAATCCAAACAGCTTAGCTAAAATTGTACGAATCATTTTTCTGTTAAACCACGCGGTTTAGTTGGGTTGACGGTTTTCATTTTTAAAAACAAAATTAAACCGTAATACTTAAATTAAGTCTATCAACTACTAGTAGCAATCAATTATTACATAGTCCAACTTATCAAACTCAATCTAAATGGAGTCTATAAAATAGTAGGTTGTCAAAAAATATCTTTCATGCGATCCGAAATTATAATTTTCGTATTAAAAATGTTCTAATTATAAATATTAAAAACTTTTTAGGATGTATTATATCATGTAAAAAGTAAAAATAATACTTCTTATGTTTATTATGTTACAAGTTGGTAATAATGTCATATACTTTATATGGCAATGAACTGCAAAAATCCGTCCAATCCAAATCAAATTGGTCTGGTTTGGAAGTGTTTGGATGACTTTTTCATAATCAATTGAACCAAACCGAACTGCATGCATTTTTATTTCACGATAGGATGACTTTTATATTCAAAACCGAACCAAAGGGTTCCGCGAGCACCCCTAGTAGCATTCACTATATACACCACTTGTGCATATTAGAATTTGTTGGATAAGATAACATAACCTACCGAAATACCCATAATTATCTTAATTTTATTCTAAGTTTTTTTTCACAACCAGTATTTGTCCCACTAGGTCGTCTGATCCAGTTAATTGCAAGTTCTGACATTAAGTGGTTTTAATCCCATCCCAAACACAATTGTGGAGATTGAACTGTAGTCCTTGTAATAGCATGTGCCCTACTTTTATATAGTCGATGACTCGATTTTACCTCACGATTTTCTCTACTCCCCTTGCTTGCTAGTACCAATTGGAAGCGAAAATGAATTGAATACGCATTTAAACCCAAGGTATGTAGTTAGAATTTGGTAGAGTGATATTGTTGGAAATTGCATGGAAATGATGAAAAAGGAATTTGGTATGATATGAACACAAGTTGCACAAAGGTGTGAATTTTGAAAAGTTGTTAAGTCTCACATTGGTAGGACTTGACACTTTAAGAGTGTTTATATACGTATACCTCACTATAAGGGTATGCCCTAAGGGGTATAGAGTTTTGTGAATGGGAAAGAACGAACTCAACATTGACCATCACGTGCGCACCGCCGTTGCTGTCCGGCCGGCTCATATCAAATCTGGATATAGGCATGGGCCTTGGGCTTGCTTGTGTGATGTATTAATTTTTTAGTGACTGAAAAATGAGGTTTTTTGAGTTTTAACCTAAAAAAGTAAATATTGAATGTGTAGAGACCAAGCCGTAAAAATTGGTCATTGTAGATCCGTCAATTCTAATCCATCATTCAACTCCAATTATTTCCTTGTCTTCAGTTTCGTTTTTTGCTTTCATTGTTCCATTAGTGAGTAATAATTTTGCAATTACATTATATATTGCATTCTTTTCTTCTACAGAAACACAACAAAAAAAACACAGAAACAACAAACTCTCTTGCTCTCAAATTGTTCCTCACTGAAATTTTATTTCTTTTGTTACAAAGTTCGAATAGGTATTTGTACCAATATTTTCGAGTGATTAGTTTTCTAATCACAAAAGGGTGTAATCTGACCGAATTCTACAAGTGCAGTAGAATTTCAATATTAAGATGTTTTATCCTGGAGACGTCGCAGTATTATACGATTGGTTGCACAATCTTGACAATACCACGAAACGTCTTAAAGAAAGCGACCTAGTCTGCGACTAAGCTTGTAATTTGTTTTTTCGGTTGGCAATTTTTTCAAAATTGTTTTTCTATAAAACTTTACTGTTACAGTTTCTGTAATTGGTTTCAAAAATTTTAAGACGATTTCAAACTGCCATGTCGGCCGAAGAATTAGTTGCACAGGCTATTGGTGCTACTAATAAGCCTTTCAAATTCGAAGGCACTCATTTTAATAGTTTGCAACAGAAAATGTTTTTCTTCTTAACCTTAAAAAGGTTGTCAATGTGTTGACTGATCCTATGCCTATTGTTTTTGAGAATGATAGCACCAGTGGTAAGAAACCTGTGAATGATGCATCTGCACAAGTTGCGGAAAATTTACAGCTTAGAAAAGTATTACTCCTATTGAAAGAATATGATTATCTCAACAAGAATCATATTCTTAATGGTCTTGTTGATGACCTATATGATTATTATTGCAAATGTGCTACTACTAAAGAGGTTTGTGAGGCTCTGAAGAAGAAGTATTGTTGGTGTTTTTGTGTTGGCTTCATTTTTTCTAAAACACTAACTAGTCAGATGTGCTACAATATGTGACCACATCTGTGTTGATGGAACGCGATGTGTTATGCAATGTGCCCGCATGTGTAAACTCAAAGAGTTTCGGAGTTATTTACGCGCCATATCTTTCAAGAAGATTCGCCTTGTTTTTATCTCGCCTTTCTTAGCTTCCTGACCAAGGCGCGTGCTTTATATGGAAATATTTTATATGGTTCGTTTTTATATTTGTTGGGTCAAAATTATTACAACAAATGTCGTGAAGCCCAAGACAAGTCTACTACTTGTGCTATTCAAAGGATATAAATATGTGTGAAGACTAAACCTAAAGATTCACTTACGCCATCATTGAAGAATAGAGTTTTACGGTTTAAGTCTTGTTATTTGTGAGTCTTTGCTTGTGTCGTCTTGATGCTTGCACATGAATGTATTTTTGAGTTGTAATCCGAAGCTTTTAAGCAAGGAATATTTGTGTACTACTTTAAGCTTTGAAGTATGAGTAGAGTGTAATCTTTGATTGTATTTGATAAAGATAACATTGGTATGAGTTGAGTGATATGAAGTGAGATGTGTTTCTCTTACCTATGGGGTACTTAGGTAGAAATATAGCACGGGTATTGGCAAGGACCTGAGTTGTAAATGAGGAATTTGCTGAATAGCTTAGGGATAACATTACACTAGTGGATTTCCTTCCTGACTTGGTGTGCCCCCAGATTAGGTGACATTGCACCGAATTGGGTTAACAAATCACTTAAGTTGTTTATTGCTTTTATTCTTTATGTTCATTACGTACGTTGCAAGTCTGTCATATGTGCCAACATCCTACAACACATCCTGAGAGTTGAAAAGTTTTCTATTACACATCAATGTAACATATCTTATTGTAGTACGCCAAAATTTCAAGTATGATACTGAGGAAGCAGGTGTCAAAAAATATGATGTAAGTCGCTATCTTATGTATCAGATTGTGGACGAAAGGTCTATTGAGGTGCAATCTCACGAGCTGCAAAAGATGGCTCATGAAATCATCAATGAAGGTATGACTCTTGATGAACAATTTCAGATTGCTGTTATTATTGACAAATTGCCCCTAGTTGGAAAGATTTTAAAAATACTCTTCGTCATGAAAGAAAAGAATTTTCAATTGAAAGTCTGATTACTAGTCTTAGAATTGAGGAAGAGTCTCGAAGACAAGATCAGAAGGAAGAAGTTTTGTTTGTTGCCAATATCAACAAAAAGAAATTCGGTGCGGTTTTGAAGCCTACGGGCAAACCACTTAAGAAGCTGAACCGTAATCCTAATCCGGCGAACCGAATTAAGAATGAGAATCTTGTTAAATGATAATTTGCACTTTTCATATTCCTAGTTTCCTAATGTATCTAGATGTTTGTTCATGTTCCTACATGTTTCAGACAATGTCATTTAATATTCCTAGATATATTCACCTAGTTACTAGAATTCTCTATGCAACATTATAACTGAAGGTTCTGTGTATTGGAAAGGCAATTGCACTTGAAGAGAAAAACATTACTATAACACTGTGTTTTTTCTGTCTCTCTACCTTGTCTCCAACAGTTTTGGCATCAGAGCAGTAGGTTGTTAGTAAAAAAAAAAAGAGAATGACAACATCAAACTCAAACTATATTTTCTCCTACATAACTAATCAGATACCAGTTTTTAATGGGGAGCATTATGATTACTGGAATTCTCAAATGAAAACTATCTTTATCTCTCAAGATCTATGGGATGTGGTCGAAGAAGGATATGCAGAACACCTTAGTCAAAAAAATTCTTCCTAGACTGAAGACAAAGAAAAAGAATACAAGGAGAATGTGAAGAAAAAAGCTACATCATTGAGATTTATTCAACAAGGTGTGAGTAAAGCCATTTATCCTAGAATATTTGGTGTTATGAAGGCAAAAGATGCATGGGGAATTCTAAAGACAGAGTTTCAAGGATCATCAAAAGTGATTGCCATAAAGTTGCAGTCTTTATGGCGTCAATTCGAAAGTTTAGCAATGAAAGAAGGTGAGCAAGTTAAAGATTTCTTTTCTCGAGAAACAGAGATTGGAAATCAAATAAAAAGTTGTGGAGATGAAGTTTCAGAACAAAAAGTGGTTGAGAAAATATTGTACAGCCTTCCTAAAAAATCTGAGCATGTTGTTGTTGTTATTGAGGAAACAAAGGACCTTACAAAGCTCAGACAATTTAAATTCATGGGTTCCTTAGAAACTCATGAGCAGAGAGTGAATAGATACAACAATCAACCATTGGAGAAATGTTTTTCAAGCAAAAAATGAATATCCAGAGTTCTAGCCCGTAACAAGAAGGATGATGGAACTCTTTTTATGAACAACCTTCTAATAGAGGACATGGAAGACATTCTGGAAACAGAGGCAAAGGAGAAAGGAGACAAGGTAATTCTAATTCGTATTGCCTTATTTGCAAAAAAAACCTGGACATGAATCAAAAGACTGTTGTTTTAGATGCACTAGATGCAAAATTCAAAATCATTCTAATAGAGATTGTTGGCATAAAAAGAAAGTAGACGATGAAAGAATGAAGGGGATTAATTTTTCTGCAGAAGATGATGCAAATAAACTATTCTCTACCATGTTTAATGATAAAAAATCTGGTATTGAGATGTGGTTTTTGGATACTGGTTGTAGCAATCATGTAACAGGAAATCAAAGTGTTTTTGAAGAGCTAAATAAAAACTATTCCTCTCATGTTGAACTTAGTGACGGAAAACATGTGAAAATTGAAGGGAAAGGAGTTGTAGCAGTTCATACTAGTGAAAATAGCAAACAATTCATTCATGATGTTCACTATTCTCCTAATATTTCACAGAAGTGTTGGACATATTATGAAAAGAGGTTATAAGCTGGTTTTTGATGATGATAAATGTGAGATTTTTGACAAAAGATTAGGAGAGCATATTGTCACAGTGTTGCAGACTCCTAATAATCTTTTTCCCCTCAACATGAAGTCTTTTCATCCTGCTGCGTTTAGTAGTATAAGTGCAGATGATGCTTATCTTTGGCATTTGCGATATGGTCACTTGAATAACAAATATTTGCAACTCTTGAAACAAAAGAATATGGTTGTTGGGCTTCCTGAAATTAAGATGGATAATGAAGTTTGTGAAGGTTGCATCTATGGCAAAATGCACCGGCTTCCATATCCAAAAACTTCATGGAGATCTCAAGCTCCTCTTGAACTACTACATGCAGATATTTGCAGACCTACTAGAACTCTATTGGAAATAAAAGTTATTTTCTGCTCTTTGTTGATGACTACACTAGAATGATTTGGATTTATTTTCTTGAGCAAAAATGAGAAGCTTTCACCAAGTTCTTGCATTTTAAAGCCCTTGTTGAAAATCAAAGTGGCTACAAGTTGAAGACTCTTAGAACCGACAAAGGAGGAGAATTAATCTTCAAACCATTTCTAAATTATTGTAAAGAACAAGGCATCCATAGGCAGCTCACAATTAGACACACACCACAACAAAATGGTGTGGCGGAAAGAAAAAATAGAACAGTTGTTGAGATGGCTAGGAGCATGTTGAAAGGTAAATGGCTTCCAAAAAACTTATGGGCTGAAGCTGTTAGCAGTGTTGTTTACATTTTCAATCGATCGCCTACAAAGGCAGCTCGAGATCAAACTCCTTTTCAAGCATGACATGGAAGAAAACCAGTTGTAAGTCAACTTAAAGTCTTTGGATGTATTGCATATTCTCGTGTTCCTGCACAAAAGAGGGAAAAATTTGATGAAAAATGTGAAAAACTTATTTTTGTTCGATATAGTGATGAATCAAAAGGATATCATCTTATCGATCAAAGAACTAATCAATTGGTAATCTCAAAAGATGTGATTTTTGATGAAAAGGCCACATGGAAATGGGAAGCTGAATATGGTTTTCAAACACCTATTATGCCTATTGAACTCACGCAGTCACCTCTTGATGTTGTTGGTCCATCAAGGAGCAACCCTCATGAAGACGATTCTGATTCAGAAACTCCACCGAAAAAGTTTCGTTCCTTGGAAGAAATTTATGAATCATGTAATGTTGCATTTTTTGTGCATGAGCCACAATGTTTTGAAGAGGCAATAAAAGAAAAAGCATGGAGGGAAGCTATGAATGAGGAAATCAGGAGCATTTAAAAAAATCGTACTTGGCAGCTAGTAGATCTTCCAACAAGAAAAGAAGCAATTGGTTTGAAGTGGGTCTATAAAACCAAGTATAATGAAGATGGAAGTGTAAAAAAGTATAAGGCGCGTTTAGTGGTGAAAGGGTATTCGCAGTAGCCCGGTGCGGATTTTCATGAGACATTCGCTCCCGTAGTGCGTATGAAGACAATCCCAATAGTCCTTGCTTTGGCATCTCAATTAGAATTACAAGTTTTTCAGCTTGATGTGAAATCTGCTTTTCTTAATGGAGAACTAGAAGAAGAAGTTTATGTGAAGCAGCCACAAGATTTTGAAAAGTCTACAAGCTACACAAAGCTCTTTATGGCTTAAAACAAGCTCCGAGAGCGTGGAACAGCAAAATTGATGCCTATTTCTTGCAAAATGGATTTGTGAAAACTCCATCTAAACCATCTCTATATGTGAAAAGAAATGGTGCTAAGTTCTTGATGGTTTGTCTCTATGTTGATGATTTAATTTATGCAGGAACAAATCCTATTATGGTGCAATCATTCAAGGAAGCAATGATGAAAGAATATGAGATGACAAATCTTGGATTAATGAAGTACTTTCTTGGAATTCAAGTGAAGCAAACAAGAGGCGAGATTTTTATCACGCAAGAGAAATACATTCATGATTTACTTAAAAAATTTAGATTAGAGAGTTGCCTATGAATGAAAAATTGCAACTGAATGATGGTGCAGAAAAAGTTGATCCGAAAGTCTACAGAAGCCTTGTAGGTTCCTTGATTTATCTCACTAATACAAGGCTAAATATATGTCATTCGATTATTAGTTTGGTTTCTAGATTTATGAATGAATCAAGTAAGCTTCATTTTGCAGCAGCAAAGATAATTTTGCGTTATCTCCAAGGCACTAAGAAACATGGAATCAAGTATATGAAGGAAGAAAATAACAAGTTGGTTGGTTATACTGATAGCGATTGGGCTGGAAGTTTCTACGAAAGAAAAACTACTTCAGCCTATGTTTTTTGTCTAGGATCCAAAGCTATTTCATGGAGTTCAAAAAAGCAAAATTCAGTTGCACTGTCTTCAGCAGAGGCTGAATATATCTCAGCGAATGAAGCTACACGTGAAGCTATTTGGTTGAGAAGAATTTTAGTTGACTTGCAGCAAAAGGTAGAAGATCCAACTCCTATTTTCTGTGATAACCAATCAGCAATTTCAATGTCAAAGAATCCAATTTTTCATGGAAGATAAAAAATACTACATTCGAGATATGGTTCAAAAGAAGGAAATCTACTTGGAACACATCAAGACCACAGAGCAACCACAAATGTTCTCACAAAATCAGTGTCCATTGAGAAGCTTGAACACTTCAAGGATATTATGAAAATTACAAATTAAGAGGGGGTGTTAAATGATAATTTGCACTTTTCATATTCCTAGTTTCCTAATGTATCTAGATGTTTGTTCATGTTCCTACATGTTCCAGACAAAGTCATTTAATATTTCTAGATATATTCACCTTGTTACTAGAATTCTCTATGCACCATTATAAATGAAGGTTCTATGTATTGGAAAGGCAATTGCAGTTAAAGAGAAAAACATTACTATAGCAATGTGTTTTTTCTGTCTCTCTACCTTGTCTCCAACAAATCCTTCACAGGCTCCCAATGGTAAACAACAACAGCAGCAACCATCACCTCTAAGAAATGATATTGGTCTTTTCCTCTGTTACAACTATGCAAAACCAGGTCATATGACTAAAAAATTCAAGAACAGGCACAAACCTGGTGCTTCCAATGCACAGGCTAACCTAACTTAAGAGTTCATTGCCATGATTTATGAACTGAACATTGTTGGTGGAACTGATGGTTGGCGGATGGACACTGGTGCATCTCTCCATGTATGTTATGAACGTGCTATGTTCAAAACATACACAACTGTTGAAGACAAGAATCTACTGTTGGGAGATGCTCACACCACTAATGTTGCTGGTATTGGTGATATGGAGTTGAACTTCACTACTAGAAAGACTTTGATCCTAAAGAATGTAATGCATGCTCATGAAATTAGGAAGAATCTTGTATCTAGGTATCTTTAAAATAAGGTTGGGTTTAATAGGTTATAGAGGCATATTTGTACCCCATTACTAAGAATTGTATTTTGTTTGGTCCTTTAACTAGTAAAAGTTTCATCGTTTTGGTCACATAACTCTTCTCCCGTCAACCACTTTGGTCCTTCTTTTTAAGGGACCAAAACAAAACTAAAAAAATAAGTTAAAGGACCAAATTGAAACCAAAAAATAAGTTAAGGATCAAAAGAATATTTAACCCAATAATATTTCATTTACTTACCAAAATGTTTTGTACCAAAATAATTCATATTTAATAGTTATAACATTAAATTTTCCAATTTTCACTTTTATAGCAATTATGAGGTAAGAGAAAAAAAATATTCAAAATTCTACTTTTTAGTATTCGAATGTCTACAACAAATAAAAAGTGAGTAGTATTTTAGTAAAAATCACATTCTCTCTTTCACAACCAGTATTTATCCCACTAGGTCGTCTAATCCAGTTCATGGCATGTTCTGACATCAAGTGGTTTTACTCCTATCCTAAACACAATTGTGGAAATTGAACTGTAGTCCTTGTAATAGCATATGCCCTACTTTTATATAGTCGATGACTCGATTTTACCTCATAATTTTCTCTACTCCCCTTGCTAGTACCAATTGGTAGCGGAAATGAATGGAATATGCATTTGAACCCAAGATATGTGGTTAGAATTTGTTTGTAGTGATATTGTTGGGAATTGCATGGAAGTGACGAAAAAGGAACTTGGTATGATATAAACACAAGTTGCACTAAGGTGTGAATTTTGAAAAGTTGTTAAGTCTCACATTGGTAAGACTTGACACTTTAAGAGTGTTTATATACTTATATCTCACTATTGGAGTGTGCCCCAAGGGGTATAGAATTTTGTGAATGGGAGAGAACGCACTTAACATTGACAATCATGTGAGCACTACCTTTGCCGGCCGACTCATATCATATCTAGATATGGGCCTTCGGCTTTGGGCTTGCTTATGTGATGTATAAATTTTTTAGTGACTGAAAAATTAAGTTTTTTGCGTTTTAACCTAAAAGAACACATATTGAATGTGTAGAGACCAAACCATAAAAACGGGTCATTGCAGATCCGTTAATTATGATCTATCATTCAACTCCAATTATTTCCCTGTCTTCAGTGTTGTTTTTTGTTTCATTGTTCCATTAGTGAATAATAATTTTGAAACTACATTATATACTACATTCGTTTCTTCTTCTTCTTCTTCTTCTTCTTCTTCTTCTTCTTCTTCTTCTTCTTCTTCTTCAGAAACACAACAAAAAAAACACAGAAACAAAAAACTCTCTTGCTCTCAAATTGTTCCACACCAAAATTTTATTTCTTTTGTTACAAAGTTCGAATTGCCAATTGGTATTTGTTACCAATATTTTCGAGTGATTAGTTTTCTAATCACAAAAGGGTGTAATCTGAACGAATTATACAAGTGTAGTAGAATTTCAGTATTATTGTATGAACTAAGCTATTTTATCCTGGAGACGTCGCAGTATTATACGGCTGCCTGCATAATCTTGACAGTACCACCAAACATCTTAAAAAAAGTGACATAGTCCGTGACTCAGTTGTAATTTGTTTTTTAGGTTGGCAATTTTTTCAAAATTGTTTTTCTATAAAACTTTGCTTTTACAGTTTCTTAACTGTTTTTAACAATTGTGTTAAAATAATATATTCTTTCACAAAAAAATTAAAATATTTTGATATAGTTTGTACTTATCCTTATTTTACATAGTATATTTTGTTTCGTCACAAATATAAAAAAATTGATTTGTATTATCAAAAATAATAAATTGATTTGTAACAAACTTTGCAAAAATAGATAAAATAAAAAAGGAAAAATTCATATAAGCTTATGAAAAGTTCATTTATAAGGTATACCAAAAAAAAAAATTCATTTATAAGGCTTCCACTTTTTTTTTATTCATTAACATTAATCCACTTTTTTTTAATAAGAATTTCATAAAATCATGTTTACCCTACTTAACTTATAAGAGAAGTAATATTAAAACTAAGTCGGACCAAACAAACAATTAAGGTGTGTTATATTTGTATAAAACAATACAAGACAAAACAACATAATACAAAATAACACAACATAGGACAAATTTTTATAGTACTCCTTCCGGTCCTTAATATAAGAAGATTTTTACTTTTTAGATTCATTGAAAATTTAATGTATCTAGTCCACATTATTGAAAAAATATTAAGGATCGGAGGGAGTATTAAATAATTTTTTGCTTTATACCATGTTTAGTGAAAAAATATGTATTTTAATATTTTAGAGAACTCGTATTTGAAATAAAAAGTTATGTTGTAATTTAGTAAAAGCTTAAAATTTTTGTATTTTAAAATCACACGTAGTACAACAAATATTATGTATATATATTTTTTTTTGGTCAAGCAAATATTATGTATATTATGCTGTCTAATACGATACTTGTATTTTAGGAGATCAAATACACATATATTATTATCTCTCATTGTCTCATCCGAATTTTTCAATGTGTGATGATGTATGTAGCTATCTCAATCCGCTGTCAACTATAAATAATCAAGTTGCCATAAAAGGGCAAATTAGTAAAAAAAAAAACAAAACTAAAAGTCATAACAAAAAAGGGAATCATCACTATCATCATTATCAACACACATAAAAAAAAAACACACCGCATAAACAGGACACAAACCTTTTCGATTCCTTTCAACGATTCATCATCTCTTCTATATCTATTTTTTATTTTTTATTTTCAGAGTCTCACACTTTTCTTTTCAAGTACTGTATTATTTTCTCTCTTCAAAATAACCAGATTCCGATTCATTCATTCTAATTTTCCCGAGAAAATTTCTCAATAATCATTCATAATTTTCAATTATCATTATGATTGATTATTGGATTGACCGATTCAATTCCATTGACTTTCACCATGAATCTTACCCTGCTTATGAAGATTTCTACCTTCTTCCTTTCTTCGCTCTCTTCTTCCCTTCCATTCGCTTCCTTCTCGATAGATTCCTTTTCGAGGTACACTCTCAACTCAACTATCCTAATTCTTCTTACTCTTTCTTAATCCCTGTTTATCTATTATTCTAACAATCACTGCATTTTTTCTTATTTCCAATTTCGATATGCATTGCTGTTTTTTGTTTCTGATACATAGTCGAAATAGCAAAGTCATTATAAACTCACACACACAGAGTGGATAGATAGACTAGGATTAAATTAAATCCCGGACAAGCATGTCTGACTTAGCAATTTCGGCATTTTCTGTCAGTTTAACTAAGACTTCTAGATTTTTGTTTCTGATACACTTTGTGTTTTTTTACTATATATGTGATAGTTTCTGACACGTTGTTGAGTATTGATATTTTCACCTGATTCTGAATGTGTGAGCTTGTGAATTTGTTGAAAAATGTACTGTACGAAAAATAGAGGTGTGAATTTATTTATTGTAAAGATAAAGTTTTGATGCATTTATGAGATACCTTTTTGTATCATTTAAAAGGGTTGTTATTATAGTAGCATAAACTTTATATGTATCTATCTATCTATGTATATACCAATATGAGAACTTTGGCAACCTCTTTAATGTTGCTCTACCTACTACTACTTACTGTCTACATCTACACAGTATTGCATCAGCAATTTTTCTGCAATGTAGGAAGTACTTACTATTTTGTAGTTTCACCCTTTAAATGCAATGCATTATATAATCTGAATGCTCCATTTAAGTCATTGTGTAGTTGTTCATTTCTGGGTAATAATGTTGACCTTTTACCCCCTTTTATTTTTTATTACTTGTTGTGTTTAATAGTCTATGGATGAAATTTTAGTATTTTACAAAACTTTTGTAAAAAAAAAAACTATGTTTGTTTTTTTGATTTTGAAGTATTGGGTTGCTTGGTTATGAAACTTTTGTAATGCCTAAATTACCCTTTGATGGGCTGTGGTTATTTTTTATTTTTTAAATTATGAGTTTCTTTAGAATTTTTTGTGGTTATGTGTAGTCAACTTGAAGTGAATGAAATTTGCAGAAATTTGCAAGAAGATCGATTTTCGGAAAGGGGAATGGGAAGTTGGACTGCCAGACAGATGATAGAAGAAAGAGGATTAATAAATTTAAGGAATCAGCTTGGAAATGTGTTTATTATCTTTCAGCTGAGATTCTTGCTCTGTCTGTAACTTATTATGAGCCTTGGTTTACCAATACAAGATATTTTTGGGTGGGGCCGGGGAATCAGGTCTGGCCAGATCAAAAGATTAAGTAAGCTTATTTCTTTACATGTCCAACTAATGTGACAATTCAGTTGCAATGTTAATGTATAATTTGTTATCATTTTTCCTTTATATTATATGAATTTTATATTAAAGTTAAGCTTGTTCATAGAGTAGTTGCCTTTTGACATTTCAGGTTGAAATTGAAGGCAGTCTATATGTATACCGCAGGGTTTTATTCATACTCGATTTTTGCTTTGATATTTTGGGAAACGAGGCGCTCTGACTTTGGAGTTTCCATGAGTCATCATGTTGCTACTGTCATTCTGATTGTGTTGTCTTACATTTTTAGGTATGTTTTTCAATAACCTTAGTATGTCTTGTCATCCAAGTTTTTTCCTGTGAAATTTGATTATTTTGGTAATATTATTTTGTAATTGTTTGATATGTCTGGATTTACTTCATTTCAAGATCTTATTTAAATAGTTCAATGTACCAATTGTCTCATGTGTTCAGTTGATTAATGTGCTTTTTCACATTGAGCTCATAGTTTATGAAATAACTAAATGGGTCTTAATGGAAAACAAAAGGCAAAAGTAAAACACAATTTTAAAATTTGTAAAAAAGATATTCTGACTAACAGAGACACACATGAAAGAACATACATACACATGAGAGAGAGTGAGATAACTCTGGACCTAATATGCTTTGTAGTTCTATTTAATTTAAATATATTTTTTGCTTTGATAGTTTTCTATTACAGCATTGTGTTTTTTTTCTATGTTTAATACATTCAGGTTTGCTCGTGTTGGATCAGTTGTTTTAGCAATTCATGATGCTAGTGATGTGTTTCTCGAGATAGGGAAAATGTCCAAATATAGTGGTGCTGAAACAACGGCTAGCACTGCATTTATTCTATTTGTGTTATCTTGGATCATATTGCGCCTCATTTACTACCCATTCTGGATTCTTTGGAGTACAAGGTTTGTAGTAGACTATTAGTTCATTTTCCATTTTACATTTTATTTCTGCTGTCTGTTATATTTTCTGGTCCTCAATTATTTATTATGTGGATTCTTATCTTGGTCAATAAATATATGATGTCCTCCCTACATATACTACATGAAAGCGAAAAAAATTACTGTTAAACATTCTGAAAGGATGATGGTCCATGTTTCTCTTCAGATTCAGTTGTCATCTTTTGAAAAGATTCACATACTTTTTCATTTCGGTACACTTGTAACAAAATGGTTGCTGGTATATTAGCGCCTTTATTACAAATCAAGTGCTTGGAGAAGCTTATGACTATTAGTGGTTTATTTTGTGTATTGGGCTATAGCAATGGTTCAATGTCTGATGATTTTGTAGAGCAGTTATGGTATTCATCCATGTCAAATCATGTATGCTTTGTTATGAAAGAAACAAATAGATAATCGGTGAAAACTTAAACCAGTTGCAGTAAGTACCAGAAGGAAAATAGATTTATGGTTTAGGAAAATTGTGAAGCCATTTTATTTGTATGGTTAGTTTCACCTAGGTTTTTATCTATTCTGGGCATTCTCCTCCTGGCGTAGTTTCATTTAAGAAGTAGTGTTGTATATCTTGGTTCTTATGACGTATGTACGTCCCATGGAGATTCTCATTCGAACTGTTTAAGAATTTGGAAAAATCTACTGGGGTAATGTTAATGTACTGCACGAGAATGAATCCTCTTGTGTGAGATTTTCACTTAATTAGCTGATGGTGAAAATTGTGTCTATCTATCCGTAAATATTCATAAATTTTGGCAGAGGCCTATCTATTTAATTTAATGTTTGAGAAGAGATAAAGACATAATTTTCACATGAGGAGTTCTGTTACCTGTGACATGTATAAAAAGTTAAAGAAACTGAGTTGCACTTGCTACTCCCTGCATCAATAGGTTTACATCTGGACCATTGCATTATTATTTTTACTTTTCTTTCCCTGTCTGTGCTAGAGTTGGCTTTTTTCTCCATGGTTTGATTGGTTGATCCCATGGTCCTAATGGTGTATTTTCTACATATTTTCTTTTAAGCCAGTTGTTATTGTATTAAGCCCCTTGTAGGTTTATTATCATCCTTCCTATTCTAAAAAAACATGTCAATCAATCCGTTCATGCTCTCCTTTTTATACTGTCCATTATTAATTGTTTTTGTTAGTTATTACAAGACGTGTTCATGTTTGACCTGTGAAAAATCTAGAATAAAAGCATCTAGGACCATGGTTACTAGTTTTCAATATTTTACTTTGACATAGAATTTATCTGAAAATGATTGGAGACTTCCATTGAGGTAATGCTAGATGTCTTGTCCGAGCAGGCAGAATTATAAAATAAAATTTGTCCTCATGGGAATGTTTCTAAGTCCTTAATGTTATTTTCAGCACAATAGAAAAACATGTATTACTTTCTTCATATATGATATAGCATTGTCCGTTCAGGTGTTTTACTTTCTTCTCTTTTTTTGCCAGTTATGAAGTTCTGCTCACCTTGGATAAGGAAAAGCACCAAGTGGATGGACCAATATATTATTATATGTTCAATAGTCTTCTATACTGCTTGCTGGTCCTGCATATTTATTGGTGGGTGTTGATATTTCGGATGCTCGTTAAACAAATCCAAGCAAGAGGAAAACTTAGCGAAGATGTTCGATCTGGTAAGTTGAATGTGTGCCTGGCATCCAAATAAAAATTCTGATTAATAGAGAAAACTTCTGAAAAACATGTTCCGCATAATATTTCAAATAAATAGACAAAAAAAGTAATGATGTATCATGAGTGTGGAAGTTCTGGCTTGACTGTTTGAGTTACAGTCAGCTCAATCTGAAATCTGGATTCAAATCGTAGGTTGACTTATGCTTGGGTTATTTAGTCATCTGGTTTAATTTTCTCGCTCAATGGGGATATTGAAGTTATTGATTGAAAAAAGAATATGATGTTAGGACATCGTTGTGGCATAATCTCTTTGAGGTGTTGTTTACCATACAATCAGAAACTGATTGTGTTTTATTCAATCAACCAGAAGTTGGAATATTTGCTTTAGTTTGTAAAATGTTTAAACTAAGAATCTAATTTGCATACTGCTCAACACAATTTCTTTAACTTGTTATCTGATTATAAATGGTACATTCTCTTTATGCAGATTCAGAAGATGAACATGAAGATTGAGTAGGAAAGCAAATGCATTATGTAATCATAAGGAAAAGGTGAAGAAAATGTTGGCATCACAATCTTTTCAGTAAATTTTTTGTTAATGACGGGTAAAATTAATATGGGTCATATCAATTAAGAAGTGGGACTGAATTAAATGTCACCCAATAGCGTGTTTGAAAGATTATGTGAAGAGTTAGGTAGTATCGTTCCTCCATATTTTGTCCAAAATAGGTCAAATTTCCCATTACCATATTATAAACTAAAAGTTATCAATAAATATCCACCACTATTTTTAACAAATGAAGCTTAGATGGTAAGCTTCAGAAAGAAAAACCATTTAAGCCTTTGCTTCTCGATGCCTGTTTCATACGTTTGCATAATCTTTTGTGCTAGCATTACATCATGTTAAATTAGCATTGGAGGCCTAAGATATAATTTAAATTCATGTTTGTTAGGTATTAAGATAGATAGAATTTTCAAAACCAGATACAATTGCAGTAGCTTGAAATTTATGTTTAATGACCTTTTACACGGTCCTTAAGGGAAAAGCTGTTTGGTTTTATTTCTTGCAGATGAATTGGTTAGCTCCAAATGTTTTATGTGCCTTTGGCCACAATGTTAATCATTTTCAAATGTTCATTCAAATCGGAGGGAATTGTATTTATACTGATTCGAGAATAGACTACGGAGCTGGTTTAAAGGGGAGCAGATGAAGATAATTTTGAATCTTCTAAATTATTGGCCTTGCAGCACCACCAGAAGTTCAGGTCTGCTGCATGCCATTTTGTTATAATGGTTTGACTTGCTTGAATATTTGTCCTTCAATATTCAGTTCAAAAATTTCCAGTTACAAGTTTGAAGGAATGTGACCATTAAATGTATATTATTTCTTGCATAAATATTATCCTTGGTTTCCACATTGGAGAACCAAATTGTTGTCCTTGATCTGCACAATTTTTTTCTGGTCTTTTTAAACTTAATGTTTACTTTAGGATTTTATTCTAATTTATTAAAAAAAGAAAATGTCTATTTATTTTATAGTATATTAAATTTGACCCCCTAATCTCATGTGGACAATGTAGTAATGGAAAATGTTACCCTTCCAACCACCACTTCCAAAATTTAATTTCTACACAAACTTTCAATAATATTACTTCCATACTAATGATAAAATTGGTGGTACAATTAAAATCTAGCACAGAAGAAAGTAACTAGTAGTACCCGTGAGCTTAACGGAAGAGACAATGCAGGTGTTGGGATTCAAATTTCAGATATTCAATTTATTTATTCTCTTTTAAGGCGAAATATAGCCAACGAAGCTTGAATATGAGAATTTTTGAAATTTAAGATACAACGCAATTTAGTGAGAATTTGTATATTCAAAAACTTCTAATATGCACAACTTTGCACAAGATATCTTTCTACAAGCATCTATTTTTCCGAAGAAGAGAATAACAAAAAAGTCTATTTGGTAGACTAATTTATAAAAGTTGGTTCAGAGGCATGGGTGGAAATATGATAGGCCAGCCTACAAGAGTCTATGGTCTAACTCGAAAATTGTTCTTTAGGCCCCTCAATTTGCTCTCACACCCCCCAATTTGACGAAAATACCCTTCGCATCCTAAAATACGAAATGTATTTTGGTTCGTAATATACAAAACGAAAGCATTATAACATACAAAACGTCTGCACCTTGAAAAAACGAAGTGTTTTTTTTTTTTTGTCTTCATATTTTAAAATGCGAACTGAGATATGGTTTCGTATTTTAAAATACGAACTGGACAAGGTTTCGTATTTTAAAATACGAAGTGTATCCAGTTCGTATTTTAAAATATGAATTTGCTCAATTTCGTTTCGCAAAATGCGAATGGTAAACATCTCATCAAAAACGTCGCAAATAGCCACAAAAAACACAAAAACAATGTTGTCCCTTACAATGACTGAGATGTGGACAACAATGTGATCAACCTTAGCATCCTTAATGTTTATTTGGGCTATCATAAGACAATATTGTCCTTACCAACTTCTACATTTTTTTGAAAAATATAGTCATAGAATCATGGACTATTTCTATCCTTACATAAGAATCTCATTCCATGAATTCTTAGGTGATAGACTCAAAAGAAGTGATGCTTATGAAGCTGTTGAAGCTTATCTCAGTGCAAACACATCAAAGAGTGCAAAAAGACTCAAAGCTCATATTGGTAAAGATAGCACAAATAGTCCTGGTTATAAATGGCCAAGCTATAAACAAACTATGTGGAGTCACATTGTTTTTGAACATCCTGCAACATTTGAAACAATCTCATTCGTATCATCCAAATGAGTGAAGAATTGTTGAATCCAAACTTGAACACGCAAAAATCGCTCCAAAAATCGCAAATCCGAGCAATGGTGTGAGGTTGAGTGTTTGAAAGAACAATGAACATGTCAGGCCTGCAACCTGTCATATAAAAGGACCATTCGTATTTTGCGGTACGAAATTGAGCGAGTTCGTATTTTAAAATACGAAACTAACATCTCGTTCGCATTGTAAAATACGAAATCATACAACATAGCTTAAAAAAAGACCACTCCGTTTTTTCAGAACTGACTTCGTATTTTAAAATACGAAACCAAGTTTCAGTTCGCATTTTAAAATGCGAAATCATACAACATAGCTTAAAAAAAAAGCACTTCGTTTTTTCAAGGAGTATGCATTTTGTATGTTATAGTGCTTTCGTCTTTTAAAATACGAACCAAATTTCATTTCGTATTTTAGGATGCGAAGGGTATTTTCGTCAATTTCGAGGGGTGTGGGAGCATATTGAGGGGCGGGAAGAGCAATTCGTCTAACTCTAATACGTTTAGGTCCACATAAGGTCATATTTTTATTTATTTGATTTAAATATGCAAAATTTCTTTGTAGTACGGAGTTATTTGAGTTTTGATTCCTTTGTACGAAATGGAGTGAATAAAATAAAAATAAAAATATGTACGTATTTTATGATACGAAAATAACACGCAAAAAAGGTTGTGTTCATATCTTACAATACGAACTGGTTCTATATACAGAAGGCATTTTGAGTAATCTGTGAGGCAATTAAAAGGGCTAAAGAGCAATTTTCAAAAGAGATGTGGTCCATGTCATCTGATTTCATCTGAAATGCCATTTTTTTTTGTACTATTCAATATGTTTAAGAATATGCATGCAAATTTCCAACTATATAGACGAAAAAAGCTTAATAGCATAATAATTACTTAAAAAATTGTCTCCCTAAGAAATTGGGATTTTGAATCACGTGTAGTTAACTTCTGAAATTCACGTTGATTTGTTAAGGGGCTTTCAATTGCATTTAATCATTATCCGTAGAATGAATGATCCCTCCTTTGATCCTATGCAGATTCATCACAATTCTTTAACGGTCATGCTTTTATGTGCTTGTTATTGCTGAACTCACAGTTCATTGAGGTCAGTTCTCTTATAATTAATCATCAACGTTCTTTGTTGGATCTTTTTTTCTATTCATTTGGGGTTTCTAAATTTTCATTCTATGATGCATAGTATCAGTAGCACAGGCACTTTAGATGGTAGACGTGTTAGGTGTCAAACATGTATTGGTATCCGACACCAACACATGTGATTAGGTTCAATTAGTTCAATTTAGAAAAAAAATACCGGTGTGTTTGGTGTATGTGGCCGTGTCAGTGTTTCATACTGCAGTTATATTCTCTCTAGTGTGAATGTTTGAATGATTTTATCTTTGCAATGTTGTTGTTATAGAAAGATGGTGTTGTATAAATTCTAAAACCTTTATTTTGCGGCCACAATTGCAATGCATCGTAGACAACAGTTTAGAATTATTGTGTGTGGCCGTATCAGTAGCATCGACACTTTACATGGATTGCGTGTTAAGTATCCAACATGTATCGGTATCTGACACCAACACATGTGATTAGGTTCAATTAGTTCAATTTTTAAATTTTTACCAGTGTGTCTGATGTCTGTGGCTATGTTAGTGTTTCATATTGCGGTTATATTCTCTCTTTTGTGTGAATGTCTGAATGATTTTTTCTTTGCATTGTTATATTGTAGTTAGATTGTTTCGAAGATGCATGGTGTTGTTGAAAAGGTTTAATGATGTTGTATATAAGTCAAATGATTAGCTCATGACAAAATTGAGAAGCATCTTTTAAAGTTTAAGATATTCATATCATTGTTTACTTATTTATCATTTCAACAAGTTTTGTTTGTTTTGTGTGTGTGTGGTTTGTTTAGAACTTAGAAGGAAATCAAAATTCCTTCAATGGAACAAGAAACCCTTGGAGATGCTTCACAACAAAAACATCTTGGTCGCTTAAAAGAGCAAGTTCACTTGGTTAAAAGGAAAGACTGCGAACGCTACGAGGTTGCTCCAATCCAAAGCAAACTATCATTTGAGAATGGTTTTTTTATAGTATTCCATGCATGCCAATTATTGGTCCAGAAAAATGATGGAATGATATTAATTGGGGTGGGGGGGTCCTTCAGGGGCTGGAAAAACTGTGTTTGCTGAAAAGATAGTCAACTCCATGCCTGACATTGCGGTCATTTCAATGGACAATTACAATGATTCTAGTCGAATTGTCGATGGAAACTTCGATGGTAAATCATTATGTCATCTTTCTTTTGTAATTCTTTAACATTGTTTTTGTGATGCGTCATAATCTGAAGGAATATATATAGTCTCACTGAATACATAAATGTCATGCCTCGTTTTCTCCCCAATAGTAATACAAGTACATGTTTATGCAAACTTCTGATTGGATTTACGATGATTCGAATTAGCGCAATGTAAATCATGTCATGCATGTTGAACACTAGAACTGATGATAAAACTTTTTGAGAGTAATGGTTTTGTGGGGAGCCTACTCTTATGCCAATCTCCTTTTCAGATTTTCATCCAATATATTGTGTCAAAACTTCAATACTGTGATGGAATTAGTGTTAAAGTTAAACATCTAGTACTATTGAGTCGGAATTTAGAACTAAGATCCTTTAATTTGGTTGGAACAATGCAATAATCTAATTAGAAAACATAGTCTGGTAAAGTGGGATGTGAACTATGAAACACAGACACACACACTGACACCGGGACACGCCTATTCAGAGAAGTGTTCGCGCTTCATTGGATGTGAAAATTGTGCAGTATATAATGTTATTATAAGAACTATGTATTAGCAAAAGGTTCCATATTGGTTAACTTTTGATTAAACTAATATGAGAAAACCCCTACATTAGCTCTCAACTGATCAAGTGAGTTTTGTTAAATTAAATTGTCCAACTTTCTGCCTTGAGTTAATTACTCAAAAAGAAAGTGAGATATTTTCTTGTTGCCCTTTCCTACAGGATTCTGTGAATCACTTTCATTTCATACTATGACTGTTACTATGATATTTTGGCAACGGTGTCACCTACAATATTTCTCTTTAAGCAGATCCACGCTTAACAGACTATGAAACGTTGCTCCGAAATGTTCATGATTTAAAGGAAGGAAAGCCAGTTGAAGTTCCTGTGTATGATTTCAAATCCAGTTCACGTATAGGATACAGGTTAATCCTAAGCTACCTCTGAACACTACGGCAGATTTTCATTGATTAAATTAAAAAGTATTGACTAATTTGTCAGCAGTAAACAAGCATTATTAATTATGAGAGTAATGAAATTTCATTAGTTAATTTCTCTAAGAATTTGGTTAGAGTAATAAAATTTCGGGAAAATAGGCTAATACCCCCTTGTAAAGTATGCAAATTTTGTAATGCCCTCTGTAAATTTTTTTTTTGAGAATTTCCCCTGTAATATTTGAATTTTTGCAATACTCCCTGGATTTTTTCAAACATTACATTTTGCGGGGGTTTTTTCTTTGCGACGGTTTAAAACCCCCACTAAAATTATATTTTGCGGCAGTTTTTATTTGCGGCGGTTCAAAACCCCCACAAAATGTAATGGTTGAAAAAGTCTAAGGAGGTATTGCAAAAATGCAAATATTACAGGGGTATTCTCAAAAAAAAAATGTATTTTTTTGTCAGGACGGTCGAAGTGCCAAGCTCGCGCATTGTGATTATAGAGGGCATATATGCTTTGAGTGAGAGGCTGCGACCTCTACTAGACCTTCGAGTATCTGTAACAGGCGGTGTTCATCTTGACCTTGTTAAACGAGTTATACGTGATATACAACGTGCTGGTCAAGAACCTCAAGAAATTATTCATCAAATATCTGAGACGGTGCATACTTTATTTTTAATCCCTTCAATGTTGTATAAAAAGATTTTCGGAAAGTATTTTGTGCTCACAGAATTTCTCAATTTATTTTTCTGCAGGTGTACCCAATGTACAAGGCTTATATTGAGCCAGATCTCCAAACAGCACACATAAAAATAACCAACAAGTTTAACCCATTTTTTGGATTCCAAAGCCCTACTTACATATTAAAGGTTAGTTAATTCTCGGATAAGATAATTGTAAGTGCACAAACATAGAAATTCCGGTTAACTCTGATGCTTGTTGATGCTCCATAATGAGAGTTAAAGTGTGATCAATGCTGTAATTTGTTCTAGTCAACCAGGAATGTAACAGTTGATCAAATTAAAGCTGTTCTCTCCCAAGATTTTGAGGAAACAACTGAGCAGACTTATGACATATATCTTCTACCACCCGGTGAAGATCCAGAGAGCTGTCAATCATATTTACGGATGCGAAATAAGGATGGGAAGTACAGTCTCATGTTTGAGGTTTGCCTCATCCAGTTTCGGTTCCTTTTTTTAAAAATTAAAAAAAAAATAATCCAAAAAGCCTAAAATGGATTTGTTGCCTTGTGTAAACTAATTGATGGCTTATACTTCAAGGAATGGGTGACTGATGATCCATTTGTCATATCACCAAGAATTACTTTTGCGGTCAGTGTGCGTCTTCTTGGAGGATTAATGGCCCTTGGATACACAATAGCAACTATCCTAAAAAGAGACAGCCATGTCTTATCTGATGACAGGGTTTGTGTTAAACTTGATTGGCTTGAGCAACTACATCGACATTATGTACAGGTAATGTTATTCTGCATCTACTTTGGTTGTTGACAAAGTTAGAGTATGTCTATAATGCTATTTTACTACTATCAAATAAATTACTGATATTTTCATTTGTTTGAAAATTTCTGGTGTTTTGAATTTGGTGTTCAGATGAAATTCCATGTGTCATTTCATTGTTTCAAATTATAGTTGCTTCCGCATATGTGGTTGTAGTAAACGGCGTTGTGGTTGTTGCACTTGCCGTATATTGCAGCCATTCTTATATTATGTGCGCTGAATATAATCCATCATGACCCACTTCCCTCCTCCTAGATCTCATGGCTTTGTTAAATACGTCTCGTCCGTTATCTACCAACTTATATCAAATTTGAGTAGTTTATATGCTTGTTTAGGCGAAGTACATGTCTTATCAAACTTGAGTCGTTTGAATCTATAACTTATATATTTTATTATTATTTTTACCCTCACTTTTCTCTTACTATTTGAGTTAAATTCCCCTCTATCTACCTCCCTTAATACAAATATATAAAAATGATAATGAAATTGTAAGTTAATATTTAAATGTCCAAGATGATAAATAGTTTAGACGTTTAGTAGTAAAAGTCATATGTAGTTAAAATAAAGGAAGAGAAGAACAATTTCAATGAGGACATTGAGAACTGTCGCGATCCATTGTACCCTCTCTGTCTCAAACTTTGTAGTTCTGTGTTGGGAAAATTTTACGATTTCAAAAATGCAACGGTGGCGTGATGTGGCTGCAAAACTTGCCGCATCACATGGTGTGATTTGCAATTTAAAACCACGTTTATCATCTTTCAGGTTTCACAGTCTGTTCATTTATTTATTGCTTGATTTGTATATCTTTTTCCTTTAGGTTGATAACATATTGCGTAATAATAAACAGGTACAGGGAAGAGATAAATCAGTTGTAAAATACATAGCACAACAAATGGGCTTGGAAGGTTCTTATGTTCCCCGTACGTACATTGAGCAGATTCAACTTGAAAAGCTTGTAATGGTATGAAATACTCTAGTCTTCTAGTACCTAGTCCGTTATCACCTTTTGCTTTCTAACTATCCCACACAGGCCATGCCAGATGATTTAAAGACAAAGCTCAACCTTAATGAGGATTTGGTAACAAGTCCGAAAGCAACATTTTTTAGAACCTCAGATGATGGGGCTCCCATGAGACATAAACGTATAAGAAGGTATCGACTCTTTTCAATACTCAATCTTATACTTTATAGAAAGTCTTAAAATTATGGACTGAAATTTTTCTTGAAGCTTGAATGATACTTCTCTTATTGTGTATTATTACATAGTAACATTCTTCTGTTTCATCAATCTTGTTTATTGTTGATATTCTCATCTATCTCATTGTCATTTGGTATGATAGATGCAAAATAGTTCAATTATGATACTTGTGGTTTAGTATGTTAACCTGTTAAGAAGTCCCACATTGGATGTGAGATGGTCTGGACATGGGTTTATAAGTAAAAGGCAACCCTCACCTTACAAGCCGGTTTTGTAGGGCTGAGTTAGGCCCAATCCAATTTCTAACATAACCATCCTTCAATTACTCTTCTTCACCCATGTGACATTCACTTAAAACCTCAATATCTCAATAAATAACTTTTGTGAGTCTTTTCATATTTTTCCCTTCAAGATCTTTTCGTACCTTAATAAGTAAATTATACTTGCCCTTTCATCATCCATCAGTTTCGAGGATTCTTTTACCTTCTTTTTTATCTTTCTGGTTTTAAGTCTATCAAACGTCACTAAAAACTTGTCTTTTATATAATTGATGCTTCAACCTATCCTTTATATCTCATTTTCGGACTAAGGTTTTTTCCTCTTTATCCTTAATGCATTTCATTTGGTTCAATTCTCATATTATCTTTCTTTCTCCACCTCTAGCAAGCATGAAAATACATTGTTTCCTAGCTTTGGTTCTTAAGAATTGATATGACTTGTTGAACACTCTTACTTTCCCTCCATCCACTAATGATACTTTCCATTTCTAGCGTATTTCAATGTTTGTTTTTTTGTCAAGTTATTATTCAATGTTGTAGTAAGAGGGAAAACCATGTCAACCAATTTTAACTTAGGATGATTTCTAGACTATTTTGATCAACGAGTTTTCGATAGTTATGTTGTTTGACTGACTTATCTTTGTCTCTCGCGATGATTGCTCTGGACTAATTAAATGTACTTTTCAAATGTTAAGATAAGAGGCTTTTGTAGAATTTTCAAATATACTTGATAGTTGTATCTGTGATCTAAGTTAAATTTTGGTCAGAGAATGATAAGAATATCTTGTATATACTATATACTAAATAATCTTTTTTCTGCATTTAACAAATAATAAGGCCAATGTGAATTTTCAACAGTGATACATCGTATTCAAGTACAAATAAAAAAGATGAGAATGGATCAAAAGTAACTGGATTCGTTTCAAACAATCAAGGACTTCATGAAAATAATAATTCTGATTCCGAAACGAAACAGGAAAATCAGGTAAGTTCATTTACTTTTTAGCAATTCTAATTGCAAAGTTATTTTCTTAATTCAAATATCACTTTTTAGCAGTCCATTCAACAATGATTTGTTCGATTCTTTGTTGCATTTTCATATTTTGGTATTTGGCAGGGTGCCATCACTCAGCTTTCTGAGCAAATTTCATCGCTACATGATAGAATGGGCGAGTTTACAAGTCGGATTGAAGAGCTGAACTCAAAGTTAACCATCGAGAAAAATTGTCCAAGCCAACAAAATATGGCCCTACAGGCCGAGTCCTGTGACGGTTCTATTCCCACCTCTTACCTCATTCCTAGTTTGAGTAATGGTTCCATAAATGGATCTATTATGCCAAGTACCTCGTTACCATCACAATTAGCTAAGGAGTCACCTTTAAGAGATGAGGTATGTGTTTTTTCAGATTCTAGTATCCCATTTCATTTTTAGTGTTGTGTTCTTGGGAAGGGATATTAGATAATTTTTCCACTATGTGTGATATGTCATTTTCTCTCAGTTACTAAGATCTATAATTGGTTGTTGTGCTATAATTATCATAATATTAAGATCAAACAATACATAAATTAGTTGTATTACTTTAATAACTAAAATTTGACAACTCTTGCAACAATTTCTTTTTCCTTTTGGTTTATAACCCTCCGGTTCCTAAAGGAAGGGGACCCAGTAGTGCATAGTTTAACTGCAAGAATTGTTTCACTTAGGAATCGAACTCGGGTTCTACTGAAAATTTCTCCTTTGGTGAAGCTCATTAACCAGTTGACAATGTCTTGGTTACTTTTACTAAAATTTCTAAGTCGTTAACAAAATCAAATAAGTGTTAATTACATTTATAGATAGTTAATGAAAATATTAGGTGTCAAAACTTATTAACCATCAATGTGACTTCATTAATCACATATTTAGGCGTAATTAAACACAAATCTTCAGGCGTTCAAGTTGAGCACATTAAAAATCCTCAAAAACAAAAAGTTGAACACATCAAAATTATGGTTAACCACACTACAATTCGTAGTTAACGAAGTTGCATGGGTGGTTAATGATTTTTGGCATCTCATTTATTAACCATCTCCTAAACATAATTAATCACATATTTGAACAACATTAACCATTTAAAAATTTGTCGAAAAAGTTGTCTAAATTTGGTTGTACAAAATCATTTCTCAGCTGTCAAAATGGTGTACTTAACAAGGCGTGTATACCTTAGACTTAGCCTATGTAGGCTAGAAATTTTTGTCCCTTGCTCTATCAAAAGAGAATGTGTTCTTGTCTTATAGTAATGTTCAATATGGCATGTGCTTGTTTCTGTCACCTAATAAATGTATATAAACTTTATCAATTACATCACATGGTTACATAATGTTGCTGCATTAGTTGTTCATTGATTTTATTGGTCATCAGATATCAGATATTGCACAAGGTCAACGTCAGATAATGAATCAATTGGACAATTTGAATAATATTTTTTGTGGAAATTTGGAAGAGAAGCCTCATAAAACAACAACCAACAGGAAAGGTGTAATGGTTGCAGTGGCTATTGGTTGTTTGGGAATCTTGTTAATGAAGGGTTTGTCAACATGAAATTGATTCTTGTAAATATAACCAATGTTATAGGCTAGTCTATCTTTCTTCTACTTCATGATATTTTAGATTACATAATGCTATTTTTTTAGCAAAACAAAATCATCATTAGTGTCAAGGACTAAATCATAGACAAACTATAACCGCAGAACCGAAATCTGAATCATCAAAAATTCCAAGAAAAACCAAGATTGACTCACTTAAATTTCAACTTGTTAATGTTTGTCATATTCTAGTAATTAATTTCTGAGTTTGGTCATAGAG
This sequence comes from Trifolium dubium, assembly GCA_951804385.1. Taxonomy (NCBI): domain Eukaryota; kingdom Viridiplantae; phylum Streptophyta; class Magnoliopsida; order Fabales; family Fabaceae; genus Trifolium; species Trifolium dubium. The sequence goes on from OX638073.1 coordinate 16,309,241, forward strand.
AGGTGTAAAATCTCCATCTCAAACTACATATTTAGGTCAATGATAAATGAACTAACATTACATATGGGGTGTTTGCTCAATGGTAAGAGGATAAGAGCTTTGCCTTATGAGTTTAAATTCTCTCAAAGACAAACAATTGTAAAATGATTATTTGGTGCTACTTGAATTAATAAAAGATTTCTGGATTAATAGATTTTTACCCCCTATGGTATAGGCGAGTTTTGCTTTATCTCCCTTTAATTTTACTTTTCCGAGATTTTTCCCTTGTGATATTAAGATTCTCTACTTTACCGACCTGAGGTGCCAATTGGACATGAAATCTTCATTTTTTTTGATGATGTGGTCGCTTATGTGGATTTTTTTTTAATTTGGTCATAATTTCTTTTATTTTTAATTTAAAAAAATTATTTGGAATAATTATAACCATGAAAATAAATAAATAAAAGCCACATAAGTAGCCACATCATCAAAAAATGAAGATTCCATGTCTAGTTGGGGACTTAGGGGTAAAGTAGAGAATATTGATATTAGAGAGGGATTTCAAAAAATAAATAAATTAAGAGAGGTAAAACAAAACTCGCCTATATTAGTGGAGTAAGAATCTATTAGCAAATTTTCTCCCTTTTTCAGTTTGTATTAAACAAAAAGTAATCTAACATTACAAAACCGCATTGATGAAGTCAATCTCATTTTATCTTTAACTATATGAAAATGAAATATTAAGCTTTGGTGTAGTTTTCTTCTTCTAATTTTATCCATTTTTAATTGATTTATTTACACTTTTAACATTTTTTTACCTAATCAAATAATTGAATTTATCATAATTTTAAATTTGAATCGAATCAAATTAACCCATAAATAAATCTTAACAAATTAAATATAAGTAACCTAATTTATATTTCATAATAAACTTAAATATAGTTTTGGTTAACTTTACAAAATCTACGGTTTTAATCTCCCTCTTTATCCCACAATTTTGGTTCTCTAATTTAAAAAATTGGGATAATTTTTTGTTTTGTTTTCACCATTAGTTTAATTTGATTCGGGAAACTTTGATTTATTTAATTCAATTAATATCAAAGAATTTTACAATTTTATTACATGTTTATATAATTCAAATTAATTTGTAATAATAAACGGGACAAACTTATTGTTTTTTTAACTACATTTACTCATGAAAAATTTAAATAACTATTATATCAATTTTTAAATTATAAACAAAAACAATTCTTAATTAAATTTATATGTTTAATATCTATTATATTGTTTTTTTTGACCAAATATCTATTATATTGTTCAGAAACACGGGAAATATTTTTTGGTAGTAGCAATTATTATTATTACTAAAAAGGTTGAGTAAATTATTGTTATTATGCAAGAATAGATTTATGGGGAGATTGTCAATTTTATAGTAGATTCATGGAGAGATTGTTGATTTTATCATTGTTAAATTTTTTAGTAGATTCACGGGAAGAATATCATTTTATTCTTGAAATTTTTAAAAAATATTGATTAAAAAATTATTTTATGAGTGATTAAAATATTGATTATAATATTTTCACAATTTTTAATTATTATATAATTTTTACGATCAAAGACATCTAACACGACAAATCACGCGGAACGCGCGACTCGTGCACCGTACGGGGTGCACGGGTATCTTACTGCTTGTGAGAATATAGATTAGAATTTTATTCCATTCATATTAGAATGTTTATTGCTTGTGAGAATTTTCCATTGTCTTTTTATCTCTAAAAAAGGAAGAAGGAACGAATATAGAATAGAACAAAAGGAAAGCCACGGAAACAAAATAGAAAGATCACAACTAAACCTTGATATGCAAGCAATTTTGGATTCTTTGTAGGAACATTGAAGGACCAGACCACAGTTCATCTCCATTTTAATTCCTAACCACCAATTGCAGTCCCACACGCTTATCTTCTTAAAGTGATCAATCCCATACTTTTCTCCATGAATCTAATTCTCTCTTTTGTTCTTCATATAAATATATTATTCATCTTTTTTGTGGTGAAATCACAATTCAAAGCTATTTTAAACAAATTAACTCTTATTAAACTTAGTGAAATCACATAAAATTCAAAACAACTTTGTCCCAATTACTTTTTTCTAGCATATATATATATTCTTTCCGATCACATTTATAAATAAATTTAACCTTTTTAATACATTGAAAAGAAAAGTGAATGTGTGTGGATCAAACTTTTTCCATATGACTCTTCTTATATTATTCTTCTTACCACTTGAATCTTTTCATTATTGATATGTTTCAACTACTAGCACCGTACCACGTGTCCCATTGCGTCAATCTCAATTACGTTTACTGTCCTCATCCCTTCTCTCTGCCACATGTGTTTCAACAAACCATTAAAGCTTTCTTTTTTGTTTAATCTAACAGTCAACAGACCATTAAACAACCAATGTACATGGTCTTATATTATTCTTCTTACTACTTGAATCTTTTCATTGTTGATATGTTTTAACTTTTAACTAAATATATAAACTTTAATTAACTTAATTTTTTTCTCAAAAAAGCATTAGAATAATTTAACTTTTCAAAAAATAAGTTAATAAAAAATTGAAAATTTGCAAAACTATCTTTGAAGTAGACCTATAAATAGACCTCATTTCAATCCCATCCCAACTACTCAAGTACCAAACTCAATCTTCTCTGTTTCATACTCTTTCAAGTTTCAACCATTTTTCTTCTCTTCATTTCGTAAGCAGTTTCTTTTCTCTACCAATTGCAATCACTTACACTTTCAGTTATTTCTTTTTATCCAATTTTCAGAGACCTTGGTTAGTATTCGTGGTTTTGCTGAACAACAATTGATTCAAGAATCTATCAATTCAGGTTCGTTTTCTTCATATCATTTATGTTTACTTTGTCTAATCTCGCTCTGTGTATGCATTTTCGATTGAACGGTTGGGGGTCTCATCCTCCTTTAATCAAGAGTCGGGGTTCAATCCTCACCTTGGGCATGAAACATTTTTAAATCTCTGGGCCAGCTGTCCCATTCTTTAAGGGGAATAATCACTGCGTTCAGCGGTGGAGGCCCTGGTCTTGACTAAAAAATATATAAAAACTGAGAAGATAGAAGTTATTGTATGTCACTAGATGCAGACATTAGTAATAATTTGAACAAAAAAATGGAAGTGATTGTATTCATGTGTCAGTATTGCCCACACATGTGGAACACTTAGTCATGACTTCAATCAGAAGTGTCGGTGCTAGCTTGTTTTTTCAGATTTTGATGGTGTTTTTGTCACTCCTTGTTTATATTTTGTTTTCAATCATGAAAGTATGGTATGGAATTTGTTAAAAATGATTGGAATTGGGTTAACTAATATTCAACCTAATTTTCATGATCGAAATAGTTAGATAATATTAGTCTTGTTTAAGGTAAGTGATCGACGAATAAATTTTCTGTTAATATATATGGATCAGCAGATATATTTCTAGTCAATGGTTTATGTCTCATTTTTACTCTTCAAAGCAAGGTTTCATTTTAGATAAGTCAAGCTAAAAATATCGTAGATATATTTCGTGTTTTTCATTGCGCTTATTATGTATTTTGTGTTTGATTGTTGTTGTGTCAACTGTATATGGCTTTGTTAAGTTGTCTATCTGCTGTTTTCAAGCAGGTTTGAATGATCTAATGGAATCTAAAGGAGGCAAGAAGAAGTCCAGTAGTAGTAAATCTATATTCTACGAAGCTCCCCTCGGCTACACTATTGAATACGTTCGTCCAAACGGTGGAATCAAGAAGTTCCGATCAGCTGCATACTCCAACGTAAGTTGTAACTCTCATGATGAAATAATACTGATTCTGGATTTGTTGGACATGAATCCTATTTGATTAATGATCCGTGCTAAAGGCTAATACATGTATTTGGTAATTTTGTGCAGTTCGCTAGGAAGCCATCCTGATCTATCTTGGGTGGAACCGTGTTTTCTTAGCTTCTTTTTTTTATTAGGATTATAACAATTCAGTACTCTACTTCAAACGGCGTCTTTCCATTCACTCTTTTTGTAACCGTGCTGTCTTTGTTCTCTGCTTTTGGGTCCTGGTGTGTTCATTTTCTTTATCTGAAACAATATGGCTATGGCAGTTTCTGCAATTGGTTTTGAAGGCTTTGAAAAGAGGCTAGAGATATCCTTCTTCGAACCGGGTATCTTTGTGGACCCTGAAGGAAAGGGTCTTAGGTCTCTAACAAAATCCCAGTTAGATGAGATTCTAGCACCTGCAGAATGCACCATTGTATCCTCACTGTCAAATGAAAAGGTTGGCTCTTATGTTCTCTCTGAGTCAAGCCTTTTTGTTTATCCATACAAAATCATAATCAAAACATGTGGTACTACCAAATTGCTGCTTTCAATCCCAGCCATATTGAAGTTATCCGAGACGCTTTTCCTCACTGTTAGGTCTGTAAGATACACCCGTGGAAGTTTCACTTTTCCAGGTGCTCAATCCTTTCCTCATCGTAACTTCTCCGAGGAAGTAGTAGTCCTTGATAGCTACTTTGGGAAGCTTGGATCAGGACGCACTGCATATGTTATGGGGGGTTCGGACAGCACACCGAAATGGCATGTTTACTCTGCTGCTGCAGAGTCTGTGAGCTTATTTGACTCTGTTTACACTCTCGAGATGTGCATGACCGGTTTAGACAGAGAGAAAGCATCGGTTTTCTACAAAGATCAATTTAATTCAGCAGCTCTGATGACTGCAAATTCTGGTATTAGAAATCTTCTTCCAGACTCTCAAATATGTGATTTTGACTTTGAACCGTGTGGATACTCAATGAATTCTGTAGAAGGAGGTGTTGTATCTACAATTCATGTTACTCCAGAAGATGGTTTCAGTTACGCCAGCTTCGAAACATGTGGGTATAACTTGGAGCTAATGAATCTGAATCAATTGGTTGAAAGAGTGTTAACATGCTTCAAACCAAATGAGTTTCTAATAGCTGTGCATGTGGATGTTGCAAGCAATTCATTTGAGCAGAACTGTTTGCTGAATGTTAAGGGATACTGTCGCAAAGAGAGGTGTTACCAGGAACTTGAAAGAGCTGGTTGTGTTGTCTTCCAGAAGTTCATGAAGACTTGTTCTGATTTTGGTTCATCTGTTTCAACTCTAAAATACTGGAAAGACTAAGATGAAGAGTAGTATATTTCTTTTAAGTAAAAATAAAGTTGGCTTTTCTGGCCTTTTCTTATGTCATTTAGTTCATGGACGACTTGAGTTACTTGTGTCCTTGGATGTTTCTACATTTTAAAGCTTTGTTGTTTTTTCATTTGACTGTTAGAATTGAATAATCAGACAATGTTTGAGTGCATCTTTAGGATATATTGTCTTTTCATTATTCATCTAACCATGTATGGATATCTATCTACTCGTTCTAGTTTGTTCTTTGTTATACCTTTTTTGTCTAGACCAGGGTATCCACCGCCGGACGTAGTGATTAATCCTCTCGCTGGATCAGAGACACCTCAAAGAGTAGGACAGCTGGCCCAGAGATTTAAAGTTGTTTTGTAATCAAAGTGAGGATCGAACCTCCGACAGTTGGTTAAAGGAGGATGAGCTACAAACGTTCATACCCTCTAAGTTAATTCCTTGTTATATTATTGTATTATAATGATTTTATGAATATACAAATCTATCAGTTTAGTCAAAAATTAATATTAGTTAAAGTGCACCCTACAACTTTTTAAACATGAAACAATCACACTATATATAATACCCTAAATATTAAGAAATCGAGAAGTGTATAAACATACTCTAACTTTATTTTTTTTAAAAGTGGTCTAGTGGCTAGAAATTACAACCTTAAGGTGAATAAGTGGAGTGTCTGAGATTTGATCCCAAACTCCTGCATATAAAATATGATCTTTTCATATTAGTTGAAATAGTTAAAGTTGAACAACATAGTAACATATAATGAGAATATTCATTAATCTAATTTCATAAGAATTGGTCAATATTTGGTGTTAAAATCACTTTTATAGTTACTTTTAGTTCAATATGATGCCTGAATAAATAAAGTGAGACTCCCCCCTCATCTGCAGAGAAATTGTTAACATCAATATTTCTAAAGGGTGTCATGCTAAACTTTGCACCGAGACCCAGTACAATGGTTAAGAAATAAAAGTAAAAGTTCCAAGTAGTAAAAAATTCTCTTTTAAAATTTCAAGACATTGAATGCACTATTTTTAAGATTATATTACCATTTATTTACTAAAGATTATATTATTATTTTTATTTCCTTAACCATTGCACTTTGTGCACTGTTTAACAAATTCAAATATTTGTCATTAAAAAACACAGTTAAACTAAAACTTCAAAGCACAATTAAACTAAAGTTAAGAAAACATTAACAAAAAATAATAATTTAAGAAAGCCACTTCCAATCATTTTTGTGCTAACGAAAGAGAAAGAAGTCTTACAAACAAAGGAAATCCACCTCACAAGTTACAATCATCTAGCCAACTATTTATTGATATATTGTAATCTTCACTTTAAATATTATGTTAAAAGTAATAACCATTATTAGAAGTCATAGTTTGCGTTTAGGCCACAACCAAATTATGTGATGAAGGCAAAGATATCTTAGCTTTTCCTCATCATAATATTATTGTTCTTGCTTCTGCCTTACCAAGACCTAGAACAAGAGGAGAAAAGGAAACTTTAATTTCTTTAAACAAGGTATGCCTTCTTTTAATAATTACTTTCAACACCCCCACCTTGTCCATTCTATTTTACAACCATGGAAGATTGGAACATGCTCACAGCCGATTGTGTTGTCGTGTCATGCTGCTGCCAATGCTTGGTGTTGCAAATTCTTGTACTTTTGTTGCGAAAGATAGTGAGGACAACAAAGGAATTTGGAAAGAAAATATTTTGTCAAGGGAAGGGGAATTATAGAGGGGTGCAAAGAGAAATTCATAAGAATTCTTTTAAAGATGTGATTTTGAGAATTCATGAAGATATGGAACTAAAAGATGATGATGATGCACACAATTGTAGTTGTTGTATGGTTGAAGTTGAGAAAGTGATGGAGGAACTTTGTGAGAGGGGAGAGTTTGCATTTGGAAGCTTTTGGGGTAGGAAAGAGCCATGGGGTTTTCATGAAGTTGTCAATGATCATAATGATGATAGTTTTGGAAGATATCAAATAATTGAATTGGGTGACGGATAATAAAATCTATGTGTATGTGCTAATAAATATATTCAATCTTTAATTGGCGCCGCGCGTAATGTTTGTTAGAAGAGATCAATTTCTTAAATAAATCTCGATATCTTGAAAGATTAATCCGTCTGTTTCATAGAAATATATTTGGTTGGTTCCTTGACCTATATATGCTAAAAATTGCAAGATATGTGCCAAAAATTTTATGCTATGGATGCAACTGTTGCTCACAAATGTGTGAGGATTGAGTGAGTGTTCGGAAACACTTCTTTTTTTTTTTTTTTTGGTAAAATGTTCGGAAACACTTCTATTCACCGTCTTTAAACGTTTGAAGCATGTTACAAAAAATTTATCTAATATTATTTTTTTTGGTTATAATATATTAATATTCTAGTTTAGACTTTTGTACCAAGATTTGATAAAAAAGAAGACTTATTTACCAAAAAAAAATTATCAATTCTGTCACGAAAAATATCAATTGACTTTTTTCTGGGTTATAAAATATCAATTGACTTTTTTTTTTGGATAGAATCAATTGACTTTATAATGATTTAACAAATAATTTTGGATTCTACGAGTATTTTATTTTTGCTACAAATAATTTTCTATTCTAAAATTTACATAGAAAATAAACATTTAATTTAAACTAAAACTTCAAAACAAAAAATGAAATATTAATATATACTTTAAGAAGACATCAACTTTTTTGTTGGTCTAAGAAAACTTCACCTTTTTTGTTGGTCTAAGAAAACTTCACCTTTTAATGAAATGTTAGTATAGACTTAACTAAATACTCCCTCCGTCCCAAAATAAGTGTTCTACTTACCAAAATTGTTGAGAAATGCTAAGTGTACCGAAAAATAGAACCCCGAAAGCATCCCGAATGATGTGGCATGTTCTCACCCACTTGCATTTATTTTATTTTATTTAATTAATTCATTTTATCTCTTTTCTTAGTTTCTATAGTCCTCTTTGTCCTCCTCTTTCTCCTTTCAACCACAATCTCACTTTTCTTCTCTGTAATTTCCTTTACTTCTTCTTCCAAATTTCTCTCTCCCAAATTTTTGGCCTATCATGTACCCAATTAAAATTTCTTCTTATAACTCATTCAAGACATGGTTTTCAATTGGGTGTGTATTCTTTGATGTTTGAAAGAATTATCAATTGTATAACGTAACCAATATAATGTTGTCACTAAGCAATTTGTTTTTGTCTTCAATGAAAAACACCAACTGAACTTCTAGAGTTCTAGGTACTTTGAAAATTACATAAAATTCACTCAATGTTTGGTATAACAGAGTACATGAAACTAAGTTTTTGGGATAGACATGTTGTGTTGTTGTGATGATATCTAATTAATTAGTTACAATGTTCCAATCATAAGGGTAGTGGTGATGGCGGTGATTGAAAAAGTATTTGGAATGATTATATTTTAGGCTTATTGTGTTCTTGTTTTGGAGAAATAAGAAGAATAAAAATGTATAAAAATGGAAATTTCGGGAATACATTTTTCGGTACATATAGCAATGTCAAAATTGTTTGTTCCAAAATACTCCCTCCGTCCCAAAATAAGTGTTCTACTTGCCAAAATTGTTTGTTCCAAAATAAATGTCATATACTATTTTTAACAATGATTTTCTTATTTTATCCTTAAAGTAATCATTAGGTGAGAAAAAAAAATACACTTAAATATCTACTTTTTAATATTTCAATGTCTATTATCAATAAAAAGAGAGAGTATTTTAGTAAAAGTCATGTTCTCTCTCTCTCTCTCTCTCTCATTTACACATTTTTCTTAAAATGTGTGATGTGATCAACTAAAAATGGGACGGAGGGAGTAATAAGTTAAGCGTATATGTAGTTAATGAATTTTACTAAAAGACGAATTATTTTAAAAAATTCAAATTTAATTATTTAGTGGAATAACTTTTTTAGCGTGTTTTACTTACTTTTTAACTGAACTTCGAATTATTAAGTCGTATTATCTAAATAGTAAAAGTTCAAAAAATAAATTTAATAGACTTTAAATTTATCTTAGTTCAATTGGTAGAAAATGTTGAAATTGTTAAGGTGAATATCTATGATCAGGGTTTGAACTCCAGTCACTCTACTTTATGTGTGTAAGTTCTCAATGACTTTGTCATTTCGTCTATGTATCAAAAAATTGTCTTAAATCTACTTATTTGTTGTCGTTCAGACAAAACAAACATTCTTTGTTTCTTTGGCAGATAACATATAGTAGTTAGAATTTTACTTTTTTTCTAACGGTGAAATAGTGATTTATCAAAGTCTGAATCTCATTATTTACACTTGACGTGCAATATTTCCATCAACTGAGTTAAGTTTTTTTTTTGTCGAGACCGGAGTATCTACGTCGAATGTAATGATTAATTCCTCCCTAGATTGGAGGCATCTTAAATAATAAGATAGTTGGCCCAGATATTTAAAGCTGCTTCATACTCAAGGTGAGGATCAAATCATCAACCCTTAATTAAGGTCAACTGAGTTAAGTTCACAGAGACAAATCAAAATAATCCTTCTACACAAGATATAATTGAAGCAAATTAGTTATTTATTTTGACCGAATTGAAGCAAATTAGTTGTAAAATTATATTCCCTCCGTCCCTTTTTATGAGCCCCTTTTGACAAAATTGCACTATTTACTTATCTTGTTTTGACCATATTATTTTAATAATACATAGATGTAAATATTATCATATAAGATCTTGTTTGATTTGTTTTGATGAATATTTTCAAAATATCAAATTTTTATAATTTTTACTATTAGATAATTAAAGATATTTGTGATCAAAATTACGTGCTGGTCAAACGAGGTCTTATATTTAGAGACAGAGGAAGTATGATAGACAGATTCAATTTAGGCAACTATGTATGTATTTCATCAAAAAAAAAAAACCTATGTATGTATTAATTCTCCGTGTAGTGCGTGGGTCAACATCTATTGACCAATAAAACATCTATTGACCAATATTAGTTTTGAAACCAAATTCTACCTAAACATCTATTAGTTTTAGCTAATGGATATAATTAACCTTAATCCAAAATTCTACCTAAATATATCTTTTAACATTTTTTTGACAGGATATAGCTCCTAACATGTTCCTAAGAAAATTGGTAGTAATAACCAAGTTATTATTACCCATCATCATCCTTCACTTGCGTTATCATATGTTCATTTATGATTTAAAATTCAGTTTTATTACCAAAGACGCGTTTTCTCACAACCCCTTTTGAACCATTCTTAAACAAATGTGTCATTGTCACAACTTGCACATAAAAACTATACACAAATTTAATCCTTTTATTTAATTCTCTCCATCACCAAACAAATTAGAAACAAAAAATACAACACCCTTCAAAATCATAAAACAAAAACATTAGATCTATCTATCAATCAATATTTTCTTCTCCTTAAGGCCTAGGCCTTCATCAAGGTACGTATCACAATGTCGATACTCCAAACCGAGGATCAAATCAAGCAATTAAACGAAATATTCAAGCGTTTCGACATGGATTCCGACGGTAGCCTAACCCACCTTGAGCTTGCGGCGCTTCTTCGGTCTCTTGGCATCAAACCAACCGGGGACGAAATCTATGCCCTACTCAACAACATGGACAATAACAATAACGGATATATCGAATTCGACGAGCTTGTTAATGCAATTATGCCCGACATGAATGAGAATGTTTTAATCAACCAAGAACAGCTTTTGGAGGTTTTTCGCTCGTTTGATCGCGATGGTAACGGTTACATCACCGCGTCTGAACTCGCCGGATCAATGGCAAAGATGGGTCATCCTCTAACATATCATGAACTTGCTAACATGATGGCTGAAGCTGATAGTAATGGTGATGGTGTTATTAGTTTCAATGAATTTGCTTCTATTATGGCTAAATCAGCCGCTGATTTTCTTGGTGTTAAGGCTCAAGAGATATGATTAATCAAATCCTTTGTGATTAAAATTAAATCTTGCATGGAGTTTAATTTTTGAAACCTTTTCATTGTTTTTCCTTTTTCTTTTTAAGATTAATTGGTATTAATGAGGCAGAAAAAGATTAAAAAATTTGGTTTAAACATATAAGGATATTGAAAAACATAATTAAATATATATATATGTTTAACATGAAGGGTTGACTAAATGTTGTTAATTTCTAATATCAATTTTTATGAACGCAGTTTTTAATATCTAAATTCGAAATGAATGCGGCAAAAAAAATTGTTATTTACATTACACTTTGCTAGAGCTTAATTTTGATGACTTTTCTTAGTTTCTACTTTCTAGCACACCATAGATGAAATTTATAATTAATTTTGTTTATGATAAGATGGAATGCTTATGATTTTCATTCTAATTATAGATGAAATACATAATTAATTCTTATTTTATTTTATTCATTGATATGATAAGATAAGATAAGAGGTGACTTAGAATCAACTTAAGATAAGATAAGATGCAGAGGGAGAGGATCCATATCTCCGTCACTGAATGAACCATGTGAATCTTAATACTAATTATTTCACATCGATTAATTTAAATTCTTATTTTAGAATTTGTAAAAAAAAAAAAATAGATTCTCAATTTTGAAACTTATTCGACAGTTTCACATTAAGTGAGATATAACAAAAAAATATTTGTAAAAAATAGCATGTCACCTTACAAACCAGTTTTGTAACATCGATGATTAGACTCGTTCCAAATGTTAAGATAAACTAAAAAAATAAAAATAAAAAGAGCAAAGATTTATATGATTATTGTACAAAAATGAAATTGTCAAGAAGACACTGATAACACTATTCTATTCTTTACAAAAGAAAATAGCTCTATCCCATCCTATAAATAACTCTTGCTTCTATATGTACAGTAACTGCTTCTATCTGTAATACCAAGAAGGTATATGAAATCTTATTTTTCTTCCCAACATCAAAGCCAAATGTTGGTTCCATGCACCATACCATCACCATGGAAGTGAATCTAAGCAACATATTCTTCTACTTCATATGAGCCAGCAAGCAATTCCATCATGACTAAGTGCAAAGACATAAATATTTTCATGAAGCTATCTATGCACAGACTACATGATTTCATGACTGAAACAATATTAATATATCAAAATATATTATCTACGTTTAGTAATTTTGTCCGGCGATTGGTTTGCCTTGGCAGCTAAGCGAGCTGTTGAACCGACAGTTGTTGGCTGCAATGATATTTGCTGCACCATATTACAGTACTTGGGATCCTCGGTCTTCCCTTCATACCTTATCCATTGTACCATTTCATGGTACATCGGGAAAAATTGCAGTTGAATTGCTTTGTATGAGAAGTATGGTATAAGGGTTGAGATCACTACAAAGAATGTCACTATCCAATAGGAAGGTGATGGAGCAAGAGCTTCAATGAAGATTTTGTAAGCGTTTTCCGAATACGTTTGAGGAATTGATCCATAGATTAGGAGAAAAATGTACCAGAAAAAAATGGAACCCCAGATGAAAAAATGTTGGATCAAGGTGAAGTAACTTATAGATAGCGCCATTTGTACGTTTACAACCCAAACTACACAAGTGCACATGGTTGCTCCTAGTATTTCTCTTCCTGCAGTTCTTCCCTCCGAATCGAAGGCTTGTAGCTCCATCGCTTTGGTGCAGAAGAAGAAAATTAACAAGGCACTAAAGAATCCGTTAAGCATCCAGCTGAGTACTCGACGCCAGCTGAAAAGGACATTTTGTACTCCTTCTTGATATAACAAAGGAAACTTGAGGCAGTACCGAGCAGATACATCCTGGTCAAATACACCGAGAGCGATCACAGGAAGTGATGAAAAGAAGACGTTATAGAAAGCTAAAAACCAGTCATTGTATGCAGGTTCTCCAGAGAATGATGCATACACCTCATACAAGAATAGAGTGAAACCAAATGTGACATTCTTGTAGAAAAAATAGCATATCTGCCAGAAAAAAGAACAGTGATCACGTTAAAAGAGGTTTCCTATATATTTTATAGCTTCTCTAGAATCTAGAGTTAGGCACAGTAATGTTAATACCATTGATGAGATCCTTCGGTAACACCAATGGCCATGCACGAGAAGTAGTCGTTCCAAATATCGGAATTGTGCAATTGCAATATCGCTAGACATAACAGCCTGCAAGATTAGGAGGAAAAGAAAGAATATGTTGATTAGAATAAAGCATGTAAAAGAAAAAATGAATTAAAAAAAAATGAATATCGTGTGAATTTTCACAGCACCTGCATTCCTTCAACACCACTTATACCAACCCCGATATCAGCTTCTTGAAGCATTCCCACATCATTAGCTCCATCTCCGATAGCTAATGTTGTTTTTCCAGTTCCAGATTTGACCAATCTAGTGACCTTTCAAAGAAAACCTAGACAAATTATTTCCTATGAAGCACGGACACAAACACCGACACTAACATGCAGACACAAGTAATAATTTGAGAAAACAGAATTTTTTTTCTTTCTGAAATGTAAATAGACTGTAAACACAGGATAGATTGAAAAATACCAGCGCCTTCTGCTTTGGCGATGAGCGACAGCAAATAACAGATGCACATCGAATTGCAAGCTCAAGAAACAAGTTCTTCATATCATCCTCAAGTGCATAAGCAAGTGATTTTCCATCAATGATTAGAGCAAATGCTTGAGAGCTCCCTCTGTGTGCAGTAAGCTGTGCAGCACCTTCACGTATCTGAAAGAGGACACTCTGCCTTGATGTCTGAAAGATTAATCAGATAAAAAACATCAGGATACAAATTTCCAACTCTAAACATTAAACAGTATCATCATTAGTATACTAAAATACCATGAAACCATATTACCAATTGAAGCAAGGACAAGTTATAATAGAAGAGTAATGCAGTTACTGCAACTCTTTACTTAATATCACTTTCCCAAACTATTTTGTTCAGAAAACCAGAATAGAATACAAGATCAAAACGTTAGCAATATAAATAAGATTAAGCTTCCGTTAACTATAAGAATCTTATTATGGAATATCACAATGTTGAAGAGAACCCGCTTATTAACACGCTTGCTGAAACTACACGTTATTCTCTCTCTCTCTCTCTCTCTATATATATATATATATATACAAGCTACAGTCTACACCATGGTAGATAAAAACTGTATATATTTAAGGCTTGTTTGGATTTGGATTGACTTATTTGAGTTATTCTACTGACATAAACACCTGTGAGATTGTTTGTAAGAGTTTATAAAACACCTTATGACATGTGCATAAGTTGCTTTCAGCTTATTTTCATAAGTTCTCCAGAATAGCTTGTATGAAAACAATTAGACTTTAATTTTATCTTTTTTAAAGAATCAATTAAGCTATTTATCCAAACAGGGCCTAAGAGATGAAGTTTTTTTACCTTGGTAATAGCTATCTTGTCCCCGACCTTCTCCAGTGCTTGGATTTCTGGACTATCCAAATGAATTATAATCTGTTTCATTCCTTGTCTAAGCAAACTACATGCGAAGCTGCAGTGTAGTATTTACGTCAGTTAACTTGAAAATCAATTCTCATGGGATGAAGCCAAAGTAATAGTACAAAAGGAAAAATAGTATATAACATAATACCCAATATTGATTGCTGTCTCCATTTTATCCCCAGTCAGAACCCAAATCTTAATTCCTGCTTGAGCAAGCTTGTCAATGCAGTCAGGAACCTTCAAAAAAATGCATGACTTCATTAACAATCGCATTCAAGTGAATAATTTTCATAAGTAAAACATGTTCTTTTTTATATTCTAACTCACCCCATTTTGGAGCTTGTCCTCAACAGCAGTGGCACCAAGAAGTATTAGATTCTTCTCAATATTATCAGACACTTCCTCAATCTGTCTTTCCCGATCCACACTAACTAAATTCTTGGCCTCAGAGAATTCGTTTTCAAACTCCTTGTATTCTTCTGCTTCAAGTTCACGATAGGCGAGTATAAGGGTTCTTAGACCTGCATCAGCGTATTCATGCACATGCTCCATGGTTTTCTCTTCAAACTCCCTACCATTCTTAGCAAGTCTTTCAAACATGACACTGCAACAAATATTACTTCAGGCTGGTCAATAGGTTAAACACAAAGGAAATAGCTAAACATTCTAAATCGTTTAATGTTACAGATCAATTTATCACAACACAAACCTGTCAGCACCTTTAGAGAGTAGTAGAATTTTTCCGTCATCGCCTTTTACTATTACCGACATTCTCTTCCTTGAGCTATTGAATTCTAAAACATTGAGAATCTTGTACATCCTGGAAATTGAAACTAGTTACTGAAAATTTGTATCATTGGGTTGAAAGAAAGTTGCAAAATATAGTGGCTGTAAAACAGCATTTTATATGTTTTATAGCATGTATAATTTGAAAGTCTTAAATCCCCAACAGTACAGTTTATGCAGGAAATACACAAGGCTTGGAAAACGATTGAACCATTTTTTCCCTCAAAAATTAGATCTTTTAATTGAAAAGTACTTATAGTCATTAGATTATAAGCTATTGTAAAATTGCATGTCAACCTTAATGCTTTGAGTGTCTATGTGCAAGGAAAAATATAACAGTAGCAGTAAAACTCTAAGCAATTAAAACAACTGACCTTTCAACTTTATTGCCCGAAACTGGATCCAACTCATATGTTGATAAACTAGTCTGAGCCCTTTTGTAGAATTCAAAACCAAGTTCTCTTGCCGCAATCACAAATGCTGCCTCATCAGGAGATTCAGCCTCGTACGACACATTTCCAGTGTCTTTATCTACTTCTGGTATGGCTGTATGACAGACTGCCAATAGGCGGAAAAACTTCTCGATAACATCTGCACGAGGCTCATTAACCCAATTACCGTTCATTATTCTTTCATCGGTAAAGTTAAAACCTTTTATGGCAGCTTTTTTATCAAGAGAACCCCTGATGTCATCTTCTTCTGATATATCATGCTCACGAACTAATGTTGAACTTTTTCTTCTACTCATGGTCTTCTCAACCTCCGTAACACCACGGCCATAAGCTACACCAGCGATTGAACATTTGATGAATTCCATTGAGTTGCAGGTCAAAGTTCCAGTTTTATCAGAAAGTATTGTGTCAACTTGACCAAGCTCCTCGTTCAAGTTTGAAGTGCGAGCATGTGCCGGTTTGTCTGCTTCCTTGTAGTACATATGAATATCTTGATTGATGAAAATGCTCTGAAGGACTTTGACCATTTCTATTGACACATACAAAGAGATCGGAATAAAGAAGCTGTATAACATTAAAGCAGTCAAACAATGATATACAGCAGCAGCAGCTGATCTTTCCGGATCAAAGAAAATTGTTGAATCATCTGGCCTTAAATACCATCTTTTCACCGAACTATGTTGCAAGTCGTTTTTAGTTATAAAGCCGAAGAAAATAGATCCTACAGATGCCATTAGAAACAAAATACAAAACAAGAAATAGATGACTCTATCCATCTTCTTTTCAACTCGGCTTCTTTTTGAAGGCGGATCGGTAGAATTCTGAATAACCTTAGTTTCATGGCCAGTGAAGATAACAGCTCCAAAGATATAGTCTGTATTACGAAGTTTAGAGTCTCGCAGAAGAAGTTGCTGAGAAGAAAGGGGATACTTTTGGTCTTCAAACTCCATGCTCCCGACAAACAAATACAAATTTGCATTTGGATCTTCGCATTTGACGGTAGCTTTAAATTTTTTGAAGTCGATATCATCATGTAAGAAAGAAGTTACCTCTAAACCTTGTTTTAATTTCAAATTTGTCTCCCCATCCAAGTTCATTGTCTCAACGTAGCAGACTGCATCCTCATAACTGGATGAAAGCAATACGAGATCAGCTGGGAAGAACTCGTCCTTCTCTACCTTCACTATATTCCCTACCCTCAGATTCTTCCATGCAGTATATTCAAAAATGCCATCAACTTTATGAACTTTAACTCTTCTATTGTTCACCTCAATATCCTGCAGGAGAATCTTATGTCACATATGAAAATTTAAAAAAATAAATAAAATTAAGGTACTAAAACCTTTATTAGCTCTATATTAATGGGACCAAAAATTTTAGTAACTCATTATTTTATCATATGCAGGGACAGTTAAAATTAAAACTCAGTAATACTAACCATTGATTAAAAATAACAATTTAGATTTTTGTATAGTACAATAAAGTCATTGGCCCCCTCAAATTGTTTAGGGGTTACTACTAGCATACTGCCCTAAAAAATGCACCCTGCAATTTAGCAGATTCAAATATTTTAGCATTTAATACCAGAATTATATGAGCAAACAAGTAATAGCACTTCGTCCTTTTGAAACTATATCAAGAAACTAAACCGAATTGTTTCAGGAGAACTTATGGAAACAACTTATGACATGTCCATAAGCTGTTTTTATTAGCTACTTTTTCCCCTACAAAAGAGCTTATTTTCATAAGCTCTCTAGGATAGCTTATGAAAACAGCTTATAAGTTATATGAAAACAATTGGATTTTATTTTTATCTTTTGTTGTAAAAATTAAAATAGTGTAGCACTTATATGATAAGCACTTAACTTTAAATGCACAATTAAGCTGTTTATACTTTATCTCCCTAATATTTTATTATGACCAAGTTAAAAGATAATTTCAATGTATACAGAATATTCAGGTTCATATGGAATCTATCTACACACTTGTACTGCAGGGTAGGAAAAAGGCTAAAAGTATAAAATATAGTTTTATGATAAAATAGAATCAACAGCATAAAGAGTTGGTAGTTAGAATATAGTAGTACCTGCTTTTTCCTATGCCAATCTTCGATACCTTCTTTCACAATAGTTGCTCCAATAACAACAATAAGAGGAAGAATAGCACTAACAGCTTTATAAGGAGCAAGTTTAGTGAAAGCCAAAACACCAGTAACCAAAAAATAGAAATTAGCAACTCTTCTAAATTGTTCAAAAAGTGATTTTGGAAAGAAAGTAGCAGCAGTATATTTTGTAGATCTAACAGAATTATCTGCGAAATTCCTAATCACAGTTTCCTCAGTAGTAGCAGTACTATCTTGTTCATTGCATAACACCACCCTCGAATAACCTTTACCTCCAATCTGCGAATGATTGCCGCCATCAACCGAACTTGCTTTAAAACATGTGAATGAATAGATCTTGCTTAAATGTAGCTTCCTATTTCCACCCCTCATTCCTTTTTTCAACAAAAATGATAATTCAATTCAATATCAAGTAAGATCTCCGCAAGAAAATCAAACACCGGCCACAAATTCAACACCGCCGACAAAAAATAACAATCGATAACGACCGATAGCTACACGCAACCCCAGTACATCAAAATCACACCGACAACACCAGCCTAACCCTCGTCAAATTAACACGATCCAAATGTTAACGAAACTTCGACAACAATTCTACAATGACCGGTCGGATGACACAACTAAAATACCCTCTAAGCCGAAAAAATCACTCTACAACTCCACATGCCAGTACCAAATTAGTACTAATCATCATAATGGTAACTTTCCATAACCCCAATTTTAAAGACAAGAATATATATTATGCTAAAAATGATGAGCTTCTTCAACTACTCCACAATAACACAAACACCTCATAGGCACAAAACGTCATAACCCCAATCAATAACACAAATACCCAATAAACAAAAAAATAAAATAATAATAATAAAGCAAGTAATAGATTCTAAAACCCAGATAAATTCCAACCAGAAAAAGCTCAAAAACCCATAATTTAATTTAATTAAAAACTATACTAAGAGAGAGAAAAATAAAAATGAAGCGTTACACCCAATTTAGAGCTGAATTAGGCCTGCAATAAATTACTACTACACTGTAGTGGTCAAAACTCAAAACATTGTGAAATCAACAACGAAAGTTCCCCAAAAAAGACACAAACCTAATTGAGACTAAAACAGCAGAAATTGTCGGTGACAGAAAGTTCTAGAAACAAATAAAAAAGGAAACAAAAAATCTGCAGATTTGAATAATGACAGAATTTGGGCGACCTGTCTCAGTGTCTCTAATCTAACGAGTGATTAGTTAGAGTTCGGCGAAGAATACCCGAGTCTCGACAAAAAAAAAAGAACTATATGAAGAACAAAGAGTTGTATTACAATAAGATCTTGCATTTGGGTTTTGGAAAAAACAAGCATTTCACTTTCACTACATAGACAAGTCAAATTTAGCTATAAGTTTTTTTCCAAAGAAAGTGAAAAAATAAAAATAAAAAATAAAGGGAAAATGGTAATAGGGTTTTGTTTTTGCTTTATCTTTTTTGTAGCTTTATATTTTCGCGGGAAAAAGTGGGAAAGAATGAATGAAGCTAGGTGGGTGTCAATGGTGGTCACTGAGAAATAGTGTCACTCTCAGTTTCTATTTGGTTGTGTGGGTTTTATGGTTTCTCGTTATCTGAAAATAAAACACACCACAAAACAAACCAATAAAAAAAGAAAAAAAATTAATTATTATTAAAGAAAATAATGAAAAAAATAAGAGTGTCGTGGCAAATCGAAGGAAAAAGAACAATGTATAAAAACATGGATAAAAAGACAGAAAGTGAAACACGGGTTTTCCTTTTTTAGATAAGGAAAATGTTATTTTTTTTATAAATAAAATAGAGTAATGCTTTTTTTTAAAAAAAAAGTAAAGTTAAATAGTGCACGGAACAATGGTTAAGGAGACAAAAATGGAAACAAACAAAGCAAAAAATTTGAATGAAAAATATTATTTTTTTAAATTTTAAGGTATTGAATGCACTATATATATATTACCTTTTCTATTTCCTTAATTATTGTCCCGATGACATTCTTCTTTTTTTTGGTCGAGACCGGGGTATCATTGCCGAACGCAGTGACTAATCTCTCGCTAGATGCCTCAAGGGCCAAGGATAGCTGACCCAAGGATTTAAAGCTGCTTCATACCTAAGATGAGAATCGAACTCTAGACCCTTGGTTAAGGAAGGATGAGCCACATGCCGCTCAACCACACCCCTTGGGTTCCGATGACATTCTTTAGGCACATGTTAAAATTTTAAAATAAAAAAGTTTGTATTAAAATAGATAAAAAAATTATTTGTGTAAATGTTTTTTGGTAACAATGTTTTTTATAAATTTGAATGTACAATTTTTTTGACAAACAGAAGAAATGATAATTTTCTCAATAAAATAATAATAATAATCTTATAAACTTACCTTTAAAATTTTCATCTGTTAATATAAGAAGAATTTGACGAACCTAAAAAGTGTGGTTGAGTGGTTGGGGCTCGTCCTTCCTTAATTAAGGGTCAAAGGTTCGATCATCACCTTGGGTATAAAACCATTTTAAATTATTGGGCCAGCTATCTCATCCATCGAGGTGCCTTCAATCAAGCGAGTGATTAATCTCTGCATTTGACAGTGAATACCCCAGTCTCGACAAAAAAAAAAGAACTTGACTTCAATATTTTACATAAAAAATTCTCAATTATATTTTGGAAGAACATAGTTTATAAAAATCACCAAAAATTTTTATATAATTGAACTTTGAATTACTAAAAATCTCTTTTTTTTTTTTTATCATTAGTTGAGAAAGAACACGTGTTCAGAGGCAATGATGTTTCTCATGCAATTGGGTGTGTTGGTGAACATGAGATTTGGTATTGCATCTTGAGTTAGCTCTGTCTAAGGTGAATTTTATAATGAATATTAATTTTATAAAATTTATTATTTGTTTAAAAGTTTATATCATTTAAATTATCTATATTAATTCTACAAAAATTAAAAATAATTTAATATGTTATTGAGATTCATCAAAATTACAATTCATTCAAAATATGTTGATTTCATTTTTTGTTTCGATTTCTATTGCGATTTTGATGTTGTTGTTTTGTGTTTCTAGATTTAGGCTTTCATTTCATCAAGACATCAAGTGGATTTTGATGTTGTTGTTAGTTTTCCTTTTTGATGTTGGGTTTTGAATGTTTGTGCCTTGAACAATGTCGATAAAGATGATGAAGAAGGAGAGGTAAGAAGATGAATTTTTGGTGCGTATTCTTCTTCTTCTTCATCTAGTTTTGTTTTATTTTTTGTTGATGATGTTGTTGGAATAATTGTTAAAAATGATATAAAAATCATTGATGTGACATTTCTCAATAGGTTAAACTTTTGGGATAATCGGTCATTTGACATGATATCAGAGTCACTGACTTTTTTTTAAACAAATAAATGGAAATTTTATTAAAACTCTAGAAGAGCACAAGGTATGCCAATCTAGGTGAATAGAGAGTCAAAGATACAAAATTGAAAAAAAGGAGGAAATGAGCCACAAAGGCAAACCGCAAAACAATAAAAATCTTTCCTCCCTAAACAATCCATGGATATCAAATCCCGCGCCACCCTAAATAAGCCATGGGATTGGAATACCACAAACAAAAATCATAACCAAAAAGATGACACCGAACCTTTAACCACCACCAAACTTGCAAAATAATATGATTCACCACCCACTATGACTAATTGGTCTAGAGTTCAATTGGTCAGAGCCACTATGACGAATTAGTCTACGGTTCAATTATCACTCCCCTCACTTTCTAATTAAAAAGTGGAATTTTAAGCATATAGTAGGTGGACATATGCATTATCTACGCTTCAAGCCCAATGAACTCTTGTGTGAGGGGGTGTGTTAGAAATAATATAAAACCATTGATGCGGTCTTTCCTAACATCTTAAGCTTTTGGGATAATCGGTCATTTGACAATAATTGTAATTGAAAATAAATGAATAAATAATCCACATATGCATGCCACGTCATCAAAAATGAAGATTTTATGTAGAATCTTCATATTATAGAGAGGAATCGCAAAAAAATAAAAATTGCATGGTAAAACAAAATTCACCTACTTTGTAGGGGATGAAGACTAATTTACCCTATTTTTTATCATACATGCAACAAACACGTGATAGGAATATCTTTTTCTATTTTTATCCAAATCCTTATCATATTTAAAGTGTGGATTGTCTCCACTTAGCTTATATGAGGTGATCTCTCAATTTATGCATAACTTTTAACTTCCCTCTCACATCCAACACTATTAAGTTTGATGTGCGAAAATAAATGACGAGCAATACGATAGTAAAAACAAAATAGTAGGTGGCCAAACGAATTTGAGATGAGACTCTCATATATACCAACTTGTAGTTTTTAGGCTGAACATAACATATCCCTATAAAATTAGCTTATAAAATGTTAATTTTCCTCACTTATATATATTCTTAGACCATCTCTCAACTGATGTGAGACTCTTAACAATCATATTACATGTTTGATGCGCACATAATAATGAACAAAATAGTATTTTATTTTTGACTTAAGATAACATGATTTTTTTTCACCGTCAGTATCTAGCTAGTCAACTTGGCCGACTAATCCAGTTTGAGATGAGTTTTGACATCGAGTTGTTTTTGTCTCCTCCTATATAGTTGCGGAGATTGAAACATGTTCCTCTCTATCAAGTCCAACATTAATCACCACTGAAGAAAATAACATTTGTAAAGATAACATAATTTTATTCTAGTCAAAATTACATTAGTCGTTCTTCATCTTATTTATTCGTAACACTTTGATCTCTTATCTTTGTTTTGTAATAAATTGGTCATTTATCTTATCTTTTTCATAACACTTTGGTCATTTATCTTTATTTTATATCAAATCCATTATATTTTGACTCCGCTTAAACAACAAATTTTTAGAAGAGTTGAAATTCGATTTTTTTAAATTATCAATTATAGACTTTAGTTATCTTAATGATCTCATTCCATTAACAAAATAAACAATCTTTTTCAGAATCCAAAAAAAAAAAAACTAACAATCTTTATCAGAAAAAATAAAAATTATAATGTTAATAGTGAATACATCAATGAAATGAAATGTATTCCCTTCGGTTTTTATTATAAGTAAAATTGTCTTTTTAGATACATTGAATAATTAATGTATTTAGACTACATTATTGTTTAGATATATTAGTTATTCAATATATCTAAAAAAGTAGTTTTTGCTTGTAATAAAAGCTAGAGAAAGTATGATATATTAATTACATTCTCCGGTCTTTTCAGATTCATAAATATATACATCAAAATTAAGACAGAAAATACAAGCACAGCTGAGATACTCAAGTTAAATATATATATATATATATATATAGATCATATTGACAATTGAGAATATAGCCAAAATGATAAGTCGTTTTTGTCAATTATATCATTTTTTCTAAGATTATATTCTGGGTTTATCCTTTTGGCTCATTTGTCATATTAATCAGTTATCAAATGAGACAGAAAGGTCATCACAATTAGTACATTAAAAGATATAGACGTTTAGAGTAAGATATTTAATTTGACAGGTGACAACTAAATTTAGTATAACGTACGAAAGTTGTTCAACAAACATACGTACGTGGATTGGATTTTAAATTTTTAATCGATTCATTATCACAACAAATTAATTTATTTGCATCATTGTACCAAAAACTTATTTATTTATTTGCTTCAGCACAATGTGAAAGTGAAACAATTGCTTGAAGTTAAGAATGATATATGTAATTAATAATTGTAGTGGTTTGGGTGAGGAGAGGGAATGGATCATCTACCATTCATTTTTTTTAATTAAAAAAAAATGAATAAATAGTAGATTGAATTTTTCCATTAAATTTCTCATTGGACATATTCCTCTCTCACATTAGATAAGATAATCGATGTTCTTTTGAATACAGTTAAATTGATAAGAATATTATATTTTATATGAAGAAATTAAAGTTTATTGAATCCAGTATTTATTCATCTTAAAAAGAAGAAGGTAATATTGTAATTTATGTCTTTACTTTCTTTTTCACAATTTCATTTTTGGTATTAAGTTCCAAGTAGAGGGGCTGCGAGTAAGTATAGTCTTGCTAACAATTTTGTTTTTAAATGAATGATGAGACCAACTTATCACCAACTGTGGACATAGTCCTGAATTATAGGATTTAATTTAATTTATTTTATCTATACAATAATGTTTTTTTTTGTTTCTCAACTATTGATCTTTTTATATGATATATTATTTTCATATAAAATATTATTGATTACATGTAATCAATAATATTTTATATGAAAATAATGGTGTGCATTTGACTAGGCCCACGCGCGAGGCGTGAGAATGAGTGTTGAATTTGTAGTTGTTGACCCAGACCCACGATACGCGCGAGGGTGGGTATTAAATATGGTGTTATTGAAGTTTGTCTGAAATATCACATTGCTTAGATTCCCAAACTGTTAGGTGTATAAATATGTGAGGGCAACCCCACCTTGTGATGAACTAATTTTTGGGATGAAGTTAAGATCCAAACATATTTAACAATAAAAATATCACCCGTGGTTCGGGTGTTCTCAATCAAAAATTTATATATTTTTGGTTCCAATTTTCACTCACTCATAAAATTGTTCCCTCTATTTTAAAATGTATGATATACTAGTAATTTTATTTTTTTGGTACAAATATGTATGATATATTTCTAATCCCTTCATTTGACTTCTAATTTATTCTTAAAAGTGTATGATTTTATATACAAGAAAGATTATGTACTAAACTTTGTCTACAGCAAACATTTTTTCCCCACCTATACTTTCCCCCCTAATATAATCGATTGTGGAATGAATTTTAATTTTTTAGCTGACATCGAATATCATCTATTGGTCCACCACAACAATTTCTACAATAAATTCTGATAATTTATCTCACAATATCAAGTATTGGAACTAAAAGAAAAAGCAACGTATTGTTACGAAACTATCTCTAAACATAAACATGTAATAGAGGAGAATAGATATGAAGGAGAGAAAGAGATAAAAGAGAATAAGTAGAGATTGTATATTCTCATGTATGTGTGTATTATATTGTAGTACAAGTCTTATTTATAGGATAATATATTGGGATGTGAATATAACCCTATGACTAATGGATAATCCATACAATTATTCATAATACTCCCCCTTGGATGTCCATTGAGGATATGCCCCATTAAAACCTTACTAAAATAAAACCCAATGGGAAAAAATTCTAGTGAAGGAAAAAGAGTACAACATCCTATGTGTATAAATCTGCCTCATTAAAAACTTTACCAGGAAAACCCAATGAGACAAAACCATGATGAAAAGAAAAATAGTGCAGAACACATTTATTTCTTCCCCTCATAAAGACAATTGTATCCGAGATGAAAAAAGCCAAATAATCTTCGGTGCTAATTGTCCAAAAGTGTAGCTTGGAGTTGACTTTGTAGAAAAATTTCTTTATCACATTCTTCCTTAATATTGAATTGTTGCAAGAGCTATACTTTTACATTAAAAACCACATGTTTCTTGTATGCGCAGAAAGACATTCCTCAACAAAAGTGCATTTTCAACTTTCATGTCGTAGTGCTAAAATTTCCACATAACTGGATGATATTGTTGTATCTTTAACGTACAAAAATAAAATATCACAACATGCATAACTAGAAAAATACACTAGTGTCAACAATTGAATTAAGATATGGTACTTCAGGACCAATTCAAGTTGTTCATCATTTTTTTGAGGCATGACATGATTTTTGTTCACTTCAAGTGACAAGGCAACAATTATAGTACACCAAATTAAATTTGTTAATATATCATTGCTATATAAGTTTCTTGATGCACAAAATCTTATTTTAACAATAAGTTTGCAATTCCAAAACAAATTTAGTGCATCCAACTTTTATATTTCAAACTTTTCTTTAATCGCGAGATTTAAGAATCTCTTGTAATATTTGTAGCAAATGATATTTCACTTCGAATAATTAACAAGATATATTAATGTTTGATTGTAATAATACATGGTACTTCTGGACCAAATGGTAATCATCATTTTGTTGAGTTCTAAAACGACATTTGTTCACAATTAGTGACCTTTACAACAATTAGAGTACACAACTCATAATTTTTTCACATAGAACCATTTTAGAACATTTGGTACAGAAAGTTCATGATTCACAAAAATATTATTCTTCAAATACTCAATTTGTTATCTCAAACAAATGTTTATCCTTCTTTCATATTTCTCATTTGAAAATATTCACTAAAATTATTATACGACATACACCTTGGATGTATGAGTACACAAAGAGACTTATCATTTTATTAAGTCATCTATATGAAATCCTTCAGGGAGTTTCATATAATCATCACTAACAAGTGAGTTGTACAAATATATTGTAACACTTTCAATAAATTGAACATTTCAAGTGTTACTAAAACTTAATCAAGTATGAAAAATACTTGATTTCACTTCAGGTGAATATTTCTTTTCACAATCAATGGAAAAGTTTTATTGATACACTTAAATAATCATTCAAACTTGAAATATCATTTTCTTTTTAGCAAGAAAATTTATTTTTATCTCATCATTTTCACATTTTTAGATGTACGGCCTATTGGTCCGAAAATATTTCACTTTGCAAAGAGCCTTTAATTACGTAGCAATTGCATCTTTTCATTTAGACAATCATTGTGTTCTCTATAATTCTCAATAGACTTTGGTCAATGATCCTCATCATCTTTTATCATATATAGCGCTATATTATATATATAAAATTACCGTCAACGTTGACTTCCTTTTGGTTCTTGTAATACCTTAATTTTTAACTTTTTTTTTAAAAAAACTAATTTTTATTTAGAAAATTGTTTCTTATTTTTATAAGAAATGCCCAAAAAGAATTATAAAATATGACTGCTTTTTATTTTTTTCATTTTTATGCAATTTATTCATTTTACAAGAAAAATAGGAAAAATAAATAAAAATAGTTATTAGCATTTTATTTGATTTTAAATCTTTGTTTCCATATTTTTCATAATTAAAGAATAATATTAGTGCATTTTTAGTTAATTGCATTTCCGTCATTTTATTAGCCTTGCATTTTTTCTATGTGAAAGAATTTTTGCTCTTGGACCAATCATTGTATGCCACATCATCATTTCCACATCATAACCATTTTTTTTTATTACAAAGAGAGCTTAAAAGCCCGAAAAAGAGAACTACATAGAGATCAAACGGGGAACATAACTCCCCATAACATCAGGTACTAACAAATGATTAAATTGAGGCGGACAAATTTCAAAGAACAACATGTCCACATCTAAAGAAACTCCATAATTAGCCAAAGCATCAGTACATTGGTTTGCTTCCCGAAAAGAGTGATGCAACACAACATCCCACTCCAAATTTAAGAGATTTCTTATCTTTGCTATCAATGATCTTTCTATAGGACTTCCGTCTCTGCAGCTCTTAAGAACATTTACCACCTGTAGAGAACAACCTCCACCTCTACATGCCTAAAACCCAATCGCTTAGCATACTGCAAACCTTCAAAGATCCCCCAAAGCTCTGCCATATAAGTACTACACATTCCAATCTTTTTAGCAAAACCACCCAGCCACTCTCCATTACTTCCCCGAATAATTCCACCACACCCAGCTTTGCCATTATCTCGACATGACCCATCATAATTGAGCTTAACCCACCCATGCATTGATGGCTTCCAACCAACAAGTAGAACCCCGTGTTGCTTCGTGTTAACAACTTTATTTGCTTTAACAGCAAGATTATAATCTCTCATGCAATGAAAGACATGTTGCACTTGATTAGTTGGCCTATGAAAATTTTCATCATGTCTTTCTTTATTCCTCCAATTCCATAAACAATGACATGACAAAGCCCAAAACTCTTTCCATCTATTGTCAATGTTCCCTCCCACATCATCACTCATGTTATAATTTAACCATTGTTGCAAGTCAGACAAGAAGAATATTTCTTTCGAACTCAATTGCACCACATTTAGCCAAAGTGGCATCACTAGAGGACAATCTCTTAAAACATGTAAAGTATCTTCCACCACACTACCACAAAAATCGCACATAGCACTACCAATTCCCATTCGACTTTTATTATAATTGGTAAGCAATCTATCATATTTAAGCATTCAAATGAAGTGTCGTACCCTCTCCGGAACTTGCAACTTCCATATTTGTTTCCAAAAATCGCTGTTGTCATAAAGTTGAAAATTGCAAAGGTAATTATACATCATAGCCACTGAGAATTTATCATCAAGAGCTGCTATACAAACCTTAACATCCATCCCAGCACCTGCCATAGGAGGGGGAATCCCAGCACCTTAACATCATAACCATTTTCATTACCATTATCATATTAATCCATTTCATTAACATAAAATTACACATTATTACACAAATACCACTCACCTAATCCTACCACTATATATATTATTTTATTCACACAACTCATGACACACTTCCCAATAAAGAAAAAATCAGAAAAATTCCTCCTCCCTACTCCACCAACACTTTTCCGGCGACCACCGCTAAAATTCCTTTTTCCGGCCAACTTCCGGTAACCAAAAATCATCAAAAATCCAAAATCAAACACTCAATCTATACTAATTCGAGTCTCCTGAGTCCGAATCCGTCGTCCGTTTCGTCAAAAAAACACCGAAAGACCGTTAAAAAATAGATCTAAGTCGCGGCTAACATAAAACACTCCGTTTCGTCCATTTCTTTCATCAACGAAGGTAAAGACCGGTGGATTCTTGCTCATGGAACGCGTCTGAACATATTTCAACCTTCAATTTCACCAAAATTTGACCGAAAAAAGCTCGGTAGATTTTTGAACCCGTTTTGTTTTTCCGTTCATTCTGACTTATCGAGTTGTTATTTGTAAAAACTAATTTTAGATTTAGAATCCTTGCGAAATTTCGTTCAAAATGGTATATTCATAAGTTATTTTTGGTGAACCGAATGTTGTGTTTGTTTTTCTCCAGCCGCCTCCCCGCGCGCGCAACCATCCACTGATTTTTCTGAAATGTTGTTAGGTTGAAGAAGATGCTGGGACAAGTGGCGCGCAGTGAGAGGCTGAAAAGCTTCTCACGCGCGCCCTCTGTTTTCTCAGCGCCCCCACTGCTGGGTCATATCCTGGGTCGGTTGGACCCGTTTTCAACCTAGACCCGGCCCGATATGGTGAAATAGATATTGGGCTAAGCTTTTAGGCCCAGTTTTTGTTTTTTGTGTTTTTTTTTTGTTTTTTTCTATTTACAAGTCTACTGCTGCACCCCTGCTGTGTTAAATTAATTTTTTGTGACTTATAAAATGAAAAGTGCTTATTAAAAATAAGCACTTATTTGAAAAGAGCTTATTCTCATAAGCACTTTTGGGATAAAGTGCTTATTTAGCTATTTTGCAATTTTGGGATAAGTTTTTTTTACAAAGAAATAGAATAATGATGTATAGCCCTTGACGGATGACTTGATGCTTTAATTTATCGTTATTCCGGAACTTTTAAAAAGTGAAGAAAAACCCGTTAGTTAAAAAAGAATAAGAAAGAGCCTGACGGATGACTCGCTTCCGTCTTATTTTATTTTAACTAATCATGGTTCAAATATTTGTTTGATTGATGTTCATTAAATTAATTCTTGTTTGGATGATTTAATTTCGCGCTATTATAACTGTCCAACATCATCACCATCTGTCATTCATATGCATTTATCTGCATCTCTATCATCTTCTACCCTTTCGTTTTCTTTTGTTTATCTGAACTGGAATTTGTGGAAATGTTTTCTCAAGAGGTAGAATAAAATTAACTAGTCCTTGACGGATGACTTGCGACTTTGAGTTTATTTTTGTTCTAAAAACTAAAATACTTATTAATTAAAATTGAAATTTGAAGGAGCTTGACGGATGACTTGCTTCCGACTATTTTCATTTTTTAGTTAATTCGATAATAAATTGAATGAAAAGGTCGAGCTTGACGGATGACTTGCCTCTGCTTGGGTAACCTTGTCCTTGAAGGATGACTTGTGACATTGAGGTTATCCACATTCATTAAACAGTATCCTAATGCCTAAAAGACACTCAACCCACACAACTGTTTTTCCTGCTCTTGCGCAGTCAACTCTTTTTCAACTGCCCTTGCACAGTCAAATCTTTTCAATTTCTTTTCTTAAAAGGACGATATTTTATACACTCCCCTGATACAGACAAACACTTAAACCTTAGTTGAGTATACAAGCAAACTGTTGTCTTAGTGGAATGCGACATAAGTATTGTTCATTAAAAACAACCAACAAACAAAACCCTTTTTTTAGGAAGAACTACGTGAGCTTTGACTTCCTCATTGTACTTGGGTGATACGTAGGAGCGAGAGCCTCTCTCGTCAAGCCAATTAATAAAAACCTTTTTTTTCCTTTTCTGTTCAATATGCGGTAATTTGCTTCTTTTGTGCGGTTGTTCTGTTTATGCAAACCAAATTTCTTGAAATGGTTCCCGTTGAGTACAACGTATATGAGGGGGTGTTAACGTCTTACCCTCATGTAACCAACTCCCGAACCCAACTCTTAAAGGTTTTATCGTTATTTTCCTTTCCCCTCATGGGATAAATAAAATATGGTGGCGGCTTCATTGCAATATTATTTTGTGCTTGCGCCGGGTGTTACAGTTCTATCATATTCCATTTATGACATAATTTTTCGAGATCTCTTTATTTCATAAATTTCAGGTACCTGATAAGTTCTTCTGGAACTTAAATTCAATTATGACAATACTCTTTTGGAGTTTCATATCCTCACTTGGTCATTTTTCATTTTAGCTAATTTTCTTATTTGAGGATATTTAACATTAGAACCAATTTTCCCACCATACTTCAAGTGTGGTTGAACTCATTTGCAATATAGAATTGTTCAACAAAAACATCTATTTTGATTGGAGCATTAGTAGCTGATATTTGATTTCATAAACTTTGCAAATGATTTATCGTTTGAACATCTAGTTCAAACTATTTTATATGAGGATCAAGATGAGATACTGATAATAATTTATTTCAAGTGATTCATTTGAACTTCTTGTTCACATTTTCAGCTGCTTAGTATCTCCCCCTAATATTGAAAAAACTAATTCATTACTTGACAATCAGCCTTCAGGGCTGTAGTTATGTCTCCAATTTTTCGCTCAAAATACTTTATAATACATGGAGATTCATATCAAATATATTTTTCCAATATTCTTCAATAATTCGTCATAAAGCATTATACTGGAGTAATTGAACATACTCAACACATCCAAAAATGTTTATAAGCCAAAATTCAAATTGGAAATCAGGAGACGACTTATGAGTTTTAAATTGTTGGCATGATGCGAACCAATATCTCAACTTACATGTTTGAATCTTCCCAAAAGATAAATTAAAAATTATAATCTCATAAGTATCAGCCTCGTAAATAACTTTAGACGTCTAAAGAATGGATCTTCCAGTCCATTATTTGTTTTTCCTTGTATGAACATGCGAGTTGTTTCATATCAATTTCAATTAGCCTACAATACTTATCAAATTCTTTCTGGAGAAATGACACATAAAATGAGCTCTTAATTAAATTAGTAATGAAAATAATCTCACAAACTTCAAGTTGTGAGTTGACTCATACATGTGACCATATAGGTGATGTATCAATTAAAGTCATAAAATATTTAGTTGATCAACATGATTTTAATCAATGTATTGATTCACAAATATCATCTTTGAAGTAGCAAAGTTTTTCACAAGAAAGGGGGGGTTTGAATTGTGAACCTTTAAAAATTAACTATAAAAATCAAACGTTAGATTTATCAAGAACAATATGTAAGACTGATCTTAGATTGATCTCAACAGGTATAAAGTAACGCTTTTAACAAATTATAATGAGTGTAGTGTGTGTTGTGATTTTGTAAAAGCTTGAGAAGAGTAAGAAGAACACACAAAAGTTTTTATACTGGTTCACCCTTAATCTTGGGCTAGTCCAGTTTCTCCACTATGTCTTTTGAGATACTATCGATCTCTTGATACAAAACTTCTTTTGATCTCACACAAGATCAAATTTCTTAATCCACCTTATCCCTAAGGTAACACTCAAACAATATGAACAATTGACTTGAGCAAATCTTTCTTACAAAGAGATGTGGTTTTTGTGTCTAAGCTTTTGTAGTAAAATCAACTAAGTTGAAGAAAGCTCATGAAACTATTATCTCTAAAAATCACTCTAAGAGTTTATACAGATCCTGTATAGTATTTGAGAGTATTGGAGTGATTGAGATATAAAGAAGAGCTTGAGATTGCTTGTATGATAATGAAATGATTGCTTTGATGTGTGCTAAAACTCTTGCTCTTCAATGTTGATAATGAGGCCTATTTATAGGAAATATATGAGTCTTCAAGCCTTGATCAACAAGTATAGCCGTTACTCACATGCAAACAGTAAGTGGAGCCTCTTCCAATTAAATTTAATCAATTAAATTGAAAGAAGGAGCGTCTGCCAGGCCGGTCTCAGATTGATCATTAGGCAGATTTAAAATGAGGAGCGTGTGGGGCCCACAATGGAAGAGCTGGAATGAAGGTACAATGCTTGGGCATCAAGAATAGCCGTTGAAAGTATTTTGCACGTGATGAAATAGCTGTTGATGAGCTGTCTTTAAAGTACACAATAAATCAGTTTTTATGTTATCAGTCTCAGACCAGTCTCAAGAAGGAGCTGATGCAAGACAATAAAATATTGTTGGAGAATGATGTGTGTACTTGACATAGTGTTAATATACAGCTGGTTTACTGTTAAGGCTATATATCTATTGTCCTTTGTCATAGTCCTTGCCTTGTACTTCTCCATAAATTAAGGAAAAGGTGTGGGACAAGCTCCATTAAAATACTTTCATAAAAGTACATGCCAACCAATAAATAAAGCTTGTTGTTGTCTTTTGATTGGTCTATGTATCCAACTTAAATCTGAATTGATAAGAACATAAGCAACAAAACACTTGGAGAATCATCCTTGAACTTTATGCACATGTTTTGTTCTTCAAAATGTCCAATAATGGAAGAATAATATTTATGACAAGCATATTCCTTCCTAAAATGAACTTTGCAATAACTGATCATATTCTTCAATAAAAAGTGTTTATTTGTCCTTTGTATGGTTGACTTATCAGTAAATGTAGCAAGCTTGATTGTTGTTCTAACGAACCCAGATCAGAGACCAGTCTTAGACTGATTCTGAAACCTTCAAGTTGCTTATCATTATGAATGCAGAGTAGCTTAAATGATCCATTCATTCCTGTCTTAATTAGTACACTCAAAAGCACTTGTTAGACATTTAAAAGATCAGAATTATACTTAAAATATAATTAAATTAGTTTGTTATAATTAAAACATCAAATAAGGTTTTTGCCTCAACAATCTCCCCCTTTTTGAGGATAACAAACTCTTTTAATTTATTTTAGCTTATGATTCTGATTTTGATTAAAACAATTATGAACATGTATCAGAGTTTAATTTATCAAACTCCCCCTCAATTCAAGCATCCATTGATCATAACATAATTGATATAAAGTCATAAACTTTTGAATTCACTATATATATCATTAATCAATAAGCTCATTACAAGAGATTCAAATGATAGTTTGAGTACAAGATTAATGCAAAAGGATGTGAATTCAAATAGATGCATAGTTTAGAAATATAAAATAATAGGAGAAGTTCTTTTACTAGCCAAAATGAGAACTTCCCAAACTATCTAGGTTCTTCTAAAGCAGATTATCAAAATAAGTGCTTTTCAAAAAGACCTTAAAACAGAATTAGCTTCAATTCTCCCCCTTATTTACTTAATAACACTTCTCCCCCTTTTGTTAACATCAAAAAGGTAGGAAAATGATCACTTGGGTGCAGGACCAGAGGTAAGGGCAGTGCCATGTGCATGATCATTGTCATTTTCTTGAGCAGATGGGCTTGAGCAAGCACTAGAAGTTGAAGCACTCTACTATGGCATAAACAGAAATTCTGGAACAGGATTTGGCTGAGGAGGAATTAAACCAAGTTGAGGACAAACAACATTTGTGAACCAGTTCCTCATGATCTGTGCCTCAAAAACCATGTAAGAAAGCAAGTTGTTATTGATCTGCTGACCCATGTACAACTTTGACAAATCCTTTTTGATCTTGTGTTTCTCTTTGTCAGCTTGTTTCTTTTTGGCATAATTTCCTTCTTTCACATTCTCATTTCCATGAGTTTCAGGAGCAGGGTTAGAAGGACCAGCTTCAGCAGAGGAGCAAAATGAGCTCAAAGTACCAAAGGTTGATGGAATGGTGGGAATTGTGCTATCAGTGTAGATTGGTTCATTGAGTCTTGGAAAGTTTGGAGAGGATGCAAACATAGAACTAAATTGATGCCTAAGATTTTCATGAGAATAGGTCATTAAGGGTGAAAAAGTGGATGTGATTGGTGGTACAGTGGATGAATGTGAGTTGAAACATGTTTGACTAACTTGAGGTGTTTCAATCCTAATATTTGGATCCCAATTCAGAGAAGTATCAGTTGAAAATGGGACAGTAGCAGGAGTGGTTACCTTAATGTTTTCTGTGTTTGTTCAAGTTGAGGGATTAGTCTCAGACTGAACTCCCAAGAAAGCAGCAAGGTTTTCCAAATCTTCTTCTTCAGCTCTTTTCCTTTTAACACCAACTTCAGGCATAAGTGTTTCCTTTTCATCATCATTCTTCATGTGAGTGATGTTCTTTTTGTTAAAGTGATGAATGATGTTTTCCACGCTTTGGTTTGAGCAATCCACCTTGAAGAACCTAAACACTTTTGATAAAATCATGGCATAGGGCAGAGAGACTCTTTTCAAACCAGATTGAGCAGCATTGATCATGTGTTGAATGATAGCATAAGGAAGACTAATCCTTTTTTCTTTTGACAAGTGATAAATCATCATCATATCAATGTCAAGTACCTTATCCTTACTCCCATCCTTGGAAAAATGGCATGTTGAGCCATATTATGGAGTATTTTCAACTCCTTTTTCAGCATTGCAGTTCTAGGAGTTACATTAGGATCACTTACTTTAGTAAACAAGTGATTAAGCACATCAAGTTTGTTCAGATTCAAGGCATCATACCAATTAGCTCCATAGATTTCACTCCCATCTTGGGGTACATTTAACATTTTTGCAAGAACATCAGTAGTGAGTTGAATTTCAGTACCTTTCAAATTTGAAATGATTAGGCCTTTGTCAGCAAACACTTCAGCATTATGGTAAAAAGCTTGCACGAGTTCTGGATAAGCCGTTTCATGAATTTGGAAGAACTGAGTCCAACCAAGTGGTTCAGTATACTTCTTCAAATCAATTCCTTCCTTGAGAAGTTCATCATATTGAAAGTACCTACTCACAACAATAGGCTTTGTTTTCCAATTTTTGTCAAAAAGTGCTTGAGTTTCAGGATGAACTAGAGGAGTGGGAATGAGATTGATTTTTGATTTTGAAGCAGAAGAAGTTGCAGGTGCTTTTCCCTTGAAGATTGGCTTTTTTCCATAGTTTGTTTTGACAGAAATCTTGGCAGGTGCAGATTTGGGTTTTGGTTGAGTACAGGAGATGATTTCTTCTTCATCATCAGTTGATGACTCACTATTGTTTGATGGTGTTTTGTCAGAATCAATGTCATCAATCACATGCACTGTATTATCCTGAATGATTGGCTTCTTTGTTCCAAAGCCTGACATGATTCGCATTGAACGATGAAGCTTTGATGAATCCACAGATTTGGATTTTGTCATTGATTTTGATTTTTTTGATCTGACTAACACTGGAGGAGTATCATCCATGCTTGGAACTGCTAGGGATGAAATAGGAGTGATTAAATCTTCAGAGGTGACCGGTTTTGAAACAGGGATATGAACAATTTCTCATGAGAGAGTGGTCTCAGAGGTTTCAAACGCGGAAGTGGTGAGAGGTTCATGAGATTTGGATTGTGTTTCAGAGCCTGGGATTTGATTAAGAACAATTTCAAATGAATCTGGGTCAGATTCATATGATTCAGAGCTATATTGTTTGTTTAAAGGAGAAGGAGGTGGAGGTGGTGATGGTGATTTTCGAAGAGATGTAGAGGACGAGGAAGTGGATGAGTAAGCTCTAGGACATTTCTTTGCAATGTTCTTTGTTCTGACCATTGTTGAGTTTTGTTTGCAGAGAGGTGAGAAATGAAGATGAAGGAGTGAGGATGATTGATTTTATGGAGAGAGAAGATTTGGAGAAGAGGAGAAAGAGGTAGAGTAGGTTTGTACTTTGTGAATAGTAGTAATGGTACTTTGATCTTATCAAAAAGTAGGAAAGGGAAATGATGAAGGAGGTAATGATTGCAAACATGGGGAAGAGAAAAAGCTTTAGCCAAAATAACCGTTAAGTCCTAATGGGCCAAAAGGGCTTGATAAAAAAATTATGGGCTTGTAAAAACGTGAGAGTGGTCTCAGACCATTCTTGAATTTAAAAAGGATTTTTCAAAATATTTAAATTTTCTTTAATAAAATTAAAACGATCTTCCACTAAAGGTTTGGTAAAAATATCTGCAAGTTGATTTTCAGTATCAACAAAAATTAATTCAACATCCTTTTTATTAACATGATCTCTAATAAAATGATGCTTTATTTCAATATGCTTTGATCTTGAATGTTGAATGGGATTTTTTGATAAATTAATGGCACTAGTATTATCACACAAATTTTTAACATTTGTGTACCTTAATGAAAAATCTTCAAGTTGGTTTCTGATCCATATCACTTGAGAACAACAATTTGCAGCAGATACGTATTCTCCTTCAGTTGTTGAGAGTGCTATGGTGTTTTGCTTTCTACAACACCAACTTACAAGAGCTTCACCAAGAAACTGACATGCTCCACTTGTGCTTTTTCTTTCAAGTTTATCACCGGCATAGTCATCATCACAATAAGCTGTTAATTCAAAATGTGATCCTTTTTTGTACCATAATCCAACATCTGGAGTTCCCACCAAATATCTAAATATTCTTTTAACAGCAGTTAGGTGAGATTCCTTTGGAGATGATTGGAATCTTGCACAAAGACCTACAGAAAAAACAATATCTGGTCTACTGGCAGTTAAATAGAGAAGTGATCCTATCATTCCTCTATATTCCTTTTCTGACACATCTTTCCTTTTTTCATCTTTGTCCAAGTTTGTTGATGGATGCATTGGAGTTGACATGATTTTTGCCTCATTCATCTTGTATTTTTTGAGAAGATCTTTGACATATTTTTCTTGACTAATAAAAATGTCATCTTCAAGTTGCTTGATTTGCAAGCCAAGAAAAAATCCTAGTTCTCCCATCATGCTCATTTCAAACTCACTTTGCATAAGATTAGAAAAATCTTCACACATTTTTTCGTTAGTTGCACCAAAAATAATATCATCAACATAAACTTGTACAATTAATAAATCATCTTTATCTATTTTTCTAAAAAGGGTAGTATCAAATTTTCCTTTAGAAAAACCATTTTCAAGTAAAGAATTACTTAGTCTCTCATACCATGCTCTTGGAGCTTGTTTAAGTCCATAAAGAGCTTTGGTATGTTTATAAACATGATTTGGTTTATTTTCATCAACAAAACTAGGAGGTTGATGTACATATACCTCTTCGTTTAAGAAACCATTTAAAAATGCACTTTTCACATCCATTTGAAATAATTTAAAACATTTGTGAGAAGCATATGCAAGTAAAATTCTAATGGCTTCTAGCCTAGCTACAGGAGCAAAGGTTTCATCATAATCAATACCTTCTTGTTGATTATACCCTTGAGCTACTAGTCTTGCTTTATTTCTTACCACTTTACCATTTTCATCAAGTTTGTTTCTGAAAACCCATCTGGTTCCAATAATTGAATGGTCTTGGGGATTTGGAACAAGTTTCCATACTTCATTTTTCTCAAATTGTAGAAGTTCTTCTTTCATAGTACAATCCAAGATTCATCAATGACAACTTCATTTATTGTTCTTGGTTAGGGGTGGCAATGAACCGAACCAACTCGAAGAAAGTTCGAGACTTGATTCGACAATTAATTCGTTGAATTTGGTTCATGAACCAAATGAGTCGAACTTGTGTTGAAAATTAAGTTCGTTAAATAAATGAGCTGAACTTGAACTATGTATAGTTCAACTCATTTGGTTCATGAATTTACTCGATTATATATATATATATATATATATATATATATATATATATATATATATATATTTTAGATAATAAAAAATAATCTATTTTACACACAAACATAAATTGTTAACATAAAAATAACTCAATTCATATATCATTTTCCATTATTATTATTGTACGTTTCAAAATTATGGTACTTGCTTTGTGAAACAAAGTCCCGTATCGGTTGATTGAAATAATTTGAGAGCATGAGTACACTATAAAGTGTACAACATGCTTTGTTGTATTGCCTCAATGGTGGTATGGCCAGTGATATTTGTCACTTTCAAAGTGATTAAACACTTATCATAAAACAATTGAATTTAATACTTATTAGTTTTTATAATTAAATTAGTTTTGAGTTGAATTTTGAGCTAAAAATGAACCTAACGAGCCGAGTCGAACTGTTCGTGAACTTTAAACGAGTCGAACTTGAGCTGGAAAAAAAGTTCGTGTCGAACTCGAGCCGAGTTTCGAGCCGAACCAATTCTTATCGAGTCGAGCTCAGACAGGTTCGGTTCGACTCGACTCATTTCCAGCCCTATTCTTGGTTCAATTTGAGAGATCATTGCAAGATTGGTCTCCAGATTTTGAAGTGCTCTTCTAGTTCTTATTCCATCTTCAACATTTCCAATTATTTGCTCTTAAGGGTGATTGTTTACAATTCTCAAGGATTTAGGAACAGATGGTGAAGATTCTTGTTGAACATCATGCTCTTGATTATTCTTTTATATTTCATCTTCTTCTTCTTCATTAACAATCTTTGGTTGATCTTCATATTCATTAAATTTTACATGCATGCTTTCTTCCAAAGTTTGTGTTCTCAAGTTATAAACTCTATAAGCTTTAGATGAGAGTAACCTAAGAATAATCCTTTATCTGATTTTGAATCAAACTTACCCAAGTTGTCTTTGATATTCAAAATATAACAATAACATCCAAAAATGTGAAAGTAGGAAATATTTGGTTTTCTATCTTTCCAAAGTTCATAGGGTGTTTTATTCAAAACTTTTCTTATGGTAACTCTGTTCAAGATATAGAAAACAGTATTGACGGCTTCAGCCCAAAAATATTTTTCAACATAAGATTCATTTATCATTGTTCTTGCCATTTCT
Organism: Trifolium dubium; assembly: GCA_951804385.1. Taxonomy (NCBI): domain Eukaryota; kingdom Viridiplantae; phylum Streptophyta; class Magnoliopsida; order Fabales; family Fabaceae; genus Trifolium; species Trifolium dubium. The sequence continues at coordinate 16,348,678 of OX638073.1, forward strand.
TGCAAGGTTCTATTTTTCCTTTCAACAATTCCATTTTGTTGCGGAGTTCTTGGACAAGAAAAATTATGAGAAATACCATTATCATTAAAGAATGATTCAAAGTGAGCGTTTTCAAATTCTCATCCATGATCACTTCTTACAGAAATGATAGTCGTACCTTTTTCATTTTGAACCTTTAAACAGAAGGTTTTAAAAGCATCAAAAGATTCATCTTTGTGTTTTAGAAAAAGTACCCATGTAAACCATGAAAAGTCATCTACAATGACAAAACCATAATTTTTCTCACCAAGACTTGTAGTTTTGACAGGTCCAAATAAATCTATGTGAAGTAGTTCAAGAGGTCTTTTTGTTGAGATATACTCTTTTGGTTTAAAACTGCTTTTAACTTGTTTTCCTCTTGCACATGATTCACATACTTTATCTATGTCAAAATTCATCTTTGGTAATCCTCTTACAAGATCAAGTTTAGAAAGTTTTGAAATGGTTTTCATACTTACATGACCAGTCCTTTTTTGCCAAATCCATTTGTCTTTTTCAATAGAGACAAAGCATGATTCAACGGGTAGTTCATCTAAGTATATAACATAAATATTTTTTTTTCTTGATCCTTTAAATAGAGTTTCACCAGATGAGGTCTTTTTTATTTCACATGTGTGAGGATTAAAAATAACTTCAAAACCATTGTCACATAATTGACTAATGCTTATTAAGTTATGTCCAAGTCCTTCCACATATTGAACATTTTCAATTTTAGCAGAATTAATCTTACCAATAGTTCATTTCCCTTTGATTTTACCTTTACCATTGTTTCCAAAAGTAACTTCTCCACCTTCTTTTTCTTTAAATGCAAAGAAGTTTTGTCTATCTCTAGTCATATGTCTTGAGCAACCACTGTCCAAGTACCAAAGCTTTCTCTTGACTGTCAAATGGCATTCCTGCATTTGTTGTTAATAGTGTTTTAGGTACCCACAGATTCTTGGGTCCTTGGTTGTTAGTAAAAAATATAAGGTGTCTTCTTATGTTGATAAGATGATCTCTTATATGGAGGTTTTGAAAAATCATTTTTCTTGTAGTTTTGAAAAACCTTAGATTGTTTGGAGAAGGTTCTAAGATTGGTCTTGGATTGTTGTTTGTTTTTCTTAAAACAAAATCTTTCGACATGTCCATCTTTAAGACAAAATGAGCATTTATATTTATATTTTTGAATTTTCTTTTCCTTAGGAGGAACAAAGAAGTTTTCATATAATTTTTTGTTTTGAAGAGATCTAAAACCAATTCCTGCTTTGTCAAAAATTCCTACTTGTGATCCCATTATGTTTTCAAAAGTTTTTGTGGCATTAACAAAACAATTTATATCATTTTCTAGTTCATGCACATTTTGTTTTAAGATGTCATTTTCTTCTAAAATCTTAGAACTTTCTTGAGGCTTTTCTTTATATTTTTCAAATTGAGTTGATAAATTAGAGTAGTCTTCTCTATATTTTTTTAGCATTTCCTTTAATTTTATGTTCTCAGATTTGTACTCATCTTTTTCTTTGGTTATCTTAGTGACTTCGTCTCTAAGTTGACCATTTTTCTGAGTAATAATTTGAGCATCATATAAAAGGTTATCAAACAAGTGTTCAGTTTTTTGACAGGAAGAACAAGGTTCGAATGTTACCCCAGAGTCTGATTTTGTCATGAGACACATGTTTGCTTCTTGATCTTCTTCTTCGTCTTCTTCTTCTGATTCGTCCCATGTTGCCATCATGGATTTCTTTTTGAATGGAGGTTTTCTTTGTTTTGAATTTGGGCACTCATTTTTGTAATGTCCAAATTGATTGCATCCATAGCATTGTATTTTACTTAAATCTGTTTCTGGGTTAGGTCCATTCCTTTTGGCTGGAAATGATTTCTTGAGTTGATTTCTCCTTATTAGAAGTTTTTGAATTCTTCTTGAGAGAAGTGCAACTTCTTCTTCAGTGTCTTCTTGTATTGTATCATCATCATCAAAAGTATCATCATTCTTAGAGCATTCTTCGTCTTTCGCTTTTAATGCAATCATTTTCTTTTTCACAGGTTTATCCTCTTGAAAAATGGATTCATGAGCTCTCAAAGATCCCATAAGATTTTCTAATTTCATTGAAGTCAGATCTTTTGCTTCGGTAATGGCTGTGACAATATGTCTCCAACTTTTTGGTAAACATCTCAAGATTTTTCTTACTCTTTCAAGTATGTCTCCCACATTTCTTTTGCGGTTTTGCATTCCATAATTCTATCATATTCTTCCCTACACAAAGCACTCTTTAGAAATAATTTAGCTTTAATATTTAAAAGTACCTTATCGGATTCTTGAGTGGTCCATTGATCTTGAGTTTTGGGTATTGTGACATTGTCTTTGTCGGTGATTGTTGGTACATGTTCTCCAACTTCAATAACTGCCCACATATGATTATCTTGTGATCTTAAGAACAATTCCATTTTGTCCTTCCAATAGTAATAGTCTTCTCCTTCAAATAAGGTGGCACATTTGAAGATCCTCCTTCGGATATGAACTTTGTGCCTTTCGTCATTACTTCCTTCCTGAATCTTTTTCTCTAGCACTTGTTAGATGCTTTACATTTAGAGCCGAGCTCTGATGCCAATTGAAGTAGCAAAGTTTCTCACAAGAAAGGGGGGGTTTGAATTGTGAACCTTTAAAAATTAACTATAAAAATCAAACGTTAGATTTATCAAGAACAATATGTAAGACTGATCTTAGATTGATCTCAACAGATATAAAGTAACGTTTTTAACAAATTATAATGAGTGTAGTGTGTGTTGTGATTTTGTAAAAGCTTTAGAAGAGTAAAAAGAACACACAAAAGTTTTTATACTGGTTCACCCTTAATCTTGGGCTAGTCCAGTTTCTCCACTATGTCTTTTGAGATACTATCGATCTCTTGATACAAAACTTCTTTTGATCTCACACAAGATCAAATTTCTTAATCCACCTTATCCCTAAGGTAACACTCAAACAATATGAACAATTGACTTGAGCAAATCTTTCTTACAAAGAGATGTGGTTTTTGTGTCTAAGCTTTTGTAGTAAAATCAACTAAGTTGAAGAAAGCTTATGAAACTATTATCTCTAAAAATCACTCTAAGAGTTTATACAGATCCAGTATAGTATTTGAGAGTATTGGAGTGATTGAGATATAAAGAAGAGCTTGAGATTGCTTGTATGATAATGAAATGATTGCTTTGATGTGTGCTAAAACTCTTGCTCTTCAATGTTGATAATGAGGCCTATTTATAGGAAATATTTGAGTCTTCAAGCCATGATCAACAAGTATAGCCGTTACTCACATGCAAACAGTAAGTGGAGCCTCTTCCAATTAAATTTCATCAATTAAATTGAAAGAAGGAGCGTCTTCCAGACCAGTCTCAGATTGATCATTAGGCAGATTTAAAATGAGGAGCGTGTGGGGTCCACATGAGCTGGAATGAAGGTACAATGCTTGGGCATCAAGAATAGCCGTTGAAAGTATTTTGCACATGATGAAATAGCTGTTGATGAGCTGTCTTTAAAGTACACAATAAATCATTTTTTATGTTATCAGTCTCAGACCAGTCTCAAGAAGGAGCTGATGCAAGACAATAAAATATTGTTGGAGAATGATGTGTGTACTTGACATCGTGGTAATATACAGCTGGTTTACTGTTAAGGCTATATATCTATTGTCCTTTGTCATAGTCCTTGTCTTGTACTTCTCCATAAATTAAGGAAAAGGTGTGGGACAAGCTCCATTAAAATACTTTCATAAAAGTACATGCCAACCAATAAATAAAGCTTGTTGTTGTCTTTTGATTGGTCTATGTATCCAACTTAAATCTGAACTGATAAGAACATAAACAACAAAACACTTGGAGAATCATCCTTGAACTTTATGCACATGTTTTGTTCTTCAAAATGTCCAATAATGGAAGAATAATATTTATGACAAGCATATTCCTTCCTAAAATGAACTTTGCAATAACTGATCATATTCTTCAATAAAAAGTGTTTATTTGTCCTTTGTATGGTTGACTTATCAGTAAATGTAGCAAGCTTGATTGTTGTTCTAACGAACCCAGATCAGAGACCAGTCTTAGACTGATTCTGAAACCTTCAAGTTGCTTATCATTATGAATGCAGAGTAGCTTAAATGATCCATTCATTCCTGTCTTAATTAGTACACTCAAAATCACTTGTTAGACATTTAAAAGATCAGAATTATACTTAAAATATAAATAAATTAGTTTGTTATAATTAAAACATCAAATAAGGTTTTTGCCTCAACAATCTTATATATATTTTGGAAATATAAGAGACTCATTTACTTAAATTATCAACTTTCGTTGGGAACTAGTAATGCACGAAAACTATTGGATCGAAGAAACTTCTGGCTCTTCAATATATAAACATAGTATTTCTTTTTTTCTTTTGCATCATAATAGATTCGGGTGACCCAACCCGTCTTGCCAATGACAACCTTTTATGATTAGTAAACTTCTGGTTTACAATAATATGTGTTTCATTTACACTAATATAAGTGTAGCACTAATAAAAGAAAAAAATAACTTTTCCACAACACTTAATTTATTCAAAATATATCTCATAATATAGAAATATTCATGAATCTCCTTATTTCAATATGATAATCATGCATCACTGATAGAAAGAATACACTTATGCCGTCAATTTATTACCCTTTTCCTTAATCATGAATCACAAATTTCTTCAACAAATAACTAGTATAAAAGCTCTGTAAAAAAAAAAAACTAGTATAAAAGCCCTTGCTTAAAAAGTAAAAATAAAAAGTAATGGTATTTAAAGGTTGGGAGTTAAAGCAAATCATGTCATGAGATTCCACAAAAAGGCATCATTTTGGTTTTAAAATTTATGAAAAGAAAACAGCCACGTTCAAATTAATTATGATAATGTTGAAAAGATTATCACATTTTATGAAGATTATCACATTGATCTGTCATACTAACAAGAAAAGGCTAGTTTAATATGGATATTTGATCCTATTTGTCTTAGTAATAAATTTTACCATAAAAAAAAATGTGTTAATCCATATTGAAAATAAAAAATACAACCTTCTGTTTCTTTTTCTTCTAAGTTTGTTCATAATATCGATGCTTTAAAAAAAGCAACCTTTTGAGATGAAACAAGTCTATTATTAACTATTATGAATTTGCTATAATAAAGCATTGTGAAATTATTTAAAGATGTATGAATAATAAAGAGTGAAATTATTTATAAACAATGATCACAAAAAGTATTCTTGAGCATTTTGCTACTTTTGGAGCATATATATTTGATCATTATAGATTTAATCGTGTTCATCGTTTATGAGTATGCACAATTTAGTTCTTTAGAAACTGTCTCAAATGATACTCATACTTATCAAGAGTAATTCACTCTTTGCACAATCCTTAAAGGATGTTCCATAGTACATTTTTAGTTCTCCAAGAACTTTATCCCAAATCTTTAAAACAATATAAAAAAAACTTTATTCTTTGATCAATTCTTCAGAGATGCTTCAGTATTAAGATTTTTTTCTTCTATAGTTCTTCAGGTACTATATCAGAAATGATTTATAATGATCAAAATTTTCCTTTACACAACTCCATAAAATAAGTGGATCTTTTACAGTGGCATTCCTTTTTAAGATCCACATGAAGATGATGACGAAGGAATATCATGGCTTTTGCCTTTTGTTGAACAGATGTTTCATTTCCTTCTTTGATTGTGTCACCATTACCTTCTGCATCTAAATGAATTTCAGCGTTCAAAACCCAAGATAAATAATTCTTTTCAGATATGTCAAGGATCTCAAACTCAAATTTTGAAAGATTTGCCATTTTAATACTATCATCAAATAAATTAAACAAATAAGCATATATATATATATTTTGATTATTAATGACGCTCTCTGCTAGGGTTTGAGAACAGCAGCACCGCCACCCTTCCTCCCCCTTTCAGCGTTCTCTACTGCCGACCAGCACTTCCATCAACCGCACAGTCTCCTCAACCGGTAGCACCTCCTTTCCTCCCAGATTTTGTTGCGATGTAGACTTATCTTGCGGTGGTGCGATCGATCCCTTTTGGATTCGCGATGCCACCAATAGATGATGGCGGTTAGGGTTTGGTCTGCCGTCGTTGGTATGAAGAGGGAGTTCTCTCGATATGCTCTCTTCTAGTTTTGAGATCTCCTGTTCATTTAGTTGGGTAGAGATTGGTTTGTTGAGGAAAAATAATTTACTTGGTTTGATGGTTTTATTCCATGGTATTTATTTCACCCTTGCCTTTAAATTCAAATTCATTTTGGGTAGTTCAACTTTGTGTACTCTTTTGTTGGAAACTACTTACGATCCGGATTCATCAAACTTGTCTTGGCCTAATAATGCTCGAAAGAGCTAGTGCGTGGATACGCCGTGTTGGTGGTAGTATCGTTCATCGCACTAAGGGGTTGTCTCGGCCTAATCATGTTTGAAAGAACTAGTGCATGGATACGTCGTGTTGACGGAAGTGTCGTTTGTCGCACTACGGGGTTGGACGGCTTTTTTGGTGATTCTCGTGTTCGTGATGCTCATTTCTATTGTTCGACCATCCCTCGATCTGGCTTTCGAATAGTTTTGGGTTGCTTGGTATGTTCAACAAAAGTTGTCTTGTCAGAGGTTGATTTTCAATATTCGTATCATTCATTAATTTCAAACTGTATTGCTTGAAAAAGCAACGTAGCTTGCTGCATGCTGTAGGGAGTAGTAAGTACGTGGACTTTTTTCATGTTGACTGTCGGTTCATTCGCCTCGGTTTTTCAGGACTTCTATTTTGTCTTTTAGGATTAATTAGAAGTTGGTATCTTTTATTGTCTCATGCCCTTTGGTGTGGACGCATTGGGTTAGGTCTATGTCCCTCCAGTTTTTGTATATATTTTTCTTCTTTTTTAATATTATCTAAGCTATAGGTGGAGGATAGGGAAGGATAGAGATGCCAATTAAATTTGGATGTTTATCCCTCCCTTCACGCCTAGATGCTTTTAATTTATCTAATATATATATATATATATATATAGTCATTAAATAAAGTAACACAATAGTACGGATTTATATTAGATGCTAATAAAAATGATTCAAATTATTATTATTGTTATTATATTAATCATATCATTATAACTAATACAATGTACAATTAGTCCGACTAAAAAGTAACGTATGTTTAACACTTGGCGCAAGCACAAAATAATATTACAATGAAGCCGCCACCATATTTTATTTATCCCGTGAGGGGAAAGGAAAATAATGATAAAACCTTTAAGAGTTGGGTTCGGGAGTTGGTTACATGAGGGGAAGACGTTAACACCCCATCATATCCGTTGTACTCAACGGGAACCATTTGAGGAAATTTGGTTTGCATAAACAGGAATAACCATATAAAATAAAATAATTTTGAATGAAACTAATTACTGCCTCTTGATCCACATTGCGCAGAGGTATTGCTTCAATCCACTTTGTAAAGTAATCAATACCAACTAAAATGTAGCGTTGATTTTTAGATGAAGCAGGTTTAATTTCACCAATTAAGTCCAAAGCCCATCCTCGAAATGGCCATGGTTTAACTATAGAATGTAATTTACTTGCCGGGACATGTTGTATGCCTGAATGTTTTTGGCATTCTTGACAACCTTTCGCATATTCTATGCAATTTTTTAACATAGAAGGCCAATACACACCTTGTCTAAACAATAACCACTTCATTTTGTGGCCTGCTTGATGAGCACCACAAATTCCACTATGCACATTTGAAATGGTGATAAAAACTTCAGATTCACTAAGACATTTTAGCAAAACACCTTCAGCTGTCTTTTTAAATAACTCATTTCCAATGATCACATAGCTTAGAGCCCCTATATTTGATTTTCCTATCAACTTGACCAACAGGGTTTTGCAAATATTCAACTATTTGTTTTCTCCAATCACCATCCACTAAGTTATCAATGGTAAAAATGTCAACTCTTTCGTACTCCTCTATGTTCGAGCTATTACCAGAGTTGCCATCATCATAGTGTGGTGATTCTACCCCCACATGTTTTGGCATTGATAACTTAGTAGCCAATGGTTCATGAAAAATCAACTTTTCTTTAATCTCAATTAACTTGTTTAAATTTTCTGAAGACACTTTATAACCAGAAGCTATTTGAGCCAAGTCATTGACTTCTTGATTTTGTAATCTAGGAATATGTTAAAATTCCACAGATTCGAATCGATCCAGTAAAGTACTTGCAATCACAAAATACCTAGCTAAATGCTCTTTAATACATTTGTACTCTAATGTTAATTGCTTGATTACCAATTCTGAATCACCTCAAATTATAATGTTTTTTGCCCCCAAGTCTATTAAAAGTGCTAGACCTGCTATTACGGCTTCATATTGTGCCTCATTATTGGAACAAAAACCATTAATTTTGTATTTGAACTTAGTTGGAATTTGAATTTGAGAAATTATTAGAATTCCAATTCCAGTTCCATGTTTATGTTTGGAACCATCGAAATATAAAATCCAAGGTTGAGTATCCACATAACTTAATGGCATTTCAGTCATTGAGTGATCAACAAGAAAATCTGCCACTATTTGACCTTTTTTATCGCTCAAAGGTTTATAAGTTAGTGAATATTCAGTTAAGGCTAAAGCTCATTTACCAATTCTACTATGTAAAATAGGTTTTGAAAGCATATGTTTAATGACATCAAAATGAGAGTAGACATAAACTTCAAGAGGCTTTATATAATGCTTAAGTTTTATACAAGAGAAATATAAACATAAACATAGTTTTTCTATAGCACTATACCTAGTTTCAACATCATTTAATACTCTACTTAAATAATAAATGGCTTTTTCTACACCATCTTCATTTTCTTGGGCAAGCATGGTACCAATAGTTGAGTCAAATGCTGATATGTACAACTTCATGTTCTTGTTTCGAATAGGAGGCATCGACGTTGGTGGATTGGCTAAATAACTCTTAATATCCTCGAACGCTTGTTGTTGATCTTGCCCCCAATGAAATTGATCACCTTTTTGTTTTCTAAGTAGTGGAGAAAAAGAGTGGGCTTTTCCACTTAGATTCGAAATGAATCTTCTCAAAAAGTTGATCTTTCCCAATAGGGATTGAAGTTGTTTCTTTGTCTGTGGAGGCTGTGTTTCCATAATAGCCTTCGTTTTGTTTTGATTTATCTCTATGCCCTTTTTATGCACCACAAAACCAAGGAAATCCCCTGCGTGTACACCAAAAGCACATTTTAGTGGATTCATTTTCAATCCACATTTTCTCATTCTTTCGAATGATTTTCTAAGATGATTCAAATGATCATCACTAGAAGAGGATTTCACAACAATATCATCAATGTAAACTTGCATAAAGGCATCAATAAAATCATGAAAAATAAGATTCATTGCTCTTTGGTATGTGGCACCAGCATTTTTTAGACCAAATGGCATAACAACCCATTCATAAGTCCCTAATGCTCCAGGGCATCTAAATGCTATCTTAGCCACATCCTCTTCAGCAATAAAAATTTGATTATAGCCAGAATAGTCATCTAACATGATTAGGTACTCGAACCCAGCTGTTGAATCTATTAGCATTTCTGCCACTAGCATTGGATATTCATCTTTAGGTGTATCATTATTTAAATCTCTAAAGTCTATGCATACCCTAAGGCTACCATTTTTCTTAATAACAGGCACAATATTTGCTAACCATTCAACATACCTTGTTGTTCGAATGAATTTGCTCTTAAGCAATCTTTCAATCTCGCTCTTGATCTTCGAAAGGATCTCTGGATTGAATCTCCTTGGAAATTGCTTGATTGGCTTCTTCGCTGGCTTGAGTGATAGTCTATGTTCCACCATTTCTCTACTCAGTCCTGGCATTTCATTGTAGTCCCAGGCTAAGCAATCTTTAAATTCTTTGAGTAGATTTACCAGTTTTTGCTTTAACTTGAAATCAATATTGGTGCTGATATATGTTGGACTTTTTATGGGGCCATATCCAATATCAATCTCTTGCAAAGGATCTTGGGTTTGCATTTTAGGGTTTGAATTTAATGGATCTTTTTCAAAACCTAAGGGTTCATCATCATAAATGCAATCCAACCTTTGCTCATTTGGCAATGATTTGCCATTATTTTCTTCAATGGTTTCTTCAACCATATTTTGTTCGAGTGCAGCCTCTAAGGCCGTTTTGATTTTTTCTCGGCAATATATGCCGTTATTTTAGCCCAAGAGGATGGCTTAGTCATTGTTGGGATATTCATCATCCCACCCAGATGGTGGAATCACTCCATCTTCAGGAGGGAAATCTTCAATTTCTTCCCTCTCCCAGCAGAATCCCTATGTGGGATGGAGTCTCACACAGTGGTAAACATTGTTATTAGTGGCTCCTCGAAAGCCATCATCTCTTTCACCACATGGGGCAATAGAGGCTAAGTTTCTATCAAATGGTTGCTTGGTTATATGGTCAACCTCGCACAGATAGAAGCTTTGATCAGCCTCAATATTTTCCACTATTTTATCCTCCCTCCAAAGTATTAATCTTTGGTGGAGAGTGGAGGGAACATCACCAATCCCATGGATCCATTCCCTGCCTAAGAGCAAGTTGAAACTAGCCCTTGAAGGCACAACTATAAATAAAGTTGGCCTAATGGTGCTGCCCACAGCAACATCCATTTGAATGGCACCTAAGGATTTGCCACTTTTTCCCGCATAGTTTGAGAGAACAATGTTATGAGAATGCATATCAGTTTCATACATTCCCAATTTTCTTAGCATGAAATGGGGCATCAAGTTAACTGCAGCACCCCCATCTACTAAGAATTTGTTCACACCAACACCACCAACTTTAGCCTTGATGTATAAAGGCTTTAGGTGGTTTCTCATGCCTTCATGAGGCCACTCGAAGGCAGCCTGCCTTTGTTCAATGCACCCATTAATCATTACATAGAAACAAACAGGGGTACATTCATCTATATCAGGTTCTTTAAATTCCTCCTCAGGAACAGAGGTTGACCTGATATCATATTCACGTGGCAATATAGACACCACATTAACAAACACATCAAAATCTGGTTCAGATCCAGATTCGAGCAAGTCTTCATTCTCCATATCATCTTCCATATTATCTTCACGAAGTGATATCCTTTCTTTGATAGGTCTCCTTGAGGAAGAGCTCTGATCAATCACTAAGGCTTTCTTATCCTTATTGGGAACAATTTGTTTATTATTCCCAAGGTTGGTTTGGTTGCCCCCAGCATGGGTAACTCTGCTTTTGTTATCCCCAGCATGGATAACATTGATTGTGTTCCCCCCAGCATGGACAACTTTGTTAGAATTGCCCCCAACTAGGGCCATCTCTCTTTCTAACTTTTTCTGGCGTTGATACCTACGCCATTGTGTTCGAGTCATAGGGTTTTTTCCCTTATAATTGTTATTATAAGCAAACCTCTTGACTTCAACATTTTTGCTCGAAACAGAACAACTCGAGCTCCCAATCTCCATCTTCCTCTTTTGGAAAGCTTGGTGTTGGCCAGAAGACCATTGATTGATTGGGATCTTGTTGGAAGGAACATATGTTTGCCTCTTCCCCAACCTATTATGGATGGAAGGGCCCTGCTTCACATAATTTCCTTTGTTTGGTCTAGCAGTAGACCATTTATTTTTGTTATCCGCATATGGCATAACATTCTTAAGGCCTGCAGTAGCCTCTTTGCCACACACAACACTGCAACGAGGGCACAACATGACTTCTGTGTTGCTCAGCTTGCACCTATTCAAAAAGTCAATAAATTCCTCTTCAGCCTGAGGATAAACTTTTTGAACTTTCTCTTCATATTCCTTCTCAGTTACAGCTCGAACTGGAGAAGCTTCCATGACATCTACCATTAGGCACTCGAATGGCTCAACATAAGAAGTTTCAGCCACTTGGAGAGGATCAGTATCCACCTTCATTGGTGGTTTAGACTTCTCATCAAACTTCATCCTTCCCTCATTCAATGCCTTTTGCACTAGATCCTTGAAAACAACACATTGAGAAGTTTTATGACCCAAAAAGTTATGAAATTTGCCATAACCTCTTTTCTTTCTTTGTTCTAAAGCAGGAATTTTCAAACCTTTTTGAACAATTATTTGGCCATCAGGGACCAACAAATCAAAAAATTCATCACATTTGGTAACATCAAATGTGTAGGTTTTTGCAACATACTTATCATTTTTGGGTTCAATAAGATTTTTCTCATTCGAGGGTTTTAATAACTTGCAAGTATAGGGAGGCCCTAACTTTAATTCAGCCAAATCTATTTCATTTTCCTCAACCTCCTCATATTCTAACTCATAGTCATTATCACTCTCATAATGTCCTACGTAGGCTATTTTCTCTTATTAATATCCACCAGCATCCATTTCTACTAACTCATGTTCAGGGACTTGAGTAAAGCATCTTGCTTTAAGAAGCCTAAACTTATTGAGATAATCATCAATTGACTCTGGTGTTTTACGCCTCACACTTGCTAATTTTTTAAGGCTAATTTTAGTTTGACCCATGTAGAATTGTTCATGAAAAAGCCTTTCTAATTGTGTCCATGTAAACACAGATTGTGGAGGCAATGTTGTAAACCAAGTGAAAGCATTCTTGGTTAGAGAATTGGGGAAATATTTCATTTTTAAATTCTCAGTAATTGCTATGTCCCCTGCCTTTGTTAAATACCTAGCAATGTGTTCTACAGTGGACTCAGTTGTGTCACCAGCAAACTTAGTAAATTTGGGAGTTTTCATACCCCTAGGTATTTCTGTTTGCAACACAAACTCAGTTAAAGGTGACACAAAATTTGGCCTATGTAAACCAACATTTAGACCATTCTGGGCAAGAATTTTTTCCACTATATTAGCCAAGTTATTTTGCCCATAATCATTATGCTGAACAATTCTTAGTACTTCATCAGCATTTTGGTTTCGATTAACTAACACCATTTCAGGTTCAACATTTCTTTACACAGGCTGTTCGATTGCTCGAGGCACTAGTTGTGGCCTCTACTGTATTTCATTTCGAACCTCTGCAACTGGTTCAGGCTCTGGGGCCTGCAATTGTTGAAATGGTTGTCTAGGCATTTTGGGGCCACCAAAGAAATCTGCTATTCTACCCATTTGGGTGGCCAATGCCTGATAAATTTGGTTAGTATCTCGAATTAATGGGTTAATTACTGTACCCATTTGTGTTGTAAGTAAATTTACCATTTGATGGTTACTCTCATCCATTTGTTGCCTTCTGGCTAACATAGAATCTGTAGTGAATGTTGGTAAACTTCCTCTATTACGGTTATTATTAGAAGTATGTCCCATATTATATGGGGACCCAACCACCATGGAATCTGAAAATGTAGAAGGGTTTGTATACACATTCTGCATCAAAGATGTTGGCATTCCACAAGGGTAAGACCTACTCGAATGAAAGAGAGGTCCAATTAATTTGACTTCTAAAATCAAATGATGCCCCAATATATGGGTTGCCAGTTCCTACTTGAGAGGAAACTATGGTAGGGGCTATTGACGATTGCTCCAACAATGTAGTTGATGCATTTGTACCCCTTGAGGGGTTTGTTGACCCCACGGGCATTAATACATGAATTTCTTGTGCAGTTCCCGTGGAATTAGAATCAGAATATGGGCCAAACATTGCGTTGGATGCACCAACTACTACCACTGGTTGCCCATCCTCGAATTCTTGTTCGATGTATGGTTCAACTTTCCCATTATTATTATTATTATTGTTATTATTAGCGTTTGTGCCTCTGGGTCTAGCCATTTCTGGTTTTATTCTACCACTTCTCAAACGCATACACTAAATAACATTGAACATATGATTTTCTAAAAAGTTTTATGGAAATGAATGCAATGTAAATGCATTAAAATCACTTTTCAGAAAAATTTTGAAACAAATAAATAAACCAAAAACACACAAAACCAATCCCACTGGGCATGCCAATTTGTTTACACTGATTTTTGGTAAACAACCGCTAGTTTGCAATGCTTGAGAGACCAACTAGAGAATCTCGGAACATGTTTTGTGCATTCATTGTTTATGTTTGAAAATAATAATGTTCATTAACGCAAATGAACAAGTTTGTTTGACAAAGTAAAGTAAATGAAAATGAAACAACTTGAATGTAAATTGAATTACAAGAAAGATAAAAATACTCAAAATGAGTACGTATTTACAAGAAAAAGTAAATGTTTCAATAAATTAAAATGCAGGAAATGTAAATGAGAACAAGTAAATTGCACAATAATGTAAATTGCATTGAATTTAATAAGGAATGATCACAGAAACATACATGTTGCCTTGTTTATTCCTTTCACTCGAATGCATGGGTACTCAGAATGTATAAGGATTTTTAGTATGTGAATTTGTGATCCGTTTTACATCAAATGAATTAGTATTTATAGATAAATGCTACAACTATCTAATAACGACTAAATAATATCCATTTGACAGGTGTCTTGCTGTCTAATCTTCATCTTTGAATGCCAATAATTGCCACGTTTGAATGAAGAGTTGCAATGGTTTGAATTTTGAATCTTCAGAAATGCTGATAAATCTCCAAGTTACAAAATGTCTTCGAGTTCGAATAATTCTTGACAGCTACTCGAAATGCTGATGACTCGAACCTCCTCATTCGAGGGTTTTAATAACTTACAAGTATAGGGAGGCCCTGGCTTTAATTCAGCCAAATCTATTTCATTTTCCTCAACCTCCCCATATTCTAACTCATAGTCATTATGACTCTCATAATGTCCTACGTAGGCTATTTTCTCTTTTGATTTAAGAAACTTAGAATTTCTAGCCTTCTCACTTTTAAGTCTTTCAACTTGTCTAACTCTATCAGCAAGTTGGCCATATCCCAAGGTGTTGGGTGTCTAGTTTCTTTCGAATCGAGTAGTCCAAGCCACCAGCAGCCATTTCTACTAACTCATGTTTAGGGACTTGAGTAGAGCATCTTGCTTTAAGAAGCCTAAACTTATTGAGATAATCATCAACTGACTCTGGTGTTTTACGCCTCACACTTGCTAATTCTTTAAGGCTAATTTTAGTTTGACCCATGTAGAATTGTTCATGAAAAAACCTTTCTAATTGTGTCCATGTAAACACAGAATGTGGAGGCAATGTTGTAAACCAATTGAAAGCATTCTTGGTTAGAGAATTGGGGAAATATTTCATTTTTAAATTCTCAATATTTGCTATGTCCCCTGCCTCTGTTAAATACCTAGCAATGTCTTCTACAGTGGACTCTGTTGTGTCACCAGCAAACTTAGTAAATTTGGGAGTTTTCATACCCCTAGGTATTTCTGTTTTCAACACAAACTCAGTTAAAGGTGACACAAAATTTGGCCTATGTAAACCAACATTTAGACCATTCTGGGCAAGAATTGCTTCCACTATATTAGCCAATTTATTTTGCCTATAATCATTATGCTGAACATTTCTTAGTACTTCATCAGCATTTTGGTTTCGATTAACTAACACCATTTTAGGTTCAACATTTCTTTGCACAGGCTGTTCGATTGCTCGAGGCACTAGTTGTGGCCTCTACTGTATTTCATTTCGAACCTCTGCAACTGGTTCAGGCTATAGGGCCTGCAATTGTTGAAATGGTTGTCTAGGCATTTGGGGGCTACCAAAGAAATCTTCTATTCTACCCATTTGGGTGGCCAATGCCTGATAACTTTGGTTAGTATCTCGAATTAATGGGTTAATTACTGTACCCATTTGTGTTGTAAGTAAATTTACCATTTGATGGTTACTCTCATCCATTTGTTGCCTTCTGGCTAACATAGAATCTGTAGTGAATGTTGGTAAACTTCCTCTATTATAGTTATTATAAGAAGTCTGCCCCATATGATATGGGGACCTAACCATCATGGAATCAGAAAATGTAGAAGGTTGTGTATACACATTCTGCATCAAAGATGTTGGCCTTCCATAAGTGTAAGACCTACTCGAATGAAAGAGAGGTCCAGTTAATTTGACTTCTAAAATCAAATGATGCCCCAATATATGGGTTGCCAGTTCCTACTTGAGAGGAAACTATGGCAGGGGATGTTGACGATTGCTCCAACAATGTAGTTGATGCATTTGTACCCCTTGAGGGGTTTGTTGACCCCACGGGCATTAATACATGAATTTCTTGTGCAGTTCCCGTGGAATTAGAATCAGAATTTGGGCCAGACATTGCGTTGGATGCACCAACTACTACCACTGGTTGCCCATCCTCGAATTCTTGTTCGATGTATGGTTCAACTTTCCCATTATTATTATTATTGTTATTATTAGCGTTTGTGCCTCTGGGTCTAGCCATTTCTGGTTTTATTCTACCACTTCTCAAACGCATACACTAAATAACATTGAAATGTCTTCGAGTTCGAATAATTCTTGACAGCTACTCGAAATGCTGATGACTCGAATCAAATCTTGATTTGTTTCTTGGACTTGTGAATGCTTTCCATTTTCTGAAATCCTGGAATATTCCTTAATGAGAATATTATTTATATTTAAATATATTACTTCTAACCTTTATTGTATTATTAATGACTTGGAAACATTAATTTCCATAATTAAAAGGTCTAGTAATTACATTAAAAGAATATTTATGGCATATTTTGACTTAACTAAAATATGGGCTAACAATAAGATGACTTTTTTTGTAAGCAAATAGTAAGATGACATGTTAAATGTTAAATTCTTCTAAAATAATAAACTATATATCTTTATCTGAGCCAAATAACTAAACTAAATTCAAATATATGAAATATAAACTAAATATTTAAGCAAATATTATTAAATAAGAAAGACAAAAACTAAGAATAAATTTGCAGGGACAAACCTCACCAAGAAAAATAAAAACAAACAAAAACTAAAAGACCAAGCAAAAAACAATGTAAAACGAACAATATAGACTAAAAAAATCGGGACTATTGGGGGGTAAATTCCACTAAATGAATGTCAGAAAAAAACTTCAAAAGAATGTGATGGGAGTAAGTAGATAAACTATTTTGTAGCTTAAGTGATTAAGCAGTTACAATTTTTGAAACATAATTTTTTTAAAAATGAGATCCCATGAAAAAAAGTCAAAAGGCACCATATATATATGAATCATATTCTATAATCAAATCTTATTTCAACATTTTTCATGCGCAATATTAGCAACATGTATATCTCCAACTCTTATTGAAATAAAATAAGGGATACATATACTACTGCAATTTTAAAAAAAAATTATGATCTTATATGATTACAAAATATTAAATTAAAGTAAAATATATATGAGGTATCTCTTCAAACTTAGACATTATAAGAAATCAATAACATTAAAATATAATAAAACCACAATATACTAATATTAAATATAATCATGTTTTAAAATAATATTTATCATTTAACAATGTAATTATATTTATCATAATTATTACTATTCTTTTATAAATGTATTTTAAATGTATAATTTAATTGAATCGGCGCAATGCGGGTTAATCTCTAGTAGAATATAACATAAATATAATTCTAATCCATATGAAGAAAAACACGATTCTTGCAACGTCTAGTTTATAGTCTTTTTATCTCTATCGTGTTGAACTTGCTTATCCGAAATCAAATGGTGAGGTGTGTGACAATGAATTTATAATCCGAATTAGTTGATCACAATAATTTCTTAAAAAAGACATGTATAGATAATATATAGTGGAATTCTTATAAATGTTATCTTTTTTTTGGGTAAACCAAAAGTATCATCCGCGCGCAACTGCAGAGATTAATCCCCTCGAAGTAACTGAGATTCATTTAAGGAGTTGACCTCTCCCAACAAATGACACTCTTAAATGAGTAGGTCTCAAAGGCCTGCATTTATATTGATATTAAAATGTAGATCAACCCTCACTTAATCTACCTCATTTATATTTGATTTCATAATTTATAATCCTCCTACATTATATTAATCCTATTTGTCTACCATGAGTTAACTCGTGCATTTTACATGTATAACCTTGCGGTATAATTAACTTAATTAGGTCTGCCCATGAGTAAGAGCATCAATTGTATATGTATTTGAATTTTAAGTTTTGTCTCAATTTCATACTCCATATATAGTAGAAAGGATATTTTGAAGTTTAAGTATGTCATCATTAGCTCGTGCGTATCATGCACAGGTGTATATGAAGGAAAATTCTATGGTACAATAGGTTTTAAATAATAGAAAACTCAGTATTTTTTGAAAAAAAAATATTTTTATCTTTTAAATTATTATAATAATTAAATATTATTCATTTTGACAAAAAAATAAATTGACTTTTTTTTCTTTCCAAATTTTATTATTCATAATAATGTAATACTTAATAAAAAATAAAATTGTGATTTTTCTTATGAAATTATGTTCTCTAAAATATAATATTAGTGAAAAAAAATGAGAACATCTATAAATATCTACATTCAACCTCATGATCTTATCTGTCAAAAAAAAAAAACTCATTCACTTAAATTCGTACTATGTTGTTTCGTATCTTCTTAGTTTTTGTTTCTTCCTATTTCCTAACTGCTGAAATCAACATCTCACTATAGTTATTCAACAGATCTCAGTTTTTGTTTCTTCCTATTTCCTATTTTAACAAAAACCCATACGGCGATTTCTGACGAGCCTCTACCTCTACGAAACACCTCAGTTCTAAACTAGTCCTCTGTTTTACGCCGCAAACCAAGCGCCACTTTAGTCAGCGGGTTGTTTGATTCATCTGCCACGGTCGACGGTGATAGTTCCGGTGAAGAAATATGAAGCACTGATTTATTGTTGATTAAAATGAGACTATGTATTTTTTTCACATACAATTCTGTTCATACATACCCCTTTATTTACTTTTACATCATCTGAGACTTGATAACTATTCATCCCCACCACCACCATCAGACACCGGCCATCAGCATACCACCGTAAACTTCAAATTATTTTAATTAAAAACAAAGAAACTCTTCACAATCATCGTACAAATCCTGAAATTCATTATCATCTTCATACAAACAATTAAATCAGAAAAATAAACCCAGAAAAATTAAAATAAACCCGGAAAAATTAAATCAGCAATTGAAGAACTACAATCCAGAATACCTCAAAAAAAAAAACTACAATCCAGAAATTGAACAACATAAAAAATAATGGGTATTCTGTTCTCATCCAAGCACTGCTGCACTGTCCAAGAACAAACGTGCCGCCATAACAACACATCACTCATCGCGAGTCCACTGTTTTCCAGCACCAGATCGTGCGAGAATCTCCGCGAACCAGATCTTGTTCAGTTTTGGTACTGCAGATTTGATGAAGGGTTTTTGTTGCAGTTGCAGATTTGCTTCAATTTCATAATCAGTGAGATGATTTGCGCAGTTAGGAAATACGAAGAAACAAAAACTGAGAAGAAGATACTAAACAACAAGATATGTGCGAATTTATGAGAATAGATTGGATGTAGATATTTGTAGATGTTCTCATTTTTTATTATAAGAGATCTGAATCATTCATAATCCAATGGTAATTTTTAAGTCCCTCACCGGTGGGATTTAACAGGGCCCTCACCCTAGACTTCACCATTCAATAAATAATTTTTTAATTAATAAAAATAATTATTTATTTATAATTTTAAAAATCAAGTGTATCGGTACAATAGAATTTGTCTATTTTTTTGGTTGAGATCGGGGTATCCACCGCCGAACGCAGTGACTATTCCCTCGCTAGATTGGAGGCACCTCAAAAGGTGGGATAGCTGGCTCAAGGATTTAAAGCTGCTCCATACCCAAGGGGAGGATCGAACCTTCGACCCTTGGTTAAGAGAGGATAAGCCCCATGCCGCTCAACCACACCCCTTGGGTTTGTCTATTACATCAATATTATTTTTAAGGAATCTATAAAATAGCAATGGTTTTACTAACAGTTCCGGTCTTGTAATTGAACCACCATGAAACTTAGACGGGGGAGTTTCAAAAGTAAAAACATAAGCGTACAATCTTCAAATGAAACTTTGTTTTTTTTTTAACTGCAAATAATTTTATTGAATTGGAATGAACAAGTAATACATAACAATAATCCAAGAGATAACAGAAGCTCCCCAAACAGACCAGCTAAAAGCCATAGAAGCTAACAACTAATACATAACACAACTGAACAAAACAAAGAGGCAACATGGAACCAAAACAACTACAAGAGCTGAACAATGCCGCCGGCCAAACACGGGGGAAACTACCACGGACCAGAGTAAAAAGCTGGAACACTCACCGCAAAACACAATCTCTCGGATTACAAATCCATTCATACAGTAAGCACGGACTCTTTGCAGTCTTATGGAGAAACCACTGCCATGATAATTGCTGAATATAATCCACCACACTTCCAACCTCACCCTCCATGTTGTTGAATATCCTATCGTTTCGGGTCTTCCACACTGCCCAAATAAACGCAAGCCACACTATCGAGTACCCTCTTTTGATCTTCTTATTTGATGCACTTCCAATTAAGATACAAAAAGAAACACACCGCATACCAAATCTTAGCCGGCAACACACCGCATACCAAATCTTAGCAGTAAAATTGCGTACCAAATGAAACTTTGTTTTTGAAATGCTAAATTAATATCTATGTAATGTTGACCAAACCCTTCATTGATGAATTCTAATTGTTGATAGGATTCACCATCTTGAGACCTTTTTGTACTCTTAGGAAAGGTTATTGTTTCACCCGCACGAACATTGACTATCTATGTTAAAGTTTCGATTCATTTATCTTGAGACCTTCCTGATTCATTTGGCATAATCGTCTTAAAGTTTCGATTAATTCCTTTTATCTTTCCAAGAACATATACTAAGTTTCGATTAATATCTATGTAATGCTAAATTAATATCTTTCCATCTATTAACTTCCTTTTAACAAAGTCAATAAAATCAAGGGTTAAATATGTTTTTAGTCCCTATAAATATCTGACTCTTCTACTTTTAGTCCCTTTAAATTTTTTTCCCACTTTTTGGTCCTTCAAATATTTTCGATCATGATTTTTGGTCCATGCTTTTCACTCAACTATGTGTACGATTCAAATTTTTTAACGAGTTTTTGTGATCATGTTTATAATATTATAAAAATTACTCAAACCAAAATTCATAGTTTTTTACCAAATGATGAATTAACTATGAATTTTTAAGCGCAAACACTTTAAAAATTCATATTTAATTCATCACTAATTAAAAAAATTAAACTTTGCAAATCAATTCAATTTTTAATATACTAAACATTATTGCAATACATAATTTCAAATTTTAATTAGTATACATGAGTTGACTTAAAAGTAGGGACTAAATTCATGTTAGAGAATTTTGTAGGGACCAAAAAGTGAGAAATTTTTTTAGAGGGACTAAAAGTAGAAGAGTCAGATGTTTATAGGGACTAAAAACATATTTAACCCTAAAATCAATGAAGAAGATACGTAATTATTCCAAAAGATTTTTAGCAGCATGTAATGAAACCAAAGTCCTCAAACTTTAAATCACAAAAAGAAAGATTTTGAGGATAGCCAAATCCAAGAAATAAAATAGAACTATTTTCATATATTCTAAAGTCATCAATTATTTTATTTTAAATCATCAATAACACATGATATCAATGAGCTTTATTTATAACTGGATGATTTAATCAATCATTGAGATTCAGATTCACCTAACATAACAAGCAAATTATTTCAAATAAATATGACCTATACTAGTACAAATCTATACCCAATTATATTCTTACATACTTTGTTAATAAAATATAAGTTATTAAAATTATTCCAAGAAAATATGTTATCAAAAGAAAGTTCATAAAAAAAAAAAAACAATTGGTAGACATTATGAATGTCACTTAAAGTTTGACTTAAAAGTTTAAGCTTTTAGCTAAAGACTCCAGTAAAATAACATCCATCATATATGCTAATAGAAACTAACTGCTGTTAACTAGAGAAAATAAGGAAAAATTCAGAATTAACAACATAAAACCTTCAGAGAATAGTAGAATTAAGCAAATATAGTGAAAATATATAGAAACCATTACAAATTTTTCAATAATACACAAGATTTATTTTATAATTAATATAATACACAAGATTTCTTTCATATCCCCACTTACCCGAGTTCACTAGTAATTCATGTCATTTTTAAGGCGGATAAAGTAAAGCGAGTTGATCCATCTAACTTGATCATATAACTCATTGTTGCTTAGTCTATCCTATAGACGTCCAATACTTCCTTCGGTATAGATCGAATCAAGCAAACCAGTAGAAGTTTTTGATCATTACTAAGTAACTAAAACCAATAAGAAGTTACATTGAGAGTATTCTTCAATTTAAGAAATTTCAAACTCGTTGTTTAGGATAGTTTCACCATCTCCATCTCAGTCTTCATTGTAAAAGCATAATTAGTATTGTGCAACACAACAAAATGCACAACCTTCCATCATTCCATGGATTTCCACTTTCATACCTAGTCATCTCAATATTCTAATATAGGAACTTATTCCGAAAATGGAAATCAATGTAAGTTATCGACTTTGTTGCGTTGCACAATAATTGTACTAAATAATTTCCGTGTGTAGTACTAATTTGGGTATCAAATTTTACATTTTTAAGTTGTAACTCGCAGTGTGAACTCAACCCGTTGATGTGGTGTAATTATTATTATTATTATTATTATTATTATTATTACTATTATATTATTATTATTATGTTTGACCATACCAAAAATAAATAAATTATTATTATGTTTGCTAGAGTATGGTGGGCTGAATCATTTTGCTTGGAATTTGTTGCTAGAATTTGTTACTACAATTTATTTTTTTTACTATAATTTATTGCTACTAAAATTTAATTTATTTGATTTGATTTAGAAATTTTATTTAATTTGTTGTTAGTGTTTGGAATTCATGTAATAGATTTGTTTTGTAGTTTTGTTGCTGTTTATGGATGAATTTTTATTTGAAGTTAAAATAGTACAATATATATGTTTTATCCAATTTAAGTTTTAGTATTATCCAATTTAAATATTAGTAATGTGTAACTCAAAAAAAAAATGTTAGTAATGTGTGTCAAAATTGTGTTGGCTTGAATTATATTTTAGGTTTTTTAGAATTTTTTAAAACGTATATTTCTTTTATCAAACAAATATTTTGTAATTTTATGAATGATCCATAATTTTTTGCAAATTTTAGTTAATTATTCATCTCTATGTGACATGGCGCCACGTTGACAGGTCCTGACATGTGCAGTTAACGACCATGTCATCAAAAATAGATGGAATAAATGGAGCGGCAAGAGTCAATTTGATTAATGTTTTACAATTTTATGGAGTATTTGCCTATTCCCAAATATTTGTCAATTTTTTTTAATTTCAAGAGGAAATTTACCATGATAGCTAAGCAATTTTTATTCAGATGAAATTTAGAAAAATTTTAACCGTCACGGTTAACAAACACAACCACCGTAGTTAAGTTTTTAATGTAGTGTTGACCTCATTAGCGGCCAATAGCCACTTCTATTGTAATACAAATATCATATGATTCATATCTCACATTACTTGGGGGTGCGGGGGGATGGGTAGCTCAATTGGTTAAGCTGATCAGTTGAGCTAAGGGTTAAGGAGCTGATGGAGGTTAAGAGTTCGAATCTTGAATCTTGACAAAGGAGAAAAAATGTATAATATACTAATAACTAACAGGTGTGAGAAAAACAAGCATGCATGGCAGGGAGCTGGGCTTGATATGTTAGTGCAGACGTACACCACACATAACAACTCAGCAAAGGATTTTATTTTTAATTTTTGCAGGCTGCTTGATCATTAGACTGTTGGGCAGGTCGCGATGACTATTTGGAGCATGTGGAATGATCACGGTCGTTTCGTGGTCAAAATAAAGTTAATTAAGAAAATAGTACAAGGTAATTGACCTTGGTCGTTTCCCAAAGACTCGAAATTAGTTTAACTATAGTAGAGCAATTTAAAAACTGTAATTTGGGGTTTTTGATTTCAAAACAGAATATAAAAATTGTTTTAGAATTCAATTGATAAAAGCAATCAATCCATTGGCTTCGGATAACTCGACCTTAATTCTATCATAGGTGCAAAGAATCATTCAATTAAGTTGTTTATGCTCCGGTTGATTATAAAACTAATTATACAAGCGACAATCAGTTTTACACACGAATTCATTCGATTAAGCAAAGAATGCGTTCAACCAACCATGCAAGGTGAACAAGCGTCACAGAACACAGCCAATATCATGACATATTCGTTCAACCTATTGCTAAGCGCAAAACTACATCAATTTCTATTAGGTTTAATCTAACAAGCGGTGAATTAAAGCGAATAAATTGACTACTGTATAAATTCGAATATAACAATTAAGCAGTTATCTAACACGAATTCATACAGCACAAGAACTAAATTGATGATAGAAAGCATAAACATAATCGAAATTATTATTAAGAACAGACCTCAAGAATCATAAATCGAGTTCCTACACCAATGAATTGAAGGAAGGAATTAGTTCAACATCACAAGCGGCTGTTCTAGGGTTTGATTTCGTGAAATTCAGCAGAGGTTCTGACCTAGGTTACAAATTAGCTTTTATAATGTAATAAAACGGGCCACAGAACAATTGGGCCGAAAACATAAGTTCTAGTGTACATAAACTGTTTTTATTCCTAAATCAGTAACTTGACGTGCAGTTTAGACTCCCTTGCGCTCAGAATTAGCTTTTGACTTCAACGAACAATTTGTAGCTGTGTGTCTTTGCTTTCCAATGCAACTGGCCTCGCCTCAATCCGATATTCCTAGCTCCAGTTATGGTCTGCGCAATGAGAATGTGTCAAATTACTGTTTATTACGAAAATTAATAGCAAAACTTGACTCTAGACACAAAACGTGATAAAAACTCTAAAATAGTGGGAGAAGTCATACAATTGCCATAGTACAGAGTGATTAAAAAGTGCACCAAAAATGCACTGATCAAATTCCTCCACACTTAAGCTTTTGCTCTCCGTGCAAAACTCAAGATGAAAAACTCATTTATTCATTTTTTTTTAAGTCACAAGCAGTCAACATATTCCAGGTTTCAAGCTTCAAGCCTTGGGTTAAGATTCAAAAATTGGCACAATTCTTATCTATCAACTTTCAATGATAATCTTGCGTGTGTGTGTGTACTGTCTCCTACTGTCAACCAAAGTAATGTTAAGATCCCTCTATGAAACTACCATTCTAAATGCTAAGCTATCATTCTTTTCCTATAATTTTGGATTTAACCAGGATTTCAGTCTAGGGGAGGATATTTCTTTTCAAGAGATCCAGAGCTTTTCAATTTCAGTACAGGGACAACTTCTTTCAAGCTTTATTACTTATTATTATTTTTTATTATTTTAAAGCTTTAGGTACTACTCCACCTTTTCACCTGACGGGAACTTACTTGTAATAAGTCCAACCTGTTACTCAGAGTAGAGCATCCTACACAGCACTTGTTCCTCCAGTTTCGGGCATAGGAACTTGTTCCTCTAGTTTCGGGCACAGGAACTTATTATCATTTTTTTTAGCTCTCAAGAAGTTTCCCTTTTTCTTTAATTAATAGCAATGATCAGTCTATCTTTTACTTTAGCCTTACCCCCACACTTAGTTCTAATCATACCTTTCATTATATTCAAATTCAGAGAACTTAGTCTAAGGAATGTGTATTTAAAAGATTTATCTAGACATTACTAAGTTTGACAATGTTCAAGCAGTTGTGCATTAAAGTGCAAAGACTATCATGTCAGGTATCAAAACGAAAATTTCCAAGGATTTCACCAACTTTATAGCTATCTGCTCTAAGCCCTAGAACATGTGACTACTCATGAAAACTTTTTTTTTAAAGCACATAATGTAAAATGTCACTCCCTCACACTTAAACCAGACAGTGTCCGCAATGTAAGAATAAACAACAAGTGAGAGTAAAGGAACTACACACTCGAGGGGCTAAGCTGTAGCAGTTAGGGTGTAGGAAGGCTCGTCCAAGGAGAGCTCTTCAACAGGTGCTTCATCAGGCACCGAACTATCATGGAACAGCTTCATCCGCTGTCCATTTACCTTGAAAACTTTGTCACTACCTGTACTTTTTATTTCTGTAGCACCAAAAGGAAAAACATTAGTCACAACAAAGCGGCCAATCCACTTGGATCGAAGTTTTCCAACCATTATTTTTAGGCGGGAATTAAACAATAAAACCTGTTGGCCCATAGAGAATTCCATCCTAGATATCATCTTATCATGGAAGTGCTTAGTTTTCTCCTTATAAATGCTAGAGCTTTCATAGGCCTCAAGCCTCAGCTCCTCAAGCTGCTGTAATTGGAATTTTCTTTCATTTCCATATTACAGCTCTTCACCACCCAATAAGCACGGTGTTCAATCTCTACAGGAAGGTGACATGCCTTACCAAACATAAGTCGATAAGGAGACATCCCTATAGGTGTCTTGAAAGCTGTTCTTTGAACCCAAAGTGCATCTTCTAGACGGCGGCTCCAATCTTTCCTATTTGGTTGCACCATTTTCTCTAAGATTTGCTTTATCTCCCTATTTGAGATCTCAGCTTGCCCGTTAGTTTGGGGATGATATGCAGTTGAGATTTTCTGCACAACCCCATACTTCCGTAGCAAAGCTTCCATGGTGCGGTTACAGAAATGAGTGCCTTGGTCACTGATGATAGCTCGGGGTATGCCAAACCTGCAAAAGATATTGAACCTGACAAAATCTGCAACAACTCTAGAACCATTAGTCCTAGTGGGGATAGCCTCAACCCACTTTGAAACATAATCAACAGCAAGTAATATGTAAAGAACTCCAAATGATATAGGAAATGGACCCATGAAGTCAATCCCCCATACATCAAATACCTCACAAAAGAGCATAGACTGCTGAGGCATTTCACTCCTGCGAGTGATAGATGTACCTGCTATTTGGCACTTTTTACGAGTGCGGTAAGTCTCATAGACATCTTTAAAGATGGCGGGCCAATAAAAACCTAAGTCAAGTACTTTTCTTGCGGTCCTTTGAGGACCAAAATGTCCTCCCACTTGAGAGGCATGAGAGTGATGCAAAATAGATTCAATCTCATAGTCGGGGACACATCTTCGAATAACCTGATCATTACCAAACTTCCAAAGATATGGATCGTCCCACACATAATGTTTTGCACCACTCTTCAGTTTATGAATTTGTACCTGAGATGCACCTGCAGGAAAAATACCAGCAACAAGATAATTAACAATATCAGCAAACCAAGGAGTTACCCCATGTACAAGTAGCAACTGCTCGTCAGGAAAGTCATCCTGAATGAGGGAGGTGTCTCCATCATGCTCAATCCTGGTTAAGTGGTCAGCCACTAAATTCTCGGCTCCAATTTTATCCCTAATTTCAACATTAAACTCTTGAAGCAACAACATCCACCTAATCAGCCTAGGTTTTGCTTCAGGCTTCTTTAACAAGTACTTTAAAGCTGCATGGTAAGTAAAAACAAGAACCTTGGAACCTAGCAAATATGATCTGAATTTATCAAGTGCAAAAACAATAGCTAAAAGTTCCTTTTCAGTGGTGGTGTAATTAGCCTGTGCAGAATCTAAAGTCCTAGAAGCATAATAAATAACATGGGCGGCTTTTTCCACCCTTTGTGCAAGAACTGCTCCAACTGCATAGTTAGATGCATCACACATAATCTCAAAAGGAATGTTCCAGTCAGGAGGCTGGATGATAGGAGCAAAAGTCAATGCATTTTTCAAGAAATCAAAGGCCTTTTTGCATGCATCATCAAAATTAAAAGTCACATCATTTTTCAGCAGATTTGACAGCGGAAGGGCTATCTTGCTGAAATCCTATATGAACCGCCTGTAAAAACCTGCATGACCAAGAAAAGAACGAATCTCGCGAATGCAAGATGGGTAAGGCAGTGTAGAAATCACATCAATTTTTGCAGGGTAAACTGAAACTCCTTTTTTTGAATTTATGTGACCCAAGACAATTCCCTGTTCAACCATAAAATGACATTTTTCAAAATTCAAGACAAGGTCAGTTTCAACGCATCTTGACAAAACCAAATTCAAACTAGTCAAGCATGCATCAAAAGAAGCACCATAAACAGTGAAATCATCCATAAACACTTCCATGCAATTTTCAATAAAATCAGAGAAAATACTAATCATGCATCGCTGGAATGTGCCAGGTGCATTGCAAAGACCAAAAGACATTCTCCTGTAAGCAAATGTGCCAAAGGGCACGTGAAAGTGGTCTTTTCTTGGTCTTCAAGTGCAATATGAATTTGAAAGTAACCTGAAAACCCATCAAGAAAACAATAATGTGATTTACCTGCCAACCGTTCAAGCATCTGGTCAATGAACGCCGAAGGAAAATGATCCTTTCTAGTTGCCTGGTTCAACCTCATGTAATCAATACAAACTCTCCAACTGTTCTGGACTCTAGTGGGTACAAGTTCATTTTTTTCATTTTTCACCATAGTGAGTCCAGATTTCTTAGGTACAACTTGCACTGGACTTACCCAACTACTGTCAGAGATAGGATAAATGATATCTGCTTGTAACAACTTAGTTACCTCCATTTTCACAACATCAAGAATCAAGGGGTTTAGCCGCCTTTGGGGCTGCCTCACCACCTTAGCTCCATCTTCAAGGAGAATCCGATGCATGCACATCGTGGGGCTAACGCCCGGTATGTCAGCTAAGGTCCATCTGATTGCCTTCTTATGTTGCTTCAAAACCTGCAAAAGCTTTTCTTCCTGTTCACAATCAAGGTTAGAAGAAATAATCACAGGTAGTTTTTCATTTTCCTCTAAGTAGGCATATTTCAGATTTTCAGGAAGTGATTTAAGCTCTAATGACGGTGGCTGTTCTATGGATGGTTTTGTTGGAACAGCCGGAATGTCAAGAGCTTCAACCGTATAAACAAGCGCCTCATTAACAGCTTCACCTTCACCTGTATGGCAATTATTATCCTGCAAGTCATAATCAATCTCAGCACAAACAGAGCAAATGTTAGTGTTAGTACATGAATCGCATGAGTAAGTATCATCAAAATCAGACAATGAAGGAAAATATGAAGAAAAGAATTCAGGATAGGTCTCATCAACCAACTCAGAAACCAAGTCCATATAAAAAACATAATGTTCCTCTAAAGGGTGTTTCATGGCATCAAAAATATTGAATTTAGCGACAATGTCGCCAAACTCCATGGACATGGTTCCATTATACACATCAACCTTTGTTTTTGCTGTTCTCATGAATGGCCTGCCAAGAATGATGGGTGCCCTGCTGGAATTAGTTTCTCCCTCCATGTCTAAAATGTAGAAATCTGCAGGAAAAATTAAATCATTGACTTGCACAAGGACATCTTCTAATACTCCAGCAGGGCGAGCATTGCTCCTGTTTTCTAACTGAACGATCAAACCTGTAGGCTGCAAAGGACCAAGATCAAGGTTATTATAGACAGAAGTAGGCATAACATTAATACCTGCTCCCAGATCAAGCATACAATTTTCAAACTTTTTGTCCCCAATGGAACACGGAATAGCAAAAACACCTGGATCCTTGCACTTTTGTGGCAGGGTCTGACTGAGAACTGAGACATTATCTGAGGAAGTGGATTTGGGATGAATGAGAGCAGAAACATTTCTTCCCAAACTAACTCTGTCATTTTCATTCATCTTCCTCTTGTTTGTGCACAAATCTTTTAAGAATTTTGCATATTTAGGAATCTGCTTAATTGCATCAAGAAGAGGAATGTTAACTGCTACTTTTCTGAATGTATCAATAATCTCTTTGTCTTCCTCAACTGTGTTCTTTTTATTTTTCTGCAC
The DNA here is from genome assembly GCA_951804385.1 of Trifolium dubium. Taxonomy (NCBI): domain Eukaryota; kingdom Viridiplantae; phylum Streptophyta; class Magnoliopsida; order Fabales; family Fabaceae; genus Trifolium; species Trifolium dubium. The sequence goes on from OX638073.1 coordinate 16,378,669, forward strand.
CCTTTGAGTAAAAGGAATAGGTGGCACATATACTTTTTCAGTTTCAGTTGTAACAAAAGGCTCAATAACATGTTCATGTTCAGAAGTAGATGATGCTGCAATGGTTTTCTTCTTTTTCTCTGGGGCTGGTTCAGACACTCTTCCAAATCTCAAGGTAATTGCATTGACATTTGCATTCACATTCGCATTCGATATTGTTTGTGTAGGAAGGTTATCGGAGCCCTGAGCTTGCAATTGGCTTATTACATTAGCCATTTGTCCCATCTGTGTTGTCAAGTTCTGAATGCTAGCATCTGTTTGTTGTTGATTTGCAACTAGTTGTTTGACAAGGTCTTCAAGGGGAGCAGAAGGTGATGTAGCTTGTGATTGATTCCCATATCGAAGGTTTGGATGATTCATGCCACACACTTTAGCTGTTAGAGGTTTATTAATGACCAATTGTTTCACCAAGGAAGTAAGTTCATTGATTCTGGTTTCGATTCTGGTTTCTAGAGCCTTGGTGGAAGTAGAAAAGCCTGAAGTTCATTGACACCCTTTGTTTGGTTCAACACATTATTTCTAGTTGAGAACTGTTGACAATTAAGTGACATATTCTCAATCAAAGTTTTGGCAGCAGCTGGGGTCTTATCAACAAGTGATCCACCACTGGCAGCATCTAAGATTTTCCTGTCCATTGGTTGCAAGCCTTCGTAGAAATACTGGATGAGAAGTTGTTCAGTGATTTGGTGTTGAGGACAGCTGGAAACTAGCTGTTTGAATCTCTCCCAATACTCAGCCAATGTCTCATTGCCTTGCCTAATACCACATATTTCTTCTTTGATCGAAGCATCCCTAGAAGTAGGGAAATATTTTTCAAGAAAAATCTTCTTCAAATCAGCCCAAGATGTAACAGAATTTGGCACAAGATAATAGAGTCAGTCTTTGGCAGCACCCTGTAGTGAGAATGGAAAGGCTCTCAGCTTGATATGATCTTCTGTGATACCTTCAGGCCTTAATGGAGTGGAGCAAACAACCTGAAACTCCTTCAAATGCTTAGGCGGATCCTCACCTTCAAAACCACTAAACCTTGGCAACAAGTGTATTAAACCAGATTTCAATTCAAAAGGTGCAGCAACATTAGCATAATCAATACATAAACCATTGTAATTAACATCAGGGGCAGCAAGCTGCCTTAGTGTTCTTTGATCAGCCATCGTATCAAAAGCAGGGTCAGATTCAAATTAACAATGTCTATATTCAGCACAAACAATACGAAAGAAGAGATATGGTTAAAATAAAATCCAAAAAATATTCAAACACGAAATTTAACCTAATGAAGACAGATAAGAATTTAAGAATTTTTTTGGGAATTTTGTAAAACTATGAAAACACAAATAAATTAAAATAAAATAGTAAAACACGGAATTTGGTATTTTTACGCTACTCTCACCTATTTTGTTTCAAAATAGGGGATTCTAAACTATGATTTTTTTCTCATGAAACAGCGCTGGAACCACTAGAATCGGAGAAGATTTTTCAGAAAACTGTTTTTTACGAAATCTGATTATTAGGGCGCGTAAAGGCCAGAAAACAAACTACAAGACCAGAACGCACAACACAACAATTGAGTCTAATATTGATTAGATTAATTGGGAGTCCCCGGCAACGGCGCCAATTTGATCACGGTCGTTTCGTGGTCAAAATAAAGTTAATTAAGAAAATAGTACAAGGTAATTGACCTTGGTCGTTTCCCAAAGACTCGAAATTAGTTTAACTATAGTAGAGCAATTTAAAAACTGTAATTTGGGGGTTTTTGATTTCAAAACAGAATATAAAAATTGTTTTAGAATTCAATTGATAAAAGCAATCAATCCATTGGCTTCGGATAACTCGACCTTAATTCTATCATAGGTGCAAAGAATCATTCAATTAAGTTGTTTATGCTCCGGTTGATTATAAAACTAATTATACAAGCGACAATCAGTTTTACACACGAATTCATTCGATTAAGCAAAGAATGTGTTCAACCAACCATGCAAGGTGAACAAGCGTCACAGAACACAACCAATATCATGACATATTCGTTCAACCTATTGCTAAGCGCAAAACTACATCAATTTCTATTCGGTTTAATCTAACAAGCGGTGAATTAAAGCGAATAAATTGACTACTGTATAAATTCGAATATAACAATTAAGCAATTATCTAACACGAATTCATACAGCACAAGAACGAAATTGATGATAGAAAGCATAAACATAATCGAAATTATTATTAAGAACAGACCTCAAGAATCATAAATCGATTTCCTATACCAATGAATTGACGGAAGGAATTAGTTCAACATCACAAGCGGCTGCTCTAGGGTTTGATTTCGTGAAATTCAGCAGAGGTTCTGACCTAGGTTACAAATTATATTTTATAATGTAATAAAACGGGCCACAGAACAATTGGGCCGAAAACATAAGTTCTAGTGCAAATAAACTGTTTTTATTCCTAAAGCAGTAACGTGACGTGCAGTTTAGACTCCCTTGCTCTCAGAATTAGCTTTTGACTTCAACATAAAATTTGTAACTCTGTGTCTTAGCTTTCCAATGCAACTGGTCTCGCCTCAATCCAATATTCCTAGCTTCAGTTATGGTCTGCGCAATGAGAAGGTGTCAAATTACTGTTTATTACGAAAATTAATAGGAAAACTAGATTATTAGCAAAACTTGACTCTAGACACAAAACGTGATAAAAACTCTAAAATAGTGGGAGAAGTCATACAATTGCCATAGCACAAAGTGATTAAAAAGTGCACCAAAAATGCACTAATCATGGAACAATCGAAATAATTGGGTATGACACAATGAGAAGGAACGGGGCCAACAGGTTGGGCATAAGGCTTTGCGACTATGGAATGAATGGAAAGCTATTTAGTGCCAACAACATGGAGACAAACAGCAGCAACAACAACATGGAACGCCTGGCAGCCTCCACCGCAAGGTGTTTTTAAGTTCAATACCGATGCCGGAGTGCAGGAACATACCAACAAACCACGGCTGGCTGGTGCGTCCGAGACTGTCGCGGACAATAATTCATTGTAGGAGGAAGCTCTTGGACACAAGGAAGAAGCTCATCCAATGAAGGAGAGGATTCACTGCTGTAATTTTTGAAGTAGATGCTTGCAATGTTGTAAATGCTATTCGGAGACGACATCATGGTGTCTCTGAATTTAACTCTATAATTTAAAGAATTACATGTATTTTAGATTTGAATCCCGGCTTTGAGGTAAAATGATAGAGGAAGATATTAGATTTAGAATTAATTAATAATTTAGTTATTTTAATTAGAAATAATAGTTACTAGTTTTTAGGATTAAGTTGTTATATGTTTATGAACCTATTTTAGTTGTTATCCGTTTATGAGCATTATATATATATATGCTCATTGTGACCAAAGAATTAATGAATGAATGAAGTCAATTGTTATTTATCTTTTATTTTATTTATTTAGTTTCTTTATTGTTATTTTTATCTTGTTTTATTTGTCTTTCTTTTATTTTATGTTCTTTATTTTCATTAAGATTATCATAGAAAACCCTAATTTGTTATTTTGATAGAATTAACACTCTATCAATTGGTGCTTTCATTCTTTTGAACTTCAACACCTCCCATGGAATATTCAAACCCTAATCCTCAATATTATCTATATCCCAACATTATTCCAACCGTTTCCCCATATTCATCCACCCTTCCTCCGACGTATTACACTCCAACAACCATTACAAACCCATCATCAAATATAAACACACCTTATTCACCTTTGCTTCAACCAACCCCACATACTTATCATTCATCTTCACCTTTTAACCAATACTTATCATATGGTTTTCATCAGCAACCTCCTCCAAGTGATGAGTATTCAAATTTTCCATCTTTTTCTTCATACCCGCATCAACATCTTGCTCCTATTTCTAATGGCACCTCTGGATATGATTATTCATGCTACTACAATCACTCCCAACAGCAGCAACAACAACAAATTCATCACCCTAATTCTCGATTTGTTGCAACAATTTCAAGTGTAGAAATCAATCAAGAAGCTTTGTATAAAATTTTAGAAGCTTTAAAAAAGGTTCATAATGTGGTGAGAGAAATTCGAAATGAGATAAGAGAATCTCATCTCACTTTCAAAGAAAATTTTAAAGAATCTCAGAGAGTTTTTGACGAACAAATGCAAGCCTCCGGTTCAAGATTCCAAAAGCTTTCTGATAAGTCTCAAACTTTGCAAAAGAAGTGGACGGATAAGTTTGTTGAAGAAAATGCAGAAAAAGAGAAAGAAGAGCCAGAAATAATTGTGGTTCAAAAACCATCGCCTCTTATAACTCTGGCACCAACAACAGTCAACATTGATTTGACTGTGTCACCACCGTCAATGAAGCCTCCACTGAAACTGTTGGATCTACTTTTGGCGGAATACCCAACTACGGCGCCTCCACTAACATCATTTGTTAATGATAGAGGAAGATATTAGATTTAGAATTAATTAATAATTTAGTTATTTTAATTAGAAATAATAGTTACTAGTTTTTAGAATTAAGCTGTTATATGTTTATGAACCTATTTTAGTTGTTATCCGTTTATGAGCATTATATATATATGCTCATTGTGACCAAAGAATTAATGAATGAATGAATGAAGACAATTGTTATTTATCTTTTATTTATTTAGTTTCTTTATTGTTATTTTTATCTTGTTTTATTTGTCTTTCTTTTATTTTATGTTCTTTATTTTCATTAAGATTAGCATAGAAAACCTTAGTTTATTACTTTGATAGATTAACACTCTATCAATTGGTGCTTTCATTGAGAGTTAACACTCTATCATAAAACCCATTAGGCGTCAAGCAAATAGGGTTGCTCATTCTATAGCTAGAGTGGCCCATGAAATGTTCTTTGTATTTTGATCTTTCTTGAAGAATAGAATAAAGGGGACCATTTTAAAAATACAAGCCTCAAATAATTTTCAATTAAACTTATGTTTAAAATTGGGTACGTAAAATTGATGGTGACAAATATTGTAGCTACAGCCTATAGGTTAGGCCATGTGAATTTTAATTTGTCCCATTTAAAAAGAGCTTTCATGTTGAAGGGGACTTAAAATTTCATCTGTTGATCTACTGGGTCATTAAACAGTAGTGTAGTACACATTCACTGTAGCAATATATGTAATGTATGGTATTCCTTGCTTGTAAATACTTAGGAGTATATATATTTCTGGACCACTATGAGTCTCTCTATCCTTGTTCATAAAAAAAAAGAGTATGTGGGGTTTGGATAGGAATAGTAATGTGATGGATGAATGTTTGATCTATATGATCTCAAGTTAGTTGGGTGGCTATAGTGTAGGATCCAATTAATATTCTCCAACTGCCTCATACATACTATACCACTGTTCGACTGCGTTTGATACTCAGTTTGTGAAATCCTCTCGGCTGGCTACCCCTCGTTTTGTAGCTTGGTCTCGTCTGTGTGAGGGAATTGTATGTCTTAATGTGGATGCGAGCCTCTTGGGCTCACTCCAACAAGCAGGTTTTGGTGGTCTAATACGGAATGCTACTGGTACATTCCTCAAAGGATTCTATGGGGTTGTTTCACAACCAAGTGTGTTGTTGGCGATACTCCATGGTCTCGACTTGTGTTGGGCAATCGGTTATAGGAATATAACTTGCTACTCTGACTCCTTGCAAGTTGTTACTTTGATTACAGAAGGTATCTCTCCTCATCATAGATTTGTGAATGAGATTAAGCGCATTCGACAATTGGTAAGTAGAGATTGGACTGTGGTGATTAACCATACCCTTCGGGAGGGGAATGTGTGTGCAAATTGTTTGGCTAAGTTGGGAGCTTCCTTAGATTTGCCTCTTGTGATTTTAGACACGCCTCCTATTGAGTTGTCTCATGCCCTCCTTACTGATGCTCAAGGAGTTAGTTTTGTTAGAGATTAATCTCTTTGTTTCTTTTTTTATTTATTTTATCTCTTGTAACCAAAAAAAAAAAAAAGCTATACCACAATTGCCCAACTCTATTGGTGTACTGTGTAATTGATCCTTCTACATGTCGATTTGTGTACAAGTTCCATTTAATGAATAAAAAAGTTAATGTTGCCAAATATTAAAAAAAAAAAGTTATTTGCACAACCATTTAATCTGTTTTAGAGGCCAGTCCTGATATAAAGTAGTTTCAGATTTCAACCCCCTCCGAATGTAGTTGCAGAATCAAATCGTGATCCTACCAATTTTAACGTTAATTGTTACTAGACCAACTAACGATTAGAGACAAATAGTAACTTGTGACCAAGGAAACAATATGGATTGTATGAGATGGCTAGATCAAGGTAAACTATCTATATATGTTAGAAAATGATAATAATATTTAATAGAGTTGTAATTTGGTAAGTGGTTAAGATCATGTATCTTATGAAGTAAAATGCAGTTCGAATTTTAGATTTTATACTAGTATCCTCACCCGTGCCAAGCACGGATAAAAATATAATAAAAAAAGAACATTTATGTATCAATATTTACATAAATATCAAATAATAAAATTTAGTTTAAATTATATTTTCATTCTTATATGTACGCGTATTTTTTACTTTGATCCCTGTATCTTTTTTATTTAGGAATTCATCCATGTATGTTAAAATCTTTTGGTTGTAGTCCCTAAAGTTAAAATCCGCAGGTTTTACCTTTGAATATTGCTGCAGATTTTAACTTTAGAAACTAAAATCAAAATAATTTTAACATATAGGAATGAAAATGTCATTTAAGCTTAAAATTTTAACAAAAATGCATTACACAATATAGGGTGCGTTTGTTTGAGATTAAAATAAAATAGATTTTTTTTTAAAAATCTATTTTGAAAAAATAGATTTATTTTGTAGAGATTTTGAAAAAAATCTAAAGTTGTTTTGTGTTTGTTTACAATTATAAAAATCATTTTTGAGAACAAACACATGGTCCATGTTTTTAAAAAAATAGATTTTGAAAGAATCTATTGGAAATAGCTTTTCATTTTGGACTCAAAAATGATTTTTTTAACAAAATGATTTTTATGAAAATCTAAAACAAACACATCAAATATAAAAAAAGTGATTTTTTTAACAAAAAAATAGATTTTTTTGAGAAAAAATCTCAAACAAACGGGCCCATAATATGACTTCTAAAATTCTAGAATGTAAACTCACAAAATAAAAGAAAATTGATAAAACCTTACATTAGTGAAATGGAATAAATATTAAAAAAAAAAGGTGAAATACCAAAATTTTATTACTAAAAATGAGATATTCATTCAATCCAATAATTGATAAAATACATCATCAGATTCAAATACAAATTCAAGATCGCTAAAAATAAAAAGGATTAATATGAGAATAAACTCACAACATTCAAGTTAATAGCATATAATGGCAAAATGTTTTCAAATAATATGATAAAAGTAAAGTCACCGGAATATTCATGTTGAAATCATGAATATTGTGCTATGGAAAATAAGCTAATTAAGGATCTTTAGTTGAAATCATGTAGTTTCCCATTCTAAAAAATCTTTTTTTTTTAATTATAAAAAAAAGGTCATGTTTTAGTCCCCTGCCCTTCATATTAAGTCAAATAACAAAAAAAATTATATTATGAAGAAAAAATTTACTAATGAGAAACATGTAGAGTTTAACATGTAAGCTTGGTTTAATTTGTTGAGTGTGAGAAAATTGACATTAATTATTCTAATTTTAAAAACACTATCAATTTAAAACAACAAAAAACAAAACAAATAATTTTCAGAAGATCTATTTTTCTTTTAATTTTATTTATTCATGATCTCACAATTTTGTTTTTACAAATTCATGATCCTACATTTATTTTTAACAAATTCATGATCCTACGATTATCTTTGAAGATTTGCGCCAATGAATCCAATTCAACTATCGATAATAAATTTTCGAGGTTGAAAATGTTATAGTAGCTTTGACATAATTAATAACTGAAACATTCAAAATTCTTGATCCATTTTTGCTCCTCTTGGACCTTATGTGAAGAATGAATATTGACTCATTTTTTTTGGTGATTTTAAAGTTTTTATCCATTGTTGCTCCTCTTGGCCAATTATGTGAAAAATGAATATTGTTCTAATCTTTATTCTAGGTTCATCTATATATTATAACATCAAAATATAAGGAAAGAGAAATTAATTTTGAATAAAAAAAAAAGATACGATCTGGTATAAAACTAAACAAACATCCTCTTGATACTTAATTAAAGAATGGATAATTATGATGTTTTATTCAGTAACCATATATAAATAACATCAAAACAAAGAAAATAACATCAAATCAAATGATGGTATTAATTAATTTTTAATTAAAATAGGAAAAATAGAAGACTATGATCTAGTACTAAACAAAGATCCGAATTTGTTTTCACAATCAAATTAACTTTTTCTTTATGAATAAAAGAAGAAAAAAAGCGAAGAAAAAATTATTAACAAACACAAAACAAAATAAACTACATTGATAAAATAACACGACGATTCAAAATACTTTACCTTTTTAACCAAACCGAGATGAAATAAACCTAAAAAAATACACATGCATATGTTAATGAATATGAAACCACTAAATCCAAATCATATATAAATCATATTGAATAGTAAAAAATGCACATATGTTAATGAATAAGAAACCAATAAATTCGAATTAAAAAAAAACCCATAAATTCAAATCACATATATAAATCATATTCAGTTGTCAAAAAAATGCGCATATGAGCATAGTTTTTTTTCCTGTGATGATCATAGTTTTTTATTATTTAACGCACTACATACAATATAATAGATCCATGAAAATATTATATTATTCTATCTTTAAGAAATCAATTGATGAGGGAAATAAACTTTCTATGGAACAAATAGAATGATCAAACGAAAAATATCTAAAAGAATCCAAAATGTAAGTCAGCAATTTATCTTAAAGCATAAAATAAATATGATAATGTATAAAGAGAAATCAAATATTTGACAACAAAAAATAAGAGAAATCAAAATAAATATAAATTTACTCTTCTAATTTCTCCATTCATATGCTTTTTCTAGGATAAATAATAGATGCAAAAACATCAAAGCTGCTTCCCCTTCGGATGATGCATCACTGGAAAAAACAAATCAAATCAAAAGATAAACAAATAAGGATTTCATTGACAACTATATATAAAAGAAACACAAAGATACTACTAACATATTTTATTTTATTTTATTTTCTGATAGCAAACAAAAATACTACAAATAACCGTTTATGTTAGTAGTATTTGATTATTTAAAGAAATGATTACATGAATGCATAAACCATTCCTACGAATAACAATCAATTTATATTCTTCCTTTCAAAAATCAATTTATATTCTTAATGACAAATTCATTTACATTAACTTGTTGACTAATATGATGACTAATATTCTTAATGACAAATTCATTTACATTAATTAATATTAATATTCAATACATTCAAATTCAAATTTCATAATTTACCGGTCACAAAAACAAATGACTAAAGAAATATTTTGTCAAAAAGTCTCGTACAAATTGCTATTTTAATCCTTCTAATTTTTTTTGCTATTTTAATTACTTTTATTTTGTTTATATATTTTAATAATTTTATATACATAAAATCAAAGAACAAAATAAAATATGTGATTACCATTTTTCAAACCAACAATTTGATAAAAAAAATAGCATAAAAAAATCTGATAAAAAATTTAAATAATATTTAAAATCTATTTTTAATACTTTTTAAGTTTACTATTTTCATGTCAAATTTAACGTTAAAAAATATCACAAAAATGTACTATTACTTCTTTGTCATTATTACACAACTAGTGGCCAAACGGGCACGTTCCGTGCCCGCCTGTGTGATACGATTTTGATGAAGAAAAAAATATTTTAAAAAATATTAATGGTTTGATAAAAATTAAAATGTATAGAAATTATTGAAATAGAAGTTAAAAAGATTGAAGATATAGAAGTTAAGAATAGTTTTAAAAAAATAATAGAAGTTAGAGTTTATAGAAAAAAAAAACTATTAAGGGCATTTTGGGAATTACAAAAAAAGGCTACACCAAAATCAAAGTATTCCCTTTATATATTGTATCTATCTATCTATCTATATCTATACTATATACAATTAGGATGGGTACTATAATGACCATATTAAATGCAAAATCATTATTATGACTTCCTCCATACCAATTGCCACGTGGCACATTATCACCACCCCACCTTTTCATTTTATTTTTATTTTTATTATTACTAGTATAACTAACCCGTACAAATGTACGGGTTAAAATTCAAAATTATATTAATATATATAATTAATGTTAAAGTAGATTAGTTTAAATATTAATTTTTGTAATTTAATTTTTAATATCTTATTTTTAATTAATGAATTTTTTGTCATATAATTTATGTTTTTCTAATTACTTATGAAATTGATTTAATATTTATATTATTTAATTATAAAAAATAATTATATATTTAGGGATTTTAAATGGATAGAACATGGTGGAGAATGATATTCCACTCCCCGTTCTCAATAGTATGGTATTTTCTTTTTGTCCCCGTAAAATTACAAAAATAATAGGATCTGTTTTAATATATAAGTATAAATATTGTCAAAATAAAAATACACTCATTTTAACATGAGTGTAAATATAATTCATAGCTGGAGAATGATCTCCCACTTTTCGTTCTCAACAATGTGATATTTTTTCTCCCATCGCCGTAGCAATTTAAAAAAATATAGGACCTTGTTTTGATATGTGAATATAAAGTCTCATTTTTTAAATAAAAAAATTGGCTCTTGCATAAATATATGATTATTAATATTGATCCCGTGTAAATTATAAAGACATGCACTGATATTAATATAAGTGTAAATATAAGTAATGGTAAAAATTACAAAAAATGGGTTTATTCTATTAATATAGGAATAAAAATATGTTCTTAATAAAATACAAATAAAACATAAATAATAAGTATGATTTATATTTGATACAACTTAGTAATAAAAAAAATGATCGATAGAAATGAGTTAAGTTTTGCATGTAAATAAAAGTTAAAAATTAAATTAATAAAATATACTTTTATTTGAGAAATTATGAATTTTTTTATCATAATAATATTTATGTAATAGTATATATTAATTCATACAACTTTATTTTTAAAAAATAGATACATATAATTGTTTGGGTACTTATATTTATATAATAGTATTTCAACATTTGAATTAATTAATTTTTTTATGATATATCATTAGTTACGATGATTAAAAAAAAAGTTATGGAAACGTTATTAAGAAAAAAATTCTTTAAAAGTATTAATCTTAAAAAATTATTGTTATTTGTTAGAAATTGGCTTGATTTACTTATCTTTATTCAAAAAATTTGTTTGTTTTTGTATAAGTGACTATTAATCTTAGTTATATAGAATATGTGTTTCAAAAGTATCTTTTAAAAAATGTCTCATAATTAAAAATGTGTCATGAGTGAAAATCAAAAAATGATACATTAAGGAATTCTAAAAAATAAAATAAAATAAATTGTAGCATAATTAAAAAAGTGTCATGAGCGGGAATCGAAGAGTGGTACATCAAGGAACTCTAAAAAGCAAAATAAAATGTTTCATAATTGAAAAAATGTCTTGAGTGGGAATCGAAGAGTGATACATTAAGGAAGAATTTGTTTGTTATGTAGATAGTCTCATAGTTTGCCACATAGGTATATGGGTACTTGATAGTTTGCCACATAGGATTACGACCAGGAGAGAGACATCCGTAAATATATTATATAGAGATTATTATTATTATTCTTATGATTACTAAAACCATTTATTTTTATTTTATTCTTATGATTTTATTTTATCCGTACTATTTCTGAGATCATTCAATTTTATTTTTATTATTACTTTTATTCTTATATTCTTTTTTTTTGCCTAATAATACAATTCAATATTTTGATCATATATTGTTTAATTGTTCAGATTAATTTTAATGAAACATGTAATTTATTTACTTTATTTAATATCTATATTTTTTTAAGATCTATAATTTATTTAATTTTTATCAATCATATATTGTATAATTGTGGTGGCCTGTATAATTTACTTAATAACAATTTATTTAATTTATTTAATAACTGAACAATTTATTTTAATTTATTATAATTTATTTAATAATAATTTTTTGTATTATTGGAATTATTCAAATATAACCATAATTAAATTAATTTTAATTAAATGCATGATTAAAATAATTTTAATTAAAGGATTTTTAACTAGGGGTATTTTAGTACTTTTAGATATACTCAATATTTCTTTCTTCTCTATCTTTTCTATTTTTCTCTTATACCAAACAATATATCAAATCTATTCTATTTCTCATCTATTTCTCTTTTCTCATACTCTCTCTCATCTATCTCTCTCTTTTCATTTTCTCTCCACAACCAATCACACCCTTAGTGTAGGACTGAGACCTTGAATGTGTTCATTTCTAGGCCTAAAGTTTGAGTCATCTTTGATAACAATTTATGTGTTGGTTTAGTTTTACTAAAACTTCAATTAGACCCATTTGTGGATGGTGAAATTGATTTTCCATGTTTGTCGTCTTTAGACTGAATATTGAGTTTCTTAAATATTATTCGTTATAGTGGATATGGTTTTACTTTGTTAGTTATCTACTCTCTTTTTTTGATACAAAAGAGAGTCAAAGTCTAAATATTTGCCGCTAAATTTGTTAGAAAACAAAAATGTCTTTTTTATTTATTCGTGATGAGAGATCATAATCTAGGATAACCTCTGATACTAAAGTTGTTTGTTCTAAATTTATAAAGATTATATATGTCATATCGCTAACCAATGTGCGACTTTTAACAAAAATAATATTGCAATTTGGCAACATATATATTGCATATTTGTCAATATGAATTGATAGGAGGATGGATGCCTCATGGTAAATTTCCGAATCAAGTGTGATCTCATATAAAAATGGAATGAATGGGTCAATTTCTTTCAATCTTTTAAAATTGTGAGACTAAGACAACAAATCGTAATTGAGACTAAGATAACAAGTTTCAAGAGATGGAAGAAACTGAAAATGCCAAGTAAAAGGGTGCAAAAATTGAAAAGTTTGTGAAGAAAGTTAATGAGAAGATTCACAAATTGATAATTGAGAGAAACTTAAAGTAGAAAGATTGAGAAAATAAAAGGCATCAAAGAAGAGTGAAAATTTTGAACCATTTGTGATGAAAGTAAATGGAGAGAAATATGAAAAGATACATAAGGAAAGTAAAGAACATAAGGAGTTTGATTATGGGAATGCAAAAAATAAGAAACATAAGATAAAACTGTTACATAGATAAAAATATGAAAGTATATATGAAAAGTGCACTCATAACATAGAAAGCAAGCAAGAGATTAGAATATAGAAGACCAAGTGGTTAAACCATTATCAGCACCAAGGTTCCAAAAACACTCAACAAGCTGAAGTTGAAGAAAAAGATATATTATGTGAAAGTAACAAAGAAAACTACAAAGGTTCACCAAAATCAGAAAGGGAAGATCCTACAAAATATATCAAAAAATAGAGAGCAACAATATGATGCAAGAGATAACCTAAAAAAAGGATATGTTCAAAGAAAACAAAACAACTCTAAATGATAATGATGAGAAATTTAAACTGCTATAGTTCTGTGATATGCTATTTAATACAAAATGCTGTCAAATAGCCGCTATAGTGGCAGTGGCGCTATATCATAACTACATAGCAGAACTTTCACAATCCGCTATTTTCCGCTATCCGCAACTGACAACACTGATATAAATTACAGACAGTGAACATCATGGTTATGGAACAGAAGAGATTAAAGCTCCAAAAATCACAGCATATCAAGAAGCTCCATCATCAATGTTACAAAGGAAATGGATTAAACAACAACCAACAGATAAAAAAGGAGAAAATCATAATGTGTTATTGAAGAATATGAAGCAAAAAAACAAATAAGTTAAAACATTGAGGAAACTGAAAATATTGAGAAGGATTTCACACACAAAAATCAAAGAAGGATTTCATTGCTTCAAATAGTGTTTCCAAATATTGCAAGACAGTATGATTGTGTCTTCATAAGATGGTTTCACCAAGGAAGTATCTTACAAGTTATAACATGAACATTAATTATACATATGTGATGTGGATTAAATATCTCATCACATTCACATTTAAACAAATTGCAACTACACAAAGTACTATGTAAGACCATGTATATTATCAATCAATGATAGATAACCACAATATGTAAACAATGGAAAAATAACTAATCCTAAAAAGAGGATCAACTGCAGTAGTATATATAATATGATTAAGACTAAGCATCATCAAATCAAATAAAGAAGTAAATCAAGTAATTAATACAAAATCACCAAATATATGCCATAGAGAGTATTCAACTGCAAACATGTAGTTATGTCATTAGATCAACAAAATATCAGATATTTCTACAAACATTTAATACAGGGAAAAGTTCTTCCATACTATAGAAAGATAGTAAACATTGAAATAAAACTGGTAAAGCCAAACAAGTACTACTTACATTACATATATGAATTAAAATGTTCAATCTTGGTTACTAGACTCATAAATCTCCTTCAGGGTAGAACGAACTTCATGCTTTGACTACAAAAACCATTAATTGTTTATCTCTGCAAATTGACGACGGCTTTCCTTGTAAAATACAATTTGTTTAATATTTCCTTCAGAAGCAATCAACTGGATTGACCCAGTAGTTAAATCAATACAAGCTGGTCTACCATCTTTCGTTTGGAAGAATATTTTGCCCTTCTTCCCAGCAGCCATAGGATTCAGTTCAAAAGACAAATGGTTAAGCTTAACACTGAAAAGTGTAATCCGTGATTCCATGACGCCGATTTGAACTAAAATGGATATATTGAAAGACGCGGTTCTTGAATCCATTTTGATTATAGCGACAAACCCATTTAACACTACCAATTTGAAACCAGAGGAAACACACTCATCTAATTTAGTTGAAATCAGTAGATTGTTCAACTTGAAAGACACCACATATGAAGTTTCATCATCATCATCATCATCATCTTTTGTTCCCAACCAATGGCACCATCCATCCAAGAACACAGCATTATCAACCGGACTGTCGTTATGAAATGGAAACTGATCATTGTTGATTCTTTTCCAAGATTTACGTCTTAGACTATATATCTCCCAAAAGGATTTCTCCAATTCATCCTCAAAAAAATAAGAGTTGACATACAAAAGAATGTTGAAATCATCTCGAACACGGTCATTGTTGGAAGTCCCACATTGGCTAGAGATATGACATAGATAGCCTTTATAAATGTGTGCAAACCTCAACTCTCAAGCTAGCTTTTGTGGTTGAGTATAGGTCTCCCAAATTCTAATATGGTATCAAAGTCTATCCTAAATCCATTTGTTGTTTGTTGTGGAGACCTCCCATATTTGGGGCACCCGTTATTAAGCTAGCTTTTGTGGTTGAGTATAGGCCTCCCAAATTCTAATAGTCATAACCAAATCCGTGAAGAGTAAAGCCAGCAGTAGAGTCAGATAGTTCATCCTTGATAGAGATAAGAGGAACCTTAAAAGTATCTCCATTAGAAGGGTTAAACAATACTATATCAGTTTGATCGTTCAAATTATAGAGACAAACGATACCATCAATAGCAGAACCAAGAATTTCAATTTGTGAATCAGAATATTCAACAAACAGCGATGGAAGATCGAGTATTGTGATCATCATATAATGGAACAGATTTGGTAAGAAGATTGTTTCTAAACTTGGTAAAGAAATCAGGATCATCGAGTAGATTTGACCATGGTTTGCAAGCGCAAGAAAATCTTTTGAGAGATAGAAGAGGAAGTTTGGAAAGAATAGATGATGCAACATCATTGGGAATAAACTTGTTGTTGTTCTGATTTGTTGTTGGATCCGCCATTGAAACGGTTACAGAAGCTGGTAACGTGAACGAACGAACGAACGAAGAGAAATGAATGAAACAGAGTGATGTGTATGAGAAGCGTATGAAGGAAGGAAGCGGGAAAGTTTTGTTAAGGAAAAATATATTTAATAAAAATTTTGGTGGGAATTTGTCTTTTCTTTTTTTTACCAAAATCAAAATTGGGGTGAAATAACAAACGATATGTTAGTTCACTGGTAATTGACACTGCATTTAGTAAAGAAAAAATGCGGTTTAATTCCGTTTAATTTATTTCTCTTCCTGCACTGAACTTGGGGATGAAATTGTTAAAATTGGTATGAGTGACGGTCTAATTCGGTTTCTCACATAATAAAACTCAAATTAATCTTTGACATTTAAATATTGAGGATAAATTAGTTTGTAATTTTTTTTTAAAATGAAATAGGTGTACCATGGTTCGAACCTGATTTCTGCATATTATATACAAATGTTCAACCAACTAAGTTTAATTTATTATAGATATAATAGAAGAATAGAAGAATTAAGTTTTATCTTTTTTTGGTGGTGTAATTAATTAATTTTTATCTAAAAATGTTATAGATTATTTTGAGTTTTGTTTTTGTTAAAAATAGAATTGAGTCGTTAAAAAATTGCGAGAGATCAAAATGAAATTTCATTATATTTGTAAAAAGAATTTGGTGGTACGATGGGAGCTTCTTTTCGCATCACCGGTTCACCCTTCGAGGTTGTCTCTAACTTCGTTATAGCATGATTTTAAATGTTAGAGAGTTGTGTGATAAAGGATAATGCTACATATAGCGAAAAATATTATTCCGATTTCTTCACGAGCAACTCTCATCGGTTAATGGCTCTACTATACTATTTTTTATACGGAAGCTCCTCGTTGTTTTACCTTTTCTATCTTTTTTTGGTTCACCCTTAAAAGGTAGTATGTAATATATATAGGGATAACTATATGTAATATTTTTATTAACTGAGTTAAATTTAGTTCCTGCTAAAATTATATTTGTTTAATTAAATTAAACTCTTAAATTTTTGAATAATTTTTTTATAGGCGTGTTTAAAATGGTACAAGTTATGGTGCATAAGTCATATTGTCATATGTTTATGCACCGTGCATAAATACCCCAAATTACTAAATGCACCCCTCAAATTTCTAATATACCTCCATTTTGTTTAGCGTATCCCTAAATTTTTAGGGGGTGCGCTAAAAATTTGAGGAGTCCACTAAGTAATTTGAGAGGTGCACTAAGCAATATGGGGAAGCATTAAGTAATTTTCATTACTTATACACGGTGCATAAAGAAAATGTTTATGCACCATAACCACTCCCGTTTAAAATACCATATAAAGTTTATTTATAAAAATATAGAATTTGTTAACATAATATGAATTAAATATGAATTTTTAAATGGCAAAAGTTTAAGATAAAAGTAACAAAAGTCATGAACTAAAAATAAAATTATAAGCTCGCTTTTTATGGATGATGAAAATTTTATGCGAAAAAAACACTCAAAAATATATATTGATTTAATAGTATGTACTAAAACTGAGTGCATAATAATATTCCAATGACTAAACATTTAACAAAAATTGAGTAAAGATTAAATTTAGAAAGTTAAAAGGTCATTATTTTGTAGGGCTTAAAAACATGTTGGACCCTTAAATTTTTATTAATTATTTAAGATGTTAAAAATAGAGTCCAGGTTATTTTTTAAAAAATTAGAGTCCATGTTCTAAAAAAAAAATACAATAAAATGCTGCTTGTAGTAGTCTTGTACCACTTCGTGATGAATTCACTATACACATTCGCTGCATATTAATACAGTGCTCTGTGATAAAATACTCTCAGTTCATTCCACACCCTTTAACATCCCTATTTTTGTGTATGGGTTTATCATTTTGTCTTTATATATACATACAAGCAAAAAAAAAAAATCATCACACGGTGGTCATGCTCAATTTGTATCAATTTGTAACTGGTTGCAACTAGCAAGTAATGTCTCATACTCCCTTCTAATTCATTTTGAAAATAAATTTGATCATTTTTTTTTCTACGCAAAAATTTGATCCATTTTATACTAAACATTATTTAAATTTAAACTTTATTAAATAAATAATTTCTTTTGTACCGTTATTAAAAAAATCAAGGCTTAAAAAAGTACTTTTGGTGCTCCTCCTATTTTTTAGTTTTTTTTTGAAGTTTTAGATACCGTTTGGCCCGACTTATTTTGTTATAAAAGTTACTTTAAAATTAAAGGTAAAATATAAGAGCTTTAAAAATAAAGGTAAAGTTGTTTTGTTTTTTTAAGATTTGATTTTGTTAAGAAAAAAAAAACGGAATATTAATTTTTATAAAAAAAATAATATATACACAAATAATGTAAAATTATTTTACACGGTTATCCAATACTTCATTACTATATATATTCCATCAACATTTTACATAAAAACATACTTAAATTCTATTAAATGTCAGTGTATAATTAATTTACATTCATTTGTTTATAATATCACATTCATTAAACTCATTTGTTTATAATTGATAAAATAATTATAATATTATAATAACTTGTTTTTAAAAAATGATAATTATCGTATCTTAAAAGAGAATTTTTTTAAAATATATTACCACTTTCTTTTTTTTTGACTAATATTACCACTTTCTTGAACATTGATAAATACGTAATAAAGTATGAGTTTAATTTATATATTATTAGTGTAATATTATTTTACATATACATCCAATAATATTTTATCACATTATTATAATATTTAAAAACATAAGATATATGTACCAAAAAAAAAAACATAAGATATATTGTTATTCATGAAATAATAATATAATATGACAATATATTATTAAATATGTGTAAAATAACTTTATAATAATTAAACTCAATTATATATTGTTATAGATAAAGTATTCTGATACTACTATATTTCGTTTTTTTTTTGGTACATGATACTACTATATTTCTTTTTCTACTATATTTCTATACTACTATATTTTTATAATTATGGTTTAATTTATTTTAATTAAATTTTTTTTTTCTGATTAAACATAATTGATTTTATAAAAAACTAAAACATTTTTTCTTTTAATGTCTTTTTTATCAAAATATTTTTAAATATAATTTATTGAAATTTAAATAAATAATAATGTCATGCGTAATAGTTGTGTCTATGTAGCAGTTGACACATAATCAAAATTAGTTCCAATGTGGAGTGAGGTACCAAAAGTAAAAAAATTGAAATGGGAGGAGTAAAAAGTTGGATTTTATAAAAATGACCAAAAATTTGATGTTTAAAATAGAGAGACTAAAACTTAAAAAAAAAAACTAAAAATTTTAGATCACTAATAATAAAAAATAGTTTATTTGATAAATTTTTTTTATAAAAAACACCCAAGAATTGTTTAAAGGGTTATTGGAAGTGTTCCTTTAAAAAAAAATTAAAGGGTTGTTGGAACTTGGAAGTGTTCCTTTAAAGGACCGGAAGGAATAAATAGCAAGGCTTGCAAAAGAACCAAACCAATCATAGTGCATTTTAATAAAAAAATAATTGTAGACCTGTTTTTCAACCATGATGATCAAATATTTTCTACAGCCAAGTTGGTATTGGCATCGCATTTGTATGATGTATTGAACCTTTTGTAAGGAATTTGATAGAAAGTTCATGAAATTAAATGTTAACAAGACTTTGAGATACAAAACACATAAAATTGATATTAGATGGTTTATGGTTAAAACATATTTGTATATCTGTGACAATTTTACGGTGATTCAGCAAAATAGAGGAGAAAATGTTAACCAAAATATACCACCATTCACCCTCTAATTTTTGTTCATGTTTAGTTTACAATACAAATATGCTTACCCTTTCACGTTTTAAGTATACATTTAAGTATGAATGTCCCTATCAATACAATTTAATTGGCAGAGATATTGCATATTATATGTAGAGATCGGGTTCATTCACTTATTTTTTGTCAGTGGCTACAAAATTTCACCTCTTAGAGGAGAATAAGTCGACATACCAAGGTTCAATTCTGGTCATGCACATTACATACAATGTCACTACCAAAAAAAAACTTTAAGCATGAACATAATTGTTTTTTTTTTGAGGAAAGCATGAACATAATTGTTGTTTATACATATTAATTTTCCTTTCACAATCACATTGGTATGTTAGATAATCTGATTTTAACATAACCATGTGACCCCATAATATAATATAGGTTGTATGTAGATATAATTGGTAAAATTATGTTCTCACAAACATGCAAACCAAGATTCTGTTTTCATTGGCCCCTTGATGCATGCTTTTTCTACTGCTGACATTCTATGTGGAATTATTAGTAGAGATGTTACAACTACAAGAAGTGTACATCTCCTCTTGCACCATATCATCTACATCTCTAAGTATTACATCTCAACCAAGTCAACTTTTCATAATACATAAACCATACTCCATAAATAACAAGCTAAAACTCTCAACCAAACCAGTGAAATCACATATTCTACAATGGCTGCAGTGTTTTGGGCATTGGCTTTAGCAAGCCTTTGCTACCCTCTAGCGTCAATCAATGCTCAATCACATGCAGCTGCACCTTCCAAATGGCCAATTGCAACTTCACCATCTGTAGCCAAACAGCAACCTATTGTAGCAGCAACTTCTCCTACTTCTAACAAACCCGCAACCACGATCACGGCAGCTGCACCGTCAAAGTTGCCAACCACAAATCCATCTGCACCTTCCAAGTTGCCAATTGCAACTTCACCGTCGGTAGCCAAACAGCAACCTGTTGTGGCAGCAGCAACTCCTGCTAGTAGTACAAAGAAACCGGCAGCAGCAACTTCTCCTACTAATAATAAACCCTCGACCACGATCACAGCAGCATCACCTTCCAAATTACCAACCATAATCCCTGCTGCACCTTCCAAGTTGCCGACAGCAGCTTCCCCAACATTTTCTGGCACACCATCAACTGCTAAAAAACCACCTACTGTGACAGCAACTTCTCCCTCTTCAAACAAACAACCAACCACCACTCAACCGCCTACAACTGCAAAGTCATCTCCAGTATCAAGCCCTATTAACTCACCAGTTCCTAAAGTTACGTCTCCAACATCTTCCCCTGTGAAGTCGCCAATCCCTAAAGTCACAACTCCAGCATCTGCTCCAGTGAAGTCACCAGTTCCCAAAGTTTCATCTCCAACATCTTCCCCCGTTAAGTTACCAGTTCCAAAATCTACAACTCCAACATCTTCTCCCGTGAAAGCACCACGAGTTCCCAAAGTAACAACTCCAACATCTGCTCCTGTGAAAACGCCAGTTCCAAAAGCTATAACTCCGACATCTGCTCCTGTGAAACCACTGGTTCCAAAAGTTACAACTCCGACAGCTGCCCCTGTGAAACCATTGGTACCAAAAATTACAACTCCAACAGCTGCACCTGTTAAACCACTGGTACCCAAAGTTACAACTCCAACAGTTGCACCTGTTAAACCACTGGTACCCAAAGTTATACCTCCAACAGTTGCACCTGTGAAACCACCAGTTCCAAAAGCTACAGCTCCAAAATCTGCACCTGTGAAACCACCAGTACCAAAAGTAAAACCTCCAACATCGGCTCCTGTCAAATCACCAGTGCCACATCCTCCAAAACTCGCTCCTGCAAAATTGCCAGTCCCAAAGGTTACACCAGCATTACGCCCGAAATCCCCATCTCCTAAAATTCAACCACCACCACATCCACCTAAAAAAGCACCTATTTCTCTACCACCTGTTTCGCTTTCACCATTACCATTGCCACCAGCTTCTTTACCACCAAAGGTATCCCCGACACCTGCAAAGGCACCAAAAGCACCAGCACCAGCCAAAGAAACACCAGCACCATCACCTACACACAAAAAGAAAGCACCAGCACCAGCACCCACACACAAAAAGAAAGCACCAATATCATCACCAGTTCCTTCCCCGGAAATTAACCCACCATCGCCTGCCCCAACACCTTCAATAGACACACCATCACCAGCACCAGCACCAGCACCTGAAGATGATGCGCCAGAACCACCACCCCACAAGCACAAGAGAAGAAGACACAAGCATAAGCATAAGAAACATCACGCAGCGGCTCTAGCTCCAGAACCTACGAGTTCAACAATCATTAGGAGGAGTCCCCCAGCACCACTAGCTGATGACACTACTCCAGTGGATTCAGATGAGACACCATCACCAGCACCAAGTCCAAATGCGGTAATATCCTTTTCCATTTTACTTTAAGTTACAATGATGTATTTATCAACAAATCTGAGAATGACTGTACATGTTGCTTATGTTTCAAATCCAAAGAGCTTTTTTGCATGTGAGAAAACTGGCTAATGCTTCTTTAACAAGTCTTATGGTTTTATGTTTCACAGAGTGGCGCACATTCGTACCAAGGGCAATGGCGAAGGATGCTGGCAACCGGTGGACTCGCTATTGCCATTTTGTTATGTGCCAATTGAGTACCTGCAGCAGATACTATAAATATATATACCAGGCTCATCTGACAAAACATGGATTGACCCAATGTGGTTATTTGGTTTGAAGAAATATAAAATTATTACATATGTATGGAATTGAAAGATGAAAAATTATACCCAAAAATTTATTAAATTTTTTTATCCTTTTGTTCTTTCATTGTATTGTGGTGTTTTCTCAAACGACATGAATAATATGAGATTTTGAGTTATCAGGAAATGCAAACTGAAATATGATCAGTCTGTAAATTCTACTCCGGTAATGAACAACATATTACTTAAAATAAAATAAGTGCATATTTGGTATCACACAATAAATGTGTCAGAATTACGGCGACTTGCTGTAATTTTGCAGAAGCTGCAACTTGTGGCTTTTGGAAAATCACGGTGGATTGCCAATTTGCCATGATTATGACATTTCCACCGTGATACTAAACATAGACTAAACATGTGTAAACAAACACTTACATTACATATATAATAGTTGTGTTAAAATTTAAATAAACAAACTACTTACAAAGTTGAATCTATGTAATTAGGTACCTTACAAAATTTCCCCCATTGGCATTAATTTTAAGGTCACAGCTCCTAATATTGTAGGTGCAATTGCAATTTAGAATCTAGTAATAGTTCTTCTATCTATGCATGTGTAAGTCAATATCAAAATCGAGAATGAAATACCTCAAAAACTTGTACCAGGAAAATCTTAATTAGTTAATTACTAATTACTTTAGTAGGCCAAAACGAATGTTTATTTTTTTTGGTCAAGAAACGAATGTTTTATATGAGCTCAAAACAAATATTTTACCTAATTTAATATTAATAAATTAATAAATTTTCTTTTTGATTATTTTTAGTTTTATAAGTATAAATAAATTTAAATATTCAATTTTTTTCCTTGAAATTACATTCAATTTTTTTTTCAATTTTTATTTATTGAAAAACATTGTAAATAAATTATGTTTATATTATCCAATGGATTTTGTAATAATATTTAAGGTAATCCATTGGATTTTAAAATAAGATGGAATGATCAAATTCATCCATATATTTTAAATGGATGGATTGAATCTATTATCTATTATTTGTTCAGTGAATAGATTGAATGAAGAAAGTAGCGGATGAGTTGGATGGATGGTGGATTGATGGATCAAATTGTCAGCTCTATGTATAACGCGCTGTGTCATTTTGATGCGGACAATAATGACGCAGTGTGGAGAAGTATTTGAAAGTTGTGTGTTCCGAAACGAGTGAGACATTGATGAATCATAATAGACTTTTGATGAATTACAACAAGAGTATAAGATGGGCTTGGGAAATGTTAGTTGTTCTTTTGTGGTTTTGCAGTAGAAACTTTGTTATGCCTGTATGGCTCAACATAGTTCATACAAGCATGCGTACAAAATTAAAAACACTGAATTGTTTTTAATTTTAAGAATGATGCTGGCTGGAAGTTTCATATGGAGTGGAGGAATAGGGAGTTACATTCAGAGGGCTACACAAGACCAGTTAACCAAGCACAGCATATTCTCAAAAGTGTGCAAAACTATCAAATGGTAGAGCAGCTACTGATGTGTGGATTTGCAAAGAAAAAAAATACAATTTTAGTGAAGTGGAAGCCTCTTAGGATTGGTTAGGTTAAATTGAACACAGATGGGTCTTGTCGACAAGGCAGTCGTATGCGGGGCGGGGGTGTCATTAGGGGGAGTGATGGTGAATGGTTGAACTTGGAAGGTTTTGATAAGATCATAGGACAGGGAAATTGTTATTTGGCAGAATTATGGGGTGTTTTGGAAGGTCTCAACGCATGCCAAACGTCTTAGTTTTCAGGTGGTAGAGATTCACATAGATTCTCTTGTTGTTGTGCAAACTATCAACTCTAACATGAGGGGTAGTCATCTGGGGAAAGCTAGTGGATCAAATTCCAAGAGGTATGAATCTTAAGTGGGAAGTTGTGGTGCATCACTCGTATCGTGAGACAAATTATTGCGCGGATGCTTTGGCCAATCATAAATGCTTAATGGAGCATGCGAGTGTTTTTATTTTAGACTTGTCCGCTTAAGTTTAGTCAATTGCTATTTGCTTATGTAATGAGTACCCCTCGAATCATTGCGTTGTAATCTTTTCTTCTTTGGATTTAGACCCTCTTTTTTCATAAAAAAAAAAACTAAATTATTTTTTTATTACCAATTTATTTACTCATATTTGACATGGACACCATACTAGTTTTATAAATTGCAGAGACTGAGGTTTGAATTTTAATACACTCACTTATTGATCTTTAAAAGATGAAATTATAATAATTAGATTATCTGATAAAAAATAGAGAATAGTATTTACAAACCATACCATTTCTTAGTCGTAAATTTTGTATAATGTAGAAAAACAACAGGGAAGAAATGACATAACAAACTAAAAAAGTAGTGTATACTAAGATATTTAGTAACATTGCACTTTCTCATTAAATATTTATTTATGTTAATGAAAATTGTGTATACATACATATGTGGACGATATACATTCCTACAAATCCACTGAAAAAAATAATCAAGTTGATCATTGTTACATCAACTTGAATGAGGATAATTAATCTGCTCCTCATGAATGCAAAATATGCCAATTGGCATTATTAGTCTTCTTCATCCTCCACTTCATGAAAAGGTAATGGCACTGTCTTCACTGCTCTAAACTTGCCAGCATTATTTAGATGCTCATTCTCCAATCTTCACCAATAATTTTTTTATTTAATTAAAATTTTTGTTGAAAGTGATGTATCATGCAAATGCTACAAGTATCAAACAAAACAAATTATGCATATGTATATATATATACCTGAAGAAATTCCATAGTCCTCTTCTAATAACTTCAAGTGCTGCTAAAAATAAGCTTGTTACTCTATAGTCAACATTTTCAAAACTTGAATGGAGGACAGTTTGCAACCAAGCAAGCCTCAGAGTAATATTTAATACCTGCATGAGATAAAAATTTCCATATTTATTTATAATATGAAAGGATATCATGATTTATGTTATATAAATTATATGTTTACTTCTATGATCTAGATAAGGAATATCATTAATTTAAGTGATATAATTATGTTATCAAAATTATATATCACACTTTGTGACATTTTATCTTGAACATATAATTATAAAGTTGACTACCCTATAGGACAAATATTTTGGACATGATAATGACTAGTCCTTATCTATCAAGCATTGGTTAAAAAATTGAAAACAGACAAACGACACTAATACATGTATGTAGATATCAGTAATAGTTTGAAAAAAGAAAAGTAATTGAATGTAACTATGTGTCACGTCTTTAATCTGAAGTGTCGATTCTACATAGATGGTTAGTTATCAACATTTAGCAAAAGGGTGTGATTAATGTACCATGGAGAAGTAGTAAATAGCTTTTCTTCTTAGCACTAATTCATTCCTTAGCCAAGGATTGTTGGAGTTGATTTGGAGCAAACCCCAATCCTTTACAAAGTCCCAATACAATTGATACAAAGTTGCTACACTTGACATGATCACAACAACACATAACCATCCAACACTTTTATCTTTTTCATAAGCAACTTTAGCACCTGCAGCTAACATAGCTGAAACATATTTTCCTAGATTGATAAGGTGACTTGTTTCCCCTTCATCAAACCATCTCCTTGCACACTACAAATTAACCAATTAAGGAACATTAATTACTTCTCCACATTTCTTAATTGAGGATATGGTTAAAGAAAGTTGTATAAACCAACAAATTAGTCTCTATCTTTTGTAACTCACTTTCAAATAGGTCACTGATTAATATCTCAAATTAATCTCTGTCTTTGTCAATTGTTTCTCAATTTGGTCCCTGTCTTTGTCAAATGTTTCTCAATTTAGTCCATCCGACGGACCAAATTCAGAAACAATTGAGAAAGACAGAGATTAATTTGAGATATTTATGAAGTCAAGGACCTATTTCAAAGTGACTTACCAAGACATGGACCAATTTGGTGGTTTATTTAAGGTATAACTAAACATCTTTTTACCTGCATTGCTCTCCAATAGTATGGAAGAAAGGACACTGCATAAAAAAGATCTCTATACAGTTTTACCCTCATGCAGTATCCATAGTCTTGACTCTTGTAGCTCCCGGTTATATAGTAACATGCCATAAACTCTAGGGTCCTTAGCATTGGAACCTATAAAATATAATGTAACTATTAATATAAGAGATTAGTTCTGATACACGGTCAATGTAAAATATTTTACACTGTCGATCAATCACAAATCGTCGTTATATGACGTTTAAAAATGATATAATGTGAAGCAAACACTTCCAATGATTGATTGACATTATGAAAAATATTTACAATGTCGGTGTTTACAAATTTGTTGCTTATCTATGCAAAAACTACCTGACTGCAAAGTTGATCAGCCATAAAAAAGTCCAGCATGACAACCTAGGGAGCAATCGAATTTCCAATGAGTATATGAACAAAACAATACTTGTAATTACTTTCATTTCTCTTTTTGTAGAATTATGAACAACGCATTGTACCTTGTAAAGGGGTGACCAAATTATGTTCCTTATCACACAAATGAAGTGGTACCGGCTTGACCGGTATATAATTTTGAAAGGGCATATAAGTAATAGTAGGAACGCCTGCACATGTAATAAATAAGATGTTACGCACCAACAATGTAAAATATTTCACAAGTGCATTTAATTGCACCTGATCATATAGATATTTGTTGAGATATTTTACAAAGTACTATAACAATCTAATATCGTGATGAGATACGATTTAAAGTTGATGCAATGTACAAAATTAAAAACTTACCAGAAAAAGTAGGCCAAGAAGAAATTGAACTTGTGCATAGGAATACCCTTTTGTGAGTAGAGTCAAATGAAAAAGCAAGACTCCAACCACAGAAGTCATAGACATTGTACAAATCAAGAATACATCTTTGTACTTTAGTTCCTTAGTTGGAACTATCTCGAAAATAAATCTGTAGTTTATACGAGTCTTTCTCCATGTATAAATGTTGCAGCCATAGAGGAAGAAATGTAGGAATATGAGACTAAACACACTGCAAAAACATAACAGAAACATATGATTTATTTCCTGCTCTAGTACAACTGCGAAAAATGTTTTAAAAATCAATCGAACTAGGGAGACCTCCGAGTCATGGTTCAATCAGTTGAATCGTGGTTGAACCATATGGTTGAACCAGATAACTAGTAAATAATATAAAAGAAAATGAATTGGTCGAACCATATGCGGTTCAACCAGATTCAATCTTGTTCTTACAAACTAAAAATGGACCATGGTTCGGTTCAACCAAGTTTGATTTGGTTTTGACGAACTAAAAACCGACCGTGGTTGAACCAACCGGTAGGACTAGTTCTGAAAACACTGCTATGAAGACAATGTGCTGCAATAAAATCCATTTTACTTACCTAAGCACAGGGAAGACAGTTTCCATGTAGAGTGAATTTTGGTGTCTTTTGTACAGTCCAGTAAGATGAGCCATTAAAACATATCCACCAAAAAGTGCCATAAAGCATCCAGTAAATAGTCCTGATTTTATATGAAAAAATTCAGTTAATTTGTTAGTAATTTTCTATAGAATTTACATTTAAGCTTCTTAATCTCAATAAATAAATTAGCTGTACATTGAATTTTTTACACTATGTGTCAATCATAACTGTCAGATTACTATAAATGTTTAACTTTTATCACAATCACTTCTAAAATCAACTACTGATTACTTGTAATGTGTTGACGGTGTAAATCAATGCATGAAACTTAAGCTTTCAAACAAAAAAAGTAGCCATAGCCCATAGGATTGTTTAATGAAAAAATGGTCAAAATTAAAAAAGTCATGATGTGTCATTTGTCTCTTGTAATTAAAAAAAAGAAAAGTATATAAAAATACATAAAGGGTTTTGTGAAAATTTACATGGCTGCATTCATAAGTGTTTAGTAAAGTAGGATCATTTGCTTTTATTCACACAAAGACCTATAGTGACTAAGGGGTCCATGTTGTGTTTTCTTTGTATTGTAGTGGTCACAAAGCAAAGAAGCTAAAGGCTCTTTACCACAATGATTAACAAACAGAAAATAAAATAAAAAGGCTAAAAGTTAGTATACTCGCCAATGAAGAAAGGTAAAGCATGTGATTCTTTCCTAGGATGAATTGGTCTAAGGTATTTCATTGCCTTTCTATGATCATCTTGAGCAAAAAATTTGACAAATAATTCCTCCACTTCCTCCATTAACTTCACCACCTATAATGATTAGGACAATCAAGTAAACAAAGTTGGTTAACTCATATATATATACATTGTGAATGTAAAGTTTTTCATACTATCAATCAATCTTAATTATTAGATCATTAAAAACGTTTTACGTTAATTATAACTAGTTATAAAGTCACACATATGATTGATTCTAATTTGTTAACGGTGTAAAACTTTTTTTACTAATAATGTGTATCAAAACTAATCTTACAAACCCCGCAACTGGGATCAGGAAGGGGGCTGGAACTCTGAACTAGATTAAATTGGTGGTGAAAACAAAAAAACTAATCTTACAAAAATAATAAATATCTTAATGTGTTTAACAATTATACTAAATTGTTTGTATTAATTATTGGAATATTAACCATCATCATAAGTGTATTATGCAGTATAATGGCTAGGTAATGATGCACAAATTGTTTATTAAGGGGCAAAATTTAAAAGTAGAAGAAAAAAAATGTTTCTCTGAAAATCTAAAACTTCACTTAATTGAATTTTGTTAAAATATTTAAATTACAGTTAACATGAAACAAGAGAGTAGTGTAAAAGTGACAGATATTTAGACAAGCATATCTAATTTTTATGTGTATGATTGATTGATTTTAGGCCATGTTTTTGTTGCAGACATGAATCATTTATATGATTATTATAGCCACTAGATATTGTTGGTAACACTTTGAGTTACAAAGTGGCCCAACATTTCAACATGATTTATTATAGTATCCCCACAAAATATATTCTTTCATCAAAGGTTGACATTATAGAATTAAGAGATTTATTTACCTTGTCTGAATTGTTGAAATATGAACTCTCAACAACTTTGAGATAGATTGGAAGAACTTGTTTTTCTGTGACCTGAAAATGAAGAAATAAATCATAAGAATATTTTGTTATTAATTAATTAATTAACACCTCTAATATGAAGAACTTCAAATTTAATATTAAAATGTTTACTCTTTATTTCACTTTACCTTGTCAAATTTCTTCAGAATCTTTATAAATGCAAGCAAGTTCAAATTCCTAAAATAATCAAAATGATGAAACAAATAGTTAGATAACTTTTTTTAATATCAAACCTAACACTTAATTTAAAACTAATTTTTTAATTAAAAAAAGGGAGTTGGTTATTTCGGTTTCTAGGATTTGAACCCTTGACTGCCCGGTTAGGACACTCTTTCAGTGTCCCTTAGCTCGCCAACCGAGCGACTAAAATAGTTAGTTGTATTTGTGATGAAAGAAAATAAGCCTTATACCTATAATCATTCAAATATCCTAGTCCTTTATAAAGCTCAATGAAACCCTTTTTGATCATTTTTTCTGCATGATGTAACCTTGTTTTGTTAAGATGAAGCACACCACCTTCTGGATTAAATTTCCTTGAAGATTGGTTAAACAAATCTTCCATTACAAGGTAACTAATTTCTGAAAAGGTTTGTGATGGAGTTGTCAAAGGAATGTTTATCCTCACATTCTTTCCTTGTGACCTTACAATATGACCAGATAATGTTCTCAATTTACCATCTTCCCATTTCAAATTTACAGATTTCTCCTCTTCATTTGATTCAGTCAACTTTTCTTCTATTTTTTCCAAGTCCTCTGTTTGTTCCCTGCTCCTAACAGAGTCATCCTCTGCAGCAAGTATACAAAGTATTAGATTTAAAGGCATGTTTAGTGTCTGACATATGTCAGTGTTAGATGCCCGACATGACACCAACACATTTGTTACATTCAATCAGTTCCATTTTTTCTCTAAGTATTACGTACTGATGTCTATGTGTCAATGTCGTGTATGATTTCTATGTTGGTACTTCTAACTAGAATGACAATAAAATTCAATCATGATATGATACTCATCTTATTGTATGCTTGGTTAATTTTTGCAAGTTAGGTGAAGTTTAATTTTTCATTTTAAGTAAAAATTTCCTTTTTTGTATAATTTTTAAATAAGAGATAACTACATAACATTCTAATCACTCCATATTCATTTTGTAAAGTAGTCTATAGTTTTCTTAATTTACAATCCATTTCTCCATAAAAGTCTAATTTGGGTCTATTTAGATAACCATCTAAATTAAGCGCCTATGATTAAGTGCTTATGAAGCTATTTTTCTATAGTAACAAAGAAAATAAATTCAAACTATTTTCATATGCGTAATAAAAAAACTGAAAATAACATGCCATAACGTATTTTTATAAGGTTTCTCAGATAGTCTCACAGGTGCTTATGTCAGTACGTAATCTCAAACAAACGAATTCAAACACAATGAATGCTCACATTGTTTCTCAAGTTAAGAAGATAAGGTTGATTATTTACCACTAATATAGAATGTGCATGATGAGACAGATTCTTCCTCTTTGGAGTGTTGAGAAGAGCTCCCTTTACTTTTTTTCTCCATGAAAGCAGATTTGAGTTCAATAAGAATATCCATTTGTTTCTTCAAGGACTCCCCTCTATCTATAAACTCTTTCTCCTTTGTCCTATAGAATTTATTTACCTTATTGAGGTTTTGGTCTAAACATGCAAAAAATTCTTTAGTAGCATCAGTGTCAGCAAATTGATCTAGCAATTGTGTCTCATACATGTCACCTTTACTTGTTGATGAAACAAGTTTCCTATGAACCTGCAAAATACCAACTATTATTAATAACGATGACACTAATGATCATTTTACAACTGTCTGATATGGGAATCAAACTTCGTCCATTGAGGGTATAGAGTAAGGCTCTTAGCACTGAGCTAACACCTCATGGACAATATTTAACAAAATTAACATTTAAAATCTTAATTATAGCTTTAAAAGAAATAAAAAGTTTACTTGAATTGGTTCATGGTCTCTTTGTTGATGACCAAATAAACAGAACTTTGTTAGTAATGAAAAGGGTGACTTCACTACTGAACTAATTGGATGATTGTTTTGTGTAGTGTTGATATTGTTTAGAAGTTGAACTCTTTTAAGATCTTTCTTAAGTTGCCAATAATCAACAAAAGCTTCTTTCCATTCAGGAATGAGTTGTCCCTCAAATTGCTTAGAGAATTTCACCATTTCCTCTCTCTTTGTTCTTCAATATGTGATGTGTTTATTGTTGATGAGTGTTCAATGAAAACACAAGATGATGTTATATATTGGAACAAAAAGAGAGTTTGGTTTATATGCTGGTACTGATACTGGAAAGCACAATTCTATAATATACTTAGATACTATATGCTTCTCCACTGAGGGAATTATGAAGCTGTGGTGGCTAGGTTATGCCGGAAAGTGATCAAACCGCCACCGGATATGATCACTTCACAGCCAACATGTTCTCATGAAGATTCTGAAAGGGTGTTCTGAATTTAAAGAGAATTGGAGTGGAGACACATTCTACTATTCAAAATGCATGCAGAGAAGTGGCCATGTTTGTTTATTTTAATTATATTTTTATAAAGAAAAATTGAAGCAAGTTGGATTATAGGAGCTCATCGGGATTAGGAAAAATCACGAGATTTAAAGAACACTGACAATAGTGATTATATATCATCCATAAACGAAATCCTCACATCAGCAGTGAAATTCAAATTAACGTAAAGTAGGTCACATTGTCACATATTATTGTCACATTAACCTATATTGATAGAGTGGACATGTTATTGTCACATAAAGTAGGTCACATTAACGTACAAACAAAACCAAAACCATTTTGAGAAAAAGATGTGTTAGTAAAGAATCAAAGGTATTTTGATTTTGGATAGATTAAAATTTTACATGTGATAGTGTTCAATAAGTTTAAGTCATAAAATTAATCATGCTTATAAAGCTAAGTTTATTGGTTAAATTTGTATGCTACAACATAAAAGGTGTGTTCTAATTAGACCAGCCTGATTTCCACTAATTGCTGATAAACTAGAAAAGGTTTCAATTATTTTCACGATCTCCACTTTCATTTTGAAACTTCTTTAATTATTTATTTATTCATTTTCAATATGTTCACTATTATATTCTTGGCATGAGAAAAAAGGGAAATGTTCTATTCTTCTATGAAAATGTACATACTATTTGTGTTGGTGTAAACGCATGCATATTTTGATATAATTAACATATAATATATTTTGTTTAGACGTTAGGTTGTATGATTATAGCATTACAAATTTAACTAATCTAAAATTTAATTTGATGTGAATGATGGTTGAAATAATATTAGGGTGTTAATAGTTTAATTCATAAAATTTAATATTTAGGAAGTGTTATTAAAAATGTTAAGTATGACAATAGTGGCTTTAATTTTTATGTATCTTTTTTAATAGATTATATTCAATCTCTTCTATATAAATTGCGATGTAAATTTTAAGGGCCTAAGTAATTTGGGCCCTAACCCCATTTCCACTCAATTTTAAGGGTCTAAGTAATTTGGGCTCTAACCTCATATGAAGGGGTATAATGAGTGCATTTAATATGAGTTATGTTTTGTGTAAATAAATTAAAAGTCCGGTCCTCGTAAGATAGCTTAAGTAGTAAGACTGGGGGACATGGGTTGAGTAGGGGAGGTTCAGAGTTCAATCATTGGCGAGAGCAATTTATATTTCTGATGTATCAAAAAAAAATTAAAAGTTATAAAATCAAACGTATGTTTGTTTAGTGCTGATTGCCGCTTGATTTGGTAAGGAAAAGCATGGTTCACTTATTTAAGAATTGAAAGTGTTCTCTGTCGGTCTTTTTCATTTGTTTAATATTTGTTTAACATACTCTAAAGAAATTCAATTCCTCTATTTATATTAGAGTATATAATAGTGCCTTTTATTGTAGGTGTATTTCCACCATTATAATTGTAAAATTGTACAAGTATTTGATGCTTGCAGAATAAGATTATATATACTATTTATTTTTAGATTTACAACAAGGCAAATCTTGCTCACTTCATTTCAAGATTTATTTGATAGAATATTTTGTACCTGACTAAATGAGGTGGAGCATATTGAGCTCCTAAACACAGCCATTTTTATTCAATTTGTTGTGGAATAATTTATCCATACAGCATATAGAATGTACTAAGGACATTTAGGTAAAATTTATAAATATTCCTTAGTTCTATTCCTTGGTTCCATATTCTATTCCTTAGTTCCTAGTCTACTCACTTTCAAACGTGATGGAAACTTATCATAAATTATTTTCAAAATCTATAGTCATGTGGATGAAACTCATGGGAAATCACTACAATGCAATGAAGGTCATGCTGGAACATGTGGGAGCATGAATCTGTTACAGTTTGTTACATAGCCAAAACTGTCATAACTGAATTATGTTTTCTGAATTTGTTAGTGTATAATGTTTGGTTTTGCACTACATAAAATTGTTTTTGGCATAGTTGATTCTATAAAATTGATTTTGATAAAAATTGATTTGAAGGTAAAATGATTTATATTTAGATATATTCATGCAAAAATAAATTGAACAAAAAGTTTGAGTGGGAAAATTTGTTGGTGTAATCCCTAGAGGCCAATGTTTTTAGTACTTGTATCGAATTATTTATTAATAATATAATGTTTCTTTTATTAATAAACAAAGACGTTTTTCTTATGTTTGAGTTTCCAAAATAATGAAGTCCCTAGAATAGAAAGTTCGTTTAATATTAAGTGTGACTTAATTATGAGAATACATCAAACATAAAGACGTTATTCTTAAAGTATCCATAGTCAAGCATTAAGGTGAAAAGGGATAACCTCAAAGCATAAAAACTATTATGAAGATAGACTCATGATCGCATCTCATGAATCATGGGATAAGGAGTTATCAAGTCTTAACATAGGTATAAAATATTAAGAGTAATATTTATACTGGATTGACCCACTATGAGAGTACTACATGCAAGTTATGCAAAGTGTCATAAGTTACTCTCATGGTGATAATGGTGTAAACCACCCTTAGACCTAAAACTACTTTGTACCCTAGATGTGGAGTCAAGTACTTTGGTGTTGATCTAACGTTGTCCGTAACTGAATAATTACAAAAGCAGTTGATGGGTGTTTCACAAAGCATGTTGAGGGACAATAGTGACCTAGATTGAATTTGTCAATCCTGCATAAAAGGGTAAATGTCACGGGTCCAATATTGAACTGGACAAAAACGACATCAAGTATGTCTTGTGTTCAATATAGACATAAGGGCAAAGGGGTAATTATACAGACTTGTATTATCACAAAGGTTTTGTTTAGATCACATGTTAATTTCTCGTAACTTGGGTAGCAGTGATGTGTTGCTAGATACCGCTCACTGTTTAATATAATGAATGTATGATTTAATATAATTGTCAACGTTACGGAAACTTATAGGGTCACATGCATAAGGACAACCTAATATTGAGATAATTAAAAGAACACAGTAATGTATGGTGTACCTAAGAGGAATGTGCATTGTGATAAGAGTATCATGATAACTAAACGAGTAAGTGCACCATAGTGCATGGTGGGTAGGCGCGCACATGAGTATACACATTCATGAGGGGCGCGTGCCCTAGCTTTGTTCTTAGTGGGCTTTTGTTTTCTTTTGCCCAAAAAAAGAGTTTGTCTTGATGCACAAGACAAGAGAATCTATAAATAGAGACATCTTTGCAAACCTCTGCACACATCAAGAAGCACTTGAATATTTTAGAGTTGGAAACCCTAAAATAATTCCTCTCTCAATATTCTTATAAGCCTTCATACAAAGGAGCTAGCACTCTCTTGAAGGTGACTGTTCGTGTGGACTAGCTAGAGGTGTTGGTGATCTTCTTCAACGTTCGTGATCTCTTCTTGTTCGTGATTCAAATGGTTCTACTCTACAAAAGATACTAACCCTAAAATACATATCATGCTCATTCGTAAAGATCATCTTAAAGAAAAAGTTTGAATTCCGCTGCTTAAACTATCTCAATTTTCCTTCAAAATTATAGAGATGGAATTAATTCTACTGTTAAGAAATCAAACAAGTTAGAATCAATTTTATACATCTACAATCAATTATTGCTACTCGAAAATTGAAACCAAACATACATGTAGATTTTATCTATGAGGTAAGGCTAAGGAAAAGAGAAACGAGAAATCAATGCAACTCTTTGCTTGTTAAAAACAAGTTATAGAATTGAGAGATCAAGAGATTGAATGAAAATAAAGCATCAAAAGAGGTTTGAGGTTTTCTTAATTAAAAATCTTATATTTATATTTGTATATCATAACAATGTTGTCACTCCTATAGATCTATGAATGTAAGTTTTAAGATGGTTACTTTTAAACTCTTTCAAGAAGATCGACAAAACCTCTGATGTTAGAATGTCAAAAGTGTCAAACGTAAATGGTATAAAAACATGTTGGTTATTAGAACACGTTTTCTCATGTTTGGCATTTTGCTTGAAACGGCTTTAAAGGCTGTTTGTGTCATACTAAAAGCTTCAGTTATCAAAGTCATCAATCCCACAAGTAGAAAAAATTAATTCAAATTCACACATGCATGATTTTCTCCTACTTACACATATGCCAAAACATATAGTCATCTACTACTCTAAGTGTCACTCTTCTCTCATGTAGGTCGGTCAAGAATTTCACTTGAGCCACTTTCTTCACGATTGCTCATGCCTTCCTAAAAATATCGAAAAAGACATTTGTGATAAAGCCATGCTTGTATTTGAAGCTTGATAGCCCCTATAAAAATTTGTGTCATCTCCGAAGGCGAGACACACCTTACCAATAAAAAAGAATTATCATTAATAGAAAATAATGAAAGACGATATTTGAAATCCACAAAAACATACAAGGCAACCTCTACTTCTGAGAACAAAATTAATTCCTCGATATTAATAATAAGTAAAAAAATCACATCCATTAAAGATCTCAAAAGAAAGAAGTTCCACCAACCACAATACATTTAACCGCGTCTTACAACTCTTTATCAAACAAAATATTTCTCTCTTCCATATAAATCTGTTGGCACATCCTTAAGATAAAAAAAAAAGTGTTGTCTCTATAGTAGAGAGTAGGTCATTCAGACCGAACCACTATAATCTTTTATGTTATCTTCATCCTCCTCTCTTCTTTAATTTGTTGCTTTTACTGGTTTTGATTTCTATATAATGTGTTTGGTTGATAATTGATTTCTTAATTTCAACGTGTTTGTTATTTTCATTGGTTGCTAATTTTATTATCAATCCATTACAATACATGACTGCAAAATGACCACTATGATATGATTGTATAGAGAGAGATGTCAACGTCTTTGAGATCATAGCTGACTCAAATATACGCAATTTCGGTTTTTAATTGCTCTTCCTTTTCTTTTTCTCTATAATTAAATGTTTTACGTTTCAAAATATTGTTCAACATATTTTTTTTAATTATTTTCTAAAATACATGCAAAAACATTTGTACTATGAGATGTAATCGAGTATTATGAAAATGTATAATCTATTTTTCTCTAATAATTTAGTGTTAAATTAGCTAGCACATTTTCTTTCCACTTTCTAATTCATAGAAAAAAGGACCTAATAGTTCAGAGTTGTATTAACTAAATATTAAATATTAGTTGTTTCAATGGTGATTGACATTGTATTTGATAAGAAGGATTATGATTATCCCCACAACTGCATTTAAGATGGGATTGAAATCACTCAATGTAAGAATTTGTTTCAAACTCTCCACTACTGAGGTCTCTTTCCCTTAGGGTGCATTTGATCTGCTAAAAAACAAGTGACTGGACAAGACAACTTTGTGTACCCTGTTTGATTTAAAAACTGGTTATGAGACTGGACAAAATAGATAAGGGACAGGGCAAAATCAGGAATTTTTGTCCTTCACTAAACCACATGACAACTTTTTGTCCATAGTACAACTATAAATTATACGAAAAAACCCTTTTTTGTTTTCAAATATAAAAAATTCATCTCCTTATTTCTCTTCGATACAATTTTATTTTGTCTTGTACTATCTTATTTTGTCATGTACTAGCTTGTCCTGTCCTGTCTTGTTCTATCATATACTTACTACTTTGCGAATCAAAAACACCCAGGAATAAAAATACATACTAATACATGTAAAAAAATCCATAAATATATATTAGGTCTCGTTTGACCCGATTTATTTTCTATTTTTTTCTTCTCCTTAAAAATAATAAAGAAGGAAAAAATTGTGTTTGACTCCACTTCTCTGTATTTTTTACTTTTTTACTTTGTTTCTCTAATACTTTGAAAGAGAAATATGGCTAAATTCAATTTTATACTTCTTTATTTCATTTTTAAAAAATAGAAAAGTAGAAAATAAGCCGAGTCAAACGGATAAGTTTCCATTTGACCCAGCTTTGTTTTAGCTTTACTTCTCGTTTAAGTCATAAGTAGGGTCAAACACATATTTTATGAAATTCTTATTAATAAAAAAGTGATTTAATATTAATGAAGAAAATATAGAGATTTATCTTGACAAAAAAAAATCAAAATACACTATATAAGAAGAAGATAAGTACAAAGTACAAACTATATCAAAATATTTTAGTTTAAAATAAAAAAAAGAGATAAAGATTTTTAAAAGTACTTTTTTAAAAAATAATTAAAGTAAAAAGTTTTAAACATTTTTTATTTGACAAAAGTAAAAAGTTTTAAATATATGATTGCAGTTGACTGGAATGGATACATAAATTCATGGTCAGTAAGACAACACGCATGGAAACTCAAATTTGTACGGGTTAGTATAATTAGTAAGTACAACACGCATAGAAATTCAAACTTGTACGGAATTAAGCATAACTATTCATACATATGTCTACAAACTTGCGTAGTTGATGAAGTAAATTAAAGTATGAATTAGTAGTTGATTAAAGTTGATCTTTTAATTTAATTGAACAAATACTACAACAATATGGAAAAACAAACACCACACGAATACAGAAAAACAAACAAACACCGCATATAAACGGGAAATTAAACTACGTTGCACTAAGGCGGCAAAATCAAAACATTAAACTATATGAAAATCACTTATTTAAATTAAAATAAATAAAAATAAAAATTCAAATGGTGATTTCAGGTAAAAAAAAAACCTAAAATCACCCGATCCAATGAAAGAAGATTAAGAAAATTTAGAGAGAAGGAGAAGTTTTACTCTCTAAAAAATATAGAGTCGGCTTTACTCCCTCTCATCCTTAATTATATTTTTTTTTTGGTATGGGCATCCTTAATTATATGATATGTTAACTAAATCACAATAATTAAGAAAATTATATGTTAACTAAATTACAGTAACTAAAGAAAGTGGATAATAGTAATAAATTTATGTATGGTGGATTTGTTTTTATAAGTTTATCTAAGAGAGAGAGAGTTTATTTATGTTTTATTATTGTATTTATTATAAAGTGTAAAAAAGAAAAGATAAAATAAGTAGAGGTATGTACGTAGATAAATAATAAATGTAGTTGAAAATTGAAAAAATGTCTTATAAAAAGGGATAAAAAAATTTCTAAACAGAGTCTTATATTATGGATAAAGGTAGTAACATTTTTTTTTGTTTTCACCCCTAGTTTAATGTGGTTCGTGATGACTTGTGACATCAAGTGGTTCACTCCCTCCCAAGCGCAATTGTGGGTGATCAAACTGTGGTTCTCTCTATCTTATCACTACTAATGTTGGTACGAATCGTTTCCATGCTATTAGCAATGATTAATCTCTATCAGAGAACTTGTTGGGCACACAAGTTGGTTCCCTCTCAACCGAATTTTTTTCATACACATGAGTTAGGATTAAACTCTCTTGATCACATATTTAAGGAACTCAAAACATTTACCACTTGAATCAATTTATTTTTGGTGAATAAATGTGTACTAAGTGTATGAACTTCTGTCTTTGCATATTTTATGGAATGCCCTTACTAATTGATCATGATTATGGACATTTATAAAATAAAATTGGCTTAAATAATGTTAAAGTCCCTGTAAATTGATGCTTTTTTGATATAAAGTGTCTATAAGTTTTTTTATTTTAAATAAGTTCCTATAATTATATGTCCTTTTGAAATTAGTCCCTAACATAAACTTCTGTTAAAAAAAAGCTTATGTGGCAAACATTTTGACAAGTGGTATTGATGATATGGTAAGTGAACATAAAAGAGAGACCAAATCCAAAACAAACTTAATAAATGATGGACCAAATTCAAAAATCCAGAATCTATAAAATTAAATTGTTAATAAAATCCCACATTCAAGGGTTTAATTCTTACCTTCAACCTTCAATTCCGAAATTGAATTGTTCCAAACACCTTCAACCCTCATCATTTGAATTCCAAACATGAATTCTTCTGGGTTCATGTTTTGTGGGACGAACATATGGAGGTTGACCTTCAATTTCATCATCTCATATGAATAATCCACAATTTTTCATTGTCTACAAATGCAATTCGTGTTTGAAATAATTTAATTGCGAAATTTAGGGTTGAAGGTGAGAAGTAAACCCTTGAATATGAGATTTTATAAATAATTCAATTTTACATATTCTAGGTTTTGGTTTTAGTCCCTTTTTTATCAAATTTGTTTTGAATTTTGTCACTCTTTTATGTTCACTTACCACATCATCAATGACACTTGTCAAAATGTTTGTCACATAAACTTTTTTTAACGGAAATTGATGTTAGACACTAATTTCAAAAGAAAATGTAATTGTAAGGACTTATTTAAAACAAAATACTTACAGAGGCTGATATCAAAAAAGCGCGAACTTACAAAGACGATATTTTAGCCAATAAAATTTAATATTAATAGATATATAAACATATGAGTATGAATAAATAAATATTATTTTTGAAGCAAAATAAATAAATATTGAACTATAATTTGTAAATAGTCTTTGAATTTTAGGATTTTGCAAGGGCAGGAGTTCAAGTGGTTAATAACTTTTACTAACGAATTTTGAAAGAATTCGGTTTAATTCTTAAATGAAACAATCTATTTGTCATATTTTATTTATCGCTAGGTTCGATGTCCATGATCGGAGTTCGATCCTTGGTCGCTCCATTTTATGTCGTGAGTTTATGATAACTTTATCATTTCATCTACTATTTACCAAAAAGATAACCTATTAACCCTATATTATATATAAAAGTATCTTTTGCCTTATGATTTTGGGCAAAAGTGTAGTGTCCAACTCACTTGTGTAGTTGTTGTCTCTATATGATAGCTCAAGATGTAAGAGCTAAGAATTAAGGGATATATGAGTTTGGTAGAAGGAGGTCTAAAGATTAATTTTTGGCGGGAGTAATTTATCTTTCCGATATACCAAAAAAAATAATTTGTGATTTTTTTTTTTTAAAGTTAATACTACTTATTGTTAACAATAAACTAAAATGGATTCGATTTTCATAACAATTCTTCTTTAGAATTTTTTTTCAATATATTATAATAAACCTATGTAAAGTTATTATTTTTTCAATCTTATTAACTTCGAAAGAGAATTTATTAGATACTCCCTCGTTTCATTTTACTTGTCGTTTTAGAAAAATATATTTGTTTCTTTCTACTTGTCATTTTGACAATTTAAGTTATATTTTTCCTATTATACCCTGTTTTCTATTTTATTTTATTGACTAAATTTTGTATAATTTTTTTTGTTGAAACAATATAATTTTTTTTATTGTATACAAATTTTGTTTGTTTTTAAATAAAGTTTGTTACAACTTTTTTAGAAATAGATAATGTTTGTAAAAAAGTATGAATATATTGGGGGATTAAAAATATGATATATATCTAAAATAAAAAGGCTTAATAGAAAAATAAGGAGCAAAAATACATTATCTTATTTTAATTTTTTTTTCTAAAACGACAAGTAAAAAGGAACAGAAATAATATTAAGTGGATTCAATCTTTAGTTTTAATTTAATTAGAAATTTTCACACGTAAGAAACCAAATTGTTTTTTTTTTAGGCAAAGAAACCAAATTGTTGGTCCCTTTAATCGATATTGAATTGAACACAAAAACAAAACACTTAGATAAAATGCCACCATGGAATACTCCACTATTTTTCAAACTTTTATTTTTTTTGAGAAAATTCCACTATTTTTCAAACTTTTCTAGAGCTTAAATGTTGTTTCTAAATAATAAGCAATTAATGAAGTGTTGACACGTAATTATCTTAACTTTGCCGTATATATATGTTGCTGTTACTTTTCTTGATTGATTCCATTGCTTTCTGTAGATTATTACTCTCTTTCACTAATATATATTATAAATATTTAGTTAATTACATTACTCAATTTGTCTATAATACTAGTGACAAAGAATATGATACAGACATATAAATGGAAATACACTTATCTTCGATGCAGTTGGAGCTATCATTGGAGATAATTTTGAATATTATTGTCTCAAAAAGAACCATATGCTAATCTCTTAATAATTAAAAAAGAGCAAATTGATAGCTTTAAGTCTATAAGATTTAAAATAAACTATATAGAAACAAAATAATTATGAAATACTTGCTCTCCGTCTTAAAATATAAAGGAAAAAATAAAAATAAATTTTTTTAAATTATAAGAGAAAAAATAACTTTCAACAATATTTTTTACTTATTCTCATAAATTGCATTTAGTTTTTCATTTTTCTCCTTTACTCAATAAATAACAATCAATAAATATTGTTTTTACATTTATTCCAAAAAAAAGCCACAAAATCATATTTCGAATTCTCATGATTATGTTTTTTTAATAAATGAGTTTTTTTCCCTTATAATTTGAGATGAATGAAGTAAATTTTTAGATTTAATTTATGAATGGTGCGCAAGTAAAACATGTGGGTAAGACTTGATAACTTCCTCCCATTCGACGGAGATTAGACATTGTTAAAGGACAATAAAAATATGATATTGTACATAATTTATTTTAGATAAAGACTAACTCAGTATAAATGCATCATTTGCACATATGATATGGTAACCGTGAAAAACATATATATTAAATGACCAAATTTGATGTCTAATTAAAATGACTTATTAGTTACTGTATTACATTATGTTTACAACTTTAATACATTCATGGAAGTATGAACCAATGTGACAGAGTTATATTTTTGAAGACTAAAAGAGTTGTTTGTCCAAATTTTATAGTAATGTTACTTATAAAATTTATGAATAAATCTATTAAATTTAATTATTAAATCTAAAATAATTTTATGAGTAATTTTTTTTAGTAATAGTAAAATCATTAAAAGAAATTACATACATAAAAATTTTGTTACACCTATATAAAAATTTGATACCCTAAACCTTTAAGACCCTACACTGTGGCTCTCACGGGGTCGGCCCTCTACGATCATGAATTGATGCGACCAAAGATCTGATCTGACTGAATTGTC
Organism: Trifolium dubium; assembly: GCA_951804385.1. Taxonomy (NCBI): domain Eukaryota; kingdom Viridiplantae; phylum Streptophyta; class Magnoliopsida; order Fabales; family Fabaceae; genus Trifolium; species Trifolium dubium. The sequence goes on from OX638073.1 coordinate 16,421,860, forward strand.
TAATAAAGCTCATACATTTATATTTTGAGTTGTTAGCTTTTTAAACCAAATCTATTTGAAATTTAAAATAGAGTCATATGATTTTCATGATCTAACCGCAGTAATAATTGGTAAAGTGCATGACTACATGTTGGTCCATATAAATATGTTTTGTCTAAATTTATTCAATTCCAGTTAATTGTAATATCGTATTTTATAAACAGAAGTTAGAGTTTAAATTTCAGACATGCATTCTATTTGTTTAAGGTAAAATTTTAGTCACTATATTACTTGATCAAAAAAAAGTTATTTAAATGGTGATTGAAAAAATTATCAAAGCTGTTTCGTAAGTATAACTCAGTTAGGCGTGGACAGATACATGAAATAAATTTTCTCCATTAACAACTACTACATCAATTACTACCTCCGTCAAAAAAAATCAATTACTACCTCTGTCCTTAAATATAAAATTTTATTTGACCAAATTGTATTATTCATTTATAAGTAATCAAAATTATGCGTTGACGTATGTTCAGTGGTCAAACAAAGTCTTACATTTAAGGATGGAAGTAATAATAAGAACCATTAAATTAGTCAATTAAAACTACAAAAACAGATAATGATCCTCTCAAGTGGAAACTTTTTTGAAAAAATAAATAATACACCTCATTAAATAGTGCCTTGAAAAAACACCGCAATCTAAACACATTAAAAAATTGGTTAATTAGTTTATAAATAACACCCCATAAGGCATAAATGCCTTGAAAAACAACAATATAAATAAGTGGGTGTAAATTAACAAAGTGGATGCTAAATAATTTGATGAAACTTATAAAACTAACCCTCACTTGACTAATTTTAAATAATAACTATGAGTGATATTTTGTCGAATTTAAAAATATGTGCATTGCTAATTTATAATTCATGTTTTTAGGTGAGTGTAAATTATATGACTTTAATTTTGACAAAATATACATTTTGCATGTTTAACAATATTATGGTGATACCTTAATTTTTCTGTACTCACTATCAATTCAAATCTCCACACAAAAAACATGTTTCATTGTATGCTAATAAGAAAGAAAACTTAGAAAGGTAAATTAAAGGGTTTAAATTAATTTACCAAGAAAATAAAATTGATATATTTCCACGTTAGAAAAGGAAAAAGTGTAGCACGAAATATATGGCTTTAGGTGTATGCATGGAATGAGATGCCATAAAATTTAAATAATGGTCTGATTAGGATAGCATAATATTTGGTGCGCCCTTGCTTGCATAGCCTCGTCCCAATCCACCTTTGTTTCCATTCATTGTTCATCATCATTGGTACTTTCATCTTTACATTCGACTACGTGTTTTAACATTAACATAAATTTGACCCCATATTTGACCCTACATGCCATATGATCTTTTGCTTATAGTCACAAAAGATTGTACATGAAAATGACATGCTTTTTTCTTTGTTGGGCTAACAATATATATGAGTGGGACTAAGCTAGATATTAGAATACTTTTCTTCAGATATGTTCAATCTTAAATGTTGATGCTATAGCATCTCCTACACCTTGAAAGTGTTGAAGTGGAAAGCTTGGTAAATTGATAATTTTTGTTTTAACATTATTTTAAGGACTAATCCTCCTACACATTCTAACTCTCTAAGTAAATGTTTAGATGATATATGAGAATTGTGCTCAACATACCTTTACATATAGTGTGTGTATATATATATATTTAAAATAATTACACATGAATGAAAAATAATCGGATTGTAATATAATAAATTAATTCAACATGTTCAACATAGGTTCGAAAGAATAGATATGGAGTTGTTGCTTTTTATTTTTTATAAATAAATTTTAGTGGCTAGTTTGTTGTTGAGGAATTTGTTATCTTCAAAACACTAGAGTTTCTTCTTAATTCTCTTTCCATGCCCTATAACTCATCACTTGGCTACATATTCAAATTTCAACGACATAAATGGAGACATTGTTATATATATGTAGCACAACGTGTGGATACACAAATTAATTTTATTAATAATAGTAATGATTAGGCTACATTTGTTGAGTCACAATAACTTACCACTGTTCTTTGTAGGGAGCCTCTTACCCTTAGGTGGGTTACTTGGGTTTTGAGGTGCATTACATTCTCAGCAAAATAATAAATTTGTTAACAATTAGGAGTATGTTTTAAATTTTTTAGTTTGACTCTATCAAGCTTGTTAATAAGTAGTTTTTCGATTAACTTGTGACTATTTTATACCCTACAAAGTAGAGATATTCTCCCTTTTCTCAAATAAAATGAACAGTTTATAGTTTATAAGCATGTATAAAGGACGCAGACCATAACCATGACAAGGAAAACTTGGAGGGTTATATCATATGTCAACATTGGTTTCCTTATTACATTACTATAGTAAAATTCTAGACAAGTGTATCAAACTCAATTGTAACCAGTAACCAAAAAAAACTCATTGTAACCACGACGGTGGAGCCTCCCCTACCCATCTTCGAAGATTAGATCTTTTTGAAAAGTGGCATCTCTATCATCTTTAAATTGTGCTAAACTTAATATTATCGAAAACATCAACTAGTTTGGACCGAGTCAGGCAAATCGGCGTAATAAATTTGTTGTTTATCTTCCAAATTCATCAATAGTGATACATGTTTCTATCAACTAGTATCAGAGCCTACAATTACGGCAATTAAGACATTTGTGTATTATATTTTTGGCGTAAACCATGTATCCTCTACGCGCAACTGCAGATATTAATCCCTCAAGCCTGGTGGGACCCAAATGGGTGGCAAACTCTTCCTAAGAGTTTTAACGCTGCTACATACCCAAGCATGGGATCAAACACAGGGCCTTGGTTAAGTTAGAAGAGACTATTGCCATCTCATCTAAGCCCTCTTGGGTTTAATAATAAAAAGAGAAAGGAAAGGGAAAAATGATTATCCAATAGTTAAAATGTTTATGGGGGAAGAGACCAAACTCTCTAATTCTTGGAAGGGAGATATCGAGGCTCAAATTTTTAAAAGGGGACCTATTTGTAACTGCAAACCTTCATTTTCTTATCGCTAACTTTGTTTTTGTTGTGTTTCGCGTAACATCATTACCCTCTGTTTCTAAAACAGAATTCCCAATATTTCAGTAAATAAATTTGTTGTTTGTCTTGTAAATTTATCAATATAGATACCAATTTCTACCAGTCACATGCTATCACACAATTCCACATAACACAAGTGCTATAAAAAGCTGTGATGGGTCTTACACACAAGTCCATGCAGTTCTAGTGGCAAAGGAATGACTAGGGATTAGTCTCAATTGACTTTGATGTCACAATTTTCTTCCACTCTGTATAGTTTTTTTATAATGTTATAAATATAACAATTTTACAACTTTTATATTAATCAAATAAGAAGTCTTCCAAAATGTCCTGCAAATAACTAGAGGAGAGAATGAGGTAATTCAGATAATCAAATAATTGATAGTTTTCCATTTAGCATACACCCGAAAAGAGGTCAATTAGCTTTAAAAATCGGGTCAATACCCTGCCTGGGGTAGCAAGATTTCCTTCTTAAAGAACCATATGTACAGAATTGTTTGAAGGAACAATGTACAGAAACTAAGAATAAAAGAAAGGACAGGTTTACTCGGAAAGGGATATTTATACAGAAGCTGACAGAACGAGAGGAGACAGATACAATGCAGATCCTTCTATGCCCATCTTTTTTTTGTACAAAAGGGGAAGCCATTAAACATTTATATTAGGAGTTGAAGTGGCTCAAACCATTTTCTCGGCATGTACACCTCCAGTTAGTTTAAAGAAAAATGTTATTCACGACTACCACATGCCAAAATCAGAAAACGTTACCAGGGAGGAATCATATAAAGAGGCTCACATACCACTTCCAATTTTAAAATCTGAAAGAGTGGCGGTTTTTTGAGCCTCAACTGTTGATGGTGTTTCCTTCTTGTCAATCCCAAAAAAGGAGCAATTCTGGAATGCATCCAGGCTGCTGGCTATCAAACGATTCAGTCCACTATCACTTAAAATTGGATCATCGCTATGGTACTTCGTAGATGGTATTTCCAAATCCAGTGGTCCCAAAGAACCAGGCTGCCACAAAAAGAAAAAATTTAAAGATGAGGGTGTAAACAAAGTAAAATGTATTATGAAGTATTTCAAAAGGTTCATACAAGATAACACTAATTATTTATTTTTTATTTTTAGATTGTGGTTCAAATATTTTATGTTCATCAATTTATTATTTTGATTGATAGTTTAAATGCAAGCATGTTCGAAGTGTTACAAATATGTTTGTGACAACTCTGAGATAAACTTCCTCAAAATTGTCTTGCTGCAAGAATATCTAAACAGCAAAAAATAGTATAGAAAGGAAAGTACCCAATACATATCTGCTAGCCCATTAAAATCCTTTGCTAAATGATACTTGATAACTGCACCAGACTCGCAATTGTCCATAGGCATAGGGTCAATTTGAGCAATATCATCCACAAGGCTCTCTTTTTCAAGTGAAAGCTGCCATAAAAAGAATGAAAGTTAAACCTTATTACACTTTGCAAGCAATGTTCAGTAGTAGATAACAAAATCATGAAATATTACCTTATTCAAAACCTCAAAGCTTCTTTCTGGAACCTTTTTATCAAAATCTAAAGAAGCGGTGAGAGATAAACAAGGACCATCTTCATGGCGAATAAGATCCTTTTTAAATGAGAAAGCATCACGTGTTTCTTCAGCATCCCAGATGGACGACATATGAGGTGCCAGACTTGATTGTCCCATCTTATCTTGGTGTCTAGATATGTGAGCAGCAATAGCAGCATCAAAAGAATCGCTACTAAAAGGAATTTGATGAACACTGCGACAATTCTCAGAAATAAGAGGATCCATGCAGTTATCATTGGGATCCTGGGACACTCCTGAAAGTAGGTCCCCCACACTAATGTTGGTGAGGCTGTCAGCCCAGTCACCAGCTGACAGGCCTGATCCACTGTTTGATTTCAACCCATCCTGAACACATAAAAGAGGCTTAAAACTTAAATCATGGCATAATAGACACGGATGCTGATATCAATGATACAGTACGCAACTTAACAAACCAAACAAAAACATTAGATTAATATACCAGACATAAATTTAAAGCAATGCTTAATTGAACATACCAATAAAAAAGACAGACAGATATGGTAAGGGACCACAGGAAATAAAAATATTTGTCATTCGAGCCAACAAAGTACACTATAGTGGAACTTAAAGATCCTTAACATAAAAGATGAAAATCTAAAGTAGGACCGTAGATCTAATAGATGTAAGAGAGCAAGATATGAGAGGATGACAAATTACCATGTCTTCCAACTGTCTAGTTATAGCTCCATCTGTAACATCTTTTCCAAGCAATGATATATGGGCTGTAGGTTCACAAGGTTCCTCAGTGCTTGTATTCTGGTAGATACTGCCATCTCTGGTGTTGGGAAAATAGGTTGATGTAGAGGTAAGTGCACCGTTTGTATTCATGGATGTTCCAAAATCTACAGAGAGCTCCATGCAGTAATTATTAGTTGATGGCATAGGAAGTGATGCCGAATTCATGCAGCTGGATGCTACAGGTGCTTGCATATTTATTGTCCCATGCTCCGTATTAGAGAACCAACCATACCTTCAAAATGACGTGTAAATATGATCATATTCTGATCTGGATATAGGAAAACATGCGTTTTACCCTATACTTTAACTGCAGTATAAGGATAAGGGCTTTCCTAATGAAGAAAAAGGAGTATCTGCTTCAAATATTTGAATTGCACAACCTTTATTTGCATTACTACATGTATCTTAACTATACCACATGAAAAATCAATCTCAATTTTGTCTCTACTAAAACCAATACTAAAAACTAGAATCCAAGTTTTTTGAATTCCATTTGTATGTTTTATTTTTAATCTATCCCTTGTAATCTGATAAAAATCAGACGACCTTAGTCCTTGCACACAAGACCTTAATGTTGTATTCTTTTTTCTAGCATGTTTCCCAAATTTCAATTTTTAAATTAGTTCACTGTCTTTGTACTACAGAGACAAAAAGGACTCAAAACACTCGATAAGTAAGAACACCTTCAATCTCTCCTGTAAAGAAGGAAAGTTAACCCATGTAGATTTCCATTTGCGCACTTGTCTGCATAGACTACCAAAATATTCTACGGATTTCTTTAACTCCTTATGTTTAAAACCATATTTTTAAATTTTCCCTCATCAATTCAAGATTTCAATATGATAAAGCCTAATTGATTAATTAACCAATCAATAATAGAACAATGGAATTTTGACACGTTCTTTTATCATTAATATCATATTAAAAACATCAAAATAAAATGCATTATATTATATGTAAGTTATTAGTTACTTTATATATATATAAAATAATGAACGAAACCAACATGGCAACATGGAAAAGATATACCTCAAACGGAATAAAGGTGGACTTCCTATCACTGCATATATATCTGCCGCACTAAGAGTAGATTCCTGGTTCCATCTTTGATAAGTATTCAAGTTTTCCTTTTGAACACTATAAGGAAAAAGCATCAACTCTCCAACTGCTATGCTTGTATTGCCCCATTTACGGTTTAGATGTTCTAAAATTGATGATATCTTCTTTCGTGCACTAAGCGTAAGCTCCAAGTATGGATTATGTTTCTCCTACAGGGGTGAAAAGAAAAAGAAACCATAAATATGTAATTGTTTTCAGAAATCAGAAGTACTTTCACATTGCTCCAGTGACCAGTCAGATGCTTTTGGATTTATCTCGTACTCACCATTTCCAAGGCTCTTCGAGTGGGTTCATCAATTGGGAATAATTGGAGCTTAAGTTTCACAATATTTTGCACATTGTTATCAACAAAGTGATTTTGTGGAAATGTGGGTAAAGAGGGCAGGACATTATCAGCAGGATCAGAACAACTTTCCCCTGGAATGAACATCGATAACCCAGAGTTAAGTCACAGCATATCCCTAGAAAGTTCAATGGAGGTAAGGACCAAATACTGAAATACAAATACCACAACAGTGATAGCTACCTGGATTTTCCTGGTCATGTTCAACATCTTTAACAGTGGAGGCTCGCTCCAAATGCTCAGCAGCATCTGCAACTAAAGAGACGCCAGCTATTGCAGCCTTCTCCCATTTTTTATATGCAGCTGCTGTGATCATACCTGATAGAAAGGTATAACAAACATTTTACGATAATAGTAAAAAAACAAAGTGTAGATTTAATATATATTATTATGAAAGGGAAAACAAGTTTAAACCAGAAAACTGGTCAAAGAACTTGAAAGGAATTGAAAAAGAATAACCAGATTTCTTTCGCTGCCTTGTAGGTTTTGAGTTATTTGAATCTCCCTTAGCATTATTACGGTTAACACCCATGTTCACATTGCGTTTCAAAGGTGGTTTTGAAGGTCCAAGTTTTATAATATTTTGACTCTCAACAAGAATCATTTTAACTGCACGGGTATCATTTCCTGATGCTCTAGCTTGATTTGAGACAGTGTTAACAGCAGGAAGTTGACAATTTCCACCCTGCGAAGGTCGCTTCCTTACACTCTTCTTCCGGTCCTTCAAAAGTTGGTGCTCCTTCATGGAAGAAAAAATATAGGTCAGCTCCAGCATATACTGGGCATATTAAAAAGAAAAATGCAAAAGTTTTCAGACAAATGCAAAATAGTTGACTGACCAAGGCTTCTAAAAATACTTTAAACCGTCGGGGCTTTAGATGGAGTTTTGAGGCTTTGAACCTATACTTTTCCAATAAAGACCACCTGTGTCACAGATCAGGTAAGTTGAAAAGAGATCATATTATAATTTGTGAGAAAAACAATAATAATATACACCAAAAGAATTTGGTACAAACTACAAAGTATAACCCAATTCTTGAGGAAATTACTAAAAGATGATAAAATAAGAAAATTCACTGTCCATGTAAAAAGATTTTACACCATAACCCAATGATGTGTTGCTGATAATTACTCAGCCATTTAATGGGATCAGGTAGAAGGAGAAGCCAGAATAGCATGGAATAATTGTCTTGCGTATAATGAGAAAATTGGCTAAGCAAGGGTACTTAAACTTCAACCACCTGACCAATTGGTAGGGGGATGGGTTACTAATTAAGATTAATAGGAGAGTTTTATTGATATACTCCCCTACCTTGAGAGACAAGGAAACCCAAGTGCAGAGAAACCAAAGAGCTTACAGCAAAAGTCCCCGGATATTCAAGTGACCACTCCCCCACAACACAATGACAAAGATATTTATAAAATTCGCATTAATGAAAAGATTCCATACAAAATTAACAAGGCCAGAACATCTTGATTCTTCAGCCCATAAACATTACTAAATGGGGGTTGGGTACTATCAGAGGATAGTGAGGAAACATATAAGGAATCAGTAAGGATGTTACAAACAAAAGAGAGAAAGAAAACAAGAGGAGGGGGGGAAAGGTGAGCAGAGATGAATTGAGTGAAATGGAAAGCACTCGGGATGGCTGGGAGGTTTTTTGTGCAGAACTTCCCAAGTAACATTCTCTTCTTATCTTCATGTCTCGACCAATTGAAGTACCTATGTTCCTATGATTTGTGATATCATTTAATGAGTTTGCTTGCCATCTCAGGAAGTAGAAACATAGTCAAACTCTTAAACTGGTGTGATAATATATCATTGAGTGGTTGTATAATAAAACACTTCCACACTTAGAGCATCAAACTTGAACTTAGATCAGACACCCAATTGATTCTTTTTAAAGAAAATGCAGTTTTAAATATTCCTCTTAGCATATGGTCTCTGAGGCAGAAATAAACTTAACTCGATGTAAAATAAAAATATAGTCTACATCTTCCAATATACATAAACCTATTTAATAAACAACCACTCGAAGTAAAGGTATGTTACCAGCGAAGCATTGCAGCATTGGTATCTTTTGAGTTTTTGGCATCCAGACATAGTTCGGGACCAAGAAGTTTGTTCATCCGTCTCACAAGCCGATAGTAATAATGCCTAACCTGTAAGTCATCCCCGAAAGAAAAAGAGGGGTGAGAAAAGAAAAACAAGCCAAGATATTATCGAAGATTAAATAAAACCTAAAACCATCATTAGGAGGGGAATGAGAAAACTGGAAGGGTAAAACAGCTTCATAGAGCATACCTGATCCTTGTTTTTACTTTGTACACGAGAAGTGATTTTCTCAAAATTCTACATTCAAGGACATTGTAATTAGTAGCAGTTTTATGGTACCAAAGAAATAAAAACATCAAAGGTAGTAATAGCAGATAAGTATACCTTCCCAACTTGACGTAATGCGGTGAAGAAGCTTTCCTCTTCTTGACGAGTCCAAGCAGCCCATTGCCTTGTTGGTTTTTTAGGAGCTATATATATAAATAACAAACAGGCAAGTGTAAAACCATTAACACCTCTCAACAAACACAAACTGCTAGAAAAAATCAAACAAATGTAAATTAAGTATCAAAAACTAACCTGGCTGCTGAGGCAAGATGACAGCATTTGCAAGAGATGTTGAAACACCAGGATCCTCGTTTTGAACAGGAACAACGGTCTCCGAATGAAGTTGAGTGTTCAAATCAGTCAAAATTTCCGCCTCAGTTTGCATCTCTTCTTCGTCACTTGCTCATGCTATTCAAATTCAAATGCACCAAAAGACACAGTTCCCTGAGAACATCAACAAAACTTAAAACTATAAGATAACCAAAAGCTGTGCCTTAACTACAACCTATGAAGCACGGACACTCCGTGAATTAGGTGTGTCCCAGTGTCGGACATGTGTCGTGTCCGACACCAACACTTACAAATTACATTGAATTATATCACTTTTTCAAAAACTTATTCGTGTTGACGTATTAGTGTCTGTGTCGTGTCTGGTGTTGGTATCAGTATCCGTGCTTCATAGGCTGCAACTCACAAGCATAACTTACGACAAACAGTGATCGTATTCATCAAATACATATACAAAACACAATTCACAATGTAGGTTACAGGCAAACAAAAATCAATTCCTATTCCTATTTCCTACTAGTTTTCTACATAAATAAAATTCACATAAATTTGAATGACACTCTCAAAACTGATCCTATTCAAACTTCAATCGAAATTGATGAAAAAAATTCGATAAAGTGACAAAATTAGCAACGAATTTCAAAGTTTTGATCGATAAAATTTTCATCTAACAATTGCCAGAAAAGGAAACAAATGAGGAATTAAGAGAAAAATTGCGTACCGGGAGAGTGAACGTTGACGAAAGGAAGAGAAATTGAATGTCTGAAAACCCTAAATCGATGGGAACGGAATATGAAAGATGAAGCAAGAAGATCCACGATGAAGATTCATTCTCTGTTCAAAATCAAAACGCTGAGTTTCCAGTGGTTGCAAATATTTTTTTGCTATTACTCACAAATAATGTATATTATTTATTTGCTATTTAGTCCTTCTTTCAAATTTTATTATACTTTGATACTTAATTAAGTTTTGGCCTTTATTCGTTAGGGTTGAGCATTGGACGGATTCGGATCAAAATGACTCATCTAAGAAAAATTGAGGCGGTATATTTCGGGTCATCTTTGACTCGAAAAAAGAAAAAAAACAAGTATCCCATTCTTTGTTTTAGGACATCAATAAAGAAAAAGATACACACGCATATAATAATAAAATATTAGTGGTGTATTAAAGAAAAGTATCACATTCTTTCTTTATATTCAAAATTTCTAAGAAAATAAAAATATTAAAGATGATTCATGATGATATATTAATTTAAAAAGTAAATGTGTTATATTAATTGAAAAATATCATTAAAGAGTGAGTCCAAAATATATAATTACACAAAAAAAAACGTATGTAAAAGAAAAACTATGATCTTTGTCAACCCAAAAAGTTTATTTTTTATTTTGACACATGTCAAACCAGAAAGATGAAAAATGTTAGTTTTAAAGACCTATTTCTATTTTGTTTTGCTCAAAATATGAAGATCTAAAGCTCTGCATATGAAAAGAGTTTGGTTAGAAGAAGATAATTCATCTTGCGTGTCCAACGAGTTCTCAATAAAGATTAGTCATAGTTAACAGTGGTAAAAACTTTATAACAATATTATGGTAGTAAAAACAAGATAAAAAATAATAAATAATTAAAGGTTGTTGCTTGATTAATAAACCAAAAATTCAAAAAAAATTGATACTTGCTATTTTTCTATTGCAACTTAGATGATAACTATAAAAATACGAAAATCAATTTTCTTTTTTTATTGATAAGTTGTTGTTTTTCTTAATCAACATAAGTTGTTGTTTTTCTCTTATAATTAATCATAAAAAGTTTAACAAAAATATTTCTTCAATTTGTCTCTTCATTCTTCTTCTTGTCTCTTTGTACATTTATTTGTTTTTCTTTTGAATTTAGCAAATATGTAGCCACTTTTGAGAAAGGAAGGAATCTTGACAATGGAATGAACTCGTGAACATCCTCAATAAAGATTATAAACTATAATCATATTTTAGGCGGAACTAAAATAAGCATATATTGTTGGAGTAAGTCCTAATATCCAATCTAATTTCATAGTATTTGCTTTAGGATTTTAAATATAAATAAGGCATTTTCTTTATTATGTTTGTAACGTCCAAAATATTAATGAAGTCCCTAGAATAAAAAGTCCGTTTAATATTAAGTGTGACTTAATCATGAGATTACATTAAACATAAGGACGCTATTCTTAAAGTATTCGTAGTCGAGCTTTAAGGTGAAAAGAGATAACCTTAAAGCATAAAGACTATTATGAAGATAGATTGATGATCGCATCTCATGGATCATAGGATAAGGAGTTATCAAGTCTTGACATAGGTATAAAAGATTAAGAGTAATAATTATTCTGGATTGACCCGCTATGAGAGTACTACATGCAAAGTTATGCAAAGTGTCATAAGTTACTCTCATGGTGATAATGGTGTAAACCGCCCTTAGACCTGAAACCACTTTGTACCCTAGATGTGGAGTCAAGTGCTTTGTTGCTGATCTAACGTTGTCCGTAACAGGACAACCATAAAGGCAGTTAATGGGTACTTCACAAAGCATGCTGAGGGACAGTAGTGACCTAGGTGGAATTTACCAATCCTGCATAACAAGATTAATGTCATGGGCCCAATATTGAACTAGACAAAGATGACACCAAGTATGCTTTGTGTTCAATAGACATAAGGGGCAAAGGGGTAATTGTACACACATATATTATCACAAAGGTTATGATTTGATCACATGTTAATTTCTCATAACTTGGGTAGCAATGATGTGTTGCTAGATACCGCTCATTGTTTATTATATTAAAAAAATGATTTAATATAATTGCCAACGTTATGGAAACCTACAAGGGTCACACACATAAGGACAGTCTAATATTGAGATAATTAAAGGAACACCGTAAGGTACGGTGGATGTGCAAAGTGATAAGGGTATCACAGTAATTTAATTGAGCGAAGAGCACCATAGGATATGGTGGGAGGGCGCGCACATGAGTACTATCACTCATGAGGAGCGCGCGCCCTAGCCTATGTGTCTTGTTGGGCTTTGCCCAACAAGATATATTTTTTGTGACAAGATATATTTTTTGTGACAAGATATATTTTTTGTAACAAGATATATTTTTGTGACAAGATATATTTTTTATGACAAGATATATTTTTTTTTGTGTGCTCATGACAAGAGTTGTCTTGATGCATAAGACAAGAAATATCTATAAATAGAGACCTCTTGTCATAGCTCAAAACACACCAAAAAAGGGCTAGCACTCTATTGAAGGTGACTGTTCGTGTGGACTAGTTAGAGGCGTGGGTGATCTTCATCAACGCTCGTGATCATCTTGTTCGTGATTCAAAGGTTCTTCCCTACAAGAGGTAAAAACCCTAAAACACATATCATGCTCATTCGTAAGGATCATTAAAGGAAAATTTTTGAATTCCGCTGCTTAAACTATTACTATTTTCCTTCAGTGGTATCAGAGCCACTTACGAAACCATGATTATGATGTTTGTTTATATCACGTTTTAATTTGATTAAAACCTAAACAAGATAAAATTGAGTAATTAAATTTTAAATTGATCAAGTCTTGTATGTGATACAAGGAAGTTGTATATGATACAAAGGAACAAGATGTAAATAATGCATTGAACGATCCCCAATAGTTGTTTCGGAACCTTTGATTGGTGAAACATTGATGTGGTGATGAATCAAACCGATAGTCATTCATGGTGAATTTTAATGGAAGGAACTTAAGGGTTCAAGACATCACAAGGGTTGTGATATACTGGAAGTATGCTTCAGAATTCGCCGAAATCGTAACACGATTTACGAAATCGAAAACGATTTCCGCGGAACCCTGCCGCAGTCGCCCAGCGAGCGCGGGCGAGGGCTGGCGACCAGACACAGACACGGTCGCTGGCTGGCGAGCGCTGGCGAACGCGGGCGAGTGCGAGCTGCTCGCTGGCTGGCGAGCGCGGGCGAGCACGGGCGAGTGCGAGTCCGAGCAGCTCGCTGGCTGGCGAGTGCTGGCGAGCGTGGGCAAGGCCAGGCGACCAGTGCGCATCCAAATTTTGTCGAAAACGCGATTTTTGAAATCTTGACTCGATTCTATCCGTTATGAACGGTATGATCAGTTTATAATAATTTAATTTTAATTAATTACTTAAACCAAGGATAATAATAAAGTGAGTTTATTATTGTTGTGTTTCAATGAATGATTATGGCCTTAGTTTGCTCTTTTGTTTTTATTTTGGGAATTTAAATACGATCTGCGAGTCATGCCTCTCTCTCTCAATCTCTTGATGTAATTTCTCTTCTCATCTTACTCCCTCGTATGTAAAACGAGTTTCTTTGATGTAACATTATAATAGATTTACATAGGAACAAAGGAGAACAGCCATGAAGATGATGCTTGGAGAAGTAGATCATCGTTAGACTAGTTTAGGGTTCTCTCATTGGCTTGAGAGGACACTTGCGTTAGGAGGCCATAATCATATCATTCTTTATTATTGTATGTATGTATGTTGATGCATGTGAGAGCGTTTAATATGTTAAACAAGCCGGTGAGATCAAACTTAATAAAAATCCCTCAAGAGACACATAAGAAACTAATAAAGAAAATGTAGGTTTCGCCTACGCGAGGTGCATTTTCTTTACCAAGTAAAATATGTGAATATTAAGTTTATGCTTTCCAAGTTTTAGAACTCATCAAGACTAGATCGAACAATGTAGGTTTCGCCCACGCGAAGGTGCTTGTTTTACATTAGTAAGGTGCGAGGGGATAATTGTAATATCCGACTTCTAAAATTTGGGTCAAACTTAACTAAACAAAATATAATAAGATTATATGAGTTTAGAAGCATGAATTGGGAATAATTCAAATGATGAATTCGAATAAGGAGTTATTCACCCAATTGATAGATTCGAGAATTGTATGAGATACAATTGGAAGGAGTTCCTACCTAAATAACTAAGTTTTGTGTAATCCGCCTACGCGGACTTAGAAAGAAGTGAAATATGGATCTCGATCCACTAGAAAATCTTCCAACGGGATTTTCCGAATCAAATGATGAGGGTCATTTGTTTTGAGTAAAATAGTGGAAGCCTTTTAATAAAAGTCCTTATTAAAAGATTTAATAATAATACAAATATCTTACATATCTTTGAAATAAAATACAATACAAAGTAAGATGGTCCTTATGAAGGGCAAGGATTTCAGAAAATAGTTTCTGAATTGGTACACAAAAGAGAATGGTTCTCAAATACAAGAAGTACTATAAGAGCTTGAACTAAATTCTAACAACCTACTATAACTAGATTGGAGAAGGATGCTTGTTAGAAGTATCAAATTGACATCTAGATATAGAATACTTCATACTTTTAAACAATGAATGATGTGATCATTTAAAGTATGATGGATTTCTCAATAGAATAAAGAGTTGATCATAAGTTCAAATCTAACAAATTATAATAGATAGATATAGACAAAATTATGAATTTCTATATCTACCGGAATTTGTTGAGTTGAATGAGAATTTATTTCACTATTAAAATTTGAGATATAATATAAATAAGATTTATATTTCTCTTATTTGAATAGAACAAAATTGGTTGCCAAAGAAGAACAGCTATTTTAAATAGTTAGACCATTGATTGAAACAAGAATGCCGTAAATAGTTCTTGGAAGAGTCAAACTAAAGGGAATGAAGTAAGACTTCAATATTATACATTTTTATAGAAAGTCAAGGTTTCTATTTCTACAAAGGTATATGATACCAAGATTGAATCTCAATTTTTCGAAAATAGAGATGCTTAAAGAATTAGAACATTGACTATAAAGATTAAGTCAACTTATGTCTAGAATGAAAAATGTATCATTGACAACGAGAGCTTATGCTATGATTTAAAATCGAATTTAAAATGGAACACAATAATTGTTATTGAATTCCATCTAGTAATAGAAGTATTAATTAAATATCTTGTATTGACAAGAGATAAATTGTAGCTTTAAATAATAAGACAAGCAATTGTCCTATCATTTAAAATCTTCTATTGCTCGAAGTCAAGTAATGGACTAGAGTTCCATGATCTTGATATGACTTAAAAATTAAATTTGAAATGGACACAATAATCGTTATTGAATTCCATGTAGTGATAGAAGTATTAATTATATCTTGTAACGACAAGATATGAATTGTAGCTTTAAATAATAAGACAAACGATTGTCCTATCATTTAAGCAAAGTCTTCTATAGTATTGTTTCAAGCCAAGTAATGGACTAGGGTTCCATGATCTTGATAAGATTATTCTATAACAGTTATGACAAGAACCAAATAAGATTTGGACCTTGCACATATATCAAGAGTTTTATTGTTTAGTACAGGTAGTAATGAAAAGGTGTAGATGACACATGACCCAATTAAACAATATACATGAGATGTATGACTACCACTAAACAAACTTGATATATATTAAGTTTATTTTACTTCATTTACATTGATGAATAAAATCATTAAATATGGATATGTGTGTGACACAAATTAGAAATCTTTGAAATTGTCAAAGAATTTAAACAATGAAGAAAATAGAACTCAATAAAATTATTTAAATCATATGAATAAGTCATATCCGTAAATACTTAATTAAGGTGTAAAATAACTAATTTATCACTTCATGTTTGACATGACTTGATTTAAGATAGTTTAAATACATCATTGACTCTTAAAATATTTCTTCTTATAGTTAATCTTTACCCACAATTGGTTCCCCTTTTAAGATGATCATAAAGACACCATATGCGATATGGGGTAAAAGCACCAAGTTTGCCTTTATGAAATTTTGGATCGGAAATTTATTAGATAAATTTAAATCCAAATTAAATGAATAAATATGTGGAAGTATTCTTAGGGATACTTATCTTATATCACTCTAAAAGACAAAAGTTGTTTTGTGGCTAGGTTTGAATCCTTCCTCTAGTGGGAGTGTGTCTCTAAGAGAGACAGTGGGAGTGATATATAACTTGAATTATTCAAGTACTACAATACGTATTTATTGGAATGGGAACACAAACCGGTTCCTCAAGTTTGTTGAAGGACCATTGATTTGAGTTGCACAAAACCTTAGATAAGTCTAACATATCACATGGATAAAGAGTCTAATTGGATTATGACTCAGCAAGGTGATGTGGTTTTCATGATAGATGAAGCTTTGACTTTCTAAAAGGTCGTAAGACGGTCTAAATTCTGAGAAGTGGCTAAATGCCATGAAATCTTAAAATAGAAACCATATACACTAACCTTATGTAGATAATGGTTATGTCATCAAGATGAGTAAGACTCATACGATGAAAGTGATTATTCTTATTGAATATTGATATGGATGGTATTGAGAATATCTTTTAAGATTTGATTGATCATTAAAGGTTTCACGCAAAATCATAATGCAACAATATACATGTGTTACAACAACAGCAGCAGGAACCTTTGGAGAATCCTATCGCCAGCGAAGACGAGGAAGAGGATGAACTTGATCAGGAGGAGGTTCAGCAGGAAAATATACATGTGTTACAACAACAGCAGCAGGAACCTTTGGATACCACTAGGCCAAAGAGAAATTATAAATCAGTTCAGAAGTTTGGGTCAGAAAAACCTCTGAGGCATTATGGGCAGGTCAACTTGGTGGAATATGCACTCTCAATTGAAGATGATGAGCCGGTCACCTTCAAGCAAGCTATCAAAGACAAAGATAGAGAGAGTTGGTTAGTTGCAATGGAGGAAGAGATGCAATCTCTTCACAAGAACAAGACATGGGAGGTGGTCCCATTGCCTATAGGGAAGTCTGCTATTGGTTGTAAGTGGGTGTATAAAAGAAAAGAAGATCATACTAAGTCGTGTGGTACAAGATATAAGGCTAGACTAGTGGCCAAGGGATTTGCACAGAAAAAAGGTGTGGATTACAATGAGATATTTTCTTCGGTGGTAAAACATACTTCTATTCGGGTGCTATTGAGTCTTGTTGCTCATGGTGATCTTGAGCTGGAACAACTCGATGTGAAGACAGCTTTCTTACACGGGGATTTGGATGAGGAAATCTATATGTATCAACATGAGGGATACAAGGTTGAGGGTAAAGAGAGTCGGGTATGTCGCTTGAGGAAATCACTTTATGGATTGAAACAATCTCCTCGACAGTGGTACAAGCAATTTGATTCCTTTATGTTAAAGCAAGATTTCTCTAGATGTAATTATGATTGCTGTGTATACATTCGTAAGCTTCATGGAGGTGATTATATCTATCTATTATTGTATGTCGATGACATGCTTATTGCTTCAAAAAGCAAGGTGGAGATAGATCGGCTGAAGTCTAAACTTGGTAAAGAGTTTGAGACAAAAGATTTGGGTGCTGCAAAGAAAATACTGGGTATGGAGATTAGAAGAGAGCGGACAAACCGAAAATTGTTCTTGAGTCAAAAAGGCTATTTAGAGCGGGTCGTTGAACGGTTTGGGATTAAAGGTGCTAAGTCGGTGGTTACTCCATTAGCTCCACATTTTAGGCTTTTTGGTAATCAGTCTCCCACTACAGCAGAAGATAAGGCATACATGGAAAATGTATCTTATGCTAGTGCAGTTGGCAGTTTGATGTACGCTATGGTGTGTACACGTCCAGATATTTCACAAGCGGTAAGTGTTGTCAGTAGGTTCATGGCGAATCCGGGAAAGGTGCACTGGGAAGCAGTGAAATGGATTTTGAGGTATTTAAAGGGTACCATTGACACATGCTTGTGTTTTGGTGGAGATACATGTCAAACAAATGGATTTGTTGATTCTGATTATGTTGGTGATCTAGATAGACGACGATCTACTACTGGTTATGTGTTCAAAATACATGGTGCTCCAGTAAGTTGGCGATCGATGTTACAGTCTACAGTGGCACTGTCTACTACAGAAGCTGAGTACATGGCCGTAGCAGAAGGAGTAAAGGAAGCATTGTGGCTGAGGGGTCTTCTAGATGATTTCGGTATGAAGCAAGAATGTGTGAAACTGATGTGTGATAGTCAAAGTGCAATTCATTTGGCTAAGAATCAGGTTCATCATGCTCGGACCAAGCATATTGATGTCAGATATCATTTTGTACGAGATGTCGTAAAGGAAGGTCATATTTCTCTTACGAAGGTACATACTGATGATAATCCAGCTGACATGTTAACCAAAGTGGTTACAGGTGGAAAGTTCCAACATTGTTTGGACTTACTCAATATTTGTTCGTCCAAAATTTGAAATGTTTTTCAAATTATGAACGAGGTGGAGAATTGTGAGAATGTATAGCTATATTCAATTATGTGAATGTATGATTATATGGAATTCTCTAAATAAAGAAGCAGAAGAAGAAGGAGTCATGCATGCTAAATATACTATTTTCTATTTAGTAACTAGAAAATGTAGGAACACCATTTATTGTTTAGCATGTAAGACACTATATATTGTCATATGTTTAGTGTAATAATAACAACAAGAAGTAGCAATACAAAGTAGTTCTTTACTCATATATATTCAATCTTTCTTCTTTAAGACATATATTTCTTCATACAAGTTTATTGTTCTAGCTACATTATTTTGTGTTCAACTTAGTGAGGGTGATATTTCATATCATTATTAGAGGTCAAATTTCCGCTGCGGCCCCAACACTTGTCCTCCATAATCATATACTTCAAATGCAAGCAAATTGAATGTTACCTTATCAAATTTTCTAGATAATGCATGAGAGTGCTCCATCAAAAGCTTAAAATATATTTGTTCTGGAACGGACTAAATCCAATCCAATAAAGCAAATATTCAATTCACCTCAAAGGTTTAAATTAGCAAAAGAGTGTATTGTTCATCTCCATTAATGCTTGTGGTCCACTTACTCACAATGAAACGGTGACTCATGGTATTGTTTGGCTACAATGACTCAAAATAATACTGTTATTTTTTTGGAATTATTCCCTGAATGTTAAAATCATTTTAGTTTTAGTCCTTTAAGCTAAAATACTTAGAAAGATTCAAATGTTTCTTGCAAATTTTCCTTCGAATTTTCATTCGGGTTTTAACTTTAGGTATTAAAATCAAAATAATTTTAACATTCAAAGATTATTTAAAAAAAATAACATATAAAAAACACATAAACTTATAAGGATCAATTGATTATTTAAATTTTAAACCTATTATTAATAGATGATTAATGGTTCCAAATCCTCATAAAAATGGTGATGATCTTAATCTCCAATTGGACCTGCCACAATGATCCTACTATTAATAAGCAGATCCACTATACTCCCTCCGGCCACAATCTTTATATTATGTTCAGATACATTAAGAGTCAAATATATTAAAAAAAACAAATTTGTTTATAATTATGATCAAAAGGAGTATTACTTTCGTCCTTATATTTTTGCAAGGATTCAGATGCAAATCTTTATATTAATGATGAATTTCTATCCGGTAGACATTTCTTTTCTTTTGTATCGCTCCAAAACTTCCATCGGGGTATCCGATCTACACGTACAGACAATACATTACAGTCTTACACAGCACAACAGACACATCCAACCAATCAAAACCTCTCTGCAATTCATCATTCCGAAACCCGAAATCCTCGCTAAAAAAGACACAAACACTTGAGATCAACCCACCTCAACATTCGCTGTCAAACTGCCATTTGTCACAAAAATGCCATCTCAGACTCTTCCCATAACCAATATTCAATTACCATCATCAACTGCTACAACAACAATCTTGCTTAAAGATGATGATGATGATTATGATAATCCATCAAGGAGTCTCTTAATCTCTTCCTCATTCAAACACAACAACAACAACAACATCATGTCAATTAAGCCTCTTATATCAAGGTCTTCAAGCTTCAACAACTCTATTGGTGGTGTTGTTAATTCTTTCTACCAGAAAAGGCGTAGACGTGTTGCAAGTGAAGATTCTTTGTCTTCTTCTTCTGTTTCCAATGGAACTTCTTCTCATAGATCTTCTTCTTCTTCCTTTGGTCGTGATGTTAGACATGTTGCTTCTGAAACTTTTCTCTTCACTCGCCTTGGATTGAAGTTGTTGACATATCTTGGGTTAGTCATCACTTATCAAATACTATCAATTCTTCATTCATTTCATTTCATTTCATTTTTGTCCATCTTGGGTTAGTCATCTCAATTTGTATATATACCCTTTAATTAACCACTTTTTGTATAAGTTATTAATTTCTATACTAAAAGAAAAACAAAGTTCCATTGTTTTCAAACGTTAGTTGGTAGTTCGTCCAGTGGTGATTGCTCCACTTGGTAGGAAGGACCGCGGTTCGATCCCCCGCAACTGCGTTTGGGAGGGGATTGGAATCACTTGATCCCATAACTCGCTCTGAACTCTGGACTACTAGGGTAGAGCCACTTTCCCCTAGGAACCAGAGAGTGAAAGCCAAAAAAAAAAGTTAAATTGTTTTCATATGATATGAGATATAAGGTATTTTCATAAGCTATATTGAAGAGCTTATGGACATGTCATAAGCTGTTTCCATAAGATTTCACAAAGAGTTTCACAATTGCTTATGCCAGTAGATAAGATCAAATAAGTCAAGCCAAACGAACCATATATGTTTATGTATTCAAACTAATTCATTTTGAAAAAAGGAGAGAAAACTTGAGTCTCGTGTTTTTAAGCATTTTTGGAGTTGTGAGGATATTCTACTTTCCAATTAATTATGTGATCTTTAATATTGACTGGTGGTGTGTTTGGAAGATTTTATTGTGCTGTTGATTTCTAATTTTATGTACTTAAGTGTTATTGGGTTTTGGATTGCATTAGTATGATTATGGAGATGTAAATATTTGAGATAAATCTATCTTTATGTAGTAGAAAAGAAAATCTAGAGTATCAGTTAGTGTCTTTAACGTTTACGTCTCATCATGTATTCGTTACCTTCATAGGAAATATAATATGTGCACTGTTAGAAGACAAGTTGGACACCTTTAAAACTAAGGAATACACTGTCGCGGTGATTCATAAAGTGCCTTGTGTTTAAGGGGTGTTTGGGTGAACATCTTAATTATGTGCTTCTTCAATTAACACTTATCACACGACATCATACAGATAAGATGTTTATACATAAGCTCTATGTAAGCAGTTTTTATGAGTTATCATGCGGAGAACTTGTGAAAATAAACTGAAAACGATTTTTAGACATATCATAAAGATAACTTGGTAAGGTAAGCCCAAATAAGCTCTTCCAATTGCTCTCAATATTGGTTGTGGATTCTTGCATTATGTTATGTTAAAAGTTTGGACAATTACCTGCTTTGTGATTTTTATTTATTTGTTTTAATGTTTTCCATGAATGTTTTCACATATCCCTACTATGGCTGCTTTCTAATCACTTATTTCTATTCAGGGTAGGCTATAAATGGATAACAAAATTTCTCGCTCTTGGTTGTTATGCTTTATTGCTTTTACCAGGCTTTATTCAAGGTTAGAACTCGGTTATCTATGGCATAATTTTCATGCATATAATCATAAATATAAATTTTTTGATTTGAAAACATTTGTATCTTACATCAATAGCATATTGGAGAATAAATATTTTCCTTCCGTATCGCAGTTGGATATTGTTACTTTTTCTCTAGTCAGATACGCAGAAGTGTAGTTTATGGAGATAAACCACGAAATAGGTAATTGTTTTATAAATATTTTCTCTCTTCATTTATAAATTCCTATAGCTGTTGTTATTTTGATTAATAGCTTATTTTCTTTTGCAGGCTTGACTTGTTTTTGCCTAGAAATAGCGACGGCCCAAAACCAGTTGTTGCTTTCATTACTGGCGGAGCCTGGATTATTGGGTATGTGACGCTTATGTTTTTTTAAATCCTCGAATTTATCCTATTCATCGAATTTTCTGTTCATATACCAGCTTCAATTCTTATTTATATATATTTTACGTAGCATAGAAGTTCATATACATCCATGCCGACCCTTAAGCTTTGTTGATGTTTCACTACATAATGATGGTTGTAAGAAGGTTTTCAATTGATTGAGGTGCATCGAGAAATTGTTTGAACTGTATAATGTCTATTAAGTTTATAATGTTCAACTTCAAGAATGGGAAGTTTATAACTATATTCTGTGTTTTTCAATTTTAATTTTTGTCAAACTTTGCTATCAGATGCTACTACTAGTTTCATTTTTGAAGGGATTCATGTGTTTGTGTGTCTTGTCCAGAGTCACTTTAGTCCTTACAAGTTTTGAATTATTTGTCCAGTTACAAAGCATGGGGTTCTCTATTAGGTCAACAGCTTTCGGAAAGAGATATCATTGTGGCATGCATAGATTACAGGTAATCTTTTAATTTGTTCTTTCATTTTAAGCAGCAGTATTTTCTTTTGCTCTAGCTAATAGATGCAATCTGATAGCTAATAAAGAGAATTTGTTTATTCTTCTGCTCACAAATTCTATTTTAACTGCATTATCATTACTCTATCTCTTCTTCTCTGATGTGTTCATCGGTGCTTTTTGTCACAATCCTCATGTTTTTAGTTTGCACAAAAAAGGACCATTCATTGATAGCTCTTTATTTCATAAATTCTGTTCAGAAATATCAAATATTGTTATATAAAATCAAATTTTGAACTCTTCCCTTTTGGGTTGCGAAATTAGGCCGTCACCTCTGAGCCAGCATTCACGAGATTGATAATTTGAAGTAAATACTAAATAGATAAATTGATCCCTGAAATTAAAGTTTTGTTTATCTTTTGTCCTTGAAAGTTTGGTGAGTACACATTAAGCCCTAAGCGTGTCAATCTTCTTCACACTTTCATCCTTCTGTCAATGGCCACTGATCAAAGTCTAATGCAGTTGCTCAAACCAAAATGGCATGTTAACTGCACACTTTCATCCTTCTGTTTTTTTTTTTTTTTTTTGATAAGCCTTTCATCCTTCTATTGATGATCATTAGTCGAAGTGTAATGAAGTTTCTAATTCGTTCACAGCGATACTTTCAAGGGCCAAATTTTCACAAGTTCAGGACTAAATTATCTATTTACTTCAATGTATGCCATAATTAACATGATATTCATGTAGTTAACATGCCATATCAGCAACTCTATTAATAGTAATTGACGGAAAGACATAATTGTAAATAACTTGACGCATTCGAGGACTATTTCTAAATCTATTAAATTAGGGTGTAAATTATTCCATCAACACCTCATCACTTTGAATGCGAAGTAATCCTAATTTTGGCACCTCATTTAAAAAACCTGAGGTGTCATAGCTAAAATCTCTACACTCTCTATTCCTTATTAACCTTCAATTTATTACATACGTTAAAAATCTAGTATTTCATCGGTAACACAAATATTTTATCAAATTTTTGTAAATAAAAAAAAATCTCCCATTCTTCATTTTTTATGCCATTTTTCTACCGTTTTATCTGGCTTAATTATTAGTATTGTTCTTCAGTACTATTAGTTAAAATTTCAATTATCACTCTATGTTTCTTATATATAGAAAAGAACCCTCAAACCTCACCGAGTGTTTTACCACTAGAGCACCATTGTTCAGGGATGTTACTATGTTAGATGGATAAGTCATGCAAGGCATTGAATTATGTTAGATGATTAGATCTTCTTGTATTTTCCTCGACATTAGGCCAATTTATTTCCACTTAAAGATAAAAATTGTATTGTTGATTGTTGAGAGTATTGGTACAATTACCATCTTTTTTCAAGAAGCATTTATTTGAATCATAACAGGTGCTGGCAATTGTAGTTTTATGTGATGATACCACTTTCATATGATAGTACATGATAATGGCCGTTTACTATTACTAGTTATAGCAAATCCATTTTAACACTTTTAGCAACAAAAAAAATCCATTTTAACCCTTGACTTTGCCACAAAGTTAGCTTTATTTGTTTCTTTCTAACCCACGATAATTAGGATCGTTGTCTTCGGTAGGCGTCTAGGTATCCATATAATTTAATCCCTTTAAATTCTCTATGAGACTAATTCTCGAATCGATAAGGGAACATCCATTTTTTAACAGGGTTGGATTTTCTTCAAAATGAATCTCCAAAAATTAAACCTAAATTTTTTTGATAGCTTGACTTTTTTTTTTGTATTTTATTTACTCTACACAAATAATTTCAATTTAAGCATAAATTATTTCAATTTTATTTCTCCACCACGCAACACGTGGGTATATATGTAGTACTGATAATTTCAGGGACCAAAACTAAACAAGATGCCACTTTCAGGGATCAAATCAACTATTTACATGGTCTAAAACCACCTTTAGGATTATAATCGTTGAATCTATAAGTATCTGGTGTTATAGATGCCAGTAACGTTATTTCCTTGCAAGAAAGGTTCTCGCATACATTACAAATTCCAATTGAAAAAGTTGTAATACATACTTTCTGCAATTATAAGTAGATAATGATTCTTTGTTTTATCAATGCTATCTTGTTGAGAATGTACAATGCCATATTGCTTTATAGGGATAAAGAGAGGGTTTGGTTGACATACTCCTCACCATGCAGAAAAATACGTTTAATGGATTTAATAGATTATGTCTGAACAGTCTGAACTGTATGATAGAATTGAACAAGCAGCCAGTACACTTCCAACTTGTCTATTTTCAAGAAAAACCATGTTACTCGAGGACAATTAGTTATCAATGAATCAAACATCAGAATGAATAGTATCAAGGAGTTTAATGCTTTTATTTATAATAATTTTTTTTAAACTAAGCATCAGAATGAAAAGTCTCAACTTGCTCTAGAAAATAATATAGAGAAAAAAAAAATACTTGTTAGCAAAATGAAAAGAGTGTGTTACATGCATATATCTTCTTTGTATTATAGTCTCATTGAACATATCTCTGTGAGCAGAAATTTTCCTCAGGCAACCATCAGTGACATGATAGATGATGCTTCCCAAGGTATCTCATTTGTATGCAACAATATTGCCGAATACGGTGGTGACCCTAACAGGTATATAATCATCATCATCTCATTACAGGGCACTCATTTTTTCTTTCTCTGAAGGTAAAGGATTTTCTTGATCACTGGTGATCACTTCTTCATGTGTTTTTTCCTTACAGAATTTACCTAATGGGACAGTCAGCTGGGGCACATATTGGAGCGTGTACAATTGTCGAGCAGGCAATCAAAGAGGCCGGTGAAGGAGAGAGTACTTCTTGGAGTCTTTCCCAGATTAAGGCTTATTTTGGTTTATCTGGAGGGTATGCAACCCGAGAATTTTCTTTGTAAAATGTAAATTTTTATTGTGATATATTTTGATTTAACGACATTGAGGTTCTTATACACTAAATTGAACCAAAGATAGTACATGTTCAATTCCATCATGCAATGATTGACTTAATATTTAATGTAGAAAAAAGATATACAAAATCTACAAATTTTTTCAATTATGGTTTTATCATGCTTCTTAATGCTTATTGATTTTGCACTTAAATTTGCATTATTTATTTGTTTTCGTTTCTTCTTACCTCAAATCAGATATAATTTGTTTAACCTAGTAGATCACTTCCACAGTAGAGGCCTCTATCGTTCCATCTTTTTAAGGTACACTCTAAAGCTATATTAAACCAAGTTTTTATTTAGTTAATATATGATTCTCTGCTATTTTTTTGTTGTGGATAAACTTTCAAATGACAGATTTTATCTATTGCAGTATAATGGAAGGGGAGGAATCACTACATCGTTTTTCTCCTGAAGCAATGGTTCAAGATCCAAACATTGGAAATGCTGTTTCTCTACTACCTAATATACTTCTTTTTCATGGTACTGGAGATTATTCCATACCGTCAGATCAAAGGTTTGAGCCACTTTCAAAAGGGTTTTCAAATTATGTACCGACAATAAAAAAAACATCAATTTTGATAGATTTTTCCGAAGAATTTGTTATGTTCTAAAATTTTGATGAAGCACGGAGATTAGGTGTGTCTCAATGTCTGACACCCATGTCACATGTCTGACAAATATGACACATGTTTGACAATTAAGACAAATATCTAAAAAAGCTTTTTTTTTTCTTTCTTTGCTACGTACGACACACCTTGGACACATCTGAGACACATCTACGGCTCTTAACTATAACACACACACACATGTCAATGTCCTATGTTTTTTACATTAGCAGTGTCGATGTGTCTGTGTCATATCAGGTGTTTTTCGATAGGTTTTGTTGAGATAACAGAGAGCTTTGCATTGCTTAAAATGATTTCAATGATAACACAGCTTTGAATTGCTTAAAATGATTAACACTTCCTGCACTCAAAAATAGCTCCCTATGGGGATATCTCAACAAAACTTATCGACAAAGACATGATTTGACACAAACACATCGACACTGCTAATGTAAAAAAACACAGGACACTAATTTTGTGTTTGGGTTTTTTACATTTTCTTGTGTATTTTGTGAACAAACTGTTGAAACCTTGTTTTTTGAGATAGGTCAAATTTAGTTCTATGCATATTTTGCTTTTAAATGGATTAAATAGGCACTTAAAGACTAATAGCCTAACACTTCAAATTTGCGAGTCAGTAAGTATACAAAACAACTTCAAGACAGGGTATTCAATTTGTGTGGTGAATTTGAAGTACAATTATTTGCTTCTTTTTCTAAATTGAAGCATTTTATTTCAAAAATATATTTTGTTTCAGCTTTTGAACTATTATCAACATTTTATTTTGTGCAGTACATCATTTGCCGAAACTCTTAGAAGAGTTGGAGTCAAAGCTGAATCAATTTTATACGAAGGGAAGTCTC
Organism: Trifolium dubium; assembly: GCA_951804385.1. Taxonomy (NCBI): domain Eukaryota; kingdom Viridiplantae; phylum Streptophyta; class Magnoliopsida; order Fabales; family Fabaceae; genus Trifolium; species Trifolium dubium. The sequence goes on from OX638073.1 coordinate 16,449,246, forward strand.
ATACAGATGTGTTTCTACAGGTAATTCACCACTATCAGGCCGACCCTGAGCAATGGCTGGCAATATAACCCTTCGCTCTGGGCCTCAATAAATATGCGGCCTCAAATTTTTAGTTTATTGAAAATTTTAAAGTATTTGTTATAAATGTGAAGTATTAGTCAACTCTAAAAAATAATATAATGTAACAAATAGCTTGTCTAACTGTATCGCTCATTTTACCTCTCTCTGAACTATCTTATTTTTTGCATTTTTACTCAAAAATTTGTTAGTTAATATAGTTTATAAATAATGTTTCTCTTTAGGAGTGGGCGTTTACTAATTTTTCTGGTAAAAAACTTCTCATGGATGATTAACCTTGTTTAAATAATCATTTATTTCAAATGCCTGTGCCTTTCAGGATCCTATGAGGGGTGGAAAAGATGACATGTTTGATGATTTAGTAGCATATATACATGCTGGCGATGCCGAGGCCCTTTCTAGAGATGCAACAGCTCCTCAAAGGAGACGTCTTGTACCCGAATTCATGTTAAAATTAGCTCATACTGTTAGTCCTTTCTAGCCAACAAACATAATTTGATTTTATTCATTTTTGCTTTGTACATAACCATTCTCGTGGCTTGCTAGATTACTTATCAACTCGTTAAGTTTAGAGGACTTCAGAGATGGGGGAATTTGACGATTCTTTTTACACTGCTAGAACCAAAATATTTAATCTGATTCATTTAAAACTTTTGTCTGATATTTGAAGACATGTTATTTGTGGAAGCATCAATTTGGATGCTATTTGTAATATAGACCATAGAGTTAGGTTCGTTATTTGTTGGTACGTAGACGAAATGACAAACCATTATAAACTCACACACAAAGTGAAGGGGTTGAGGTTTGAACCTTGGTGGGCGTCTTACTTAACAATTTCAGTATTTTTGTCAGTTGAGCTAGGATTTGTGGACACCATAAAGTTAGATTTTGTTAATGAAAAGTTTTACTTAGGTTTAGGATTCTTCTGTAAGAGTGTAACACTTAGCAGCATCTGTATTTTGAATTCATTATGTTCAACTTTGCTTCCATTTGTTAAAAATATCCCTACTTGTTGTGATGCTGATATCTTTACATGGGATTATGATTCCACTTCTACATGATCTATGTGTTATACACGGTCTTATTCTTGTGCCGACTTGTTTGAATCCGATACCAATCCATGTATAGCTGGCAAAATTAAAATGACTAGTGTGCAATGTCCCTTTCAACTGATAGTCTCGCTAAGGTAATGGAGTAACCAATAATATCTTAAATGATTTTTTAATTTTTTATAGATGATTTATATGATACAAAATTTTAATCTAACGGTGAATTTTATAAAATTTGATACATTACGATGTTATGAAAAACTTGTACACAATGCACCACTTGAAAAACTTGTGCATGTTAGACAAAATCACAAACATATACTTATCCTTAGTTTATAAAGCTTGTAAGATGGCTATCTCTAAATCTTAAATTTTCCCTCTTTTTTCCCTCCTTTAATTTGGCATTCCTCACTTTATAAAGCTTGTAAGTTGGCTATCCCTAAATCTTAAAATTTCCCTCATTTTCCCCTCCTTTAATTTGGCGTTAATTGTACTTATTTAATTGGTCCATGTATATAAGAATTTGCTTCATTTTCATTCCGTCTCCTCAATCCTCACCATAAAAACCTTTCAATCAGCTTCGTTTCGCCTCTAAGAGAAAAAAAAAAAAACTTCCAACCAATCTTTGAAAATAATCAGTCATGCCAAAATTTATATGATTATTGATCTTCATTGTTTAAATGGTAAGACATTATATATAAAATTTATTGTTTTCAATAATAGTATAATCTTGAAAACATGCTTTATGTCTATAATTTAGTATTTGTCCTACGAAACTTTTCTCTTTATTAGTAAATTTATTTTTTGAGACTATATATGACTAAATTGTACAATGTTTTTCTCACAAAAAAAAACTGCAGATTGTTTTAGAGATGAATCTACAAATTTTATTGCTTTAGGAAAATTGAAACAGTTCCGAATAGAACATATCCTCATTTATCCTCCGCAAATAAATCTGAGTTATGTTTGGAACAAGAACACTTGTCAAAATTTCATCAAGTTTTTGGCGCTATTGTCGGAGATTGTTTTTAAAGATAACAAAACAATATTAAGAATTTAAAAAAAAATAGGACAAAAAAAAATATTTAAGTTTGGCTCAACTTGGTTGGTGTGATTGTTCTCTTACAAATAACTCATGTGACACGGGTTCAAGTAAGCAAATCCATGTAACATATTTAGGGCCCGTTTGTTATGGATTAAAAAATAAGTAATTTTAACATTAAATAATTTAGAGATTGTACAAAAATTCAGAAGCTATTTTGTGTTTGTTTACCTATATAAAAATTACTACTTTTTATAAAAAAATAATCTTTAACTTGTTTGGATGCTGTTGTACCCCAATTTTGGACCAAAAATCCAATTTGAATGTTTTATATCAAAATATACAAAAATATGAATGTTTTATTACGCGTATTTTGATCTCATTTTTCATGTATATTTTTGCTATTATTCTCATATTTTTCTTTATTTCTTCTCAATTACATTTTCTAGGAAAAATAGTTTTTAAATTTATTTCTTACAAAAAATAGTCACTTCGCGTACATTTTATTAAAGTTTTAATTATCCGCGTAATTTTGTTTTTTCGACAATTTTTTACTCTTTTAGTTTATTCTATTATAATTTCTTATTTAGCGTAAAAATACAAAAATATCAAAAATAATCCTTTTTCTACTTTAATTTTTAATTTTATATATATTTATTATTACATATTTGCTTTTTTTTTTATTTTTAATTTCACAATTTCATTTTAATTTACATTACATTTGTTATTACTTTTTTTTTTTATCATTTATATTTTTATATCATTTTCTTACCTCATCTCTATCTTTTATCATCCAATCACTTTTATCCACCTCATCATCTCTATCTCATAATCTTTTTATTTTAGCTTTCATTTATTTTTATTTACCATTTTCCCACATATTACACAAATGCCATTTAACCTACCCTTTTCCTATAAATACCTATGTCACATCATTCAATGAGGACCCAATCATTTGACACACTTCCCCAAAAACCACAAAAATCAAAAAAATCAGAAAAATTTCAAAACCCTAAATACTACCGCCGCCACCGTCACCGGCGCGGCCACCACCACCACCACATTACGGCCACCTCAAATTTCAACTAAAAATCAAAACCAATACACCAATAAACCAATAAGCTTCTAAATAACCTCCTAAACACAGATCCATTGCCAAAATCAACAAAAAACGCGTGAAAACACCCCAATCCGAACGTTCTTCGCCGGAAATTTCGAAGCTCTTGATTCCAACGTTTGAGAGTTTATTTTTAGCCAATCTTTGTTGCTGTGGACTCGCGTACGTGCTCTAAACCTTTCCCAATTCTCAGTTTTCATCAAAACTCGCCGGATTTGCGACTCTCGTTTTTTAGATCCTGTCGGTTTCTCCTTTGCTTCATTGTTTCTACAACTCTATTGCGAAAAATAATGGTATATTCAAGATCTACGCAGAAAGCCGATCAAGATAGAGCTTTGGTTTTAGTGATTTGGGGTGTTATCGTGTTCTGGACGACGGCGGAAGGGAGTTACGAAGGAGGGACGGGAGTGTTTGTTCTGCAATTGTGAAGAAGAAGAAGACCAAGTTACAGGCCACGTGGCGCGTTCCTGTTGGCCAGTTTTTTTTTACTTTGCGCGCCCCCAGCCTTCTCAATACACCCCCAACCGGTTTTGGTGAACCGGGTTATGGATATGGAGCTGGTTTGAACCGGTTTGGTTTCTGTTTGGGCTTGGACTGGATTTGCTAGATTTCTGCTTCACACCCTGCGTTTTTCTGCTGAACCCCTCTCTTGCCTGAATCTGTTTTATTGCTTTTCTCCACACAATTTTCAGGTTTGCACCCCCTTTTCTCTTCTATTTATTTACGCTTTATTTTTATCCGCTTATTTTATTTCGCGCTATTTATTTATTGTCTATTATTTTATTTATTCATTTGATTGATTGGGTTGTAAATATTATTTATTCGATATGGTTGTAATAGCTTAGAACTTTACTTATTTATCGCTTTATTTACCGCATTATTTATCGCTTTTATAGTTACACAACACATACAAACGCCAAAAAAAAAATAATGTTTCATTTCCGAGGGGGAGGGCTCGTAATTAATTTTTAATTGATTACGAGACTTTTTCCAAACAACCAAAAAACCTTTAGACAAAATGCGCGATCTTTTAAATAAAAAATAACCGTAGGTCCATTTTAGTCGCAAACGATATTAAACTTTACTATGTTACCTTTTATCATTATTTATCATGTCAAAAACTTTTTTCTTTACAACCACAACAACATTTTCTTTCAATTTACAACATCAAAACAAATACACTTTCGTTTTCACACTACAACAATTTCTTTCCTTTACAATTTTTTTTTCACAACAACGGATACACTTCCGTTTTCAAAACAACAACATTTTCATTTTCTTTTACAAACAACATTTTCTTTACAACACTTTTTACATTTTCTTTTCAAAACAAACCGCTTTCATAATTACAAAACATTCTAAAAAATCTTCTCTCTGTTTTTTTAAGACATTCTAATCAAACTTAAAGTTGTTCAAAGACACAAACCAACACAACTCTCTTTTTGCCATCTTTGGCTCCTTAAATAACATTAGATCTTTATCATTATTTGTCTCAAATTTTAACTGTCCCTATAAACATTAGCAAGACTTAAATCATGTTTGTCGTTATTGGGGAAGGGTGTCCCCGAAGTTGATTTTGGGTCGTACATCTCCCAATCGTGATAAATATGGTTTAGCGTGTTTATATTGACACTTAAAAAGTGAGACTTAAAATGACATCAATCTCTTGTTTTTTTTCATAAAAAACATACAACACACATTCTCTTTTTTAGAGAACTACGTGAGTTCTGATCCTTTACAAAGGGTACGTAGGCAAGAGGGGTACATACCCTTTTCCGAATTCAAAACAATAAAAAACACACTCCTTTTTCTTATCTATTTTCTTTCACACATTTTCTCTCTTAACTTCTCCTTACACAAATAACCAACACAAAAGCACACACTCTCTTCTATACAACTTCTCTCTCACTTCTTACATCTTCTCCCCTCATTCTTAAAGCACACATTTAAAGCACAAAAAGCATTTCGAGAGGTTACCATGGAGTGCCATGGACGCTTAAGGTGCATACATTTTCCTTTTGCGCAACTAACCCCCGTACCTAGAATCTCTCCAAAAAGGTTTTTGATACTTTCCCCTCCCTTGGAAATGAAAGAATCAATTGTAGTGGGGTATGTCTCAAAAAACCCGCAACAGATGCAACCATATAAAAGTGATTTTGTATCACAAAATTACTATAAGACCCTGTTTGGTTCGGGGTTTTTAGAGGGGAGGGGAGGGAATATTTTAAGTTTTTATGTTTGGTTCAAATTTTTAACGAGGGGAGGGAATAATTAATTTACTTTTTTATCCTTAACAAAAAAAAATAAGGATTAAATTATACTCCCTACGCACCAAAATATAAGTCACTTTGAAAAAAAAAATTGTACCAAAATATAAGTCACTTTACAATACCAATGCAGTATTTAATGCTATTGTTCTCATTATACATTAACTATTTATTACTCTCTCTTCTTTTACTTCTACAATTTATCTTTTCCATATCATTAATGAAGGACAATTTGATAAAATAACTCATAATTTCTCTTTTCCATACAACAATGATTACATTTCTTAATTTGTGTGATTTGGTCAAAACGACTTATATTTTGGTACGGAGGTAGTAATGAATATATATAACCGAAAGTAAAATATAATGAGTAGAAAACCTAAAAAAAATTTTGTTGTCAAAAAAATAAAACCTAAATTTTTAATATTCCAACGAGGATAATTTAGGAATTTAATAAAAAAATGCGTGTAATTTTGTCAACATAATAAATTATATTTTCTCTCACTTCACCTCCTTAAAACTCTCTCCCCTCACCTACCTCCCCTCAATCGAACCAATCAAACCCAAAAGTACAATTATCCAAATGTAATATACCATATAAATATATCATTATATATGAAGAATACTCAAGTTATTGTTTTTCAATATGGTCATATGACTCTATATATAGTGCTACAAATAAAATAAATATCTAAATCTTATCTTCTAAAAATAACAAACTAATCATATAAATTCTAAACAGGATATTATTGGAATATTAGAATAAATTTAAGGATATTTTTCCCTAAAATTTTTTGACACTTGTTTTCTCTTTCCTCTAAAAAAAATCTATAAAAAAAAGCTACTAATATCAGCTTCAGATTTTTAGCAGTTTTCATATTATTTTCAAATTTTAATTATTTTTAAAAGCTATAACAAATGAATGTTATTTTCATATAAGTGATTATTTTTTTAAAAATAAGTGATTATTTTTTTAAAAAAGCTATAACAAACAACCACTTAATCTATTAAAATAAAATTTTAGATTAGAAAGTGACATTTTAATTTATAATAATGAAAAATAATATAATTTAATATATTTCAAAATTTCTGTATTTTTGATTCAACATGGTCTAATTCCTATAGATTATAAAGTATAAACTAAATGTGCGCTTGTTTTAGATTTTTTTGAAAATGATTTTTATAGTGAATTGTTTTTCGTTAAAATTTTTTTTAGCAAATAATTTCTTTATAAAAGTTTCAAATGAAAAATCGGTATAACTTATCCCAAAACTTAGTTTTAAGTATTTTATCATTTTGTTACGAATTTTTTTGAATCACAAAACTCCCATATTTTTCCATAAAAAAAAAATACTCCCACATTGAGCGACCTTCTAACGTTTACTATAGATTTATTCAATTGAATTTCATCAAACTACATTCTCTTGCGGTGGTTTAAAACTCTCGCTAAAATTATATTTTGCAGCGGTTTTTTTTGGGGTGGTTATATTATGGTTGACTGAGTCTAGGGGGGTAAAGCACAAAATCTTATATTACAGGGGGTAAAACAACAATTTTTTTTACAGCGGGGTAAAACAACTTTGGCCTATTTTACAGGGGTAAAAGCTAATTAACCCTACAATGTAAAATAAGATATCTTATCTAATCGTTATTTCACATTGTTTCAACTTGTTTCATAGTAATCCATATATAAAATTCAAAAAAAAAATCATATAAATAGACAACCTTGTAAATCACGAAACATTCATATTTTTTTGTAAAAAAAAAAACTCAAATTTGGTGATCTTTCTACGTTTATTGTAGATTTATTCAACTGAATCTCATTAAACTACATATTTTTTAAATACAATGTAAATTAAAATATTTTTTCCCATCGTTCTCTTACCTTATTTCAATTTGGTTAGTAGTAATCTACATGTAAATACAATGTAAATTAAGATATTTTGTCTGCATCCCGATTTATTTTCTTTCTTTTTCGAAGCTCCCTCAAGTATCATTTCTATCACTGAATCTCTATTTAAATATTTTTTGTGGGGTGAGGATAGTGAGGCTAGAAAGATTCATTGGATACATTGGGATAAGGTGTGTCTTCCTAGGTGTAAATGGGGTTTGGAGATTCAGAGGATTCAGTAGTTTAACACAGCTTTACTTGGCAAGTAGTGTTGGAGGGTTAAAACGGAAGATGTGGGGTTATGGAGGAGTGTGTTGGTTCATAAGTATAATAGCGATAAAGGGGAGATAAAGGAAGGAGGGAATAGGGCTTCAACTTAGTAAAAGGTTATTGTAGGGGTTAGAAAGGGGTCTTACTATGGGCGTGAAGGATAATGGTTTGGTTGTCGGTTATCTCGCATAGTGGGGGATGGGGAGGCCACTTCTTTTTGGGATGATCCTTGGTTGGGGGAGGGGTTTTCGTTGAGGAGGAGGTTCCCCGTTTAGCTGAGCTGTGCAGTAGGGGGATGTACAGTAGGCAGTTCTATAAAAGCTTTTTCAGTCAAGGAAGCTTACTTATCTTTGTGCCCGTTTGGCCCAGCTTCTTTTCTACTTATTTTATTCTCCTTAAAAATAGTAAAGAAGAAAAAAAATTGTGTTTGAGTCTATTTCTCTTTATATTTTATTTCTCTTATATTTTTAAGGTGAATTATGACTAAATTCAATTTTATACTTCTCAATTTCGTTTTAAAAAAAAATAGAAAAGTAGAAAATAAGTCGGGGCAAACGGGCACTTTGACTAGCCAGGATGCTTTTGTTGTTGAGCTGACTTCTGCAGTTGGTTTGCCTTGGTCTAAAGGCGTCCCGATGAAGGTCTCTGTGTTTGCATGTCTATTTCTTAATAATCAACTTCCAACCAGAGATATTCTTCTTCGTCTGGGGGTTATTCCGGATGGTTCGCATTCTTGCAGTCTTGGGTGCAATGCTTTAGAATCGTTATCCCATCTATTCTTTGTGTGTGACAGGTCCTATATGGTATGATGTGGTTTATTTCAGTGGCTCGGGATTTACGGAGTGATGCCCTCTGAAACCGCTCCTCATGCTTACCAATTCATAGGTCTCCATTGTTAGATAGTATAATTATTATTTAGTAGTAAGGGTATTTTAAGCTTTTCTATTCTCTAGTATATATTCTTATTGTAAGACTATGCATTCAAGCTTTGCTTATTATGTTTATGAAACCCTAGCCTCCATGGGTTTTTCTCTTCTTCCTCTTTTGATGTTTATGTCAGATTATCTATGTTAACATGGTATCAAAGAGCTTGGTTGATTCTATTAGAACTTTGAATTGTTTGTCTAGTTTGTTCTCTTCCTCAATTTTTGGATCGGTCTCTCATTGTTTATCCAGGTTGTTTTTCTATTCACTTTGTTACTTGAAATTCTAATTATTAGCAACTTTTGGATTTTGTGAGTGGCACTTCTTTGTATCTTTATATTTGTTAGTGGAGTACTTTGTTAGTCATCAAGAACGAGGATACTTTGTATTGTTGGGTTGTGCCATTTGGAATTTGTAATTGGAATTGGAATTGATTTGGGTATTTGGTGAAGCTACGATATTTTATTTGGAATTAGAATTGGAATTGAAATTGGTATTGGGTTTATGGTTATTGTTTGAATTTATTTGTCTAGCTGTGGCGTTATTTTCAATTTGATTGTTCCCTTGGAGTAAGTTGAGATTTTTCCAACAATTTTTGGATTTGTTGGAAGTTCTGTGTGTGGGTATTGAGCTATTGTGGAATTTTATCTATTGCAATTTTGATTGCTTTTGGTCTGGATTGATCCCCTTTGTTGGTTGTTTGATATGGCTAATGTTGTTGTTACTGCTCCTTTTCCTGTTGACTCCGGTATTGGTTATGTATACCCACATGAGATTACATCACGAGTGATTGATCGTGCTGAGCAGTTCGATAAAATTTTTGCCGCTCAGCCACATGCCACATCTGCCTCATCTATTAAAGGTTTGACCCCCTCTAACTTGTCAGGTATTTCATCTTCCATATGGATCCTTGATTCTGGAGCATCAAATCATATGTCATATGATCGTAAGTCATTTTTGTCTTTAAATCCTACGTCATCAATGTCAATTTCGACTGCTGATGGCACTCCTATGCCATTAGCAGGAATTGGGTCAGTGTCCACATCTAAGTTGTCTCTTCCTAATGTTTATTATATTCCTAATCTTACTTTGAATCTTGCTTCTGTTAGTCAATTGTGTGATTCTGGTTACTCAATTACGTTTTCTTCTACTCATTGTCATGTGCAGGATCCACGATCTGGGAGGCTGATTGGGACTGGCCGTAGATACGCAGGGCTTTATGTTTTGGATGAGCTCAAAATTCCAGATATTGCAGCCTCAACTTCGAATTCCACCGTTAACTTATCATCTTTTCGTTTGAATTTATCATCTTCTAACTTTTACTTGTTGCATTCTCGTCTTGGTCATGTTTCTGCATCTAGATTAAAATATTTAGCCTCCACTGGAGCTTTAGGAAAATTGAAATTTAGTGATATTTCTGATTGTTGTGGTTGTAAACTTGCTAAATTTTCTGCTTTGCCCTTTAGTAAAAGTGTTTCTCTGTCTAATGCACCTTTTGATTTAGTTCATTTTGATGTGTAGGGTCCGTCTCCGGTTCTAACCAAAGGTGGATCCAAATATTATGTCTCTTTCATTGATGATTATTCTCGTTACTGTTGGGTTTACTTTATGGAAAAACGTTCTGAGTTTTTTGGTATTTATCTTATGTTTCGAGCTATGGTTAAAACCCAACATAATGCTGTTATAAAGTGTTTCCGTTCGGATTTAGGTGGTGAATATTCTTCTAATCAATTCTCTGAATTACTCGCTTATGATGGTACAATTCACCAGAGTTCTTGTACTGATACTTGATGGTTAATTTAGCAAGTGTACTAAATCGTCATTCAAGTAATAATATTTATAAAGATTCGTATCCACAGGGATTGTTTAAATCTCTGCAAAACAATGATATTTAATTTAGAATGTAATTTAAATGCATGGGGGGTTTATTTGCATATGAGTTTCAATTGATAAAATTGAGTAAGATAAATTGATTTCAGAATGATGAGAATGATCAAGTTATTCGAATCACTTCCTTTTCACAAATTGGTAAATGTGGTCTTATACTACAATTGATTCCCTAATGCCACGATGAATTAACAAAGTGGTTCAGACCGGTGTTAACGACTAAGAACCCTTTTCTATAAAAATAACTTCCTAATGTCTTAGGTCAATTCACATTCATAGAAAGTTTTATCGAACGTTAATTCTATGTATCATGGTTCAATAATCCGATATCTCTAAAACAATTATTGACCAAACAATTATCTCATGATCAAGTCTCAAAAGTTATGATTAGTAATCATTCGATTCCTAAATTCAATTCATAAATTCGTCAATTCATTAAAAGCATTAAACACAGAGATAACTGAATAACATTAGGATCTCAATTGCATAATAAAATCCTCAACAATTTACATGGTTCAATAAGTTTCAAGGAAGATCATCTCATAACCTAATCACTAGAGAATTAGCTACTCATGATAATAACTATTACAAAGAGTTATAGAAATTATACATATGATTTGAAGCTTCTAATATTGTTTCCAATGCCAGAATCTTCAGTGAAAAACGTGTAGCCGTCAAAACTCTGATCAAAATTCGGAACCCTAAAAAATATAAAACTTTTAGCTTTTATAGGTGCAAACACACGCGCCATCATGTCACGATTTCATCCATCGTGACACGATGGTGCCCAAATTGCTGGTTTCTGTTCTGAGTTGATCGTGACACGATGCTGTTCATCGTGTCACGATTTCTGCTGCATCTGTGGTACTTTCCTGCTCTTTTAAGCTGTGTGATCTCACTTGAACTCCAAAAATCCATGAAATTATACTAAAAATTACGTAATGACAGAGTGTCATCACAACCCAAAACTTGAATCTTTCCTTGTCCTCAAGGAATCAACTTGCACAAATGACAATTAACAGTAAAATAGCAATAATATTACCAAGTGATAGTTCTCAAAAGTTCATCTCTTCACTAGCTAAAGATGAGCTAGTTTGACTTGCTTTCCCCCACCATTCACAACTCCACGCAACAAATGAGAAAGGGTTCACTCAGTCGACGTGCAGACCTACATATTACATGCTTTTGAAAAGTTTCTAAACAACAATCAAGTCCAGGTCATTACACACTTTAAGGTCTTTTAAGGTTATAACGGGGCTTAGGTACAGGTGGGATAATATTTGGATAAGTAGGTTTCACAAAACAAAATTTTGAGTTAGGCATTCCTACAGATCATTAAAACACATTCATTCCCACATACGTCCTTGAGATAGTGTTGCGGGTTTTTTAGGACATACCCCACTACAGTTGATTTTTTAATTTGCAATTGGAGGGGAAAAAGATCGAAAACCTAAAGAGATTCTAAATACGGGGGTTAATTGCGCAAAAGGAAGGTGTGTGCACCTTAAGCGCCCATGGTATCCCATGGTACCCTCTTATAAACTTCTAGTTCTTATCTAAACATGCTTTAAGAATGGAGGGAGAAGTTGTATAGAAGAAAGAAAAAGAAAAGACTAATATCATTTTAAATTTCATTCTTTAAATATTCAATATAAACACACTAAACCGTTCCCTTTTGTAAAGAGAACGATTGAATTCTTGCAATGTTTATATGAATATTTAAAATTTGAAATTAAGAATGATAAAAGTCTAATGATTTTATTCAAAATAATAAAAAAAAAAATTCATTTTTTGTTAGAAAAGAAAAGGATAGTGTAAATGTTGTGTTTGTAAAATGTTGTTGTTGAGTAAAGGAGTTATGAAAGAACTTGTAAGAGAGAAAAAAAAAGAAAAGTAATTGTTGTTGTGTAAGAAAAAGATTAAGCATTGTAAGATAAAATGGCGTTGCGACTAAATGGACCTACGCGCTTTTTTTTTAACACCTTTTTAAATATCGCGTTTTAGGTAGGAAAGAGATTTTGTCGCGAGAGATCTCATAACCAATTGAAATTTGATTACAAGTTCTCTCGCTTGGAAATGATTTTTTTATGGCTTAGTGTGTGTGTAGTGTAAACTAAGAAAGCAATAAAGCAATAAATAAAGTCCTACGCTATTACAACCCAATTGAATAATTAATATTTACAACCATATCGAATTTGAGCGAATAAATAATAAACGATATAAATAAATAAATGCGACGCATAAAAGCTATAAAATAAAATAAAATGCAAGTGCAAAAATAAGTATGAGAATGAAATGCACCTAAAAACATAGTAAAGATGAGTAGTATTTTAAGTAAAAGTGATATGTGTGTGAAAATGAGACGGAGGTAGAAAAAGAGTTTTTACACTTAGTCACAATAAAGCAAACACAAGCGCACAAACCACTCATGAAAGGTCAAGCAATAACATTATCAAGAAGCAAAAAAAAATAAAGAAAATCATATAACATATAAGATTAGCATGAATGTGTACTTATCATTTTTAGTGTCATAGTCAAGCATAAGGGCATAAATATTTTAAGTCAAGAATATATATATATATATAAAAAAACAAAAAACCATCATTCAAGAGCTTTTATAGTCATACTAATCATGCTATGTCAAGAAGCAAAGCAAGCTTAATCAAGAAGAAACAAGAAAAGAAAAGAAACAAATACCAAAGTATGAATGCATGAATTTAGGCCAAAATGGTCCTTAACTTTTATTGCAAGTGTTAGAGCTCAATGATCTAAAACGTAAGATATTGTCTCTAACGTGCATTTTTGAATGTTGCAATGTCCAAACCTAAATGCATGTATGCATGTAAAAATGTGGAGTGAATCATGTTATGTGAAATTGTAGTGTAGCATGTGAATTGTCATGTAAAATGTGATGTAATGTGTAGTGTAAAGTTTTAATGTGAAAAAATATGGCATGTAAATGTAGCATATAATATGATGTAGGCAACTATATGATAAGCTAAAAAGTAAGTAGTAACAAAGCATATGCAAATGCAAAGACCTATAGTAATGAAGCACAAAAATAAGAAAGTGAACACGAAACATATATCATTAAAAAAATGCAATTAAGTGATAAATAAAGTTCACATAGATAATGTACCAAAAAAAAAAAAAAAGTTCACATAGATATACTCAAGAAATCATTAATTGTAAAAAAAAAAAAAAAAAAAAACTACAACCTAACAATTTAGACCTCAAAGGGATCCTTAAATATTAGTGTAAAGTCTAGACTCAATAAGCTTAAAATAAGCTATTGTCCTAAACAAACCACTTATGAAAATAAGCTAGTACTAACACATAATCAAAATAAGCAATTAAAAAAAAAAAGAGTTAAAAATAAAATCTCAAAATAAGTCCTAAAATATTAGTATAAAATTTGGACTCAGTGAGCTTAAATAAGCTATTGTCCCAAAAATCACTTATTCAAATAAGCTAAAAAAAACTAAGATAAAAAACATAAATTTATAGTAGTAAAAAAAAAACAGTGAGGGTATAAACTAAAAAAAAACAAAATAATCAGCAAACAAACAAAGGCCCAGAGAACAGGCCCATAACCTATTTAAACCGGACCGGTACGGTTTGACCCATGGGTCAACCCAAACCCGGTTTCAAACCCACAACCAGAAATAAAAATAAAAAAAACGTACGCGCCAATAGGAGGGCGACACGTGGCGGAGAGGTTCTTCTTCAACCTCACAACACAAACAGAACCATCACGCAAAAGAAAGAAAAAGCATGGCTATTCAAACAACACAAAACTCGGATGGACACCAAATCAAGCAAATAGATAGTGCTTTCCATAGGGTTTTTCACATAGATCATGAATATGCAATTAGATTTCGCAATAAATGCATGGTTTTTGAAAAAACGAAGCCCCAAAGTTCAAGCCCCAAAAATGGAAAACAAGATTCACACCAAATTAAGAGAAAGTGTTTAAAGGAAAAGATAATATACTATGTCATGAGTTCACAGCAACAAAAATCATGCGAAATAATGGTGTATGGAGTTCGAAATGGTTACCTCAAGTTTGCTTAGAAGTGGTTCGGATTCCATGCTTTGTGGCTTGATTTCTTTGCGATTCCATGTTGCTCCCTTCTACTGAGGTGTATTGTGAGCCCTTTGAACCAATAGAACCGAGTTTCAACCAAGCTTGAGTGAGATGAAAATCTCAAAAGCCCTCCAAAAAGTGAGCTCGGATTTGATGTGTTTTTTGGTGTTTTGATGATGATTTGAGGTTGTTTTGTGTTGCTGGAAGTAGTATGAGGCTTGTGGAATCAATTGTTTTCAGATTTGAGAAGGTTTTGATTGATTTGGATAGGTGAAAAATGGTGTTTTAGCTTGAACCGAAAATGGCATAAGAAGGGTGAAGATGATGATGATTTTTGTAGTTTTGAGTATGAGTTTTGTATGATTTTAAGTGTTTGAAGGTAGTTAGAGATGAATGGGACAGATTGGAATGAATTTGAGTGTGATTTATTTGTATTGATTTTGAGTATTAGAAGGAAAAAAGGATGGAGGAATTATGTTGTTGTTGTTGTTCTTAGCTCTTGCTGCCTTCGTTCTTCAACATTCTTTTTTTCTATCTTTTGTTTTTTTATTTTTTATTTTATGGTTGAGAGAGATGAGAGTTGGTGGTGGAGGCTAGGAGTATGATTCTCTCTAGGGTTAGTGAGGGAGTGAATAGTTAGTATTTATAGGGTAGGAATTAGGGTGAGTGGTATTTGTGTAATAATGTGAAAATGATAAAATAAAAAATAAATAAAAATGATTATGAGGTAGAAATGGTGAGGTGGAATGATGTGATTGATTTATGTTTTTGAAAGGAAAATGTGATGGAAAAAAAGATAAAATGATATGTGTTCTATTTTTGGTAAACTTTGATATAGAAATGTAAAAGAGTAAATAAATTGAAATAAAATGGAATAAAATGTTAATATTTTTGATATTCTGGAATATTTGTGAATAAAGTACGAAATAAGGCTAAAACAATAAAAACTATTTTTTGGACATTTTTAACCTTTTACGCTAATTAAAATAAATTTTAAACGAAACAAACTGAAAAGAACAAAATGGTGGAAAAACCAAAATTACGCGTAAAATTAAAAGTATGCGTGAAATGATGTTATTTTTTGTATGAAATAAATTAACACTATTTTTTTCTAGAAAACATAACTGTAAAGAAATAATGAAAATATGAGAATGAAAATATAAAAAATGCATGAAAAAGGAATATCAAGACACATATAATAAAGCACATATATTTTTGTATATTTTTCATATGTAAGAATGCAAATTTGATTTTAAGTCCAAAATTCGGGTACAACAGCTGCCCCTATTTAAGTTTCTTCACCCGGAAAGATGAAGATTAAAATCTTTGTCTGAACGGGATTGAAGAGACTTAAATATAAGATATGCCCCATTTTTTGACCTAAAATCCTCTAATGATGCTCATGATGTAAATATGTATGCAAAATGCTGACTTTTTATTTTTATTTTGTGGGAAATGTTGTAAGAGATAGACAAAGGAACGATAAAGAAAACTCCACAGGGGAAGAACTAACACTGTCCGACTGGAAAAGAAAGCAACAAGTGTATCCCAAGTCTATTGGGAGAAAGCAAACTCAACTGGGGAACAAAGTAAAACACTGGGGAAAATGTTACCTACTATCGTCTGACCGGCAGCTTAAAGGGTAATATGAAATGTATGACATTATCTACCACCCAATAGGGCGATGGTGTATAAAAGACAATGACAAGATATTACCAACTACCGTATAATGATAGTGTATATAAGGTAATAGGGAAGGATGTGACACTGACTACTATCCAATGAAGTGATAGTGTATAAAAGACAGTGACCAGATATTACCACCTACCGTATAATGATAGTGTATATAAGGTAATATGAAAAGATGTGACACTGACTACTATCCAATGAAGTGATAGTGTATAAAAGGCAGTGACTGGATATTACCAACTACCGTTTAATGATAGTGTATATAAGGTAATATGAAAAGATGTGACACTGACTACTATCCAATGAAGTGATAGTGTATAAAAGGCAGTGACTGGATATTACCAACTACTGTGTAATGATAGTGTATATAAGGTAATATGAAAAGATGTGACACTGACTACTATCCAATGAAGTGATACTGTATAAAAGGCAGTGACTGAATATTACCAACTATCGTGTAATGATAGTGTATATAAGGTAATATGAAAAGATGTGACACTGACTACTATCCAATGAAGTGATAGTGTATAAAAGGCAGTGACTTGATATTACCAACTACCGTATAATGATAGTGTATATAAGGTAATATGAAAAGATGCGACATTATCTACCATCCAACAAAGCGATGGTGTATAAAAGACAATGACTAGATATTACCAACTATCGTATAATGATAGTGTATATAAGGTAATACTCTTCTGTGAGAATCAACAATTCTACCAGGAACTTCAAAAGACGCCGGTAGTTTAGATTGTAAAAGTGTATGTATTTGTGTGTCAAAGATTTGTATGATCTTTGTGTGTAATGTCTAAGTTGGATTCACTAGGGATAAAACCACCTGAAGAATTGTAAATGTATCTGATAAAGCACAAGTTTCTTGTATGGAAAACTTGTCATTTGTTGTTTTTGAATTGATGTTCAATCCGGGAACAAACCGGAGGGAAACAGTGAAACGAGACTTTGTTCAATTGAAGAATAGATTCAACTGGATTTTCCTTTTGTTGTAGGAAAAAACTGAAACAACCATCTTCCACAAGAGAAGAGTCTAGTGGGGAATTTTGCAAACAAGAGATGTACACTTTTCTGCTTAAACTGACACTCTAATTGGAAAGAACAACATGCCCATCCCGACTCTATTTTGTAGACACAGACAAGACAAGACAAAGAGACAAAAAATTTGTATGAGATGTAACAATGTGTGACTGATGTAAATGTTTATGGCACGTGTGAATGATATGTATGAATATTATGTATGTATGTATGTATGTATGTATGTATGTAAATATGTATATTATGAATATTTGCTGACAAAATAGACAGAACGACCAAGACTGGAAGCAAGCCAACATCGCGTTACAACTCAAACACTCGATCAACCTCAACAAGGTGTAAATGTTGTTATAGATGAAGTAAGAGAACTCCCTTTGGGGAAAGGAACAACTTCTTTGGGGAAACGACCGCGTTAACCGAAGCGATCTGTATTCAAACTTGATTGTGCTCACAACATCGTTGTCAACCCTTACTGGGAATGTACCTTATTCTTGAGATGACTGTTGACACTGTGTTATGGAAATTATGCTTGTTGTTGATGAATAACTTGAGAGAACGGAGCCAACTTGCCCCTTGCTTTAAATTTTTCTTAAGTCTAATAAAACATTGAGGAAATCGCTCGAAGAGCGTGACTGGTTGACTTCTTACATCTAGCGTGCTGTAGTCATTATGCCTCTTTTTTTTGTCTCTTTTTTTTTGTTTCTTTTTTCTTCTTTTTTTTCTGTATATTTTTTTGTGTACCTAATTTTTGCCTGGACCGCCTTTTCAGGTTTTCAATCCACCGGGACGCTCATTTTTTGCCTAAGCCGCCTTTTCAGGTTTTCGACTTAGCGAGCTCTTTTTTTTTATTCTTTTTTTTTGTAGGCATTGTATGATTTGACTGTAGTAGCATACACTGAGAATAGAGACTCTTTTCTGTTTATGACAAACAAGGTTTTGCCATATAACCTTTCAAGAAGATGCAATCTTGACATATATGCCCCAAGTGTTTGGAACCTTGAAGGGTATGCCCCTGACCAACTTTGTAGTATAACTAAACCTTGAACCATTTTCAACCTTGATTAGCGGGGTATTCCACTTGTTTGCCCCCTGATTGGCAGAATCCATATGTAACTTGCCCCTGATTAAGAGCGTCTCAACTCAGCTTTACCCAAGATCAGACCATTGTTTAAATTTCTTTGATGTCAAGTATTAATTTGCAAGTAAAAATCATTTCTTTTGAAAAAGTGTTTTTGATATAATGCACAGGTAGGTTTCGAAATTGAATGTATATTTTTTGAATGGAAACACATATGATATGTACAAAAGATAATTTGTAATTTTTTTTGTATATATTTTTTTTTGTACCATTAACAAACAGGAGGAGTCAGTTTAACAATAAAACTGCCAAATATGCTTTCACGGTGAACCTAGTTTCAATTAGGTCTTTTGTATGTTATAATGTGACAAAAATTAATGTAAATCAAGCCAAAAATGATGTAAATCTGTGTTATCAAATTCCCCCATAATTGAAATTTTGTTTGTCCTTAGACATAAAGAATGGTAACCTTTTTTTTTAGCACAAGTTTGAAACAAGACACGACAACTCTAATCATACGTGGTTGCCGGCTAGGTATGAAAATCAAGTAATAAATATCAATACCAAAAACACTGTAATAACACAAAACCACACATTGCAGTCAAAGATTCCCATCATATGAAGACAAATTTGAAATATTTTATTATGACTCTAACTTTTGTTTAAGTTTTATCCACCCTTTTCATTCAAGTGCAATCACATTAAGCCCGTTATCTTGAACACGCGCATGGTAGGAAATCTGTTAGCGATTATGATCATATATCGAGGGGTGCTGATAACAAAAGTTTGGTAAACCCCTTTTTTCTTTGCCAAATGCAGTTGTGGGGGATCAGATCGTAATCCGCCCTACCAAGTTCAGAATCAGACTCCTCTGAACCAACCACTAATGGGTGTATTTACGATGGTTTTTCTTTGCATGTTCCACAATTGTTGAGTCGAACAACCGAGTGAGGATCATCTAACTCAATAAGTGAATTCCCATTTGTAAAATCAACCAAAGTATGTAAATTTTCATTTTTGGATCATTCACTTATGTTCATCGATTTCCCACTTAGTTTGTGCCCAAGATGGTGCCGACTGCTAAGATAAACTACTAAGGGTTACTTTAAAAATTAAATTCAAGACTTTGTCAAAATTAGTATTCAAATTAATCTTGCATACTTCTGAGAGTCTAAGGTGTTAAAACAGTACTGATTTTATTGAATCATCACTAGACCTTCAAAATGTAGCCTAAAGTGCAAAACAACCTATATACTCTTAAAGTGTCATGTCAAGTGTCAAACCAAAATTGATTTTTTTTTTCTTTCTCAAAAAGATATATCTCGATAAACTGGGAGAATCAGATAACAGTGAAAACATATTCAAAAAGGCTCAACTTAGCATCAACTCATTTGTTGTTTTGTTTTTTTTTTGTATGAAATAGTGAAAGGAAGTGAACAAAGCCTTACATCATCAAACAAGTTCTTTTTTCATTGAAAGCATATATCGACAAAAATCAGTTATTTGTTTTCATCATCCTCACTCCAAATTTGTAAATAACAAAGCAAGAGAAAAATAGTGAATATGAATGGATAAACTCAAAAAGACATGCATGTTTATTATATTAAAAGTACTTGATAAAAGACATAATGTTAAAAACAAACAAACACTTGACAAGAAAGAAACAAAAGTCTAGCGATCATAGGGATGAGCTTCATTGTATCGCTGACTTCAACTAGATAAAAGAGTAGCAAGGGAGACATCAACAGCAAATCAATGGTATCAAACCATATCCATACATAACAGAGCTGGGTCTATATCCTCGAAAGAAAACTTGTTAGCCCTAATCAACTTTTGAACTTCAGATTGCAGAAGATAACAGTGTTCAATATCATGGCCAGGTGCCCCTGAGTGAAAAGCACAAGACAACTCTGGTTTGTACCAATATGGCAATTTTGCAGGTACCCGAGGCGGTGCTCTAGTCTTAATTAAATCCCTCTCAATCAAAATTGGAAACAAATCTGCATACAACATAGGGATTGGGTCATATTGAGGTGACCTCTTTTGAACAGGATTAGTAGCAGTAATTATAGCAGCAATATTTTGTTGTTTGTTCTTCTTTGGCTTCCCATGAGCCACCACACTCAGCTCTTGTTCTTCCTTTTTATCAAAGTCTGACCCGAATTCTCTTGTATTTCTAGAAGAAGCAGTCTCTCTTGTTAATCGTCCTTCTTGGAGACCTTCCTCAAGACGCACACCTATGTCTACCATGTCAGTAAAATCACAGGGCGCATTGGCAACCATTTTATCATAGTAGAAAGTATCAAGAGTTTTCAACAAAATTTTAACCATTTCCTTTTCCTCTAGAGGTGGACTGATCTGAGCAGCAACCTCTCTCCATCTCTGAGCATATTCTTTGAAAGTTTCCTTCTTTTTCTGAGTCATGGCTCGAAGTTGATCTCTATCCGGTGCTACATCAACATTGTACTTGTACTAGCGGTTGAAAGCCTCGATTAAATCATTGAAAGTTTTGGTATTGGTCCTATCCAAACCTAGGTACCATTTCAAAGCAGCACCAGTAAGAATGTCTTGGAAGAAATGAATATGCATCTGATCATCTTTTGTCATAGCATACATCTTTCTAACATACATCACAAGATGCAACTGAGGACAAGAATTCCCCTTATATTTTTCAAACTCAGGTACTTTGAACTTAGGAGGAATCTTGACATTCGGAACTAGACAAAGCTCATGAGCACTTTTCCCGAACAAGTCTTTACCACGGAGTGCTTTGAGGTCACGCTGCATTTCATCGAATTGATCTTGAAAGTCATTCACAAGATGTGCCTCAACATTTTCAGCTTGTTTGGCATTGTGAACATGTTCATTCTTGTGTGGTGTAGAGTGAACCACAGGAACTGGAATAGTCAAAATTGGTGATGGGATAGCCATAGTAACTTGAGGAACAGTCAAAGCAGGAATCCAGATACCAGAAACATTGGGATGAAAGCTCTCATTGAAGTTATATGTCTCAAGGACAGTACTTGTCAAAGCCTGAGAAGGAAGAGATGGCAGAGGTGCCTGATTCTGTGCATTCAACAAAGTTTCCATAATAGTAGTCAACCTATCCACCGTTGACTGAAGTGTAGCAACTTCTTCACGGAGCCGAAGGTTCTCTTGTTCAATTGTTTCCATTCTTTCTTTTGGTTAACACGAGTGTTGCACTTGCGAGTTGACTTTGGAAAAAGAGCGTCAGACCACTTTCAAACCAGGCAGCTTGATTTCTGACAGAACAAGATATGAGACTCAAAACTTTTGGAAATAGAACCATGAATGTAGAATGATGCATGTAAAGAAAGTTTTGTTTTGATTTTGATTTTCAAAGGACTTTAGGATACCAATCATAAAAGACTTTATTTTTGTGTTTGTTTTTATTCGTTAATGATCAAAATTTTTTTTCTTCAAAGTAACCTTCTCTTTTTTCTTCTTTTTTTCAAAGTCCATGATGATTGTGAAGTTGATAAAGAAATTCCTCTAAGTCATTTGAAAACCAATGGAAAAAGCTTTTCATGTATGAATGGATGAATGGGATGTAATGATACAACAAGCACAAACATAAGCAAACATGGTTGGTTTGAAGATCACAATGTTGGAGTCAAAGGGTAAGAACCACCCACAATGTATGAACTAATGGCTTTCTTCCTTTCGTAACACGGGTTCTAAAAGTTCCCAAACTTATCAACTTTCCACTTGAATACCAATGTCCATGACTGAACTCACGGCCAAATGAAATATCCAAGGAAAAGTCTGGTTTGAGTGTGGTATCGCGGAACAACTAATCCAAGAAGCTCTCGGCTTAGCCATCGCACCACACCCTAAAAAGGTCAAGTTGGGTTAAAGATGACTAAAGGTCCACGATCATCGGCAGGTACATGTCATAGCAACGACTACGTGAAGTCACGTCGAACAGAATACTACAATATGACCCTCGACCGTCTGTGATTGTATCACATGCAGTATGTGCGAAACTGAACTCTCGCCACCCACTATGATTATACCACATTCTATCTTATGGTTCACTCAAACTCAGGACAAGTTTATCTCAACTCATACCCCCCCACAATATATATAAAAAGCATATACACAAATAAAGCACATAGAAGCATACAAGTGAGGGTCAACCCTCTTAAGGAGAGCGTCCCCAGTGAAGTCGCCATTTTTCTGTTGCGGGTTTTTTAGGACATACCCCACTACAATTGATTTTTTCATTTCCAATTGGAGGGGAAAAAGATCGAAAACCTAAAGAGATTCTAGATACGGGGGTTAATTGCGCAAAAGGAAGGTGTGTGCACCTTAAGCGCCCATGGTATCCCATGGTACCCTCTTATAAACTTCTAGTGCTTATCTAAACATGCTTTAAGAATGGAGGGAGAAGTTGTATAGAAGAAAGAAAAAGAAAAGACTAATGTCATTTTAAATTTCATTCTTTAAATATTCAATATAAACACACTAAACCGTTCCCTTTTGTAAAGAGAACGATTGAATTCTTGCAATGTTTATATGAATATTTAAAACTTGAAATTAAGAATGATAAAAGTCTAATGATTTTATTCAAAATAATAAAAAAAAATTCATTTTTTGTTAGAAAAGAAAAGGATAGTGTAAATGTTGTGTTTGTAAAATGTTGTTGTTGAGTAAAGGAGTTATGAAAGAACTTGTAAGAGAGAAAAAAAAAAAAAAAGTAATTGTTGTTGTGTAAGAAAAAGATTAAGCATTGTAAGATAAAATGGCGTTGCGACTAAATGGACCTAAGCTTTTTTTTTAACACCTTTTTAAATATCGCGTTTTGGGTAGGAAAGAGATTTTGTCGCGAGAGATCTCATAACCAATTGAAATTTGATTACAAATTCTCTCGCTTGGAAATGAATTTTTTATGGCTTAGTGTGTGTGTAGTGTAAACTAAGAAAGCAATAAAGCAATAAATAAAGTCCTACGCTATTACAACCCAATTGAATAATTAATATTTACAACCATATCGAATTTGAGTGAATAAATAATAAACGATATAAATAAATAAATGCGACGCATAAAAGCTATAAAATAAAATAAAATGCAAGTGCAAAAATAAGTATGAGAATGAAATGCACCTAAAAACATAGTAAAGAGGAGTAGTATTTTAAGTAAAAGTGATATGTGTGTGAAAATGAGACGGAGTTAGAAAAAGAGTTTTTAAAGTTAGTCACAATAAAGCAAACACAAGCACACAAACCACTCATGAAAGGTCAAGCAATAACATTATCAAGAAGCAAAAAAAATGAAGAAAATCATATAACATATAAGATTAGCATGAATGTGTACTTATCATTTTTAGTGTCATAGTCAAGCATAAGGGCATAAATATTTTAAGTCAAGAATATATATATATATATATAAAAACAAAAAACCATCATTCAAGAGCTTTTATAGTCATACTAATCATGCTATGTCAAGAAGCAAAGCAAGCTTAATCAAGAAGAAACAAGAAAAGAAAAGAAACAAATACCAAAGTATGAATGCATGAATTTAGGCCAAAATGGTCCTTAACCTTTATTGCAAGTGTTAGAGCTCAATGATCTAAAACGTAAGATATTGTCTCTAACGTGCATTTTTGAATGTTGCAATGTCCTAACCTAAATGCATGTATGCATGTAAAAATGTGGAGTGAATCATGTTATGTGAAATTGTAGTGTAGCATGTGAATTGTCATGTAAAATGTGATGTAATGTGTAGTGTAAAGTTTTAATGTGAAAAAATATGCCATGTAAATGTAGCATATAATATGATGTAGGCAACTATATGATAAGCTAAAAAGTAAGTAGTAACAAAGCATATGCAATTGCAAAGACCTATAGTAATGAAGCACAAAAATAAGAAAGTGAACACGAAACATATATCATAAATTTTTTTTGCAATTAAGTGATAAATAAAGTTCACATAGATATACTCAAGAAATCATTAATTGTAAAAAAAAAAAAAAAAAACTAAAACCTAACAATTTAGACCTCAAAGGGATCCTTATTAGTATATTAGTATAAAATTAAAAATAAAATCACTAACACATAATCAAAATAAGCAATTAAAAAAAAAAAGAGTTAAAAATAAAATCTCAAAATAAGTCCTAAAATATTAGTATAAAATTTGGACTCAGTGAGCTTAAATAAGCTATTGTCCCAAAAATCACTTATTCAAATAAGCTAAAAAAAACTAAGATAAAAAACATTAATTTATAGTAGTAAAAAAAAAACAGTGGGGGTATAAACTAAAAAAAAAACAAAATAATCAGCAAACAAACAAAGGCCCAGAGAACAGGCCCATAACCTATTTAAACCGGACCGGGTCGGTTTGACCCATGGGTCAACCCAAACCCGGTTTCAAACCCACAACCAGAAATAAAAAATAAAAAAAACGCACGCGCCAATAGGAGGGCGACACGTGGCGGAGAGGTTCTTCTTCAACCTCACAACACAAACAGAACCATCACGCAAAAGAAAGAAAAAGCATGGCTATTCAAACAACACAAAACTCGGATGGACACCAAATCAAGCAAATAGATAGTGCTTTCCATAGGGTTTTTCACATAGATCAAGATTATGCAATTAGATTTCGCAATAAATGCATGGTTTTTGAAAAAACAAAGCCCCAAAGTTCAAGCCCCAAAAATGGAAAACAAGATTCACACCAAATTAAGAGAAAGTGTTTAAAGAAAAAGATAATATACTATGTCATGAGTTCACAGCAACAAAAATCATGCGAAATAATGGTGTATGGAGTTCGAAATGGTTACCTCAAGTTTGCTCAGAAGTGGATCGGATTCCATGCTTTGTGGCTTGATTTCTTTGCGATTTCATGTTGCTCCCTTCTACTGAGGTGTATTGTGAGCCCTTTGAACCAATAGAACCGAGTTTCAACCAAGCTTGTGTGAGATGAAAATCTCAAAAACCCTCCAAAAAGTGAGCTCGGATTTGATGTGTTTTTTGGTGTTTTGATGATGATTTGAGGTTGTTTTGTGTTGCTGGAAGTAGTATGAGGCTTGTGGAATCAATTGTTTTCAGATTTGAGAAGGTTTTGATTGATTTGGATAGGTGAAAAATGGTGTTTTAGCTTGAACCGAAAATGGCATAAGAAGGGTGAAGATGATGATGATTTTTGTAGTTTTGAGTATGAGTTTTGTATGATTTTAAGTGTTTGAAGGTAGTTAGAGATGAATGGGACAGATTGGAATGAATTTGAGTGTGATTTATTTGTATTGATTTTGAGTATTAGAAGGAAAAAAGGATGGAGGAATTATGTTGTTGTTGTTGTTCTTAGCTCTTGCTGCCTTCGTCCTTCAACATTCTTTTTTTCTATCTTTTGTTTTTTTATTTTTTATTTTATGGTTGAGAGAGATGAGAGTTGGTGGTGGAGGCTGGGAGTATGATTCTCTCTAGGGTTAGTGAGGGAGTGAATAGTTAGTATTTATAGGGTAGGAATTAGGGTGAGTGGTATTTTTGTAATAATGTGAAAATGATAAAATAAAAAATAAATAAAAATGATTATGAGGTAGAAATGGTGAGGTGGAATGATGTGATTGATTTATGTTTTTGAAAGGAAAATGTGATGGAAAAAAAGATAAAATGATATGTTTTCTATTTTTGGTAAACTTTGATATAGAAATGTAAAAGAGTAAATAAATTGAAATAAAATGTTAATAATTTTGATATTCTGGAATATGTGTGAATAAAGTACGAAATAAGGCAAAAACAATAAAAACTATTTTTTGGACATTTTTAACCTTTTACGCTAATTAAAATAAATTTTAAACGAAACAAACTGAAAAGAACAAAATGGTGGAAAAACCAAAATTACGCGTAAAATTAAAAGTATGCGTGAAATGATGTTATTTTTTGTATGAAATAAATTAACACTATTTTTTTCTAGAAAACAAAACTGTAAAGAAATAATGAAAATATGAGAATGAAAATATAAAAAATGCATGAAAAAAGAATATCAAGACACATATAATAAAGCACATATATTTTTGTATATTTTTCAAATGTAAGAATGCAAATTGGATTTTAGGTCCAAAATTGGGGTACAACATATAGAACAATTTGTAAGAGTACTAGAGAAAACATTAGATTTTCATTTCAGATTCCCTTCTCAACATCCAATTCAACATCATTCATCATTTGTTTATTATATTTTTTTTTTCATATCACACTTTTTTTTTCTTTTCACAATTTCTTGGAATCTCTATCTCTAGTACCCCACCCCAAACTTAGTTGGTTGCAAATTCCAATAGCAACCCCAAACTTAGTTTTGTAGCAACATCCTACAAGCCTAACTCAAGAAAAAGAGATTTCATGTCACTTCCTAAAAGGCCCTAGGCTTAAAGTTTGTCACCGAATAAACAGTTCTAATCCTACCAGCTCAAAATTGGTTTACAAAGGATAAAATCATATAGATCAAGGTAGGCTACAAAGGCTCAAGGGACCAAGCAAATTGCCTTAGTGTGTAAATGACCAAAACCAATCATCAGTAAAGAAACAATGCAAATGCTATAAATGCAGTAGCACGGAACACTCAATATAGAAAAATTGATAAATAAATTTTGGTCATGAACCTTACAGTTGAGATTTCTGGGAGTTGTGACTACCTAGCACATGCCGTACACTTCTTCTCTGATCATCAAGTCACCCCTCCATATGAATTTTCAACATATCACTTGGTAAGAAAATTGTTACTAAACTGGTAATCATCAAATGACAAACAGATTCATCAATAATAAACAAGTTCCAATCTAGTACAAAATAGGGGAATAAGTCTAAATATTACAAACCAAAAATATTGTTCAAACATGAATGAAAGTAAAATAAAGTGCGGTAAATAGACAAAAATTAAATGTTGAGCATCAGTACTCAAATCAATCAAATTCATTTGGGTGAAAACAAGTGCCTGGAGGATGTGCCGCATAGTCGTTAGAATCCATAGGAACTTCTTCATTAGCCTGGCCTGCCGCTCTCTCCCCCGCATGAAAATCAGCAATAATCTCTTGTCTCGTGGCAATTGCTCTACCCTTCCACTGATCAAAATACTCACCCATCTCAGCCCTCGATCCATGAAATATGTCAAAAGAACCAGTCACCGGTCGCCTATTCGCCTCGACCGCAACAGTGAACTCTGGTCCAAATCTAGGACGACTCCATAAGTGATAATCAAAAGCCTCATTCATCCAATTTGCAGTCCCATACATAAAATCCAGCATCATGGGATGAATGGGCACTTGAGCTCCACAATTACTGCCCTCGCCCGGGAAAACCTGTGGCTGTGGTGCGGGTTGTGCTTGTTGAGGTTGCTCCTGGTGAGCAACTCCTTCCTCCTCCTCAACCAAGTCTAGCATATACTTCTCATATTCCTCCACAAACTTATTCATAACAGCATCAGTAATAGGCCACATAGTAGTAGCCTCTAAATCAGTGATATACTCAAGACAGTTGGCATTCTCACATAACCAGCAGATAAGGCTACTATGAGGAAGGGCTTTGTGGCCTATTGTAACAATACCATAAATATTGTTGGCAATCAGAGCGCCAACTTCTATTGGAGAGCCATCCAAAACAGCGGCGATCGTAAGGACTCGCTTTAATGGAATATCAGTGGTACTGGATGTACACTCCAATGTTTGCAAAACAAAAGAAGCCCAAACTTTAGGGACAGGTTTGAAACAGGATTTTACTAACCTTATTTTGCTTTGCCAATCAGTTCGTTCTCTGTACAATATATTCTTCAACTCTTCCCATTCCTCTTCTCCCCAATTGACACATTCTTCTCCCCTTCGAACCACATCACACACTTCCGGCGGTACCAAACTCAACAAATTATTAATAGTCGCAGGACTATAGTCAATGTCCTTACCCCTCACAAAAGACTTGTACCGCTTACAACTCCGAGCATTTGCAAAGAACTCCAACACCAAAGACTTGTTTGTTCGTATCACGACGCACCATGTTGTTAAAATACCACCACCCCCTTTGAGTAATTGCTACTTCAAAGTCGGGGTTACCACCAAGTTTGTCAAGATCAAATGCTCATTCTTGGATTACCCTGTATGTTTTGATGTCATGATAACGTGTGTAGGCGGCTCCATCAAGAAATTTTTCGGGTGCCATGTCGGTAGGTCTTTCTGTGGGTTTTTCGTGTGGCTTTCTCTGGGGTTGGTTTTGGGTTTTTTTGTGGTGTGTTTGGTCTTGGTTGTTGATTTGGGAGCCATGGGTTAATTTGGGTTGGAATGGGTATGGGTGAAAAGTTGGGATTTTTATGATGAAGGAAGGTTAGGGAAAGTTATGGAAGTGATGGGGTTGAAGATTTTGTAGTTTATAGAGTGATTTGGATGAAAAAAGAAGAAGAAAAGTGTAGAAAAGAGTGGGTCGCGCGCGCTGGAAAAAATTTGGGCAGAGTTTGGCCAAGTTTTCTATTTTCTGTGAATTAGGTTTTCAGAAGGGGTATTTATAGGCGCGCTTCATCGTGACACGATGGGACTGATCGTACACGATGGGACTGATCGTGTCACGATGCCCTGTTTTTGTTGCGTCTCTGGATTCTTAAACCGTCCAGATCGTGTCACGATACAGCCCATCGTGACACGATCCCTCTTTTTTTCATACTTTCTGGAAAATCACTTTCGTGACACGATGGGCTATATCGTGTCACGATGGGGGGTTTCAAGCCACTTTATGGAAAATGATATCGTGACACGATGGGACGCATCGTGTCACGATCGTTGATTTTTGGCTACATACTGGAAAACTTGTTTTGCGTCATCGTGTCACGATCACCCCCAATCGTGACACGATGAACGAGGCAGAATTTATATGTATTTTAAACTTAGAAAAATTTCTGCCTTCTAATTTTTTTTTTATTTTACTGAAAGGAAAAGAAACTCATACCTAAGATAACTTTGGTGGGTTGCCTCCCACCCAGCGCTTCTTTACCGTCACTAGCTTGACTCCTGCCGACCTTATGGGTCAGCCAACACCAACGATATCCTCTCAGTAGGAATCTCACCCCCTTTGTAGGGCTTCACACGCTGACCGTTCACCTTGAATGTTACAGAGGAACCTGGCTCTTGCAATTCAATCGCTCCATGAGGTGAAATCTCTTTAACCACAAACGGTCCTGACCACTTAGACTTAAGTTTCCCAGGGAACAATTTCAATCTTGAATTGTATAAAAGAACATGTTGTCCCTGGTGAAACTCTTGTCTAGACAAATTTTTATCATGATACCGCTTTGTCCTCTCCTTATAAATCACGGCATTCTCATAAGCATGGAGCCTCATCTCTTCCAGCTCATTCAACTTCAACAATCTCTTCCTTCTAGCTGCCTTCTCATCAAAATTCAAGAATTTTACCGCACAATAGGCCTTATGCTCAAGCTCTACTGGCAAGTGACACGCTTTTCCATAAACCAATTGATACGGCGACACTCCAAGATGAGTTTTGAATGTCGTTCTATATGCCCAAAGCGCATCATCTGACTTTTTCGACCAATCCTTTCTTGAGTTAGCAACTGTTTTTTCAAGAATTTGTTTCAGTTGCCGGTTAGATACCTCAACTTGTCCACTAGTTTGTGGATGATAGGGGGTTGCCACTTTGTGCTTCACATTATACTTTGCTAACACACTTTCCAAATATTTGTTACAAAAGTGTTTCCACATTATACCATTTTGGGGCATCTCATTCCTCATGGAGATATTACATGTTCTTTGACATTTATCACACTTCTTAACATACTCAACACAATCCTTAAAAACAGTGGGCCACCAGAACCCACTTTGGAGAATTTTTGCGGCAGTTCTTTCTCCACTGTGGTGGCCTCGGTAAGCCGAATTGTGGCAATGCCACATTATACTGTCGGCTTTCTCACCTGCCACACACCTTCTAATCAAGTTATCGGGACCGATCTTAAACAAGTATGGATCGTCCCACAAATAGAAATTGGCATCTTTGTAAAATTTCTTCTTCTACTGCCAATTGAACTCATCCGGCAGAATGTTACCGGCTTTGAAATTCGCCATATCAGCATACCATGGCCTTGCAGAAATTGCCAACAATTGTTCATATGGGAACTCCCCCACTATGTTTTTCACCTTATTGGTTACCTCGGAGTTCTCCAACCTTGAAAGGTGGTCAGCCACCACATTTTCAACACCCTTTTTATCCTTGATTTCAAGGTCGAATTTTTGCAACAGTAACACCCACCGGATGAGTCGGGGTTTAGATTCCCCCTTGGTTAGCAGATACT
Source organism: Trifolium dubium (assembly GCA_951804385.1). Classification (NCBI taxonomy): domain Eukaryota; kingdom Viridiplantae; phylum Streptophyta; class Magnoliopsida; order Fabales; family Fabaceae; genus Trifolium; species Trifolium dubium. Next base: position 16,479,975 of record OX638073.1, read on the forward strand.
TTAGTGCTGCATGATCTGAAAAAACAACAATCTTTGAACCAATTAGATAAGGGCGAAACTTTTTCAATGCAAATACTATAGCTAACAATTCCTTCTCTGTGGTTGAATAATTAACTTGATTTTCATTAAGGACCTTACTGGCATAGTATATGGCATGGAAAAATTTCTCATGTCGTTGGCCAAGCACCGCTCCAACGGCATAATCACTGGCATCACACATGAGCTCAAACGAAACTCCCCATTTAGGTGCGACGATTATGGGCGTTGTGACCAACTTGTTTTTAATCAAAGAAAACGATTGTAAACATTCATTGTCAAAAACAAAAATCATTTTCCTTGACAAGGAGATTTCATAATGGCTTAGCAATTTTGGAGAAATCTTTTATGAAACGTCGATAAAATCCGGTGTATCCTAAAAAACTTCTCACTCCCTTTACATTAACTGGAGGTGGTAATTTTTCTATCACTTCAGTTTTTGCTCGATCCACCTCAATGCCTTTTGAAGAGATTTTGTGTCCTAAAACAATTCCTTCAGTTACCATAAAATGACATTTTTCCCAGTTCAAAACAAGACTAGTATCAATACATCTTTTCAAAACGGCATTAAGGTGATCAAGACAATTATCAAATGATTTACCAAAAACAGAAAAATCATCCATAAATACCTCGATGGAATTTTCAATCATGTCAGAGAAAATAGAAAGCATGCACCTTTGAAATGTGGCGGGTGCGTTGCATAAACCAAAAGGCATTCTTCGGTAAGCAAACACCCCAAAAGGACATGTGAAAGCGGTTTTCTCCAGATCAGCCGGGTCAATAGCAATTTGGTTGTAACCAGAGTACCCATCAAGAAAACAATAATAGGCTTGACCCGCCAATCTCTCCAACATTTGATCCATGAATGGAAGTGGAAAATGATCCTTCCGTGTAGCGGTGTTCAACCGCCGGTAGTCTATGCACATTCTCCACCCGGTTACCGTTCTTGTAGGAATCAATTCATTCTTTTCATTTCTAACAACGGTCATACCTCCCTTTTTAGGGACCACATGCACCGGGCTCACCCACGCACTATCTGAAATAGGATAGATCATGCCGGCTTCAAGCAACTTAAGTACCTCTTTTTTAACAACTTCTTTCATGGTAGGATTAAGTCGTCTTTGTGGCTGAACAACCGGTTTGATCTCCTCTTCAAGTTTAATTTTATGCATACAATACGCGGGGCTTATTCCCTTAAGATCAGATATTCTCCAACCAAGTGCTTCCTTATTTTCTCTCAACACCTTCAAGAGCTTTTCTTCTTCTAAAGGAGTGAGTGAACTACTGATAATAGCAGGCTGCATTGGTTCATCTCCCAAGAAAACATATTTCAAGTGCTCAGGTAGCTCCTTTAATTCAAGGACAATTATTTTCTCTGTTTCCTTGGGTGATGCAACATTAGATTCAGGAGAAATTAATTCTTCAATTTTTCTTTCCACAGTTTCTACCTTAGTAGCCTCAAGATGACGCACACACTCCTCAACTTCGACATATACTCCTTCTTCAACAGTTTCAATGGAATTCACAATGACCCGCTGAAGAGGTGTCGCAATCTCTTCATTTGTTGAAATCTCCTCAACTAAGTCTTCCACTACATCAACACGGTAACATTGAGGATTTTCATTTCTGTGCTGCATTGCTTCAAAAATATTAAACACCACCTGCTCATCTTGAAATCTTAACATAAGTTCTCCCATCTCCACATCAATGAGAGCCCTACCTGTAGCTAGGAAAGGTCTTCCAAGAAGCAATGGTATCTCTGAATCTTCTTCCATATCTAATATCACAAAATCAGCAGGGAACAAGAGATCATTTACTTTCACTAAAACATCCTCCAACATGCCATATGGATGAGAAATCGAACGATCGGCTAGAGTTAGTGTCATTTTTGTAGGTTTAGGTTCACCCATCCCTAGCTTCCTCATCATAGACAAAGGCATCAAATTAATACTTGCTCCCAAGTCACATAAAGCTCTCCCCACACTCACTTTTCCAATAGTGCACGGTATTGTGAAAGCTCCAGGATCTTTAAGCTTAGGGAGAAGCTTCCTTTGAAGGATAACACTACAATTTTCAGAAAGTGCAATATTTTCATCCTCCTTCAACTTCCTTCTACCGGTTAAGAAGTCTTTCATTAATTTTGCATACACCGGCATTTGGTCTAAAGCTTCACTAAAAGGAATGCTCACTTGTAATTTGGTAAACATCTCCAGAAACTTCTTAAATTGACCCTCAATCTTTTGATTTTTCTTTGACAAATGGGGATAAGGTAATTTGACATAGGATGGTACTTCTTGCTCCTTGTCCCCATCCTTCAAAATTTGGCTTTTAGACTTCCTCAAAATTGAGTCTACATAAATTAATTTCTCACTTTTTTCTCCCTCTATTTTTTTCTTCTTTTCATTTTCGACTTCTTCTTCTTCCACCATTAACCACTCCTTTTCGACTTCTCCCTCAACATCATCTTCCTTTTTTTTTTCTTTTTTTTTCTTCTTTTCATTCTTAGGATTCTCCACTGTTGGTACCACTCTATTTCTCAACTCAATAGCTTTGCAATTTTCTTTCTTTGGATTGTCTTGAGTGTTTCCTGCAAAGCCACCACTATTCTGAGATGCTAATTGTTTGGACAATTGCCCAATCTGTGTTTCAAGATTCTTGATAGATGCATACATGATTCTTGTTAGATGTTTCTTGAAAAGATTTCATGGCGTCTTGATTTGATTTGATCTCTTGAAAGTTGGTTTGAGTTACCTTGATAAAGCTGGTCAAGGCTTCTTCAAGAGGTGAAGGCTTCCTTGGTTGTTGATTTTGAGAAGTTCCTTGAGCAGAATTTCCTTGATTACCCCACTTGAGTTTAGGGTTATCTTTCCAACCTGGGTTGTATGTGTTGGAATACGGATTATAATTACCCGCATAATTTGCTTCTTCAGTAGATGCTTCAGGTGAACAATTTCCATTGGGATGCGGGCCTTGACAAAAATCACATTTAGGAGTTTGGACCTGGTTTGCACTCTATTCATCATTAGTCTTCTTAGCCAATTGTTTATTCAACAACTCTATATGAGCTAATAGAGTTGTTTGAGTGCTAACCTCTATCATACCTTTCTTTTTAACATCTCTTTCACTCTTTGATCGGTATTCATTCAAGCACATATTCTCAATTAAAGCCCTAACTTCATCTTCATTTTTATTTTTAATAGTACCTCTAGCTGAGGCATCTATCAACATTCGAGATTGCATTCTGAGGCCTCTGACAAAGATCTGCATTTGTTCCATATCATCTAAAGAATGATTTGGACACCTCCTCAATAAAAGCTTGAATCTTTCACTAGCTTCATACAATGATTCTGACTCTCCTTGCTCAAACCCAGTGATCTCAGCCCTTCTTGCTAGAAACATATCATTTGTAAACTAGCGCTCCAGAAATTTATCTTCCAATTCTTTCCAAGTGTTGATGGTACCACTCGGAATACATTGCAACCAATCTTTTGCCCCACCAATAAGAGTAAACCGGAATAACCTCAGTTTGATCTGACTTTCAGTGAATCCCTGCAGTTGACACATAGTGCATGTTTCATAAAATCGGGAGAGATGCTCCCATGGATCTCTGATTGCGCTCCCATCAAACTGATTTTCTCTTAGCCCAGTGAGAACCGTATTTTTGATGTCAAAAGTAACTGGATTTGCCGGTTGGAATCCCATAGAAATTTGTCCGGCATCAGTTCGGCGACAATAATCGCCCATAGTCCGCCTAGGTGGCGGTGGTGGTGGAATTTCACCCATAGTGTCTTCTTCTCCCTCTTCTTCAAAGGGTTGTTCTGACGAGGAATCAGTTAGCTCTTGTGCAGCTAACTTTGTAACCGAGCTGCTTTTCTGTTTGCTTTTGCGGTTTTCTCGATCTCAGGATCAAAAATCAACTCTTCTGTTGCTGTTTTACCTCGCATACACAACCAGAAAATACTTCTAATAGCACTGCACAATGCAAATAATAATGAATAAGAATTTAGAGAGAATTTTTTTCGAAATTAAATAACAAAAATAAAGTTCTAAACAAAATAAAATTGCCTTGTTGAAGTTAATCAACAATCCCCGGCAACGGCGCCAAAAACTTGATGGTTAATTTAGCAAGTGTACTAAATCGTCGTTCAAGTAATAATATTTATAAAGATTCGTATCCACAGGGATTGTTTAAATCTCGGCAAAACAATGATATTTAATTTAGAATGTAATTTAAAAGCATGGGGGGTTTGTTTGAATATGAGTTTCAATTGATAAAATTGAGTAAGATAAATTGATTTCAGAATGATGAGAATGATCAGGTTATTCGAATCACTTCCTTTTCACAAATTGGTAAATGCGGTCTTATACTACAATTGATTCCCTAATGCCACGATGAATTAACAAAGTGGTTCAGACCGGTGTTAACGACTAAGAACCCTTTTCTATAAAAATAACTTCCTAATGTCTTACGTCAATTCAAATTCATAGAAAGTTTTATCGAACATTAATTCTATGTATCATGGTTCAATAATCCGATATCTCTAAAACAATTATTGACCAAACAATTATCTCATGATCAAGTCTAAAACTTTATGATTAGTAATCATTCGATTCCTAAATTCAATTCATAAATTCGTCAATTCATAAAAAGCATTAAACACAGAGATAACTGAATAACATTAGGATCTCAATTGGATAATAAAATCCTCAACAATTTACATGGTTCAATAAGTTTCAAGGAAGATCATCTCATGACCTAATCACTAGAGAATTAGCTACTCATGATAATAACTATTACAAAGAGTTATAGAAATTATACATATGATTTTGAAGCTTCTAATATCGTTTCCAATGCCAGAATCTTCAGTGAAAAACGTGTAGCTGTCAAAACTCTGATCAAAATTCGGAACCCTAAAAAATATAAAACTTTTAGCTTTAATAGGTGCAAACACGCGCGCCATCGTGACACGATTTCATCCATCGTGACACGATGGTGCCCAAATTGCTGGTTTCTGTTCTGAGTTGATCGTGACACGATGTTGTTCATCGTGTCACGATTTCTGCTGCACCTGTGGTAATTTCCTGCTCTTTTAAGCTGTGTGATCTCACTTGAACTCCAAAAATCCATGAAATTATACTAAAAATTACGTAATGACAGAGTGTCATCAATACTCCTCAACAAAATGGCATTGCTGAAAGAAAACATCGTCATATTGTTGAAACAGCTCGTTCCCTTTTGTTGTCTGCTTCTGTTCCAAGTGAGTTTTGGGGCGAAGCAATGCTCACTTCTGTTCAGGCTATTAATCGAATTCCTTCATCCATCACTTCAGGTTTGTCTCCCTTTGAAAAATTGTATGGTGTCACTCCTGATTATACTTCTTTGAAGGTCTTTGGTTCTACTTGTTTTGTTCTCCTTCCGAAGGTAGAGCGTAATAAATTGTCTCCTCGTTCAACACTATGTGTTTTTCTTGGTTATGGGGATGGTCAAAAGGGTTATCGTTGTTATGATCCTTCAAGTAAGAAATTGTATGTTTCTCGTCATGTTGTTTTTCTTGAGCACATACCATTTTACTCTCTTTCCTCTAATTCTCACACCGCTAGAAGGTCTGAGTTAATTAATATTGATCCTTTTTGTCCTACTAATGATATTTGCAATGATTGTAATGTTGAGAACTACAGGGATGATACTATGGCTACTCCAAAAACAAATGCCCCTCTTGTCCCTATGGCTGTCCCACAATCTCCTACGATTGTTGATCCTACTCCACCACCTCCTCCTTCTCCTTCTCCTCCTCATCGTTATCCTTCCCGTGATCGTAAGTCTACTCAATTGCCCGATTTTGTTTATTCCACTTATTCTTCTGCTTTTGCTTCTTTTCTAACCTCTATTCACAGTTTGTCTGAGCCATCTTCCTATAAGGAAGCTATTCTTGATCCTCTTTGGCAGCAGGCTATGGTAGAGGAACTTGCTGCGTTGCACAAGACGAACACTTGGGACATAGTACCTCTTCCATCAGGAAAACGTGCTATTGGGTCTCGTTGGGTATACAAGATCAAAACCAAGTCTGATGGGTCTGTTGAGCGTTACAAAGCTCGTCTTGTGGCTAAAGGATACTCTCAACAATATGGTATGGATTATGAAGAAACTTTTGCTCTTGTGGCCAAGATGACCACTATTCGTACCCTTATTGCCGTTGCATCTATTCGTCAGTGGAATATTTCTCAAATGGATGTTAAAAATGCGTTCTTAAATGGTGATCTTCAAGAAGAAGTTTATATGGTACCTCCACAAGGTGTTTCTCATAATCAGGGGGAAGTGTGTAAGTTGAAGAAAGCTTTATACGGTTTGAAACAAGCTCCACGAGCTTGGTTTGAGAAGTTTGCCACTGTGATTACATCTCTTGGGTTCCGCTACAGTGATCATGATTCTGCATTGTTTGTTAGAAACACTTCTCATGGTCGTATTTTACATTCATTATATGTTGATGATATGATTATTACAGGTGATGATGTTGATGGGATTGATGATTTGAAATTACAGTTAGCTGAGCAGTTTGAGATGAAAGACTTAGGTAGTCTTCGCTACTTCTTGGGGATTGAAGTTGCCTATTCTCCTAAAGGTTATCTTCTCTCTCAATTCAAGTACATTGCCAACATTCTTGAACAGGCTCGTCTTTCTGATACTAAAGTAGCATATACTCCTCTTGAATTGAATGTGAAATACTCTCAGTCTGATGGTGTTCCTCTATCAGATCCCACTTTGTACCGTACTTTGGTTGGTAGTCTGGTGTATCTTACTATTACTCGACCTGATAATGCATATGTTGTTCATGTTGTCAGTCAATTTGTTATCTCTCCCATTACAGTCCATTGGGCAGCAGTTCTTCGTATTCTTCGTTATCTTCGAGGGTCTCAGTTTCAGAGTCTTCTGTTTCCCTCATCGTCTTCATTGGAGTTACGTGCTTATTCAGATGTTGATTGGGCTAGTAATCCTACAGATCGTAAGTCCACTACAGGGTTTTGCATCTTTCTTGGAGACTCTCTTATCTCTTGGAAAAGTAAGAAACAAGACATTGTATCTCGCTCCTCTACAGAAGCTGAGTATCGTGCTATGGCATCCACTACCACTGAAATTATTTGGTTGCGTTGGCTTTTGTCTGATATGGGTATCTCTCTTTCTAAGCCAACTCCAATGTACTGTGATAATAAGAATGCTATTCAAATTGGTCATAACTCGGTCTTCCACGAACGCACTAAGCACATTGAGATCGATTGTCATCTTACTCGTCATCATCTTCAGCATGGAACAATTACTCTACCGTTTATCTCCTCATCTTTACAGATTGCTGATTTATTCACAAAGATGCACTCCATAAAACGTTTTCGATTTTTAGTTGACAAACTCTCGATGCTCTCTGCTGATGCATCGTGAGTTTGAGGGGAGATGTTAGATAGTATAATTATTATTTAGTAGTAACGGTATTTTAGGCTTTTCTATTCTCTAGTATATATTCTTATTGTAAGACTATGCATTCAAGCTTTGCTTATTATGTTTATGAAACCCTAGCCTCCATGGGTTTTTCTCTTCTTCCTCTTTTGATGTTTATGTCAGATTATCTATGTTAACATCCATGTGTATGCGGTAAAACCAAAAAATATTTTCCATGTGTTGTGGGTTGCAAATATTTGGTGGATTTGGAAGATTTGAAATCTTTGTGATTTTCAAAACCAACCTTTTGAGGCGGATCAGGTGCTGAACCAGGTTAAAATTCAAGTTTGGTGGTGATTAAAAACAAAAAGAAAGGACTTTATTTTTTATTTTAATGTGTGGTATTTAAACCCCTTGTCTTGTTTAGGATGAAGGGGTCCTTAACTTGGTGTTATTTGTTATTGAGTTGTTGTTTTTTAAGTTAGTTGAAGGCCGGACCTTTGGCTTGGTCTAACATATTTTGTATTTTGTTCATTCTCATTGCTTTAGTTCTAGCAAATCTTGTGCTAAGTTAGTGTGCCAAATATTTTTTTTGGCTGTTTCAAAAAAATAATAATTAGGTATGAGGAATATCTGAATATAGCTTTGATGGCAGACCTCTCAACAACAATGATAAAGAGAAGAGATAATCTAAAACAAACGTCAATATCAACACAGTTAGGGATAGCTAATTTATTCATTTTTCATTTAATCATGCACCAGAAATATAGTTATGTGAACGTGTTAAAGAGAACCATACGTGTATGGGTCTTAATGTCTTATATGTCAAGCATGCTTAGTGGAACAAATTATGAGGTATCCTCCCTCAATACAAGTGCAGCATAAAAAATTTGTATGCCCAACCCAACTTTTGCTATGTTCACACTACATTTTCATCTCACCTACTTCTTTGCTCTCTTAACACAAATTATAATCTCTTAATACAATAATAAGATGAATGCTTCAACCGGAAGGAGAAAGCATAAGCACTTAGCTAAAATTTATTTATACCTTAATTGAATTTATCCTATGCCATAAACACTTGCAGATGTCGGGGGAGATTGGGGTAGCAAGGTAGTGGATTTAGATATAATAATTGATTATTGTATTAAAAGTAATTATTTGAAGTCAAACGTTTATGATGTAAAAATAGTGACGTTTGAGACTTATACTTTCCTTTTGACAAAATAATAAGCTATTTAGGTCATTAGGAAGAATTGGAGTTTAAAATAATATGTTTGATCTAACAATTTTAGCATTTTCAGTCAATAGTCAATTGAATATTCAAAATTGAAAATTCATACCTAAAAAAAGAAATTGTTACAATTTATGTGTGAAACGATAATGTAATCCCCCCACTTTTTTTAATTTGTTTTTATACTAGTATTAATATTATATGTATCATATATGTGTTATTATTATTTTTGTAGAGATCATATATGGATATTATTATATACTGGGTCTTTTGCTAAAAAATAGTCTTTCAACTATGTGAAGTATAGTAGTAGTAAGTAGTAATATAGTAGTAGTAGTAGTAATAATAATAATAATAATAATAATAATAATAATAATAAATAAAAGTAGTCTTTAGAATTTGTCGACTATTGATGAATTATATCAAAAATTAGTAGAGATAAGTAAATTAAATTCTTATTCATTGATTTATTGAGTGTATGTTACGACTTGTTTTAATCTTCCTATGTTAACAGCAACCACTGAACGTGTCTTTTCAACAATATAATGATGATTATAAAAACAATGCTACATAACAAGATGAGATATAATTTTCTCAAAAGTTATTTGAAAATTTACTTTTTCTATGTTTATACGTAGTCCACCCTATGTTAGAGTACAAATGTTAAATCATCATTAATTGTATCTTAGTTTTTTAATAGAACCATAATTTTAAGATAAAAACTAAAGATAAATATTAACATGTGCGATTTAAATAAAGAAATATTCTATCGATATCCGTGCATTTATTTAATTTTCAAACTTTTCACTTTTTTAATTAATGCACAAAATTTAAAGAAATAATTTTATTTTGTTCAAAGTGGTAATGTTTTGAATTTCTTAAGTCGGTTGATATATAGAGGTGTGATTCTCAACTAGTGCATATAAAAAGTATTTAGTTGAGAGGAAAATCCACTTTGTATATCCCAAAATTTTGCAATAGAGATTGATAGTTGTTAAAGATGATGAAAAATCCGTAACTCAGTCATAATAACAAAAGAAAGAAAATAATTGGACACATATGTACCTATCAAATGCTACTCAAGGGTTGTGAACCGAGCGTCTTGGCATGAACGTTATGATTATAGGTTGAATATCCTAATGCCACAACCACCCCACTAGTACTAAATACTAGTAATGTCATATTCATGAGTCACGTCCCTTTTTAACTTTACTACTACTATATAACCATGAAACTTGGTTCTTCTAATTCAATGTGCCACATACAATCAAGTAATACTAAGTCATAAGATTTTCACACACAAAATGGGCATGAATTTCAATGCTAGAACTTTGCTTGCAATAGTGGTGATGTTTGTTTTGGCATCATCAAGTGTATTATTTTTGGAAACTGAGGCAGCTGGAGAATGTGGAAGGACACCAATTGGGTCAGCAGCTGCTAGTCTAAGTCCATGTTTGGGTGCCACACGTAATGTGAGAGCAAAAGTTTCACCAGCTTGTTGTGCTAAAGTTGGTGCTTTGCTTAGAACTTCACCAAGATGTCTTTGTTCTGTTCTTTTGTCACCTCTTGCTAAACAAGCTAAGATTAATCTTGCTATTGCTATCACTATTCCTAAGAGATGCAACATTAGGAACCGACCTGCTGGAAAAAAATGTGGAAGTAAGTAATTAACAACTAATCATCAATCATTAATATCATAATTAATTAAGATTCTTATATTTGATTTAGTATGTGTTTGATTTTGTGTCGATCCGCACACATCGCTTAAAATCATGTTTGGAAATAGTGGCGGAGCCAAAAAAATTATTTTGCGGTGAAAAATCTGAATTTTGAACAAAAAAACTTAAATTTTAGCCTAAATTAAATACTAAAAATATCATCTTTACTCTAAATTAACTCCTAAAATACTAAAATTTTTGGGGCCGAGCCCAAGTACACTAGCCTTGGCAGCCCTTATGTTCCCTCCGCCCATGTTTGAAAATGCTTTAAAATAATAATTAAGATGAGCGATCAAACTAAACTCGATAGTTTTAGTTTTTAACATCTCCTTGCAAATTGATCTTCTACCATAACTCTTATTATGCAGTTGATTGTAGACTGTTAGATATAAAATGATAATTTTTTTATAGATTGTGGTAGAAGGCTAGCTACATATATAATTATTTCTAACAATAAAAAGAAAATCTTGTAGGCTAGCTACTTTTTAGAATTTTTTATTTTATTTGTAGATGAAGTACCACATGTACTTATTCTATATGTGTGGATTGAATACTTCTTATACCTTTTCCATTTATTAATATATATTATATTTTTGCTGTTAATAAAATAAATCAAAGGAAAATATGTTTCACTAATTAAAATAGGCTAAACATTTTTGTAATGTTATTAATTAACATTGACATTTTTTCTTTACAGGGTACACACTTCCTTGAAATCAAAACAGGAGAATAATATATGAGATATGAAGTATTTAACAGATTATAGAGCTAAATAAGTTATGGAATATGCCATTTTCTACTTAGAGAGTGACATATGCCAGGCTATAGCATTTTGTATTTCTTAGTGTTGTATGGTTTGATGTAATGGGTGATATATATAAAATATACTACTACTAATTACTGTTATTATTTTGTCCAACTTTCATTATACTTGCATTGTACTACTACTAATTACTTTTATAAATTATTGAAATTGTTTGAATTATTGAAGTTATTTAAATATGATTAAATAATACTCAAGCTATTGTAATCATCGGCAATTCTTTTATTCCCAATATTACATAACAACTAATCAATATTTGGCTTATTTATGAAACTAGTATAACTAACCCGTACAAATGTACGGGTTAAAATTCAAAATTATATTAATTTATATAATTAAATTAAAATAGATTAGTTGAAATATTAATTTTTTTAATTTAATTTTTTTTGTATCTTATTTCTAATTAATGAATTTTTTTTCTTGTAATTTATGTTTTTCTAATTACTTGCGAAAATGATTTGATATTTATATTATTTAATTATAAAAAATAATTATATATTTATGAATTTAAAGGGATAGAACATGGTGGACAGTGGTATTCCACTCCCCGTTCTCAATAGTATGGTGTTTTCTTTCCGTCCCCGTAGAAATTACAAAAATAATAGGATCTGTTTTAATATATAAGTACAAATATTGCCTTGTATAAATTACAAAATCAAAATACACTCATATTAACATGAGTGTAAATATAAGTCATAGTTAATATTTTTGAGAATGATCTCCCACTTTCCGTTCAACGATATGATATTTTTTCTCTCATCCCCGTAGCAATTTTAAAAAAAATATAGGACCTTGTTTTGATATGTGAGTATATTTTTATTTTTTAAAAAAACCTCTAGTATTAATATATGATTATTAATATTGATTCCGTGTAAATTATAAAGACATGCATTGATATTAATATAAGTGTAGTCATCATAAAAATTACAAAAAAAAAATGGGTTTATTGTATTAATATATGAATAAAAATATGTTCTTAATAAAATACAAATAAAATAGGAATAAGTATGATTTATATTTGGTACAACTTAGTAATAAAATAATGATAGATAGAAATGAGTTAAATTTTGTATGTGAACAAAAGTTAAAAATTAAACTAATAAAATATACTTTTATTTGAGAAATTATGACTTTTTTTTTTATCATATATAATAATATTTATGTAATGGTATATATTAATTGACACAACTTTATTTAAAAAAATTAATACATATAATTGTTTGGGTACTTATACTTATATAATAGTATTTCAGTTTTTGAATCAACTAAATTTTTTATGATATACCATTAGTTATGATGATTAAATAAAAAATAGTTATGGAAAATTTATTAAGAAATTTTTTCATTAAAAGTATTAATCTTAAAAAAATTATTGTTATTTGTTAGAAATCGGTTTGATTTATTTGTTTTTATCCAAAAGTTTTGTTTGTTTTTGTTTATAACTGACTATTAATCTTAGTTATGCATAATATGTGTCTCAAAAATATCTTTAAGAAAAATTCTCATAATTAAAAACGTGTCATGAGTGAGAATCGAAAAAATGATACACTAAGGAATTCTAAAAAATAAAATAAAATGTATCATAATTAAAAAAGTGTCATGAGTGGGAATCGAAGAATGATACATTAAGGAATTCTAAAATATAAAATAAAATGTCTCATAATTGAAAAAGTGTCATGAGTGGGAGTCGAAGAGTGGTATATTAAGGAACTCTAAAAAGTTAAATAAATAAAATCTCTATATAATATAATTTCGGATGTCTCTCTCCCGATCATCATCCAACGTGGCAATCAACCAAGTCTTCATAAGTCTATGTGGCAAGATTTAAAGGCTTTAAGTTTTAAACAATTAGGCAAGCTAAATATACTCACTTCGATTCCCTCCAGCAACATTTTTCTAATTTTATATTATTTTACTTAGATTTAGTTAAGAGCTTTAGTAAAAGTGACATGGTTCGATTCTCACCAACAACAAAAAATCTATATTTATGATATATATATTTACTTATACTACATAGATTTAATTTGGAGTTGTAGCAAAAGGCACATGGTTCAATTCCCACCCACAATAAAAATATATTTTAGGATGTATTTTTTTACTTAATTGTTACTAACCATATTTCTTAAAAAGTTACTAATTTCTATAATCTCTATCTCTGTCTCTATAATATATTTACGGATGTCTCTCTCATGAACAAAATTTTACGGGACAATTGAACCAAAGTTTATGTGTGTCATCTATGTCTCTCTCACGAATAAAATTTAGTATGAGATACATAGTTTATTTTTTTTGTTGAGACTGGGTATTCACCGCCGAACACAGTGACTAATTCCTCGCTAGATTGGAGGCACCTCAAAGGATGAGATAATTGTCCCATAAATTTAAAATTGCTCAATATCACACGGTTTGATTTCCACCAACATCTAAAATTATATTTTTATGATTATTTTTGAGGCAATTCCATGATATTTTATTTTATTGCTTATGAAAAATATTTACACTTATATTAATATGCCTGTATTTTTTTTTTTAATTTACACGGGATCAATATTTTTACTAATATATTAATACAAATGCTTTTTTTTTAATTTACACGAGACTTATATTTATATTCGTATATCAATACATGATCATCTATATTTCTTTTTATAATTTCTACGAAGACAGGTGAGAAAATATCATATTGTTGAGAACGGAAAGTGGGAGATCACACCCTCTAAAGTATTTTATCCTTTTAAATTTCTACATTTGTATTATTTTTCATATTTGAGTAAAATCAATATTAAATGAACATCTACGTAATATAAAAATAAAAACCATATTCTAATACGAAGAATTTTTTTATAATTTTACAAGAACGTATATTTCTATGAGGATATATATTTGTACCCATGTATTAATACGATGACTGTATATTTTTTTATAATTTCTGTATGAGCTATATTTATACTCATATATGGGTTTTTTTTGTAATATTTACAGAATTATATTTTTTCTACGAATGTTTTAATACGAGACGAAAGACTTTTTTTATAGGAACTTAAATATTTATACACATATTAATACGGAAAATCTATTTTTTATACTATGACTTATATTTACACTCATATTAATACGAACGTTTTTTGATTTTTTAATATGCACGATGATCAATATTTATACTCATATATTAATACACGACCTATCTTTTTTGTAATTTCAATGGGGACTAGAATTGAAATATGATATTGTTCGAAACGGAGAGATGGAGATCACTCTCCACCCTATTTTATCTCTTTAAAATCCTTAAATATATATTATTTTTATATTTAAATAATAGAAATATAAAATAAATTCACAAATAATTGAAAAAATAAAATTTTTTGAGAAAATTTTCATTAATTAACTTAAATTAAAAAAAAACTTAAATTAAAAAACTAATATCTCAACTAATCTACTTTAATTTTAATAACATATACTATAAATTTAAATATTAACCCGTGCATTGCACGGGTCAGTTATACTAGTGTTTCATAATTGAAAAAGTGTCTTGAGTGGGAGTCGAAGAGTGGTACATTAAGGAACTCTAAAATGTTAAATAAAATGTTTCATAATTGAAAAAGTGTCTTGAGTGGGAATCGAAGAGTGATACATCAATGAATACTTAGTTTGTTATGTAGATGGTCTCATAGTTTGCCACATAGGTATATGAGTACTTGATAGCTTGCCACATAGGATTATGATCAGGAGAGAGACATCCGTAAATATATATTATACTAGTATAGTATAACTGACCCGTGCAATGCACGGGATAATAATCAAAATTATAATATAAGTTATTAACGTTAAAATAAATTAGTTGAGATATTAGTTTTTTTAATTTAATATTAATCAATAATGAATTTTTTGTCAAATAATATTTATTTTTTCAATTACTTGGAAAATTGATTTTATATTTTTATTATTTAAATATGAAAAATAATATATATATTTAGCAATTTTAAAGAAATAATATATGGTGCATAGTGATCTCCCGCTCCCCCGTTTCGAACAATATGGTATTTCGTTTCTAGTCCCTATGAAATTACAAAAAAGATAGAATCGTGTATTAATATATGAGTATAAATATTGGTCATCGCGTAAATTATAAAATTAAAAGGCACTCGTATTAATATGACTGTAAATATAAGTCATAGTAAAAAAATAGCGTTCCCGTATTAATATATCTATAAATATTTAAATTCCTATATAAAAAAGTCTTTCGTCTTGTATTAATAAATTTCGTATTAAAACATTCGTAGAAATATAATTCCGTAAAAATTACAAAAAAAAACCGTACATGAGTATAAATATAGCTCCTGTAGAAATTAAAAAAAAAAATTATCCCCATATTAATATATGGGTAAAAATATAGACTCTCATAGAAATATATGTTCTCTTAAAATTACAAAAAAAATGTCTTTAATTCCCGTGTAATATGAAAAAATATATAAATATAAATCTCATGTATATATAGCCACTTGTATTAATATATATAAATATTGATCCCATGTAAATTAAAATAAAAAATACAGTCATATATATTAATATAAGTATTAATATTTTTCATAAAAAATAAAATAAAATATCATAAAATTGCATCAAAAAATATTATAAAAATATAGTTTTAGTTGTTAGTGGAAATCAAACCGTGTACTTCATACTAAATTTTATTCGTGAGATTTGAACCATGTTCCTCTTGCTAAAGCTCCTAACTAAATTTATGTAGTATAAAATAAGGAGGAGATGACACGTAGGATTATGTTAATTGAGAGAATGTCACGTAGGAAAAAAATCAGGAGAGAGACATCCTTAAATATATTATACTAGTATGTTAGCCCGTGCCGTGCACGGGATTATTTTCTTTTTAATATTATTTATTAATTCATTTTAAATTATTATTTTAAATTTATTTTAATATTTAATAGTGAATTTGAGATATTTTTTTGGTAAACCAAATGTATTCTTCGCACGCAACTGCAGAGATTAATCCACTCGAGATATATGCAATTCATTTAAGGGGTTGACCTCTTCTAACAAATGTTTCTCCATACGCACCGGCTAGGGATCGAATTCGGGACAAAATGGTTAAGAGACTCAAATATCTACCACTTGTACCACACTATGTTGGTGTGAATTTGAGATATTATATTTTATGAGTTGTTTAAATATATATTGTTGAAGTAAATATATTGTTTTGACAGAAACTTAGAATAAATATATTCAGAATCGTATAAATGACATTGAATAAAAATAAAAGTTATATTAAAAAAATATTATTTACAAAGTTTTTTTTTTTGACAAAATATTATTTACGAATTTAAAAGTTGAATGTTAATAAAACAATTTTTAATATTTAGTAAAATAGGAAGTACTAAAAACATATTTAATATATTAAAATAAAATTTTAGATTGGAAATTGACATTTTAATCTATATTAAAGAAAAATAATATAATTTAATATTTTGAAATTTCAGTAGTCTTGATTCAATATGGCCTAATTCCTATATATTATACACTAAAGATGCGTTTGTTTTAGATATTTTTGGAAAATATTTTTGTAGTGTATTATTTTTTTGTTAAAAAATTTTAGCAAATAATTTTTTTTAAAAAAGTTTCAAATGAATTTTTTTTTATAACAGCTTCACATATAGTGATGTTCCTATGTTTATTGTATATTTATTCATCTAAATCCCATCAAACTGCATTTTTTTAAAATACTATGTAAATTAAGATATCTTTTTCCATCGTTGTCCCACTTTGTTTGAACTTTTTGCATGGTAATCCACGTGTAAATTTTAAAAACAAAAAAAAAACAAAGAAAATAGATTTCTTAATATGACAAAACTTTCTCCCCGTAACATAACTCAGGTGGTATGAGCTAAGGGACGTATGGGTTGGAGAGCTCTAGGGATCAATTTCTGGGGGAGCAATTTATCTTTTCGATCTACCAAAAAAAATATATCACAAAACTCCCACATTGTGATATATTTTTGGTCCCTATAATTATTCTCATAATTTATCTTTTTATGGTTAAATATGTTTTTGGTCCCTATAAATATACCAAATTTTGGTTTTAGTCCCTCTAAAAATTTTCTTCGACTTTTAGTCCCTATAAAATTTTTCATCTTCTCTTTTAATCCCTCATTTTAAGTAAACTCATAAGTAGAATTCATATTTTTGAATAAAAAATTTGCAGAAAAGTTTTTAAAATTATAATGATCTCTCTAAAAAAAATTAGAATTTTTTAACAATTTAGGAATTAAATATGAATTTTTAAACTTTTTGTGGTTTAAAATTCATATTTAATTTATGTTTGGTTAAAAAATTCCAATTTATTTAGGAAGAGATTATCGTAATATTTTTCACATTTGTGCACAACTTCATTAAAAAAATAGAAAGGCTATATATGAGTTGATTCAAAAATTGGGAATGAAAGTGAAGATGAAAAATTTTATAAGGACTAAAAGTCGAAGAAAAATTTTATAAGGACTAAAACCAAAATTTGATATATTTATAGGGACCAAAAATATATTTAACCCAAAAAAATATCTAAAAAAAAATCTTAGAGAAGCTTTAATTGAATGACACATAAGCAAATTTTCTTGAGAATGCATGAGAGAGCTCCGTGGAACTATCGCAATGTATATAATAATAGAGATAAGAACCTCTCCCACAAAATAAGGACAAAAAATCATGATAGGAAATATTTGAGGGACCATAACCTGCTGAAAATTGTTTTAAGGACTAAAAATGAAATTTTGTATATTTACAGGGACTGCAAAAGTATTTATTCCCAAAAAAAAATCTAAAAAAAAACATGCTAAGAATGCAACTGAATTACGCTAAAAAAATATCTAAAAAAATATAAAAAAAAATCTTAGAAAAGCTCTAATTGAATGACACATAAGCAAATTTTCTTGAGAATGCATCAGAAAGCTCCATGGAACTATCGTAATGTATATAATAAAGATAAAGATAGAGATTATGTGATAGAATCTAAATAATTCACTTTGAAGCTTGATAATCGTGTTTTTCTAGTGGGATATATCTTTTTTTCTAGTGGGATATATCTTAATCTTAACAATATATCTTGACAATATAATACACTACTAATGAAATTCATAACTTCCTTTACCCTCTTTCACTAAGCCACCACTTCACTTTGCCATTTTGTAGAACCGTTGTCTCTATAACCATAAAACAAACAAAAGAAACAACCCACAAAAATCATGCGGTTAGTTCATCTTCCCCTAGTTCTCTTTATCAATGTTTTATCTCATCTCTATTTTTGTCTACAACTGTCTCCAGTGTTGGTCCCGATTTTATGGAGATTTAAATAAATAATAAAAATGGATCCATAATTAAAATACAATTTTTTAATATAAAAAATAACATTATATATTCACTGAAAAAGAAGAAATAACATGTTACTCATTTAAATTGGAAAAATATTGAAATATTTTTATTTTTGTTTGGTCATTAAGAATTTTTTGTTTGATTATTAAGAAATGAGAATTGAGTCAAAATGAACTACTTATTTAAATTGAGTTATTTTATAAAAGAATATTATTTTAATTTTTTTTTTTGATAATGTTAATTATAATCTTCATTATATTTCACGGAGTTCTCTCGTGCATTCTCAAGAAAAATTGCTTACGTATCATTCATTTAGAGCTTCTTTATTTTTTGTAGAGATTTTTTTAATATATTTTTGTAGAGAGTTTTTAGTCTAAGTCTGTTGTTCGATTCTCGTTGACAACAATAATTCAATTTTCATAATATTTTATAGAAATTTACTTTTTTTATTTTTTTTTAGAATTTTTTTAGTCTAATTCAATTTTTATAATATATTATGCAAATCCATTTTTTGTATAGCTTTTTTTTATGTCAAATGACCGATTATCGCAAAAGGTTAAACTGTTAGGAAAGACCACATCAATGGTTTTATATTATTTCTTAACACGCCCCCTCACGCAAGAGCACATTGGGCTTGAAGCGTGGATAATGCATATGCTCATCTACCATATGCTTAAAATTCCACTTTATAATTAGAAAGTGAGAGTAGCGGGAATCGAATTTTTGACCATTAGGTCATAGAGGCTCTAATACCATGTCAAATGACCGATTATCCCAAAAGCTTAAGCTTTTATAGGAAAGACCACATCAATGGTTTTAGCCTAAGGTTCGTTAAACTAATATTATAGATAACAACAAAAAGAGAAAAGTTAAGGGATAACAACTACTTTGTTTCTACTCTATATATAAAAAATACATTCATTAAGGAGCTTCATTTCACACCACCTAAAAAATAAAGAAAAAATATTCTAAATCAAAAAGAAAACTATTTTTTCTTGAAAGATGGAGACACCAAATAATTATACCATGATCAAAGACATTACAAACTCATTTGTTAGGAAGTGGTTCTTCGTTGATCCAAAGAATCATAAAGTAGTATTCTCAATGGATTGTATTCAGCTTGATCCAAAGAATCATAAAGTAGTCTTCTGAAAATTTACACGTGGATTACTATGAAACAAGTTGAACCAATGTGGCACAACAATGAGTTTTTTTTTTAATTTACACTATATTTAAAATAAAATGTAGTTTGATGGGATTAAGATGAATAAATATACAATAAACTTATGAACATTGTTGTTCTTGAAATTTTCATGTGGATTACTAGGAAACCAGTTGAACAAGATGAGATAATGTTAGGAAAAAATATCGTAATCTACACTGTATAATCTAGTATAATCTAGGGGTATTTACATTGAATAACGTTAAAATTATATCGCCTAAAACTTTTTGTAGCAGTTGACGAAAAACTGTCGGAGTTTAATGATACGCAATGTTGTCTATTTATTTGTATTTTTTTTGCTCTTGAAATTTCAGGAGGCTTACTATGAAACAAGTTAAAAGAAGAAGGCGAAAGAATGATGAGAAAATATATACAATAAACCTATGAAAATCACCGAATTTGGGAGTATATTTTTTGACAAAACAATATTTTGATATTCAAGGTTGTCTATTTTTTTTGTCTTTTTTGTTATTAAAACTTATATGTGGATTACGAAAAAAGTCGAAACAAGGTGAGAGGATGATTGGACTAAATATCTTAGTTTACTCTATATTTGATGTGTTTAAAAGTAATAATATTAGACTACAAGAAATAAAAAAAATAGTAAGAAGATCACCGAATATGATAGTTTTATTTTTTTTACAAAACTATTAGACTACTTGGCTCAATGGATTGTCTTCACTTCAATTGTACATGAAACCTCAACGTTCCCGTCGCTTCAACCTCTGATTGCGGTAAACCAGCTTCAACCTCTGATTGCGGTAAACCAACTCCACCCTATTCTTCCGCGAAGAAACTTGTGAATGTTAGCCGACTGATTCCTTCACTACAACGTTGATAACCTTCAAGAACAATACCTCCTTGAATCACCGATGAGAAGCCCTTCGAAACAATTCGATCCGATCGTAATTCTGATTCACTGCGAATTACACCGAACATTATATTCCAATTGCACTAAGAACCTTTGATTGAATTCATATTCAATCTTGTGTTGATTGTGAATTGAAAGAAGATGATGAACTTGTCTTGAATGCAATTTAATCCAAAATTTCCTTAAATTTTGATCAAAAGGTGTTTTCCAACTATTTCACACACTTTGGAATTGTTTCTCATTGTTACAAATAAACCACACAAAGCTATTTATAGTGAAAATAGAATTGAGCAATTTTAGGAAGAATTTTACTGATATGTATTGATACAACTATAAGTTTGTATCGATACAAACGCGTGCA
The DNA here is from genome assembly GCA_951804385.1 of Trifolium dubium. Lineage (NCBI taxonomy): Eukaryota > Viridiplantae > Streptophyta > Magnoliopsida > Fabales > Fabaceae > Trifolium > Trifolium dubium. The sequence continues at coordinate 16,501,046 of OX638073.1, forward strand.
CAGCTAAAATATATGAAAATTTTACTGATATGTATCCCTACGTAACATGTTTGTATCGATACATGGCAGGTTCTCTGGTGCAGTGAGAGCCTGATTTGTATCGAAACACACTAGTGTGTATCAAAACATAATGATCTCTCTGGTTCAAGGAGAGATTGATATGTATCGATACATGCAAGCATGTTTCGATACATAAGAGCTCCTCTATCTCCTTTGAGATCATTTTGTATCGATACAAGTAACAAATGTATCGATACAAAAACGTGATTCTCAGACAGGTCAAATTTCAAACCATTTGTATCAATGAAATGAAGTTCGTATCGATACAAAAGACCTATAACTTGATTTTTCATAGTTTAAAAAGGTTTTTCGCTGGTAATGCAAGTTTAATTCACCCAAAATATATTTACTCTATTTTCATGTGTTTTGACAATTATTAAAACATGGAAGGGAACTGGTGCACTTACACTCTCCCCCCTTTTGATAATTGTCAAAACATTTGCATAAGCTAACTAAGTCTATAACTAATTATGCAATAAAATAGCTTTATGAAACAGACGCAAACAACAACGAAGCTAACCATAGCATGCTCCCCCTTAGTTGATGCACATTTGCGTTTGAGCGGTTCAATTGGTATTCAAGAACTTGAGCTTTCATAGCTTATGCTTGTATTCTTCTCTCCCCCTTTGACAATATCAAGAAGAAGACAAGAACACACATTTGAGGTATCGAAGATTCAAAGACAATTTCAATTGGTCATATCGTGCACTTACATTTGTCGAAATGCGCTATATGATGAAAATACCATATCAAAATAAATACACAAGGTATGCACAAAGTATCCAAAATGACGAATAACCATATCACCATGACACAAATGGTATGTAGAACAACAAAACAAAACACAAGGCATGAATATTTTCAAACATCGACATTCAAAGCGTTTAAACACATCAAGATAAATGGACGATATAATTAACAACCATCATGCATATACGATCCATACATGAAAAAGTCATACAAACAAAGTCAAATATGCTAAAACCTTGACATAATAAACATTATCTGTACAACCAAATCGAAATCAAAATAAGTTATAGAGTTATGAAATTGAAACAAATTGTTCATGAGTTAAAAGACTAAGAGAAAACAAGGGCAATAAAACAAGATTCATAAACAAGTTTATTCATTCATGCTGTTCGAGTTGAGATTTGGATTGTAGTAGGCTTGCATTTGGGCTTTGATCTCATCAAAGCGTGTTGTGACATAAGTGCGAAGCTCATTGTTGTTGTTGTGAAGTTCCTCAATCCTAGCGGTGGTGGTTTTGTTGTTTTGGGTGTACTCATTGTAGAAGGTGGTTTGTTGCATGCTCATATTCCTCATCATGTCCATCATTTCATTCCAATTACCACCTTGCTCATTTGCCACTCTGGCATTACCATCACCCTCACCTTGTTGCCTTGCATTACGCCTTGGTCTCCTACCTCTTGGAGCAACACCTTCAGCTTCTTCCTCATTGTCAGATGCTGGACCATGGTAATTATAACCATTGTCATTGTTTAGAAACCAATGCATCTTTGTCATCTATGTATTACTAAAGATTTGCAACCTTCTAGGAGAAGTGTACTCAATGGGAAGGTTTTGTCCAAGCTTGAAGTTATTTAGAATACTTCCAATCATAGTACAGTATCCAAAGTTTTGATCACGGCTTGAATTCCTCAACTCAAACATCCTACTTACGAAGTAATATGGCCAGTCCACCTGCTTGTCTTCCATCAACAGATACATCAAATCAATATCATTCTTGTCCATCCTAGATTGTGCATTCTTAGGACGCAAAATATGACTCATAATCCAGTTTATCACCCTTGCATTAATAGATAGTGTTTCCCAGTCCCCATGG